>JAREYC010000002.1:14412500-15612500 GCA_030015325.1 Cryptoblepharus egeriae
GGGACTGTACCTTTGTACAGATATGCACCGCATAGGACAAAATCCAGAGTAACTATGGGGAGTCCTTGCTTCAGTGTAAGAACAGCTTACTCTGGATTGCAATATGAATTTCCCATAGGTTTTCACTAGGTGGTGCAGTAACTATGGGTGCACGTAATGTCTCTTACGTGCTCCCGTAGTTACTCTGGATTTGGGGGAAAGTGACATTATGTGCAATGATGGTCTTGTTAAACTGACCAGGCAGCTTCTTTAGGCCCTTCCTTGCCAGCTTAAGCATTTGCACACTTTCCATGCTCTTTCCATATGCGCTTTATCAAGAAGGATCACAGCTAACTGCATTCCTGGCACTTCAGCAAGGTATTTAGGGGTGTGACCAGGCTGCCGCCAGGCATTCTTTAGTATAACCTGACTGCCATTAGCAGATTTTAATGTACGTAAATAACAACAGTGTTATGTATCCCTACTCTTAAGTGATGCTAGCCTGTACAACACAGAAGCAGGAATCCTAGGAGATGATGCTTCTTGCACAAAAAAATATGTTGCTGTTAGGTTGCAGCCAACAGTTGCGCTGGTATCAGGCCCAGGGCAAAGAGCACCATCCCATACCCTCTCCCTTTATGTTGGAACAATATCTTGGATTGGAGTTCAAAGATTGTCTTGCCCTCTTCCAAAAATGGATGACTTCAAATGAACAGTATAGGTAAAGTCGAGTGTATCACATGTTTTGGGACAAGAATCCGTGCTTCTGGTCCTATAAAACGTAAGCGCTTTATAGAACCTGAAACCAAACTGTATTCCATTGTGAAAATTAAATTTCACAATCATTGTTTATATTGCTTATGATTTATTTCTTTTTAATCCAAGTTCTTCAAATGGCTTATGACAGCAGTTCAGAGTAATGATATGCCAATACCAGTATGCAATAAAGAAATGCAACATGCAAATGCACAATGTCAGACTACAAACCACATTTGTGAACAACACTCTGGATCTGTCAATCCATTTGTGAACAACACACTGGATTATCATGAACATCCAAAGTATGTGACTTGCTTCTATCAACCTGCTAATCTTTTTCCATGTTTATTTTAACTAGAAAATGGTTTGGTCTCTAACTACAAGACTTTATTTTTGCTAAGAATTGATACAAATAATTCCAGTCTCCCATCACAGTGGCAAGTGTCCTTTACAGGTTTGACCATTTGTCATAACCACAAAAGAAGACAAGGCTCCACTCAAAAAATGTAGGACTCCCAAGAAAAATGTTGGAAATGACAAAATAAAAGCTAAAAACTCTCATATATATTGCTTTCATGTGGTTAATTTCAACCAGTGGTATTTGAGCATTTCAGCCCAGGACCTCCTTCTGAGTTTTGTCTGGGACCCCCCAGAAGCGAAGTCATGCTGGAAGTATAATTAAAGATGCCCAGTGCCAGATTCCAAGATGGCTACATCCAGCTTTTCGCCAACCCTCTGAAATAAAGCTGCAACCCCCTAAGAGGGTCCCGATCCTCACGTTGAAGTCCACTGATTTATTATTATTAAATTTAAACTACCATTATTACATATAATGTATTAATTAGAAGAAGGCTACATGCTGCCTGCTCACAAGGAAAAGGAAGACAGTGAAGATTTTTTTCCAGAAGGCTAAAAAAAAAAAAAAAAAGAGGACATGTCCTTGAAAAAGAGGATTTATATTTTAGGATTTATTTATTTTTTGCATTTTAGGAAGCATCAAGCTGTGTTAAGCAGAGAAATGTGAATGTGTGTGATGGAATCACAAGAAGACATTTGGATTCCTCCAGCAATTTCATCATGAATGTGGCAAAAATATTTAGTGAATGCAAAGAGCTAGGTTGGTGGGATCTGGAGTGGCTTTTAATCAGACCTTTTCCTTGTCTCAGCAGTTCTGAAGTAGAGAGAAATTGTGCAGGCAGACAGACATTCCTCTTGTAGGGAAAGTGGTAGCGCTGATTGGATGGCGGCTGATAGAGCTGACTGCTGATACAGCTGCTCTTTGCAAAGTGAAAACATGGCTTTATTATTATCATATTTTTTTCTGCAGTGTGGTCACAAGAAGTGCTGGCTTAATGGGTAATTTGGTTGCTGGGGTATTGAAAACCACCTTGGAATGCAAGCCACGTCCTCCTCCTTGGCTGGGATCTGGAGCCAGCTTGGCTCATTTATGCCAGAGTGTACATGAGAAGCATTGGAAATGTGCCACTTTAAAAGGACACGGGGAGGGGACTGAAAAAGAACCAGGAGACTGAGATTGTAAGGTGCTGCTGAAGCTACATGGGCCTGAGCAAGGAGTGAGAATCAGTCCCACACCCTTCAGTCACAGGAAAATGGATGTCCTTGCAGACACGCATGAACTATTTTTTTAAATTAACACTTAAAAAAAAACAGGTGAAGAGAGGAATGGCTTTGCCTCCTACATTTCTCCTGTACATTTCTCTTACATTTCTCTCCCCCCCCAGGTTTTGATCAGTTAATATCACATTGATCTGTGATTGTTTCATGATACAGGCACCCCCACTTATTGGGCACTGTCCAAAAGTGAAAACCATTGACAAGTGGAACCTAGTCTTTTTTAGCTTGTAAATGCAAAATATGCCACCCAAAAAGACACAAATATCACTTGCAATAGTCCAAATAACATGTTTATTAAAGCAGCCAAAAATATGTAACAAATTATGGCAAAACTAGCGAAATGTGCCGGCATTGTGGGATAAAATACCCCCTGTGCACCATCCACCCTGGGTCCCATCCCTATTGTGCATCAACTCCCCATGTTCAAAATCCCCCCGTGCGCATCAACCCCAAATGTGCAACATCAACCCCAAATGTGCAACATCCCCCTATGTGCAACATCCCCTCATGCATGTCAACCCTGTTTTATATATATATCTAGATGAAGAAAACCACCTTTGGGTAATGAACATCTTATGTATTTGAATGATAGCTATTTACTAAAGAAAGTCATAAGGAAATGCCAAAAACAGTTTGATCACTTTAGTCACATGCAAATAAACAGCAGAAAAGACTATTTCAGCTTTTAGCTCAGCAGAGAGAGGTTGAAAGAGTGAAGCATATGTTGAATGAATAAAACCTGGGTAAAATTGAAAGGTTTTGAAAGAGCAGAACTGTCAGAAAACAAATGGTTGGAAAGTGAGGGATGCCTATGTATTCTGATTTGTCTTTTAAAAGTGCAGTGTGAAAGACAAAGCACACCACTGGCGATAAAATTGGAATTTGCAGCTAGGGATGCCTCAACTTGCAACATGGTCTGCTGGGATTGGAGTTGGGGTCTTGGCCAACCTGTGGGTTTGTTGTTTTTGCCACCTTAGGCCTGGAGTTGTCCTCTTTCAAACCTGTTTATCTGTCATGCTTTGCAAGCAAGAAGCTCTGGGAATTGGGATTTTGGAAGGACCTGAGCTGAGGATCTGTGGCAAGGAATTCTTAGCGCTCTCACCAAACTATGGTTCTCACAGGTCTCTGGGAAGGCTGTGCAGTAAAGTATTAAACTGGCGTCAAGAATGTTTAAATTGGATGCATGGATGTGTTTCGAGGAGGGAGGTTCAGAACTCAGAATCTCCTTTTGTATGTGTTTGTTTAAAGTGATTACTCTAGACTGATCATGTAAAACCCTTAAGGAACAATTAAAAGATATGCCTGCTACAAATGCAACCTCAGGTCATTTGTCTCCGGCATGGAGGCGTGATTATGTTCTGCTCCATAGGCAATTTAATCTAATGGTTAATTTACTGTTGGCAGCCAGTCAGGACTGTGGGGCATCCACTGAGCTTTGCAGGCCAGGCCAGTTAAGCTGGGCTGGCACTGGGATCTCAGCTGCCTTGCATTCTTCCCGCATAGCTGGGATTCTGGACCTTCACTGCATTTTGTCTTTTCTTCAGGAACGCAGAAGGTCCAAGGAGATAACTGGATTACAGAGGGTTAAAAAACCAGCTGGGCAAAATGAGGACATCCTCAACCACTGACCAAAAACCAAGGAAAGGGGCTGCAGAAACACCCCACTTAGTTATGCACCAGCCGTTCCTTCTACACCCTTTAATCCTGATCAGGCTTTATATAATCTAGACTTTAGTTCCCAAACATGTTTCTCATATTAGAGCGCAGCTTAAGAGCACCAGATTTCAGTAGATGTAGCAAAAAAAAAGAATCAGCCGTGGGTTGATATGGACTACAGGGGAGTTTCCCAGTAAAGTTTTGTAATATATTCATATTTTTGTTCCTTTTTACTTTTAGCAATTTAATCTTGTATTTTTAGGAAGTTTGCTGTGGCTACTCTTCCAAGCCACAATAATTAGATGCGGCTGAGGAATTGTGATCAGATCATATAGAGAAGGGCACTTTGTCATCCCTTTCTTCTCTCAGTCCAAGGTCATGAGGAAGCAGTTACAAAAGAGTGCTTCTGAGCATGTGAAGAGTATTTTCTTGCTTTATTTAGTACATCCTGCACATCTGGAATGAGTATGGCAGGCTGAGGGTATCACTACATGAACTTTCTGGGATGGCATACTCTCCCTGATACATCAATTTTTTCCATTATTTATATCCCTACAGATTCTGCCCCACTTCTATAATGACCCACAGCTTTTCACAGCACATTGGTTGGCTGTGACTGACCTCTAGCCCTACAAAGTCCAATCTGGTTCTTAATGCCTGAGCTTTTCCGATTCCAAAGAGTGGCTATCCCTCCAGTTCTTGCCTTCTAACTCTCTGTTGGGATCTTGGTGTGTGTCGGATATAGGGTTTATCTTCCCGACAGGGTGCAATGGGGGTGCCTGATCAATGCCTTGATTCATCCCCCTTAACGTTGGCACCCCCATCATGGCCTGTCAGCTGCTGTTTACTAGCCTTTAGATCAAGGCAGCTGTTAGGAGGGACATTCCAGAAAAGGATTATGGGAGCAGCTGGCCTCCAGCCCTTTTCACACCCACACACACTCCTCACCCCCCAAGTGATGGGGCTGGGGCTGGTTCCTAAGAAACCAAAGATTTAGCTTCTTGTGTCTCGTCTCTCAGGGTTTCTGCCGAGAGCAGTAGGGTGGTCATTTGCGGCCCTTCTTCTCACAATAAGAGGGTATTGTCCAGGCTGGAGCAAGCGCATTGATGGCAAAGTGCATTTCAAAGTGCAGTGCCTCCTCGGAGCTGATGCTTAAAATCAGCTGTTCAGCCTCATTAGCAGGCGATCCGAGTCACTCATTAACCACAAGGATTGTCCTTGTGCTTTTGGAAGACTGTCCGTGCATTTCCAAAGACAGTGGTGCCAGGACTAGGGTCTGTCTGGATGCCACAAGGCTGAGCGACAAAGCGTGTGTGTGTGTGTGTGTGTGTGTGTGTGTGTGTGCGCGCGCGCGCGCGCGCACTCTGGGCCAGTGTGTCTGAAAGTCTCCATATGATTAAAGATGCACATACTTCCCTTTCTCATTTTCGAGTGTTAAATTTGCTTCATCGCAAAGACCTCATTCATGCATGTTGTATCTGGTATAGTGATTCTGGTGTTTGACTTTGACGAACCAGGTTTAAATCTCTACTCAGTCATGGAATTTGGTGGGTGA
Organism: Cryptoblepharus egeriae; assembly: GCA_030015325.1. NCBI lineage: Eukaryota > Metazoa > Chordata > Lepidosauria > Squamata > Scincidae > Cryptoblepharus > Cryptoblepharus egeriae. Next base: position 14,418,085 of record JAREYC010000002.1, read on the forward strand.
CCTTGGGCTGAGTCACTATTTTTCAGTCTCCCCTACCTCGCAGGGTTGTTGCATGGAGAAAATGGAAAGGAACCATGTATCCCATCCTGAACTCACTGGAATAAGGGCTATCTAAAACATGTGGGGAAAAATTGTGTTGCCAAACCTACCTTTAATAGATCCATGCTGCAATCTTAAACATGCTTTCCTGGGAGTAAGCTCCATTGAATGTAATGAGACTGACTTTTGAGTAGATAGGCATACGATTGCACCTTCAGTGGGGTATATAGATAGGGGGTTCAGATTAATCCCCCTCCATTAAGGAAAGTCACCTTGACATGAAATCAGGGGCCACTATGTGAGCACACAAATTCTTGATTCAAACATGAGACAAGTATGAATGTAAAAATAATCATTTGAACAGGCTGTTAGAAGATAAAAATATACTGGTAAGTTTGGAGCTTATATTAAAAACTAGCGAAAACCAACCTGCCTTGCAGGAGTAAAATTCCCCCCATACACCATCCTCCCACTGCACATTGTCCCCCCATGTGCATTGTCCTCCCATGCACAATACCCCTGTACATCCCCATACGCACCGTCCCCCCATGTACAACACCCCTATGCGTACCATTCCCCATGCACAATACCTCCCATGTTCATCAATCTCTCATGTGCATCATCCCTTCATGTGCACAGTCGCCTAATTTGCACCATCCCCCATGCACACCATATGCAGCACCCCATGCGCATCATCCCTCATGCACAATACCCCCAAACAACATCCTCAAGCACATTGTCCCCCATGTGCAGCATCCCCATGCGCAACATCTGCCCATGCATCAACCCCCTATGTGCATCATCCCCATGTGCATTATCGCCCCTGCGCAACATCCCCATAACCATCTCCCCATGTGCACCATCTCCCCATGTGCAACACCCCCATGCGCACCGTCCATCCATACACACCATCCAGCTATGTGCACCATATACAACACTCCCATGTGCATCATCCCCCAATGTGCAATATCCCCATGCACACCATCCCCCCATGCGCACCATCCCCTGTGCGCACCATTCCCCATATGTACCATCCCAACACGCACACCATCACCGTCTGTGCATCCTCCCTCCTAGTGCATCAGCTGGATGTTGATCCAGTCAGTCTTCAATAAGTATAGGACAAAAACACGTTGCACCACTTTTGAGCCCCTTAAGGATTAAATTTCTCAACATCAGGTCCTGGTGGGTGTTGATGTCACAAAAGGAAATCCCTCCCCTAATTTTATGCTTCTAGGTCCGGGGATTGGGGCAGAGCATCCCTCAGTCAGGGATTCTTTAATGTAAAGTATAGGGAGGAAAACGTGTTGCGCCCCATTTCACCCCGTTCCGGTTGGAATTTCCAAAAACCGGGAGTAAAACCCACCTGAAATTTCATGCTTCTAGGCTGAGCAGTTTTGGCTGGGCGTTGATGAGTGAGCACAGGGCTGTGGGTGGCGCAAGCGGTTAAGATGCTGTGGCTGTTAACCAGCAGGCCAGGGTTTGAGACCCAGGTCGGCCCCACAAGACAGGGTGAGCTCCTGTCCTTAGCCCAGCTCTGCGATGCCAGCTGGATCCAATCGTATTGGCTCTGCCTTTCCATTGGACTAATTCAGTGGCGTGGAGAGGGGGGATTTGCTGCTTGGGTAACAGCCAATCCTCCATAACAATCCAACCCAGGCTTTCGTGCGTCGCATGCAGCTTATGCAGCACACAGCATGATACCATAGTCTTTCAAGACTGACAGAGGCCTGCTCTTGATGAGTGAGTTAGTGAGTGACTTTTCAGTTTTACATATATTCCGGTAGATAAGTCATGAAATTCTGTTTTGAAGTTTTCACGTGGGTTTCATAATGTTCTTGGGGCAATGTAATGGGTTTTACCAGGCCCAGGGACAACCCCCCCCCCCAATACCATATGTCTTGAAATTGGTTGATGAGGGTCATAGACAAAGGTCTGGCTTTATCATCCAGGGTCCTTGATGTGCTGATGACATAGATCAATACAGCTTGGATGCTTTTTGATAAGTTTTTGATCCAATACAGCTTGGATGCTTTTTGATCAAATTGACGACGTTTGATCTTGTCAGTTATTGTATATGGTAAATATATTATCAAGCAATTAGTAAAGCCAGGAACAAGGGAGGTCTTCTTTCTACCTACCTCTTGGTAGAACCACACTAGAAAGGCAAGCTCCAGATGTTGTAAGCCTTCATTTTGTTCCCACCACCTAGAATGGCTCCGAAGGATAGGGGGTACACCACAGTGAGGCTCTCTGCAAAACTTAGGCTGCAATCCTGTATACACTTTCCCAGGAGTAAGTTCCATTGAATTCATTGAGTCATGATTAGGATTGCATGCTTACCACCATCACTAGCTATGGCATTGAGGAAAGGGGTAAAGGAGCATATGGTGAGAAAAAGACTTAGGCTGCAATCCTAAAGACACTTTCCTGGAAGTTAGACTCATTGAATACAGTGAGGCTTACTTTTGAGTAGACATGGTTAGGATTGTGCTCTTAATCACGAACAACTTCTCCCCATTCACAATCCACTTTTCTGACTGTAGGGCTTCAAGTATACGTTTAGATTTGCAAATCTGGAGTAGACAAATGGCAGGTGTGTTCCTTCTCTTCTACTTGCATCGTTTTGTACCTGTACTATTGAAGTTGCTTTTCCTTAAATCTAGCAGAGAACTTAAATCTGTCTGTCCTGTCCCACCTGTTGTTATATGTGCTATGGTTGCAAAAAAGTGCAACTATTTTAGCTGTCCGAGAAGGTCCAGGATAAAAACTCTGATAATCTATTCAGAATTGGGACTATTACATTGATTTACAATTGCATGGTCTTTTTAGACATATGCAATCATCATGCAGTCATTGGTACTTGTTTCATTCCAGCAATAGGGCTAGGCTGCCCACACTTTTGCTGCCTAAGAGCCCAGTCATATGCATGTCTACTGAGAAATGTGTCCCATTATGATCAATGGAGCTTACTTCCAGGTAAATGTGGATAGAATTACAACTGAACGTCCACTGAACAGAAGCCAACATGGCTTGAATAAAGGATTAGGCAACTTTGTTTTGGCTAAGTATATTGGTGAAAGATTAGTCATGACAAATACGTGATTCAGACTGCAATCCTAAGCCCCAGTTAGGCCAGCCTAAGCCCTGGCATGAGTCCTATGCTGACCTGGGGGTGTTACAAAAGTGCCATACAGCACCTATGCCCCACAACTTGGGGAGGGGGGTCAGGCCAGTGCACAGGCATATGTTGACCTCCCCGTACTACCATGGGAAGACATGCCAGGTGAGTTATGTTAGCCTAAGTCAAGTACACTGGGGTGACAACCCCCATATCACACTGGATCAGTTCAGATGAATGAAACCATGGCTTGAAGGTCTTAGGGCCCATGGGTCTCATTCTCTTCCAAGAAGTGATATGGCCACCATATGCCGTAGCTCATCACATCAGCTACTATCTTCAGCTGTGAGAACCACACATGGTATTGCAGCTCAGCTGAGACTGTACCTGTGTGGATTCTCCAGCTGCACCTGTGCATTTCATTCACATCAGCGGTAGCTTTCCAGAAGGAGCAGAGAACAGTGGAAAGCCACTAAACATGTATGGTCTTGGTTGTGGTCAGGATGAGTGCAACAAGCAAAATAATGTGTTGGCAGGCTTGGGACAAGATGGAGCAAGATGGAGCAGTCACCTCCTGAGGCCTGCTTGAGGGAGGAAGCAAGGAGAAGGTGGCCACCTCTCCATGCACGTTGGTGCAATCCCATACTCTTCAGTGGGATGCACAGGTTTGTAGCCTGTTGAAGATGTTGGCATCAGGACTGGGAGAAATCAGCCTCTCCAATGATTCTTTATCATTTCAGTTCAGAATCGAAGAATTTGGAAGTTTTGAGTTCTCTAGTCTTTCCGTCCAGCAAATGTGCAGTATTGATGAGCCTCCTCTTTTAAATCAAAACAAAATGAAAAATACATTTAAATTTAAATTTTAAATTTAAAAATAAATAAATTGATCTGTAAAGAGATAAGAAAGCCTTGATTTTTGCCTCCCACCTTTTCTTTCTTCTATTCCAGGGGTCTCTAAACTTTTCAGCCAGACTGCTGCATCAAATACATGTCGCAGTGTCAAGGGTCAGAAAATCAATTTAAATATAAAATTTAAATAAATACATTAGAGGTAAAACGTAAATGAATGAATACATTGAATATGTGAAAATTTCCAGGATTTCTCCAAGCGCCAAAACCTATCACAGAAATAAAGCATGATTCAATTGACTGAATTTTCTGTTAACCAGGAGCCTTGGGTACCCTTTGGGGAGAAAGGCAGGTTACAAATCAAAATAATAATAATAATAAACCTCTTAATAATAATAATAATAATAATAATAATAATAATAATAATAATAAACCTCTGAAGTGCAAAACCCCGACAGAGGCATGGCTTGCAGCTCTTTCCAGTGATGTTGATGTGTCACTCGGCTGCCAGTGTGTCAGTCTGTTCCCTTATGAGTGGGAAAGCGAGGACAATACCAGGATGCTGGTGACTGCTGTTTGTGGAATGTGTGTTATTCAGTGACTTGGGGCTTGGCGAAAGTGCCTGACCCCAGGAAGAGCAGGGGCTGCCTGTTCATGTTGAGTCATCCAGCCATCAAGTCAGCTGTTTGCGATGGACACACGTGTGGTTAACAGCTCTTTTCTCCCCTTTGAAAGGCATGACGGCGCAACCGTCGGTGTGACCGGTGACCAAGGAGAGCATGATGGGGTCGACAGTGTTTTGCTTGCTGCTCTTGGCCTCGGTTGGTGCATCTGAGTTAGAAGAGCACTTTGATCCAGGTGAGAGAGACCATGAGTATCGCGGGGAAAGGGATGGTGCTGCTGTTCGCAGATGAACAATGGGTTTAAGCGATTGGGTGGACTGGACTGTTCTGTCTTTTCAGGTTTGGTGGACAGAGTTAGAATTTGGAGCCCACTTTTCCCAAATTAGGTGTGATGGGGCAGTTACATTTATTTATTTGTCTTGGGGAAAAACCCTAACTTTCTGCCTTTTAGGCAGTTTACAAAAATGTTTGGTGTGGGGCACGGTCCTAAACTGTACTGAAACACAATCCTTACCTGGGCAGGTTAGAGATCAGAGTATATTTTCTCCAGCCACCTCTATGGAGACAGAAATTTTGCAGATGCAAATCCAAACAGCCCGCATAAGGCTGCCCAGGCCACGGACTGGGGTTAGATTTGGTGCATACTGCTGCAGCTGGTACCGCCCTACCAGCCACCACTTAGGCCTGATCCACGGCCCGTTCTGCCTTCCCCTGTCCCCAAACACCCCATCCTCACCTCCATTATCCCCTTCCTTCCTTCCTTGGGCATGCCTTGAGTATGCCTTCCTTGGGATAGCTCTGTCAATGTTAAAATTTGACCCTCACTCACCAGGTGAGAGGGGCAGCTCCCCTCTTGCCTCCACTTTGGCTGCAATCCTAATCTCCGGTTAGGCTGGCCTAAACCCTGGCATATGTCCTGCGCTGACTGCGGGGGTTGGGGGTGTTATGGAATTGCTGTGAGACACTTCTGCACCACTCCTGGGGGAGGCTTAGGCCGGTGCACAGTCATGAGCTTGCCTCCCTACATCACCACAGGAACATTAAACAGTTGTGCTGGCCTACATTAGGCCAGAGAGAATGGCCCAGATAAGCTGAACCTATATCCTGAACTGACAGACCAAATCCACAGTGCTAGGAAGCCACTAGGCTGAAAGTTAGGTCAAATCCACAAGGCAAGGAGGGCTCTAGGCTGACAATTAGGCCAAATCCACAGGACAAGCAGGGCCCTAGGCTGACAATTAGGCCAAATCCACAGGGCAAGGAGGGCTCTAGGCTGACAATTAGGCCAAATCCACAGGGCAAGCAGGGCTCTAGGCTGACAGTTAGGCCAACTCTACAGGGCAAGGAGGGCCCTAGGCTGACAGGCCAAATCCACAGGGCAAGGAGGGCTCTAGACTGACAATTAGGCCAACTCTACAGGGCAAGGAGGGCTCTAGGCTGACAGTTAGGCCAACTCTACAGGGCAAGGAGGGCCCTAGGCTGACAATTAGGCCAAATCCACAGGGCAAGGAGGGCTCTAGGCTGACAATTAGGCCAAATCCACAGGGCACGGAGGGCCCTAGGCTGACAGTTAGGCCAAATCCACAGGGCAAGGAGGGCTGTAGGCTGACAATTAGGCCAAATCCACAGGGCAAGGAGGGCTGTAGGCTGACAATTAGGCCAAATCCACAGGGCAAGGAGGGCTCTAGGCTGACAGTTAGGCCAAATCCACAGCACAAGGAGGGCTCTAGGCTGACAATTAGGCCAAATCCACAGGGCAAGGAGGGCTCTAGGCTGATAATTAGGCCAAATCCACAGGACAAGGAGGGCTCTAGGCTGACAATTAGGCCAAATCCACAGGGCAAGCAGGGCTCTAGGCTGACAGTTAGGCCAAATCCACAGGGCAAGGAGGGCTCTAGGCTGATAATTAGGCCAAATCCACAGGGCAAGGAGGGCTCTAGGCTGATAATTAGGCCAAATCCACAGGACAAGGAGGGCTCTAGGCTGACAGTTAGGCCAAATCCACAGGGCAAGGAGGGCTCTAGGCTGATATTTAGGCCAAATCCACAGGGCAAGGAGGGCTCTAGGCTGATAATTAGGCCAAATCCACAGGGCAAGGAGGGCTCTAGGCTGACAATTAGGCCAAATCCGCAGGGCAAGGAGGGCTCTAGGCTGATAATTAGGCCAAATCCACTGGACAAGGAGGGCTCTAGGCTGACAATTAGGCCAAATCCATAGCACAGGGAGGGCTCTAGGCTGACAATTAGGCCAAATCCACAGGGCAAGGAGGGCTCTAGGCTGATAATTAGGCCAAATCCACAGGACAAGGAGGGCTCTAGGCTGACAATTAGGCCAAATCCACAGGGCAAGCAGGGCTCTAGGCTGACAGTTAGGCCAAATCCACAGGGCAAGGAGGGCTCTAGGCTGATAATTAGGCCAAATCCACAGGGCAAGGAGGGCTCTAGGCTGATAATTAGGCCAAATCCACAGGACAAGGAGGGCTCTAGGCTGATAATTAGGCCAAATCCACAGGGCAAGGAGGGCTCTAGGCTGATAATTAGGCCAAATCCACAGGGCAAGGAGGGCTCTAGGCTGATAATTAGGCCAAATCCACAGGGCAAGGAGGGCTCTAGGCTGACAATTAGGCCAAATCCACAGGGCAAGGAGGGCTCTAGGCTGATAATTAGGCCAAATCCACAGGACAAGGAGGGCTCTAGGCTGACAATTAGGCCAAATCCACAGGGCACGCAGGGCTCTAGGCTGACAGTTAGGCCAAATCCACAGGGCAAGGAGGGCTCTAGGCTGATAATTAGGCCAAATCCACAGGGCAAGGAGGGCTCTAGGCTGATAATTAGGCCAAATCCACAGGACAAGGAGGGCTCTAGGCTGACAGTTAGGCCAAATCCACAGGGCAAGGAGGGCTCTAGGCTGATATTTAGGCCAAATCCACAGGGCAAGGAGGGCTCTAGGCTGATAATTAGGCCAAATCCACAGGGCAAGGAGGGCTCTAGGCTGACAATTAGGCCAAATCCACAGGGCAAGGAGGGCTCTAGGCTGATAATTAGGCCAAATCCACTGGACAAGGAGGGCTCTAGGCTGACAATTAGGCCAAATCCATAGCACAGGGAGGGCTCTAGGCTGACAATTAGGCCAAATCCACAGGGCAAGGAGGGCTCTAGGCTGATAATTAGGCCAAATCCACTGGACAAGGAGGGCTCTAGGCTGACAATTAGGCCAAATCCATAGCACAGGGAGGGCTCTAGGCTGACAATTAGGCCAAATCCACAGGGCAAGGAGGGCTCTAGGCTGACAATTAGGCCAAATCCACAGGGCAAGGAGGGCTCTAGGCTGACAATTAGGCCAAATCCACAGGGCAAGGAGGGCTCTAGGCTGGCCTAACTGTTGCTGAAGAGGCAGCTGCACAAAGGCAGCCTCCTCACAGGGCTGTGGGACTTGTGCCATATCCTGAGGTGGGCTCTTTTAGTCATGATGTATCCTGACTTTGAGAGGCAGGATTGGTGCTTAGGCCTGCATAATACTTAGAATTTTTTATTTTTCTTCCATTTTTACTGTGGCTTATTGTGGACCCCTATGGGTCTACTCTGATTAAAGCCTGCTCCTGAGGTGGCATAAGTCAGAGGAGCTGAGAGGGGGCATTTCTGCCCTGGATACGGCCTAACTGCACTGTTGTAGGCCATGCTCAACATGCCCTTAATATACCTCTACTGAACTGCCTAGGCTAGCACTGCTGTGCTGGTGCAGGTCCATTTATCTTGGGACAGCCTAAGTGGACATTATGGTGCAGCTAGGCTGGCCTGTCTGGCATTAGATTGGCCCAAGTGCCTGATAGGCTGGCCAAAGCGCACTTCAGGATTGCAGCCTTTGTCTCTTAATTTTTGTCATGGCTCTGTTCTAACTTCAGACTTGATATCTAGATTTTCTGGAGTAATAGTGATGATGAGAGCCTTGTAGCATGAACCTAATCCTAAGTTATGAGCTGAACATAGCTGAACATCTAGCATGGATAGCAATGCTTCCAGGCAGGGTTGATCCTGACATCTCTGTTCAGGAGTTCAGCATGGCAAAAGCAGGACTCGATGTCAGCAGGAAGAAAAATGGCACAGAATCCCGTAAGGATAAACAGACAGTGTTGATAAGGTGCACAAAAATAGGAACTTTAATAGAAATCTTGTAAAGTGTGCAAAAACATCTTGAGTTCTGTAGAATATCTCATTAGGGACAGCACACCAAGGCTACACTCCTCTCCAATGGAAGAGGCTACACTCCTCTTACAATGGAAGTAAGCCCCATTGAATGCAACTTGTGAGTAGGAATGCATAGGATTGCACTGTATGCACACTTGGAGATCAGGGCCTTGACGGAAGGCGCAGCATCGTTTGACTTGGGTATAGTACAGTAGAGTGGCCAGATATGCAAAGGGCCCTGGACAAAAAGGCATGCAGAGTAAATTCTTTGAGAGTAAACCTTGCTGAACGCAGTGGAATGTGCTTCTAAGAAAACATGCATAGATCTGGGCAATACAACTTGCAGCTTGATAACAATCCATAAAATTGCATGCACAACATATATGATGTTTCTACTTTTATCTCTCTTTTCTTTAACTCTGGACAGACTACGACAATTCTTGTTTACAGAGCCAATCCCTCCTCTTGATCCCAAGTGAATTTCCTGAAATGCCTGGTTCAGGGACAGTGATTTTGGTTTGAACTACCCTTCTGTACCTAAACGGTCCGTATTTAGCTTGCTTGATGGGGGTGATATGTTTGCATTGCCTACCCCCACCCTGCAAGGTTAAGGAAACTCACTTGCAAGGTAGCACGAAGTACATACCCCACTATCACACACAGCTTTAATTGCAGGGGGTTGAATGGATGGGAAAGGATTGTCCCTACTGGTTGTTTGCACATGCTCCACAAGGCTTCAGGCAGGTTTTATGACATTCCAGACAGTAAAAGGTTGCTGACTTGAAAGCTTGTGGAATATTTAATGCCTAGCCTGGCTCCTGTCAAGGACGTCCCGTCTTCCCTCCTCCCGGCTAGTGGCATTGCCTTGAAAGTTCCCTCGTGTGAAACTAGGATGCCATCTGGTGGCACACAGATTGAGAATAAAACATCTAATATAATAATGCCATTGTACAAGTCAATGGGGAGGCCACATTTGGAGTACTGTGTCCAGTTCTGGTTGCCACATCTCAAAAGGGATATAGAGGCAGTGGAAAAGTTTCAGAAGAGAGCATCCAAAATGATTGATGGTCTGGGACACCTTTTCTATGTTGGAAGAGTGTTTGGGGCTTTTCAGTTTAGAAAAGAGACATCGTGATTGAGACATACAAAATTATGCAAGGGATGGATAAAGTGGTTAGAGAGATGCTCTTTGCCAATAGGACATCTATTAAAAGTGAACGTTGGGAGGGTTAGGACAGACGAAAGAAAATATCTCTTTACCTAGCATGTATTTAATCTGTGGAACTCCTTGCCACAGGATGTGACGATGGCATCCAACCTCAGTGCCTTTTAAGGAGGGATTAGACAAATTCTAGAGGAAAGGACCATCACAGGTTACAATCCAGGATGGTGGTGTGTATGTCTGCATGTTCACCGATAGATGTAGGCAACCTCAAAATGCTAGATGCAGGGGAAGGCACCTGGATATAGGTCCTGTGTGCCCCCTGAGGCATCTGGTGGGCTGCTGTGAGATTGAGGAAGCTGGACCAGATGGGTCTTTGGCCTTATCCAGAGGAGCCTCTTTTTATGTAATCAATACCTGTATTTTGCTTCCTACAGGTAGCAGCCTCTTCCAGAGTATGTGAGGTTTCTGCGTAATGCTGGATTAATGCTATCCTTTTTTGTTTATGTACTGATAAATTTGGCTTTCAAAAACATAATTGGTTTTGCAGGGAACAAGGCATTTAAAATGCCCTTTGTTCCAATCTTTGCAACAAAATCGAATAACTTTTATATTTAAAAGCCTTATATTTAATTTCATTTTGTTATGTTTGATTTTACACAGCCACCTTTGGCATTGTTTTAATAGCAGAAACAGAGGATATAAATGTATTTATGACCAAAGTTATAACACTATAGGTTGTGTGGAGAAAGGGGGAAAATGTCTCTCTTGGATAAAACTAGAGTTTAGAGTTGCCTAATGAATCTGATTGTCAGTAAATTCAAGGCCTTCAGAATTTATTTGCTTAAAATATTCCTATCCTCCTCCCTGTATTCCTTTGTGAACAAAGGGTTTGGGATGGCATACAGATGCTTTATATAAAAATGTAAAATTGGCATTAAAAGTAAATTAATTGCATTTAGGTACTTTTATAGAGCTCTTTGGAGTTCTCAGCCAAACGCTCTGGCAACGATCACTCTTTCAGATAGGTTTAAATGGGAAATTCAAGGACCATACATCCATTAGTGGCTATCAGTCATGATAGCAAAACAGATTCCATGTTCAGAAGCAGTAAAACTGTATTATGGGCTTTGGCGGGGTGGCCATCACCTCTATGTCCTGCTTTGAAGTAGGGACTGACCTCTGATGGAAACAAAATGCTCGCTTCGAGAGGCCTTGAGTATATGAAGCTGCCTCTATCAAGCCAGGTGATTGGTCTGACTTGCAGTGGACCACTCTCTAGTCCAAATCCTTCCCAGACCTGTTACCCAAGATTTCTGCAACTGGAGGATGTTGAGATTTGAACCCTGGTCTTTCCTGTCGAGCATGTATCCTTCTGAGCCAAACAGCATGCTCTGCAATTTCTCACTCTCTTCCCCTTCCGCTTACAGCAAAGTGTCGCTATGCACTGGGCATGCAAGATCGTACCATCCCTGATGAGGCCCTCTCTGCCTCCAGCTCATGGTCTGACTCGACTGCCGCCAAACACAGCAGGTGATCAAGACCTTTCAACACCAAATAATATGGTTTCAATGAGCACCTCTGTCTGATCTTACCAGTGTGCATCCATCTAAAAATTCTAACACTTAAATATTAAAACAAAATGTTTTAACATGTTAAAAAGTTTAACCAAAACCATTTTTAACCATCCATCTAAATATATTTTTAACCAAAGACAAATGACCAAAGATACATTTTTAACCAAAGATAAACTATTGAATGTTGGATTTAGCAAATGAATTTCATTTGTATGACCTGTATATTTTATGTATATTTGATACATGGCCCTGTTGCTTGCATGAAGTTGTAACCCCCTTTTTAATATCTTTGGAAAAATTTACCGCTGAACTTCGGCTTGCCATTTTTAATATGCACTTGCCAAACTACAAACAATTTCCCTATGTGTGACTTACCGGTAAATGAATTTTGCTTCATGCTGGGGTCAAACTGTAAACATAAAACCAGAATGCTAACAAATGCCTCTCTCTAGTTTCTATCCATTGATATGGGTCAGCTTTCAATGTAAATAACAAGGGAGGCTCAAAGGCAATTTGATTTCCATCCCCGAATGCAGAATTGATGCAACAGAGGCATTTAGAAGACTGAAATAACATCTTATTGTCTTCATGCTTTTCAGATTGGCACTGAATGAGGGTGATGGGGCCTGGTGTCCAGCAGGGCCCGTCTATCCCAATGATGCAGAGTATCTGGAGATCGACCTGCGGCAATTGCACTTCTTGACTTTGGTAGGGACACAAGGTCGGCATGCCAGTGGCCATGGCAAGGAGTTTGCCCGCACATACCGCCTCCATTATAGCCGTGATGGCCGTCGCTGGATGCCTTGGCGCGATCGGTGGGGCAATGAGGTAAACAAGGAATAAGGCCAGATGAGGTTTAGTGAATGTGGCCAGTGGGGCAGCCCATGGGATTTGTGTCTTTATTTGATGTCATCACTTAGAATCACCACTGTCCAGGCAAAAGACAATTTCTTTGGTATTGTCCTATGTCCTCTGTTCTGGATCATAATCATTAGATTTATGTTTTGACAGGATGTTATGGGCTGTAGTGGTGCAAGTGGTTAAGACACTGGGCCCGTTGACCAGTAGGCCATGGTTTGAGACCTGGGTCCTACAAGATGGGAACTAGCAGTTCGAAAGCACACAAATGCAAGTAGATAAATAGGTACCACTTTGGAGGGAAAGGTAACATCCTGGCAATAGGCCATTGCAACAGACCTGCCAGGTGTGTCACGTTCACCGTGGATTGGATGAAACTCCAATCCACAACATTATTACCATAAGGTACAAACGCTGAAGAAGTTGCCAAGATTTGACATGATGTTGAGAAAACTGGCCTGCCTCTCACAGAGGCTTGTCTCCAGGTTGTTACCTTCCCACCAAAGTAATACCAATTTATTTACTTGAATTTACATGCTTTTGAACTGCTAGATTGGCAGGATCTGTACAGGTAATGTGAGCTAACTCTCTCATGTGTTACCTGGGTCTCGATCAGCCAACCTGTCGATGTGGAATCTTTAACCACTGAAACACCGCAGTCCCCTATCCACATTAATGGGGAAAAAAAAGAAATATACTGTACCAACAGTATGATCTTAGGTATCATATCTGGAACAAAGTCTATTAGGAACTAAGGGCAAAATCTAGAGTAACTATGGGGAGTCCTTGCTCTGGTGTAAGAACAACTTACTCTGGATTCCAATATGAATTTCCCATAGGTTTTCATTAGGTGGTGCAGTAACTACAGGTACATAAAGTCTCTTATGTGCTCCCATAGTTATTCTGGATTTGAGAGTAAGCCCATTAAATTATAGGACTGCAGCTTAACTACCCTCTTTGTCTTTTAGGTGATTTCAGGTAATGAAAATACAGAGGATGTAGTCCTGAAGGATCTGGGTCCACCAATCATTGCCCGTTATGTCCGCTTCTACCCACGGGCTGACCGCGTCATGAGCGTCTGCCTTCGTGTGGAGCTCTATGGTTGCATCTGGAGAGGTAAGAGTGCTAACCGTTTTACCCTTCCTCTGAAGTTCCCTTATATTAGGTTAGACCAGTGATTCTTAACCTTGTTGGAGGTACTGAACCCCGCACGTTTCATACATGCATTCACCGAACCCTTCATAGTTGGAAAAATAAAATGTTTTGTCTGTTGTAACAAAAGTATATTAATGCACCTGGCAACCCTGGCAAATGGAATGGGCACACACCTCCGCCGAACTCCTCAGACTGACTCACCGAACCCTGGGTTTTGACTGAACCCAGGTTAAGAACCACTTGGTTAGATTGTTGGTTGAGCTAGCTAAGTATTGTCTGCATTTTGAAGTTCTTCCTCCGAATATGTTATGTCCTTTTTTCCCCTTCCACAGACGGCCTTCAGTCATACACAGCCCCTCCAGGCCAGATCATGCCTCTAACACCAGAACCCGCCTACCTGAATGATTCCACTTATGATGGGCTCAGTGTCAATGAGTGAGTAACAATCCCGCCCGTTGATGTGCATTTTGACTTGAGTAGCTCAAACGCAAGATTGAAATGTTATAATTCTGGTCTGAAACTTAGGGTGAAATCCAGAGTAACTACGGGCAGTCCTTGCTCCGGTGTAAGAACAATTTGCTCTGGATTGCAAAATGAATTTCCCATAGGTTTTCACTAGGTGGTGCAGTAGTTACTCATGTGCTTACTCTTACGTGCTCACATAGTTACTCTAGATTTCGCTGTTAGGCTTCAGAATAAGATGATCAAGTTAGTCATATGATATTTTTATTTCCTAGTCAGAAACAAGGTTGCATCTTTTAAAGTATAATCTTGGACAGGTCTACTAAGAAGTAAGTCTCATTATAGTCAACGCAGGAAAGTGTGGATAGGTTTGCAGCCTTGGTCTCTTGAAAAGAAAAATGTCTTCTGTGGCAGTTGTAAAATGTTGGCACTGCACCTTAGTTTCAGATACAAATGTCCAGAGGTTATTTCCCCCGTCCATTATTGATCTTTTTGTCATCACCATGTCTCCATTCTAGGCACAATTTGAACTTCAGAGGTCTTGGGCAGCTTACTGATGGAGTGGTGGGGCTGGACGATTTCACCAGGACCAAAGAGTTGCGGGTTTGGCCTGGGTATGACTATGTGGGCTGGAGAAACAGCTCATCCCCTGGTGGCTACATTGAGATGGAGTTTCAGTTTGACCGACTCAGAGCTTTCACATACATGAAGGTAATGGGGGCAAGGCTGAGAAGCTTTCTGGTGAGATACGTGATGGACAGGCCTGACTGACTGACTGACTCACTCACTCACTCACTCAATACGACCTAGAAGCATAAAATTTGAGGAGGGTATTCCTTCCATGACGTAGGCACCTTCTAAGACCGATTTTTAGAAATTCCAACTGGAAGGGATTGAAAAAGGGTTGCAATGTGTTTTTTATCCCCATACTTAACATTGAAGAATCACTGTCTTATCAATGCCCAGGCCAAATACTTGGGCCTAGAAGCATGAAAGGGTGTTGCCTGGTGTGGCCTACTGATGCCCAATGCCCTCTGCTTCTTGCCACTGACCCCCAGTGCCAGCTGGTACCCACTAGTGCCTGCTAACTGGCGGTGGCCACCAGTAACTTGTGCCCACTGGTGCCCACCGCCTGGTGTCCATTGCCTTGTGCTCACTGGTTCTCTGTCCCTGCTGCTGCCCACTGGTGCCCTGAGCCCGCTGGTGCTCACTGATGGTGAGCCATACTGGTGCCTACAAATATCTTTAAATTTTACTCCTGCAACAACAGGTCAGTTCTGCTAGTTCTAACTAAATCTGCCCATTAGTATAAGTGTGCCAAGGATATGTGCATTGCATTCCATAGTGAGGGAGCAGTCCTAAGTGTCCTTTACTCAGACTCAGGGAAATTTCATTCCCTTTCTCTGTGGAAAGGCTCTTTCCCAGTGAATCTCCTTTGTTTGACACCAACAATTCTGAATTATTAACACCTTGTTACATCAGAGTCCATGACTATGATGCACAGTTCATGCTAGTGTGGAGGCACTTCCACCTGGACGTTGGCGTTTTCACTGGCAGAACGTACATTTCACCAGTGGATACCTTAGGACTGAGGAGTGGGCATGAAAGGGCTAGCAAACAAGCTCAGAAGCTAAAAAGATGCAGAAGGAACACCAGCAAGAGGCCATTAGAAGATACTTGTGCTGGGGTGACAAGGAACAATTATATTTTCCTCCTGCTAAATATAAGAGGAGCATCACTTGAATACTGCTTCATTGACCACTTAGTGGGGGTTTATGAGAAACAGGAATACTCTAAGGAGATCTTCAGATGCCAAAACTTTCTGCACGGATAATTAAGTTGGATTGGTCTGTCAGAGAAATCAATGAGAACAACACAAAGTAATTGAAGGTTGTCTTATGTACTTTTCTCTCTCTTCCTTCCTTCTCTCCTGTGTCACTCTCAAGATACACTGCAACAACATGCACACATATGGGGTGAGTTTCTTCCGGCAGGTGGACTGCCACTTCAAGCGCAGCCTGACCACCGCCTGGGATCCCTTGCCCGTCTCCCATCAATTTGCTGTGGATGTGAGAGACCCCAGTGCCCGCTCGATCACGGTGCCCCTGGAGGGCCGGCTTGGTTCATTCATCCGGTGCCATTTTCACTTTGCTAGCGAGTGGATGCTCTTCAGTGAAATAGCTTTTCTATCTGGTGAGTTGGGGAACAATTGGTGGTCTCTTATGAAGCTTTCCTAGATTAAAATTTGCAGCTTCTTTTTGGCACAGTGACAGATAACCCACCAGCTGCGGCAAAGTTTTTATAGGTCACTGGTCCTTAACGCTATGGTTTCTGAATTAACACAAAATGCTTTACCTGTTGGATTATCTGACTTCACTTTTGGGGGTGAGGAATCCTGTGATCAGAGTATTTTGTAGAGAAGAAGTAGCAGAAAATAGAAGAATATTTAGCCTTTCCCCTAAGAATTGCTGATCTTTTGTAACAATCACAACTCCAATCCTCTCCATCCACAGCTTCTGCTCACGTGACATGGCAGGCGCACTTGCAGGGAAGAGACAAGGAAAATCTTTTAGATGGGGAAAGGGTTAAACAATCTCTCATTTTTCTCCTCCCAATGAACACATCCTGCCACTCCAGCAGAAAAGCACTAGATAAGCTTTCTAGGCTTGTGAAGGTTGTCAGACATTATCGTACTCTCCCATTCTTCCCTGTTTTTGCTCTCTGCATCTCCTCTCTCATTTTTCCATAAATCTGTATGATACTCTCCCTTTTCTTTTTCTTTATTCTCAATTACATGTTCTTTTTTATCAGATATTGTGGATGACCCTTCTCAAACCACTTCAAGTCAGCGTCCCCCAGTAGTCGCTCCACCTCATCCCTCGGATCATGACAGCTCCATTTCCCCAGCCCTGGGCTCTACACTGAATGAGAAAATGGGCGTCCGCCCCAACATCACACTCCAAGGTGAGAAGTCTATGAAGCTCGACATGCAGCTGCAGAAATCTTGCTTTCTGTTCTGTCCTTCATGTCTTATAACATCTTCAGAAAACCTCTGGAGCCAATCATCCAGCTATTTGGAGTTGTGTATCACCAATGTGTTAACACCATCCTGCCACCCCTTCTTATTCCCCCTTTCTTTCCTTTTAAAAACTTAGAGAATCCAGGGGAACCTAAACCAGGCCAGCCCATTGCAAAGGATGATAACAGCAGCACCTCCATCCTGATTGGTTGCCTGGTGGCCATCATCTTGCTTCTACTGGTTGTAATATTCCTCATTCTCTGGAGGCAATATTGGCAGAAGATCCTAGGGAAGGTAAGTCAACTGGGTTGAGGAGAGGCGCTGTCGTTAGTGCTATGATTTTGTGCCCAAAATTAATGGACCCAGGACCATGTTTGAATTTATAATGGGATTAGGGCTGGGGTTCCCAAATTGTGCATCAAAATGCCTTAGCACATTGCAGCACACTCACAGGGGTACCATGGAAGGTTCCAGTGACTCTTCCTGCCTGATCCCTTGGTGTCACCATCTTGGATCTCGCAAAATCTTGTGAGACATGGAAGTTTCTAACCAAGATTTTGTGAGGTCCAAAATGGCGGTTCTTGGCTGAGGAGACTGGGGCTGAGGAGACCCAGGTAAGTTTGAGAACCATTGGATAAGGGGCTAAGAGGATACTTAATTTGCTTGTCTTTATCTCTAGCTGGTGTTACTGACACTTCCTTGCCCTGCAGGCACAACGCCGCATCTCGGATGACGACCTTACCGTTCGTCTCTCTGCCCCTAGCGACACCATTGTCATCAACAATACGATGAGTTCCCACCGGCACTCGAACCGCTATGAACGTATCCACTCTGAGACAGAGTACCAGGAACCCAGCAGGGCACGCATGAAACTTCCAGACCTGCCTCACAGTGCTGAAAACTCTGGTGAGGGACTGGCTATAGGGTGGCACAACCATTGAAAGTTCAAATGGAGAGGGAGTAGAAATTGAGGGAGTGGTTTGTGTAGGACAGCGCAAGATGACCAGCATCTGTGTATGTGAAGGTTCACAGTAAAAACCACAGAGGTATATCTTGGATGATATGAGAACATCAACTGTGCAGACTGAGGAACAACCACATTTAAAAAAAAGTGATCTCCCTGAAGGACAGAATGGCAGCAGATTCTTTGCTGCCAGAATGCTCATGAAGAAACAAATTCAGTAATGTTATTTCCCCCCCAGAAAGTAAACCATTAAAACATTGATAAAGCAGTTGGGGGGGGGGGGAGCAGAGAAAGTTGCTGCAAGGACTGCATCCGGCCTTTGGGCTGGCCATCCCTAGCATGGCCCTCAGGTCTTTCGCCTCTCAGACTGCAAATAAAATGTTCTGCCATCTTTTAAGTTCAAGAGTACTAATTTAAAGAGGTTGGAACAGGTCCATCCTCCTTATCCATGGGTTTGGGACTGGTGAACTTGACCTAGTAATGGGACAAGAGAGCTGACCTGTACCTCCTGCAGTTCCATACAAATTCAGGAGTCTTTCCTGGACCAAACACATGGGATTCCATTATCCATAGCTTTTGGCATCTGTGGGTGAGGGAGGGGAGGAGATCTGGGAATGGATCCCCTATGGATATCAAGGTCCAGTATCTGTGGGTATTTGCCAAGAAGACTGTATACCCTCACTGCTGAGATCTCACCCAAAAAAGCAGCAGCAGCAGAAAGAAAAGAGAAACCTTGTGCATCAAGCAGTGTTTCAGAATTTAATTTATTATGCTTATGTTAGCCTTGCAAGGCAGGTGTAGAGCTGTGCAAAGAGCACAGAGCACAGAGCACAGGGATTGACCTCCCTCAACCTTTCCTTGGCTTCTGCAACCACCAGTTGCCCAGGGTTTTCCTTTTTTACTCTCGCCATCATAATGAGTAGGAATTTGCTGGTTTTTTTAAGTGAAAGGTAGGGTATTGTGCATGTGCCCAATCCTAAATGCTTGCACAGTGCATGTGTTGTTAAGAATAGCCTTTGGGGATAAGGCTACACAGAAGGTCCTGCTTTGGTCACAGGCATGCCTTGGTAATAAGCAGCTTTATGGGGTGTGGGACACTAGTAGCCTTTCTTGGTGTTAGGAAAGGGAAATTGTTTATGAAAATTGTTGAGCTTTTGTGGAGGCCTGAAATTATTACTAAAATGATTGTTGTACTGCTTTCCAACAAAAAATATTTCACAAAGCACTTTAGATAGCAAAGTAAATGGTTCCTCTTTCACAAAGCTTGCAGTTTAAAATTAAAGTCTCACTGCGGACTCTGTACAGATATGAAAAAAAATCCCCCAAAGAGAAAAAGCTCATTTTGGTTCCTTTAACTGCTGAACTAATTAAGCTCATGTAAATCCCATTTCAGGTCCTAAGGAACCCCATATATCAAAATCTGTCATTCTTCCATCCCTCCCTAAAGCTTGAATTATTTGTATGTAGCAGAGAGAGAGAGAGAGAGAGAGAGAGAGAGAGAGAGAGAGAGAGAGAGAGATGTTTCAACCTTCCTCTCCTTTCAAGATGTTTTGTGTTGAAGGACTTTGCTGAAAGGTCCCTGGGGTTGGATCACACTCAGTGGTGGGCTCCAGCAGGTTCGCACCTACTCTATAGAACCGGTTGTTAATGAGACATAGGACATATAAAGTTTAAAAATAGCCATTTAAAAGTGGCTGCCAGATGGGCAGAGAACCGGCTGTTAATTTCTTTGAATCCCATCACTGATCAAACTCACTATTGTGAACATGAGGAAAAGAAAGTGTCTGTGGCTAGTTAAAAGAAAGGCAAAACATGATTTTTTTCTCTCATATGCAGCTTGGCCCAGTGATTTATTTTAATGACTGTTAGAAAAAGATCAAATCAAGATAGTGGGAATGACTGGGCAGGGATGGGAAGAACTAGGCAAGGATAAAAAAATCATTAAAACCCGGTGGTTGAAAAAGAAAGTGTGAAAGACAAGCAGTACGAGACCCACCTTCTCTCACTTGTGTCCCTTTCTCACCTATTTCCCCATGTTTGTCTCCATGTCACAGTGCCGATGTGTTTACCCCCAAAAGGGAAGAGGCACTAACGGTGTATAGTTGAATCTCTTCAAGCATAGCCATCATCTGAACTCTGTTCTCAGAAGCAGCAGGCAAGGAGGTCAAACTATTTCTCAACCACCCCTCTTAATTGAGAATTCCTCGTGGGGGGTCTTGTAATCGAGTGCAACAGGGACAGCTGCACAGTTTGACCACCTCATCTGTCCTTTTCGTGACCCAAGACTTGGTTCCTGCATTTTTCCTCTTGGGGCATCCAGGTTTATAAGTGGGAAAGAGGATGAGGCTCCAACCAAACCCTTTTGATTCTCTGAGAATCAAAGGAGAGCACTTGAGCTTGCTGAGCCAAGACTCCTGGGTTCCTTCCTCCTGTTCAAAGAGCTAATGATGACTTGTTTGCATCATTATACTGTGTGTCATTCGGTGTCTGTGTCTCTTGCTGCTGGGATGAGAGGCCTACAAGGGAGAGGAATCCCTAAAGTGCTGCCTCTTCTCTGTGTCATGCCTTACCTTTCGTATGCGTCTCTCCATCGGTCTGTCGTTCCTCATCCGTTCGTTTGTCTTCTCCCCATCACCCACCACCCACACCCTCCCCTTCTCCCGACAGCTCTGCTGCTCAGCAACCCGGCTTACCATCTCTTCCTGGCCACTTATGCCCAGCCAATGGGAAGGCCTGCTTTCCCGCCACCCAACCGGGTTAAGCCAATCAACACGAATGGTAAGGAGGGCGCCAAGCTTTCTGTGGCGCAGCTGGGAACCAGGGTGGCCACACTCCAAGCTTGGAACATTCTGCCTACTGCAATTTCATCTTCATCTTTCTTTCCCCCGCCATGTCTGAACCCGGTTCATCTCCCTCTTGTCTATTCTATGCATGGCTTAACTCCTCTTGCTCAGAATACGTTTAACCTTCAGCTTTGCAGGTTCTGCAATACAGCGGCTTCTGGGTGGGAGGGTGGGTGGGTGGTTTGGGGCAGGAATTACGTGCAGGGTTATTTTTGGTACAAAGCGATGGGCTCTGATCCTGTGATGACTGCTGGGTGCCTATAAAAGCAGCCATCTTTGGGATTGAGCAATCATGATAAATGGTAAACTGCTGCAATGAACTCAGTCAGTGTTTCTCTTTCCTTCCATAGCATGTGGTGCTGACTACATGGAACCAGAAACCACAGGCAGCCAGCCTAGCTTCCAGAACAACGTTCCGCATTATGCTGAAGCTGACATCATCAACTTGCAGGGGGTGACTGGCGGGAACACATATGCTGTACCGGCAGTTGCGGTGGATGCCCTCGCTGGAAAGGACATGGCGTTGGGGGAGTTCCCCCGAGAGCGGCTCATCTTCAAGGAGAAACTAGGAGAAGGACAGTTTGGAGAGGTGTGTCCATGGGGGCAGCTGGATGCAGGTTTAGGAGAATTTGTTTGGAATGATGTAGGAGCAGAAATTTTTTGAGCCTTTTCCACTCACAAGGTGGCCATAGATAAGCAACGCTCTTAGACTCAACCTATAAAATGGAATAATAGCACTGATATAAAGTGTGTCTAAAGTGTTTCATGTAAACAGAAAATAAATAAATAAAATGCCCTCATGCTGTGTTTTTTGAAGCTGTCTCTACAGGCCGCAGAGTCTGTTCTATTTGGTCATGGACCCAAGCTTTGGTTTAAAAGTCAGCAGAAGGCATTTTGACCTTTTGCTAAGGATTGCCAGCTTACTATGTTAAAATACCTGATGAATTGGATCTAATATGGCTCCATGGGCAGGACTAGTGTAAGTTTAGCAGCTCAGGGTAGAGTCTGATAAGTTTTGGGAATACCATATTGCCAATCAGTGGATGGAGTCAGTTAAAACATATTAAAATCCCCCTATCACAAATGGTGTGGGTTGTGCAACAAAAAGTTAGATATCAAACCCAAGACACAGCTATTGAATGAACAGGTAAAATACTGAATGATTGGCAGAAATTTCCTTGCTTCCAAGTGTTAAAATGTTATGATCAGCTCTGTTGTTTTTGATGGAAAGTATTGTAGGGGCAAAAATGGGCATTCCTCCTTAAATGGTCACGCTGGCTCTTTTTCCTTTATTCTTTTCATTAAGTTTGCTTCTCCCCAAAAGGTCCATTTATGCGAAGTGGAGAACCCCCAGGATCTTCCAAGCTTGGAGTTCCCATTCAATGTACGCAAAGGGCGCCCTCTGTTGGTAGCGGTGAAGATTCTACGCTCAGATGCCACTAAGAACGCTAGGTAAGTGTACATCCCAGCACATGCATATATTGTAGAGCACCAAGCCGTAAGCCATTACTGCTGTATGTAATGCAGTAAGTAACTCAAGCAGTAAGCAGTTAGCCATAGGCTGCAATCCTAAAGACACTTTCCTGGGAGTAAGACCCATTGAACACAATGGGGCTCACTTTTGAGTTTAGGATTGTGCTTATAGAAGGCTAAAGGTCATCAGATGCAATCTGTTGCCTGCCACTGTATTCAAACAGCATTAACAATAATGCTGTGGGTCCTCTGTATCAAGTGGCTCCACATGTATGGATATAATAGTTGATGGATTGAAAATATATTTTTAATTTTTCTTCACCTATGATGCTGAAATCTCCCTTCATTTCACAGCTCTCTCTCTCTCTCTCTCTCTCTCTCTCTCTCTCTCTCTCTCTCTCTCTCTCTCTCTGTGCCTACAGTAGTCACCTCAATTCACACAAATTTAAGCAATTTATGTAAATTTAGGCGTTTATAGTTCAGGCAGTTTACACAATCTGTGCACATTTAGGCAGTTCACACATATTTACACCTTTTCCTCAGTATTATGACTTGAACTGGCACATCTATAGATTGCAGCATATATGGGAGGTTTGGAACAAAACCCCCTTGGATGCAGAAGGCCCACTGCTAGAACCACAGTGCCAGTGGTCTAGCCCAGGAGTCTCCAATCCCTCATCCAGGAGCCAGATTAATCCCTCGCTGAACCTCAATGTGGCCCCCAGCAATAACCCTCTATCCGGCCTTTGGGCAAGCCTTGTAATCCACTCCAATAAATTCTTAAATGTAAATTTATGTAAATGTATTCAAATTTGAAATGTAAATTAGTTTTCTGGCCCCTGACTCAGTGTCAGAGAGATGATGTGGCCCTCCTGCCAAAAAATATGGAGGCGCCTAGTCTATCCAAATAGGTCTCCTGCAAAGAAGATACTTTGCCTGTGCGTAAGGCATCCTAAATCTGTTTTCATTAGCATATAGCTGAAAGATTTCTACAGCTCTATAGGTTGCACCTTTTGAATCTTTCCAGCTGTCCATATCTTTAATGTTTGCTCTCCTACATTCACTATTCTTTTGCTGTACTTTTGGTTGCGTCAACATTGAGTATGGGATTTTGCCCTTGGGAAGAAATGCAACAGCTGGAATAACCCCAACAGCTGCTCTCCTCTGCTCTGCAAAAACCAGTCTTACCCTCCAATCCAGAGTAACTACGGGAAGACATTAAGAGGCACTTACTCTGGATTGCTTTGTGCATTTCCCATAGCCCCAAAATCCTGAAGCCAGATGCATCAACGCAGCTATGGCACCTTCCTTATGTTAACACTAGAGGGTGCCACAGCTGCACTGATGCATCTGGTTTCAGGATTTATGGGTAGGTTTCCCATAGGTGGCACTGTAACTATGTCGGTGTAAAAGGTCCAGTAGTTACCCAGTGTTTCCCATAGGTGGCACCATAACTACCATAACTACTACATCGGTGTAAAAGGTCCCATAGTTACTTTGGCTTGTAGCCAAAGGAGATAAAATGGGTGGAACACATTGTGGTTACTAAGCCCAATAGTTCTCCAGAACTGTTCCAAGAACAATTCTGTAAAATCAGCTTTCATAAGCTAATTTTATACCGGTTCCTAAATTTAGCTTCTGGTGCCAACAACTTTTATTTTTACCGTATTTTCTGGCTTAATACACGCACCGGACCATCAGACGCACCAAAGTTTAAAGGAGCAAAACAAGAAAAAAATATTCTGAACCAAATGGTGTACTAATATATTTAATAAAATATAGCAGAATAATATTTCAACCATGTAAAGTCAACAGTGGTATTAAGAACCATTATCACTGTCATTAACAAATGAGGAAAGACTTTAAGCTTCAAGCACTCTTCTAATTTTCTAGAAACCCCCAAAACTCATCATCTCTAGTGTCAGTGATTTGCGACTTTTGCACAAGTCTCATTGCAAATGATCAGACACCAACATTTTGCACAAATATCATTGCAAATGGTCCAGGAAGGCAGGTAAATTGGGGGGTCCTTTTAGGGGTGGGGGGATCCAGGTAGGTAGGGAAAGGTGAGGGGATCTAGATAGATAGGGAAGAGTGAGGGAGGCACAGGCATGGAGCAGCAGGGACCAGGTCTTCTGCATGTCTATTTTAGAACAAGTCTCTAAGTCAGGGAAGGCTGCTTAGGATTGCAACTGTGCCAGGGTGACCAGATGCCAAACCCCAAATTCCTTAACCCCAAGGCTAAAATTCCTACCTCCAGGGCAAAATTCCTACCTCCCAAGCCAAAATTCCTACCCACTTAAAATTTGCCAAAAATGTGTTTTTTTGTTTTTATATTTTTTGATTTTTACTTTTTTGGCTATAACCTTTGATAGGAAGGAGATATTTCAAAACTGATTTTTGCATTGGATTCTGCTCTTCAATACAAATCCAACAACATATGACATGATGGGGTAAGGTGCTCCAGGATTGGCCCTATCACTCTATAAGACGCACAGACATTCCCCCGCCCCTTTGGGAAGAAAAAAGTGTGTCTTATAAGACGGGAAATATGGTAATCGAATTGTGTTTATACATATAAAGTTATAATCCTGGGCTGTTGTGCAAATATGCAAACTCCACTTGAGAATAATGTTTTGTGATTTTTCTATAAAAGGTCAGGCAACAGTGGGGTATACGGGCTGTAGGCTTAACTCATAGGAAGGAAGAAGTCAGTACAAGCTGGGGACAGAATTCTTCTGCTGAGGTCAAAGAGTCCTCATTTCCCTGTCTGTGTGTTATTTGCCTGCCCATAAAGGAATGACTTCCTGAAGGAGGTGAAGATCATGTCCCGCTTGAAGGACACCAACATTGTGAGGCTGCTGGGCGTGTGTGTGCAGGACGACCCACTATGTATGATCACAGAATACATGGAGAATGGCGACCTCAACCAGTTCCTCAGTGGTCATGAGCTGGAAGACAAGCTAGGTGGCAGCCCTAGTGGAAAGCCAACTATAAGGTACCACCCCCCAGGTCTCCTGAAACACCACACTGTTTGTTTGTACTTTTGATTGTGTTTTGATCATGCTGAACCAAATAAGTAATCGGAGAGTGTGAGACCTCAGTGTGGGCTGACTTTTACTGAGCCATGAGGTTCACAAGACAATTTCAAAACAATTTCAGTCCATTTTGGTTCTTACCAAACAATACAAGAGTTGTTCTAGCTTAGTTCACGTACCTTTAAGGCAGCAGGTGCTGTGTCTGGCCACCCTAACGTCTGATGGGAATATCCCTTGAGGTTCTTCCATTAAAACATCTTAGGGAATCATTATTCACATGTCTTCTCTTTCTTCTTGCTACTCAGCTACCCCATCTTGATTCATGTTGGGGCCCAGATTGCTTCAGGAATGGCCTTCCTGGCTTCTCTCAACTTTGTGCATCGGGATCTGGCCACACGAAACTGCCTGGTTGGAGAAGGTTTCACTATCAAGATTGCAGACTTCGGCATGAGTCGAAACTTGTACGCTGGGGACTATTATCGCATTCAGGGTCGGGCAGTGCTGCCCATACGTTGGATGGCCTGGGAGTGCATCCTCATGGTAAGAGCAGAAACTGCCAATCATGATCAGGGTGTCATGATTAGGGTTGTATTATGGCAAGAAAGGGGGAATTATTCTGTGGGTTTGCACAGTTCTGGTTTTGGATTTGGTAGATAATGAGAGCAGATGTTTATGGATCTCCACCAATAAACACTGAATGCCTTTGTTAGCCGCCGCTTCAGCATATGAGATTTCAGCAGACATTGCCCACTCACATTCAGGTGTATCTTTTCAACAACTGGGACTAGAAACTTGACTTATATACAGTGGGATCTGAGATCCTAAAGAAACAACTTTTCATCCTCTACCACATTGTCCTTTTTAATCAGTCTTGTGGAACTGAAATAGATCCTATATATAAGACATTGGAATGTCATTTTGGTGCAATGATGACAGCATTAACCTAGGATTGAAAAGAAGTTCCAGTACACACTTATTGATACCTTCTGAGTAATCCTAGACTAGTCCTACATCAGTGACAGGACCATTGCATTCTGTACAACTGTGTCCCATCAAATGTGTCCCAGTATTAGATGTCTCTATGTCTACTTTTTGTCTCCTGGACATTTGAGTCTTAATATTCCTAATAAATAGTCCTAATAAATATTTCTATTAAATGTACTTTTTATTTTTTTAATGCAAAGGTAGGCAGTTAGGGTAAGATAAATGGCTTATTATGTAACAGGTTTTGTTGCCCAGACAAAAAAAGGTAAATGTCCCCCCCACAGGTTATACTGCTAGTCATTACCATAGTTCCCTCTAAGCTGTGAGCGTGTGTGAGTGCACACAACTCATCGAACTAGTGTACGCAGGTTTCTACAAAGTGCACAAAGCCAAAACTGGCAATGACATTGGCAATGACAAAAATTTTGACAATATCAACTGATAATTACAATGTAAACTCTTTCTCTTCTTCCATACATTGTTTTGTATGGAACTATATTCCATGTATACCATGCATTGTATTGTATGGTACGTATAGTAATAAATGTACATATTATTTTCTGACATATAGAGCACAATCCTAACCATGTCTACTCAAAAGTAAGCCCCATTATGTCCAATGTGTCTTACTCCCAGGAAAGTGACTTTAGGATTGCAGCCATAGTCAAACTTATATAACTCCAACTGTTGGTATGTGGCACACAAAAATTTAACCTTCCTTCAAAAGCTGCATGGTTAATAATTTTGCACACAGAGACTACTGAAAATTAGAGGAACATTTGTCATTTCTGAGTGGTGTGGTGCTCATCTCCATTTCTAGAGCCATAGCTTCAGCGTTGTCTGACATGTGACTTGCACGTGCACAGAACACTGTTACCTTCCCACCGAAGTGGTACCTCTTTATCTATTTGCATATGCATACTTTCAAACTGCTAGGTTGGCAGGAGCTGGGCTGATGACAGGAGTTTCCTCCATCTTGCAGCACCTGGATCTTGAACCCTGGCCTGCTGGCTAACAGGCACTGTGTCTTCTCCACTTGCACCACTGCAGCCCATTTGTCCAGATATAGTGGGATGCAAACAACCTGGGCACAGATGTTCAATGTTGCCTATAACCTGGTTACATTTGACCAGAACACAATCATCCATGATGCAGATACTTCGGTACCAGTCTCATTAAGTTGTTAAAAGGATAAAATGTACTGAGATCATTGGAGGCCACTTTGACAGGTGGGTTATGATAGAAAAATTAAGCTTAATGCAGGGTAGAAGAAGATTGGGTTTGTGGAAGTCACCCAGCCTTGGAACCAGGATTGAAGGAAGGTGGTGGGGTGTGTATGTATCCTCCGTTGACTGCTTTACAGTCACACTTGTGCCATGTCTCCCTCAGGGTAAGTTCACCACAGCCAGTGATGTCTGGGCATTTGGCGTCACACTATGGGAGGTGCTTATGCTGTGCCAGGAGCAGCCCTACAGCCAGCTTACTGATGAATCCGTCATTGAGAACGCTGGTGAATTCTTTCGGCACCAGGGAAAGCAGGTAAGAGCAAAGTGAGGCTCAGAGCTTACTTTAGGATGGTTATTTCTCTTCATGGAGATGGATTTTCCACTTAAGCTACTCACTGAGGTCTCAGTTAATATCTCTCTTTGTCTGCCTGCCCAAGTGCCAAAACAGGTGGCACCAAGTGCCTTGCAGGCCACAATGCATAACTTGGGTGTTTGGCTCACATGGGCAGGTGTTGTATATATGATGAAGATGATAGATATGAAGATCTGAGGAAGGCATTTCAGACCTGCCACTGAAAACTGTAAATACAGCAGTACCTCTCATAACAAATGCCCCATATAAAGTATGTTCCACATAACAAATCTAAATTTCCAAGGAATCCTGCTTCCAATAACAAATCTGCTTCACATAACAAACCCCTCTGGCGCCTAATGGGCACACGTGCTATGCAGCCCTGACTCTCCAGGCAGAGGCAGTTTAAAAGGGCTGCCACCAGTGCTGCTGCCTCTAACTGCCCCCACTTTTGGGGCAGTCGCCCGGGGGCACCAGAGGCAGCTGCCCTTAACTGCCTCCAAGTGCCCCCACTGGCCACCTTGAACCTCCAGCCGCAACCCAGGTAAGCCTCCCAGGAAAATGTCTTTGATTGCAGCTTAAGTAGACTTCAATTCCAATGTTTTGTCATCATTTTTACATACAGTTAGTATTTTTATATGAATATTTTTTGGGTTGTGGAACCAATTGCCTGAGTTTCCATTATTTCCTATGGGAAAATCTGCTTAACATAAAGAATGCTCCATATAACAAACATGCTTCCAGAATGAATTAAATTTGTTATGTGAGGCACTACTGTATTTACCTGATGGTTGCTTGATCCATGTAACGCAGCACACTTTTTCCCAAGTTGCCAAACATATGCCACTAAGAAGCTCACATGTTGGACTGGGAGGAGCTGGATCTACAGAGATCTGATAGAGGTGTAGGGCAAAGTCCTCATATGTTCTGCTGCTCAAATGAAGAGCAAGCAAATCTAACATTCCCTTTCCTTTCTTCCTGCAGGTTTATCTCTCCCGTCCTCCTGCCTGCCCTTTGGCTGTCTATGAGGTGATGCTCAGATGCTGGGTGCGAGAGGCCAAGGACCGCCCATCGTTCCAGTACCTGCACCGCTTCCTGACTGAGGATGCTCTCAACATGGTGTGAATTAAGCTGCAGCTGGCCAGTGGAGGCAATACCAAGATGTCTTGCAGTGCTGCAAAGACTACTGGGGAGCAGGGTGTGACTGAGGAGTTATTGCGCTCAAGGATCTGCTCTCCTGGGCTAGGTGTGGGGGAGGGGCCTTTGTCCAACTACCACTTTCCAGTTACTCACAAATATGTCATTCACTATCCTTTCTCTCCTTCACCCTATTTTGTCCATCCATCTTTTGCCTCCTCCATGATCCTTTCATCTGATGATCCAGAACTGCCATACAGAGATACCTCTCCAACACATTCCCCCCTTCCCTGTTCTTCTAATCCAATTCTGCCCAGTCTGCCTTAACTTAAACCATTGCTGCCAATACCCACAATTGTCACTCCACAATTGTCACACTCTTTCCCCTCTATTCCTTCCATTTTTGTATCCTGTCTGTATGCCATTACTTTTTCCATGCATCCATCCCATAATTTCCCATTCTTCTTCATCATCTCCAGGTTCTCAAACTTTGAGTTGAGCCTCCTTAAGGGAACAGGGATGGACACTGGGTGATAGTCTAGAACTTCCTCCCTGACCCCTGTTCCTAACTGTGCTAAACCAGATACTTGTAAGTTCTGCAGATGGATTCATCAGTTCCATCTTGCAGCTGATATAACAACCAGTAGCATACAGTGGTAAAGAATAAAGAGAGTCTAGAAATGCATAGTTCAGAACTTGCTTTCCTCATGAACTCCTGGGGAGCCTTGGGCAAGCCACTTTTCTTGCACTCAGTCCAGCACCTGCAATATTGATAATGATAGTAATAATAATAATGACCTAAATTACAACCTTATATGATCTCTGTAATCCTCTCAACAGCCATTAAGGTCATTAAATGTGAAATGCTTGAACCCTGTTGGGGCCAATGAGACAATGCCCCGATTTTCTTGAGGTGTAGCAAATAACAGAAGTTCCCAAGTTCAGATCTTGCTATCTCCATGTAGAACAGGGAAAGGCACCAGTACAAGCCTTTGGAAAGACCTAACTGGTTGGAATTCACAATATTGCACTAGATGGACCAACATTCTGATATGAGGAGGTAGCTTCAGGTGTCCCCTTTGAAACTCCAAAGCCAATGGTTCTCAATCTGTAAAGCAGATTGATAGGCATACAACTCTTTGAAGGAAGAAGATGAAGGGCACAATCCAGAGTAACTACGGGAGCATGTAAGAGACATTACATGCACCCGTAGTTACTGCACCACCTGGTGAAAACTTATGGGAAATTCATACTGCAATCCATAGTAACTTGTTCTTACTCCAGAGCAAGGACTCTCCATAGTTACTCTGGATTTCACCCATAAAGTTCCTTGGAAGGTGAGGAACCTAAGGCAGATGGCATCTTCAGCAGCCAAGATGGGTGGGTTGAACACTCTTGAGGACAGCATGCATTTATTCCCATTAGGTGCTTTGTGGAACAGTGGTGCTTTATTCCAGTTTCCTTTCTGACATCAATGTGGATCTAGTGCAGCAGTCTGCAGACCTTGGCACACAGCTGTTGACTGCGTTGAATGTGCACATTTATAGATGCTCTTATAGATAGGGAACAGGTGCTGGAGTAAGATCTAGAAAGGAGAATAAGTATGTCTCTGTAACATTTGGATAATTGGTATGGGCATGTTAGTGTGCTCAACCTTGTTTTTTTGTCCTTATTCTTTGGAGGCTTGCCATTTTTGAGAACTCTGGCTATGTTCCATTTGTTTCTATTTAAAGTGTTTCCCCCAGAGAGTATCCCCTCTTACTACCACTCCCCTCCCCTCAGAAAATGCAGAGGGGGTTGATTGAACACACCTTGAGCCTTTGATGAACTCCCACCAGGGATCACATTTCTGCCTTTAAATTTCATGGCAACTGGACTAAAACAAGTAGGACCCTTTGGTCTGAGTACACTGGGATTACCTAAGCACTGGATGTTTGGAGATGCTGGAAGATGTGGTTTCAAAGGTACTTCACAAATCCATCATAGGATTGGGTTTTCCTGTCCTGCTTGCTCTTTTGGGCCAGGAGTGTGGGGTTACCTATTCCACTTGACAAGAGAAGAGGCAGGACGCCAGACTAGGAAGATCTGCACGGCACAGAACAGTCTTGAAGCCAGTTGTTATCATCTTAATTTTTTAAAAAAACAGTGTATTTCCAAAACGGCCAGCTGGCCACCCACTGTTGTGTCTTCACCATATTAATATCAGAGCTGCCACAGATTCACACCAGCTGGGGACCTGCCCTGTTCTTTGTAAAGTAGTTTTCCTTTTTCCTGGAGACTTGAGGTGATAAGATTGTAGATACTGCACTGTACAAAACTGCAGGGAAGGGATTGCGTTTCTCAAAATTGCCAGCAGAAGCAATTTTGATCTGGGTTGTTTGTTGTTGTTTTCTTTTGCGCGCGCATCTTGAAGGTGCCCCAAGAATGTATCCTGAGAATCGGCACCACACTCCACCACTATCTTGGCAGTGGCCATTCACGCACACAAGTCTGCACCTTGATCTGTGTTGGAACAGGCTCACGAAGGCAACTCCACGCAGATAGACAATGCAATAAGCTTTGCCATTAAAAGACCTTGTTTGGTGGGGATTCGGGAAAAACGTCGATTCCTTCCAAGTGTCTTTTTCCCCGTTTAAGCAAAAAATCTCCCATCATTTCTGTTGACAGAAAGTGATCTAATTTTTTATCAAGCATCTTTCACAATGTAAGATTCATTCAAATGGATAGCTGTACAATACCATTTGTGGAGGGTTGGGGTAGTTAGAGATTGGAAGAGGAACGGCTTTCTGATCAACTATCCTGAAATGACCAGGACATTTTACCCATTGTGTTTTTGCTTCTGGCAAGCACATATCATAAAAGTATTCAGATAATATAAATGTTGATGATATATCAAATACCAGCGCAATGTATATCCTATGCATGTTTACTCAGGAGTAAATCCCATTGGGTTCAATGGGGCTTTCTTCCAAGGAAGTATGCACAGGATTGTAGACTTTGTCCTGACTTGACAGTAGCTTAATTGGGGCAGGCTAATTTTTAGAGTCCTTGTAGAGGCGTGAAATCTCGGTTTAACTGGATATATGTTTCTGTTTCAACTTTTTTCATAATTGCTTCCCTGTTTCCACCACGCCTGTCTCCCACCTTACCTTGCCAGAAGTTTTATTTCATGTTCCTTTCTTGTAGTTCTTTGTTTTGTTTGTATGTATTGTGTATCGAGATGTGTACATATTTGAAGAGCAGAGAAAAATAGACAGATTTTTTACACTAATATATAGATGTTTGGGGTTTTTTTAGTCCTTTCCATTTACATGGTGAATAAAGCGCTTTGCATTTTGTACAATACTCCTGCATGAGTCAGCTTTTCAATTGGGCAGAGGAGGAGTGGGGTGGAAACACAACACAGCATGAGCCATCTTGTCACACTGCCAGGAAAAGTGAAATTTAATGGGGTAACAGCATCAGGCAGTGTTCATCCCTGTGAATCCATTCTAGGTTAGGTTGAAGGCCATTAACTAAGAACATAAGAAGAGTCTCCACTGGATCAGGCCACAGGCCCATCTAGACCAGCTTCTTTATCACACAGCAGCCCAGCAGGTGCTCTCCATGCATCCGGCATTTTGAGGTTGTCCACATCTACACACTCTCCTCACTGTGCCACAGGAGAATGGCATGCAACATAGAATCATAGAGTTGGAAGGGACCTAGTAGGTCATCTAGTCCAACCCTCTGCCTGCAGCAGGAATTCTCCCTAGAGCATAGTAAGAGTGGAGGGAGGAGAATGACTTAACATGCAAGATCAACCAACTTCTACACTGATACTTGCAAGTGGCTACAAATTCAATGTATGTTTACATTTGGGTAGAGCGAGAACATTAGTTAATGCATGTGTTGTAAAACTGATAAGAAGATTGGACACTTTTGTTAAGCCAATCTATCCTCATCATGTGTTGTGCTGGAACTAATAGTCTATTGCTATCCAACTTTTCAGTGCTCCTGCAATCCCAAGGTAAGGGAACAAATATTCCTTTATCTTAAAAACCCGGCTCTAGTTCTTAATTGAAAGGGTGAAAAAGGGACAGAACAGGAACATGAAACTTCCCTACTTGAGTTGCCAGATGTGACAGATCCCCCTAATAAAAACTTATGGACCAATTCACACCTGTTCTGAGGCCAACACTGAAATTCTGGCTTGGGTACTATCGATCGACCAACCGTATTTATATACCGCTTTTCAACTGAAAAGTTCACAAAGCAGTTTACAGGAAAATGAAAAAAATTAATAGCGAATGGGTCCCTGTCCCAAAAGGGCTCACAATCTAAAGTGCAAAAAGAACACCAGCAGAAGCCACTAGAACAGACATTGCTGGGGTGTGTAGGGCCAGTTACTCTCCCCCTGTTAAATAAAAGAGGAACACCCACTTGAAAGAGTATCTCTTGCCCAGTAAGTAGGTTTCTATAACCTTCTTGACTGGGTTTTTTTTTGGTACTTATATATGTGGGTTCATACGCACCCCAATCTAGATAATGGCCAACATCCAAAGTTGTTGGCTTTGCTCTTGCTTGTTTTCTAAAGTGAAAGGGAAGCATGTTATAAATCCAATTTTGCCCAGGGGTTGTTAATAACTCTTCATTCACTTCCATTCCTGAGTCATTCTGCTAAGGAATCAGAAATGAAATGAATGCCCAGGGCTTCCTATCTCAGCATAACTGGCTCACTGAAAGAGAAATTACAGTTGGCAACATTCACCAAAGTGGCACATGAAATAATTGGAAGATCTTGTACTGTTCTCTGTCCTCCTTAAGCAATTAAGACAGCCATAAACATTATGGGCCACCACGATGTGCAGTTAATGTAGGTGTGTGTGTGGTTTGCAGAGATCACGTTAATATAATGGGGTTATGTGAAGTCTGCATAAAAAAGTAAAAGGAGCTCTGTTCTAATTTAAATGTGAATAACTTAATGCATTATTTTGTGTGAACTCCCCATGGCTAAAGGCAAGTCCTTCTCTGGCCATGGGAATATTCTTTATATAGATAAAACTGAAAAGTCACTCACTCACTCATTAACACCCAGCCAAAACCACTGTACCTAGAAGCATGAAATTTGGGGAGGGAGTTCCTTCCATGATGGAGGCATCCATTAAGAATCATTTTTGGAAAATTCAAACCAGAATGGGGTGAAAATGTGTTTTCCTCCCTATACTTTCCATTGAAGAATTGTTGACTCATTGACACCCTGCCCCAACCCCTGGACCTAGAAGCATGAAATGTGGGAAACATATTCCTTCCACGACGCGAGTATCCACCAAGAACCAATGTTTAGAAGTTTAATCCCTAAGGGGGTGAAAAACGGTAAAACACATTTTCATCCTATACTTAATGTTGAAGACTGATAAAACCCAGCCTCAAACCCTACATCTGCCTGATACGGGTGCCCACGGTTTGGGGAGGGGAAATGGTGCATGGGGGTGTTGTATGGGGGGAGTATTTTTTGCACAGGGGAGTTTGCCCAGGGTGGGTTGTTACCCGCAATGGTGGGTAAATTTTGCTAGTTTAGCATAAATTTTATCAGGCTTTGGTTATCACTAAAAGCATGTTGTTTTTTTAACAACCAAGAGATGGGGAAAAAGGGAAAAGAGGAATCTTGAAATAGAACATTTTGAGCAATCCTAACCACGTCAACTCAAATGTAAGCCCCACTATGCTCAATGGGTCTTACTCCCAGGGAAGTGAGAGTAAGCCTTTAGGATTACAGCCTTTGTGTATTTTTCTGTATTTGAATGGAATTGCAGTATCTACTCAGTCCTGATTCCACAATCTATTTCCCTGCCATATTATAGCATGCCACAGTACCAACAGAAGTTGTGTTGCAATCTATAGCGGAGGGGGCAATCAGAAAGTAAAAATGTTATGTAAAATATGTTAAAATATGTTAAGTAAAAATTTTATTTAGGGCCCAATCTTATCCAACTTTCCTGCGCTTATGCTGCTGTGCCAGTAGGGCGTACACTGCACTCTGCAGTGGAAGGGCAGGTAAGGAAACATTTGTTCCTTTACTTCCTTTACTTTTCTGCTGCATCAGTACTGGAAAGTTGGTAAGGATTGGGCCCTTACTTGACCTAGAAGGCTGCTTGATCACAGGTGAGTCTCCTCAGAACTAAGCCATCCATTTTTCTGGTAAGTAAAGGGATGGGAAGGATTCAAAGGATAAGACCCTGGTGCATCACTGCCTCCCCACTTCCTTGACCAAGCTCCCCTGCTCTCCCCTTCCCTGTGCATGACATGCCTCTACCATAAACTTATTGATGCTGCTGAGTTGCCGCTGTGTTGCAACACATGAGCACCTTGAAGTGCTGGAACACAATCCTGGCTCCACAGAACAACTACAGAATTGGAGTCAAATTGAGCACAATCCCAACCATGTCTACTCAAAAGTAAGCCTCATTGTGTTGAATGGGTCTTACTCCCAGGAAAGTGTTTTTAGGATTGCAGCCATAGTTGATTAAGTATGTGAGATCTGATTATTGATCACTTTATTGAAGAAGTAGGTAGAGGTATAAATAACCAGCCTGAAGTAAATTTCATTTGTGGTGGGTTTTGATGTACACATTATTTATATTAGAATCAGATTACATCATATACCTGCAGGCTGGCAACCTGCATAGGAGCCAGATATTAGATCTGTCGATAGTAAGAACACATGCACATTTGATACACACACATGAATCTCCTAAAGTAGGCCATACACTGAAGAAAAAAAGAAGCAGGGAAAGCTGGGAGGGAGACAAGCCCAGACTTCAAAGGAAGCCTCTGCCTTTGGTCTGGAGGGCGGTATGAGACAGAATTGCCAACTTGAATTTATTTTTAGGTGTGATCAATGGGGATAGCTTTTATGGACTATGGGTTGCATGCATCCGGCCCATGGGTCATAGGCCTCTGATGTAGATAACAGAAACCCATGTCTGTGAGATAAACGTCCATTTTCTAGGGATGTTGATTAGGATAAAAATAAGTCAAATTTTGTAAAAATCTGCCTGATTAATAATTGTTTTCTATCAAAACATTTGAATCAATCCAAACACCGAAGTCCTCCTAATGGAGGGTCATGACACAATTCAGGTCCAAAGATGGAACTGTGAGGTCAGGTCTCTCAATACATCCTTCATCTCTTCAGTCAAATTACTGATGGATCCTTCCCCCAGGAACATTTTCTTTTCTGAAGAAAATGGGTGAGGAAGCAGCTATTTGTTCTGCGGGCCTTTTGCAGAATTAGAGCCACGACCGTGCCCGCGTCCCCGCCCTCCTCCATGGTGGGGCCTACTCTGAGACCCTCTGTTTACTGACGAGATTTTGCCCCCATTGCGGGGAGTTGGTGGTTTCTTTGCAGATCCTTGGCCTTGTCCTGAACCTCCTTGCCTGGGTTTGGGAGGCTCTTTATTTCCATTTTGGCTTGAAACGCTGCCTCCATTGGAGTGAGGTTTTGGCTGATTTGACCAACCCCCTCTCTTCCCCACAAACCCCTCTCTGACTTTGGGTGGCTCATTTTTAGGAGGTCTCCAACTGCTGTGACCCACAGTGTTGCCACCGCAAGATTGGGACATCTGACTAGTTGGATATCCTCTGCCTTGACCCTGGTTGAAGTGAAAAGGCTGCCTATGTGGTATTCCCCTACCTTGTGACATGCCAGGACCGTGTCGGGGATGAGGTGTCCACCTACGTGGTTGACCCCATCCATGCACAGAATTGTAAGTGGGCAGTTGTTGAAAGAATGGCACTTGGAAATTAGATATGCAGGGTATTTGTGGTGGAATACAGGAGGGTCCTCCCAAAGGAGCACCTATGTTTAAACAGTCGTTTGATGAAGATATCTGTTTATCAGAGGAACCCTCTCCTGGAATTAAAGTGCCAGTTTCTGTGGTGGATGTCAGCTTTTCCTGAGCTTCTTCAACTGCCACAGAAACGTTATTGCTTCCAGACTGACATAAATCTTCTTCTGGTGGAGGTGAAGAGCTATAGTATGATTCTGTAGAATAAGCCTCCTCAATACTGATGCTCCTCAACATCTCCTTCCAGGTCTCAAAACACAGCAATTCTTCCAGGTGTTCAAGAGAAGGATCCACAGGAACAATGTCTTCATATTCATCTTCTATGATGTCCTGAGGTTCTCTGTAATCTTCTTCGCTGACGTCTTCATTACCCTTGCCGTCAGCCTGGTTTTCATTATTCTCATCACTTCCATGATCTTTCTCTTCCCTTTCCTTGCTGCCCTTGCCAGCCTCATCTGCTTCACTTTTTCTTTCTTCCTTTCTTTCACATAGACGATCCTGGATTCTGGAGGAGAAAAGAGATTGTGCTTGTGTGCGGTTTGCATTTAGAGTAAAAGTTTCCTTAAACCCTCTAAACCCTAAAACGCTTAAACTGCTAAAATCCTTGAGTGGAACGACTGCGTGAGATCAGAACCACTCTCTGCATACAGCTTTGAGGGCAAGGCAGGTACTCACCGTCCCATCAGTTCCTTGACTTCCTGAAGGGAAAAGAAACAGGTGAAGTTAATCCCTCAAACTGCCCACCAAACCAGCTTCCTCCAGTTCAAACCCAGTTAGAGAGCAACTCGACATAGCAACAAAATGGAAGTGGCCAGCTAAGGCTGATGTCTGATTAAATAAATCTTCATTTATCGCTTACCATTTAATGAAATTATGGTATAGTTGAAAATCACAAATGTGCCATAAGACACTTCTATGCCACTCCCAGAGGCCTGCATCTGTGCACCGGCTTCCTCGGCCACTGTGGGAATGGGGCAATGGGTTGGTTGTGTTGGCCTATATTGGTTAGGATTTTGCCATGTGACTCCAACGTTTTCCCATAGGTTGTGACTCTGATCCAGGTCATTCTGTTACTATTCCTTTGTGCCACATTGAAAGGGAACTTCCATTCTCTTTTCAGTTTGCTATTATTTGCATTTTGAAAGCAAATGATAGCCACGGGGTGCATGTCTTGGCAGAAAAACAGCACGGGGGGAATACTATGTGGCACAGTCCCAAATTGGATCAGATCTCTCTCTCCCACCCTACCTCAGCCCTGTGGCTGCTTTTTATTAAAATGATTTTCCATCCTTACACAACAAATGGTTGGCCCCGAGACACACCTTCAAAAAAGCAAATTTGTTTGTTTCCTCCAGTGCAGCTCGGATGCTGGAGATAGTCTCGCTGTGAGAGGACTCATAGTCTTTTAAATACTCCAGCTTCTCTTCCATGTCTGCCTGGTTCAGCCCCTTCATCTGCTTCACAGTTTCCAACATGCTCTGCTCTCTCTCATTTAGGATTTCTCGTAACTCCTCAAATGCGATGAAGATGCAGCCACACAAATGTTCACTTAGACCCTGCAGGGCGGGGAGGAAGGAGAAGCATCAGCTAGTCCTGGCTTGCTCTCATGGTGGGCTGCTCCTTCATGGATCGTCAGAAGCACCATGTAATCACCAGCTGGAAGACTAGGGTTTAATCATAACCAACTTTCCAATACAAGCATACCTGTGCTAATGGGGCACATGCTATACTATGCAGTTGGGGGGGTAATCATGGAGACCTCCTCAAAGTAAGCCCATGCTTATTCTCTTTCCCTGGTGCTGGATAACTGAGTAGGATTTTGCCTTTGAGCTATAACATATGTGCACCTGACATTACCTGGCTGTGGACAAGGCAGGAACCAGGTTGGGCCAGTTTGGTTTACACATGTTAGTGATCTGTGGGGTGAGGCTAGTAAATATTAGTTGGGTTCATTATCCCAAGAAACCCTCAGTGACAGAAGGCAAGCACAGTACATACAGAGTTGTGCTGGTGAGATGATGGCAATAACATATTCTAGATGGGGTAAAATATAAAAATATCTTATACAGGATATCTTCTTGTACAGGATATTTACTGGCATCATTCTTAGAAGGGAGTTCTGGGCTGAAATACGTGAGAACCACTACTCCTTTAGACCACGGTACCTGCCACCACTAGTCCATCAATGATCTAGCCACCTCCTCTTGCTTTTCTTGCCCAGACTCAATGAAACCCATTGAATTTAGGTGTCTGTTGAAAATTACCTCCAGTTCTTCTATGGCCTCCTGCTGGCAAGACTGATTAGTGGTGGCCCACTTCACACCATCCTCCAGGGAAGCCAAAGAAATCTTCAGTTTCTCCTGCGGAACAAAAGAATTTCAGTTTAAAACAAAGAAATACAAAAATAATCTTAAAAAAGGACAACCTGCTTCTTGGCTTTCATAGCCGGGTTCAGGAGTTTGTCTCTCTAAACATGCATGTGGACTTTATGGGGAAAAGCCCACCCCTGCCATGTATGCAACATCCCTGCCATCACTCTCCCCATCCTATAAGAACTTAAGAAGAGCCTGCAGTGGATTAGGCCACAGGCCCATCTACTCTAGCTTCCTGGATCACACAGGGGCCCACCAGATGCATCAGGGAGCACATATGAAACCTGTAGCCAAGTGCCCCCCACATCTGTCCACCTCTACACACACCAATCTCTTCTTAATGGCATATTGGGTGCAATCCAGAGTAACTACTGAGAGTCCTTGCTCTAACGTAAGAACAATTTACTGTGGACCGCAATGATTTTCCCATAGGTTTTCACTAGATGGTGCCATAACTACGTCAACGTAAATGTCTCTTATGTGCTCCCGTAGTTAATCTGGATTGTAGCATAAGGCTAGATGCCATTACCACATCCTGTGGCAGGGAGTTCCACCAACCAACTATACACTGGGTAAAGAAATATTTTCTTACTGTTTCTTTGAATCAACAAACAAGAATTGCTAGCCTTTGGGGAACTTCTATCATTAACATATCAGGAGGGAATCTACAAGAATAGATTTAGTCCAAGTTGACAACTCTATGATAAACAGTGATCAGGTGTAGAGACACTCCCTGTGAGTATTTGTTTGCTCAAAGGGCTGCAGGCAGGGATAGTGCAGCAATTTCTGATTAAACTCACTGGTGGGAAGACACATCGAGCACAATCCTAACCATGTCTACTCAGATGTAAGCCCCATTGTGTCCAATGGGTCTTACTCCCAGGAAAGTGTCTTTAGGATTGTAGCCATCCTTCAATGTGTTCATAACACCCTCTGCCCATCTCTAGGGAGTGATCTCAATGCTGCAATCCCGAGTATATTTTTGTTTGTCATATGACATATGATGAGTACAGTCTCAAGTATATGGGGGGGGCACAAATATTATGGGGGGCACAATTTGGTTAAATATGGGAAGAATCAGGGATGTGCCTTGTGGATTTCATGAAAACCACCATGAACTTTTCCCTCATAATACGAGCCCTAGATCATGGTGCCGATAGGGGAACTTTCAGTGGCTCTGCTAATGCCCAACCCCAGGAAAATTTCCCCTTCTATCTGCTGCTTCTAACTATTAAAAGAGATCCCTTCACAGACCAGTGGTGGGCTTCGGGGGGTTCTATAGAACCCTTTGCTAATGAGTGCCTGGTTCTGAGAACCGGTTACTAATGGGACATAGAATCTGTTGTTAATTTAGGTTATTAGGACATAGATCATGTTAATTTATTTGAATCCCACCACTGCACAGATCCCACTGTTACATATAGCTGTGCCCTGAACCAGCAGTCTAGCTGGAGGGTATCGCTCCTTGCAACACAAAGTACGGTACTTTGCAGTGCATCCAGTCTAGTTATGCTGCTGCTCTGAATTTGCAAATTAAGTTTCAGGTGTTACAGCCCATAAATGTCTATAATCAGCCTATGAACTCCCATCCTATAAACTTTTGCCTGACTGCTGTCTCCAGACGATATAGAAATCTGTTGACTCCAACCTGATAATATTTCACAGCATTCTGGATAGGCAAAAAGTTATGGCCCTGATGTTGAGGGAGATCCCGGCAGATCACACAGACAAGGGCTTCATCCTGGCTGCAGAAGAGTTTCAGTGGCTCCTCGTGTTCCTCACAAAAGTACCAGCTCCCAGCCCCGCCAGGCTGGGACCCCTCCTCTAGCTTGAGGAGCCGAGCCTTCTCTGCCAAATTGGCCAGGACCCTGTTGCGTGTAGCATTTTGAAGATCAAAGGGATTTCGGCACTCGGGACATGTCCCCTGCTGTTGGCCTTTGGGGACGCAGCTTTCCAGGCAAGTGAGGCAATAGTTGTGGCCACAGCCTAGCATGTGGGGGTCCTGGAAGATGGAGAAGCAGATGGGGCATAGCAGGTCTTCGGCAATGCCAGACACCTCCCGGATAGAGGCCATCCCAGCCACTCCAGGCTCGAACTTCTGAGGTATCTGCGTCCTGTGATGTGAATAAGCACATACAATAGTTATATATTAATTCATTATAAAATGATTACATTTTATCTCAGAAGTTCAGATCCACAAGTTGTCATTAAAAATAGAAAGCAGATATTTGTGCCTTACTTTTAAAAAAAACCAACAGAGTGGTTTGTCCCAGGCAGGTACAAAACAATGTTCCCCCTTTTGGGATCTGGTCCCAAATCTTAGCCCAAGACCCAGGAGAAACAGGGATACCCACGGGAAACATCAGGGATATGGTGGCCAGATGTTGAAGGAAGAGTTTGTGCAAAAAGCAAATGGCAAAGTACTGATACTTACTCAGAGGAGGAGTTCTGAAGACCTTTGGCCGGCCAACTAGCCAAGGTGTTCTTTCTGATGACTTCTCCCTATTAATGTCCAGGTCCCAAATGTTCCCAGAAAGGTAGTGTTCGGCAACTGGGCTGGCCACACCTCTCAGCATAGGCCAAAATGCAATTGGGAAATGGGTCATGCGCTATAGGAAGGGCACCGTCAGCACAAAAATCAAAGAACAGCCTATAGTCTAACAAGCTGGTTGCCAAGTCTAACAAGCTGAACTTATCAACAAGATCCTGCGGCTGCCATGCTCCGTTTTCCTCTGATAGCACATTTGGCTTTGGACTAGAGGGTGGAGGCTTCCACTTAGTCACTCTCCTGATTCTTCCCTGATTCTTGTGTAAAAGGGAGTGACTTCCTTTTTTATCTTTGTGTTACTAAAGCACCACTAATGTATCACGCTTTCCAGAGAAACATAAGCAGAAAAGATGAGTCTTTGAGCTGAGGATTTTCCAGTTCACATTTTGACAGCGGCACAGATCATGAATTAGTCTGTGGAACTCCTTGCCACAGGATGTGGTGATGGCATCTGGCCTAGATGCCTTTAAGAAGGGATTAGAGAAATTCCTGGAGGAAAAGTGACCATCACTGAAGCTATGATGACCAAAGTCATCATCACCATCACCAAAGCTATGATGGATATGTGCAACCTAGGTTTTTAGAAGTAGGCAACCTTGGGTTTACCAGATGCAGGGGAGGTCACAAGTGTGCAGATCTCTTGTGGTCTTGTGAAAATTTGTTGGGCCTGTGATATACAGGAAGATGGACTAGATGGGCTTTTGGCTTGATCCAGAGGGGCTCATCTTATGTTCTGCCAGAGAGTGGCATCTCACCCAAAATGGTAAATGAATTCAATGGGTAAATTAAACCAATAAAGTCATAATTTCCCCTCAGTTCTCATTTCTTATTCTCCCCTAGCAGCCCTCCTTGAAGGCTCCTAGCAGCACCATTGATCAGGTTTGCTTGTTCAAATATTTAGGCATTCACTTTTTCCTGGTTGAAGCATTTAAATGACACCACTCTGTTGAACTCCAGATCTAAAGGGGAATTAGCTTCTTTTATGCCATATCTCTCAACTGTGCTATGAAAGGACTGTTCAGTTGTGGGTGGCACAAGCGGTTAAGAGGCTGTGTCTGTTAACCAGCAGGCCAGGGTTCGATACCTGGGTCGGCCCCACAAGACAGGGTGAGCTCCTGTCCTTAGCCCAGCTCTGCGACGCCAGTTGGATCTTCTAATTGTATTGGCTCTGCCTTTCCATTGGACTAATTCAGTGGCGTGGAGAGGGGGGATTTGCTGCTTGGGTAACAGCCAATCCTCCATAACAATCCAACCCAGGCTTTTGTGCTTTGCATGCAGCGTATGCAGCACAGAGCACGATACTATAGTCTTTCAAGACTGACAGAGGCCTGCTACAAAAGGAAACAAGAAAGAGGTGACACAGCAAATAAGAGTTTCAATGTAAAGAAAGAAGATTTTAAAAAATCACAGGGTGCGGCATTCCACCCATGGTTTGTGTGATGAGAATCTTGTAGCAGTACACTCCCTGCATTTTGGGAA
This sequence comes from Cryptoblepharus egeriae, assembly GCA_030015325.1. Lineage (NCBI taxonomy): Eukaryota > Metazoa > Chordata > Lepidosauria > Squamata > Scincidae > Cryptoblepharus > Cryptoblepharus egeriae. The sequence continues at coordinate 14,461,379 of JAREYC010000002.1, forward strand.
TCTGCACAATCCTCCAGGGTTGAGCTAATCCTTTTTTCCAGTTTGCTGAAGAAGCTGGATCACTGATGGTGACCAACGCTTTTATCAATCATAAGGTCCGAAATCCTATCTTAAAGTTCTGAGAACCCCGAAGAGTTGGCCAGCACTTATGGGATCCCCCTGCCGATTTTTGAGCAGATTTTAAAGCAGATTAAAAAAAAAAACTAGAGGAAGGTGCTTGACAAAACCTTAGGCACATCATCAAGCGGACGCCCAAAAAACCAAATCAAACTGAACAGAGTGCCTGGAGCATGGGTGGAAAAGCAAAACTCTGAATTCAGTTCAGGCACAGATGGGAACAAAAGCTCAGAGGAAGCAGAGCTTGCCTGGCAAAGAAAAAGGCTTGCAACAGCTTCTGTAACTAGAGATGAATTAATGCAGTCACACAGGCAGGGGTGAGACACGGTTGCCTGTGATCTCTTCCACTATTAAAGAGAAAAATGTACAGTAACTTTGTTTTTTAAAAAGTGATTAAAGCTCATAAACATGGAATGAGGAATTCAAGATCAACAGGTAACAAAACTTTTGATCATTAATCCAACCACCACCACAACTGGCAATCAAAGCTGCAGGCCCCCCTCACCCCCCAAAGCAGGAAGCTTTTAATTAATGTTGCTGTAGGCTGCAGTGTAGGTTGAAATCCTAACCTCTAGTGAGACCAGCATAGGTCCTAGAATAAGTCTTGTGATGACCTGGAGGTGTCACGAAACGGTCTGAAGGCACTTCTACACCACTCCCATGGGACGTTGGTTAGGCCAGTGCACAGGCATATAAAGACCTCCTTACACACTGTGGTAAGATTTTTCAGGTGAGTTTTGCTGGCCTAAATTAGAATTGTACCCTGAAAAGTTGTTAAAGATTCTGTCCTTGTCAACCTGAAGGTTGCTCCATGTGTTGGTAAAGGTTGGGAGGCTTCTAAGTGATAAGGCCCTTCTCACATTTCATACATGGCTTTGTTTTTAGCAATCCATGGCTGCTATTATTGATAGGGAAAGGATTCCCCCTCCTCAAAAATTCACCTGGATGATATCCTGGGTGCAGCAATTTTTAAAGTTCCCTTTAAAGTTCCCTAACTTAAAAATTTCCCTAACTTATCTGCATGGTTTTCAGATTAGTTAATATTGATTAACTAATCAATATTAATATTGATTAATGATATTAGTAAAATCAGATTAACCTTATGAAATGGTTATATTCCACTTTTGTGAAGTATTGAGAAACAAAAGTATCATTTAAATTTTGCTGGGTAGATCAGTGATTTTCAACCTTTTTCATGTCACGGCACACTTAACAAGGCACTGAAATTGTCAGGGCACACCATCAATTGTTTTTACCATTGAAAAGGCACACCACACTGTTTGTCCCCCAATTTTCCTATTAATGAATGTCAATCCCCAATTTCCCGCAGCACACCTGAGGATAATCTGCAGCACACCAGCTGAAAATCACTGGTGTAGATAGATAGATCTTTATTGGCATCAAAGACAACAACTGCAGTCACAACAACAATAAAATTAAAATATGAAAACAACCTACAGATGTGTCAAGTGACTCTTATTAGCGCTCAGAATTTCTTGTGACTGGCAACAAAAATTTAGCCACATCCATTAACATGTGTATTGGCCATCATTAGTAGGAATAAAAGTTTTGATTGCTTTGGAAGCCCAGATTTCTTCTCCAAGTGCAATTCTAGATAAATGTAACGCAGATCAGAATGAATTGGGCAAGCAAAAAGAATATATGATAGAGTCTCAATCTGTATCAGTGGGCAGGAACAGTGTCGGTCTGATAAAGGAGTCCCAGTATACCACCCCAAGGATGCAGCCTATGGAACCATGTTAAATCTGGCTTGGGTAACAGCATGACATTCTTTAGGGCAGGGTAAGAGACAGGCAAGAGGTCGTTTGGATATGGACTAGTGGAATATGAATATTCACGGATCACGGGGGAACAGGACTGGGTGGCCTGGCTGAGCAGTGTTTGATATTCAGTATCAGCAAGTCTCCGCTTAAGCAGTGAATATAGTTCCTGTTTCGAAGAGAGAACCAAGAGATAAGAGGACAGACCCATACAATCTAACCATGTCCACTCTTAAGTAAGCCCCATTGTACTCTGTGGGTCTTACTCCCAGGGAAGTGTGTTCAGGACTGCAGCTTTAGTCTGTGGTTGTTCAAGAGGAACCATACAAAAGTTGTGGTAATATTTTGGCCTAATAAATCTTAAGAGCTGAAGGAATATGAACACAGCTATGCTGTGTTTTGAGGTGAATTTCCTTTTCCGATAAATCATATTATGACATCCTGGAAGTCATATTAGGTTTGTGTGTTATAAAATGAAAGTGCTGGTGTGGTGGCATAGCTAGAGGGGATGCTATGACATCTGTACTAAGTTTTGCAGGGAGCCTCACTGCATCATGTAAGGGGCAGAACCGTTCAAGGTGGTGGGAACAAAATGGAGCACTCTCTGCAAAACTCGGTGCTTTGCACCCCCTAGGTATGCCACTACTTCCAAGATCCAATAGCTATTTCAAGGTTTGACTTTCTGTGGGTGGGAAAAAACCACATGGATATAAAACCTCCTCTCTTTGTGCCATGGTCCTGATCTTATGCTTTCAATAGGCTTCTATCGGCAAGAAAACCACAACCAGATAAATTGATGTGTATTTGCACATGTTATTTCATGTCTCAGTTAGTGTGACCTTTACATAGGGGAAATTTCTATTTGCTACTTGCACCTCCTCAGAAAAAGAGTGAGCTATACATTAAAAAAATTGTTGGGGGAAAATTGTTCACTTGGCTGACGACTACAGTAAGTACTTATGCAAAACCTCCGTATTTCCATTTAGGTGATTCTGGGTACAATCCTGACTTAGGCTAGAGAGAGTGGCCCAGCTAAGCTGGCCTAAGTAGGCCTATTCTGAACTAACAGTTAGGCCAAATCCACATGGCTAGGAGGCCTCTAGGCTGACACAGATCAAATCCATAGAGTTAAGAGGTCTCCAGGCTGGCCTAACTGCTGCAACAAAAGGGCAGCATGCTCACTGGGCTGTAGGAGTTGTGCCATATCCTGAGGTGGGCTGGTGTTAATGTGCCATATCCTGAGGTTGAGAGGCAGAAGTGATAATTAGGCTAGCCTAAAAATTAGAAAAATTTGCTTCCAATTTTACTCTGGTTTATCATGGGTCTACTCAGATTTATGCTTCCTCCTGACGTGCCCAAGTCTGAGAAGTTGGGAGGGGGGCATGTTTGCCCTGGAAACAGTCTGGATACAGCCTAACTACTCTGTTCTAGGCAATGCTCAACATACCCTTGCTGAGCTGCTTAGGCTAGCCCTGCGAGGCTGGCCTAGTTCCATCTGTCTTGGGCCAGCCTAAGTAGACTTAAGCCGCCTCTGATGTAGGTTGGCTGGCCTATCTTCGAAGTATACCAGACCAGTGAAGATAGGCTAGCCTAACTCCACTTCAGGACTGAAGCCTCTGTGGTTTTGTAATAGGAATGAAGTAGGTACCAGCAGGAAAAACCCAGGAGATGATGATGCAAGCAAGAGATTTCTTTATTCAGAGCTCTGGACTCAGCCGGACAGAGTTTTCTGTCTCACAAAAAGACTGAGTGCTTTGTCCAAATTGACTAGACCTTTTATAGCATAACTGTTTCTCTACATAATAAGATGATTCTGTTCATAACAAGAGGATTTATACAATCAAAGATTTTATCCTCAGTGGCTTCCTGAGCCGAGATGGGAAAAATGTGTGGCAAGACATGACATTACACATCAGTACAATGAAGAACACTTGTGGCGATCAAGCACGTGTATTCTGACACTGGTTGATCCATCTGAGTTTCCTTTCCCACAGGAAGAAGAATTAAAATTTTATTTTAATTTTATAATTTTGGGGCTTCAAATAAGTTCTTTTTCGTCCTGCCTGACAATTAATATTCCTAAGTCATTGTTTTCCTTCCTTCCATCTAGTTGTTCTTATTCCTTTTCCCACTTAGCGCTTCTTTATTATTGCCACAGGGTCAGGTGAAGACAAAGAGAGTTTCCTGTCTTAGCTTGGCTAGCTTTACAAGCCTTAAGTGGCTAATCACTGATAACTATCAAACTCCTGGGAAAGGAGAAGGGGCATTGTGATGTTATCATCTCCTCTCCGGGGAGCCTGTGAATGTTGATTGGAAGCTTCTGTCAGGGAATGTGTGTCTGCAGCCGTTGTTTAATGTCTGTAAGGTGCTTGGCTGCGTGTCCTTTACTATAGGCAGCCCACAGAATGATTTCAAAGGTATCAAATAATTTCAATAATTCTAATAATAATTCTAATAAATTCTGACAGCTGGTTTTGTCTACCATATTCCCCCCCTTTGGACACCCCATTTATATATGAAGGTAAATGGGTAGTGTCCAATAATGTACAACCGTCTAGTTTTTGGGACCTTTTTCAAAATTTGCTTTTCTACAGTCAGTAGGGCATTTCTGAGGCTGGGGGTCCTTCTTACCTTATCCAACACACACAAGACAACATAAACATTTAACATACAAAAACTAAGGGACAAGAGTTTACAGAGATACAATACAAACAAAACACAATCCTTATTCTAAGTCTTTGCACTGTTAAAAAACTATGCACACAGGAAGAGTATTCAACAGTAGAGTCCACTCCATGGTTGATGTAATATTGTTTTATCTGCAACTGCAAATAGAAGTTATACTTTACTAGTCCTTGCAAATTAACCTTTTGAATGCTTTGCCACACACCTGTGGAAAACAAGAGTCTTTAGGAATTCACAATACTGGACAGCCAAAACAGAGTTCTTGTGCTGTTGAGCTTAGAGTCTAACACCAAGACTCATACTTTGATTGAAGTTCCATTGTTTATAACACGGATCAGGATCAGGAATGCTGGTTGCAAAAGGTGCCTGATGTGGGCCAGAGTTAAAGCCAGGTGTACAGAAGTACAGGAACACAAGCGCACAGGCCACATTGCATATGTCACACACGGCTCACTGCTGCTTCTTGTTGCATGGGAGCATGCACCGGCTACATGCTTGCCAGCCTGGCTCACGTGGCTCACCTGGATGGCCTTGAAGCTGGAAAGGCTTTGCGACACCTTGTTGGCAGTGAAAAACTCACTATTTTGTCGTGCCTTTCAACATTAGATAGTTGGCAGTCAACATCGGAGGCTCAGTTGGCATTTTGCAGCTTTGGAGCATAAGTTTGCTAGGAGAAGGCTGTACGACACCCCTGCAAAGTAGGGATGTGGAAGACCCACTTTACGTCATGCCTTCTAGTTGTTGCTTTTTTGGCCCATTTTCTTTGTAGACACAGGCAATCTCATATGTGGACTGTTTGCAAGGCTGTTGTATACTGTTTGACTTCCTTTGCTTCCTCTGTAAGGCTTGTTTTGACTTTTTGACATCTTATGGTACTCTTTTTGAAACCTCTGTACTTCGGATCATATTGGCTCTGTAAATAAGAATACAAGACACACAACACACATACAACATAACACTAGGATACACATATGCGGATATGAATGTAATTTAAGCAAGATAAATCAGTTAACTTTATATTCTGAAAAGCAATGTTTTATTAAAAATCCATGCTTAACTCTTTCCTTTTTTGTTGTTGTTGTTCTTTTTTTTTTGCTGCTGAAACAAAAGGATTAGGAGATTGCTATGGACATTGTTAAGCGAATTTGCTTGCTATCATATGCACTGAGGACACATTCCTTTTCCTTTGTTTTTTACTTTTGCTTGAATTCACTCTTGGGCAAGCATGTTTAGGATTGCACTCACTGATAGACATACACACTATTGAGAATCTTGGCAACTTTTAAGTTCCTTGGATGAATGAGACACTTTTGAATTTGTAAATTGAAAGCTTAAAACATGTGATTGCTAAAACATCTGACATACTTAGGTGCCCTAATTTCTAATCTCCTCGATACATCAAGGTGTCTTGCGCATTCAAATCTAGACTGTTCTGTTTTACTAGGCAGGCATTTTTTAACACTTTGTACCTTGGATCAGGCTCTTATTTGACCTGCTGGAATAATGGAAATTTAATGGCTTTTGCACTCTTTCCCTGTGGGGGAGTAGAGAGAGAGAATAACATTTACATTTGAAATACAAAAAACCATATAGATTTGCAGGAAGAGGACATGCAGTGATACTAGTTAAATGCAATTCTCTTTTGGCTTGGACTTGCCTAAAAGGTTATCTTTGAAATATTATTAAGTTGAACATTCCAATACAACAATTTGCACTCAAGCAAAAGACTACACTACAAACAGAGAACATAAACTTTGAACATAAAGGCTATTTAGTTGAGAATCTGGGGCACAGCAACAGATACCAAGCAAATTACTTCTTGATAGCTTTTGGTTATGTAAATCAGGATTAGAAAGTCCCTGAAGGCAATGTCTTCTCCTGGAAAAAAACGATTAAAACATCTTCAGGACTGCAAATTTTTGTTTTTGCAATCTGCCCATGTTCAGATGCTTTGGCAACACTTTGACTCCTTTGTCTTGCCAGGGGTAGGGAAAAGGGCAACACATTTTGACTGATTTGTGACACCATGCAGACTTCCATAACTCTATTCCCCCCTAGTAAATCCTTGCTAGCAATGTAAATAGCTGTTTTAAAAAGTATTTTTGAATTCAATTTCTTTAAATTTTGGTAACTTATACCTGTTGCTGGAGGCTTTATTCAGCTTTGCCAATACAGGGAGCTTAGAGCAAAATATTTTTGCAATCAACAATTACAATACAGCTTTTGACACAAAGTATTGTAAACCCAGATAGTGTTTTTAGAACAAGGAACCAATGCAAAAAAAAAAAAACCTCCAGAAAGAATGGTGACCTTAACATGGACTTTTTCTTTTAACTAGTTCTGTAAAAGAAACCTCCAGACCACTCACTACCACTCACAGACGCAGAGTCAGAACACAGGCCCTGGATTCCACACACCCCAGGGGGCAAGTGTACTCTTTGACTCACTGGTCACACTCTACTACTGACAAGACTTTCTTTCTTCCATGTGCTTCCCAGAACCAAGATTACCATGATAGCTTTATGATTGCTATGGCTTCTCTTTGTGCCATGCTCTCAGGGCTCTAGGCAAACTGTTCCAACTATACTGTACTTCACTTACATTTTTTTTTAATAAGCACTGCTAACCATGCTTGTGAAACTTTTCTCTCCTCTAGTGACTTGCTACACAACCCAACAAGGCAACAAAATTGCACAAACCACACACTGATCTATACAGTCTTCAGAACATGCACCTTTTTATACCTAATAAGGAACTTTAGTCCACTGCTTTCTAGTTGCCACACAACTACTGTATTTATAACCCCCTGTTTTTACTCCTCTCTGTCACAAGCTCTTTTTGAGAACTCATTGCCCCCAACCAAACTCTAACTACTCTTGTTTTCCATGCAGAGGCCCTGAGCCTCTCACCACCACACAATCAAGCAAGGGACACCACCATAGTTGTTTAGCAAACTACAATTCCAGAATTCTCTGCTCTTTGTGAAGCTTTTTGAGCTCACTTCCTGGTGCCACCTATACTGCAACATACAGAAATTTACACAACTGACAGCAATTTCTTCAGGCATTAGACTTCTTTTTACAGTTACACACAACTGACCCTGCTGTGGTCTTTCATGAGCAGGGTCACTGCTCACTTGAGCCACTCTAGTCCTCCCACAAATTTTAAAATCCACTACACAAAATTTTTAAAGTCCACTTTGCTGTTTTTCACCAAATCTCTGCTCCCCTCTGGCAGCTCTGCTAGCCATCCCATCACAGCCAGCCCAGAGGAGAGAGAGAGAGAGATGGGGGGGGGGGCTTCTTCCCCCAATGCTATACCTTTATTACAGAAACCTCACTAGTGGAGCCTCCAACTAGTGGCTTCCACCTTCCCTCTGCATTTCCATAGAGAACAATAAATAAACTACAACTTTTAAAATTCCCAATGATGGGGCAGGCTCAGTCGCCTCCACCCCCCTCCTGTCATAAACAGAATCACATTACAATGTTATACTTTAAGTAACCAAGTAACAGTGAAATTAAACAATAGAAAGGGAACCTTGTTGCAGTTTAACAGGTAAAGAAACTTTTGCTTGCAATTATACTTTTTAGCAAAAACAGTTAAACTAAACCACAGTATAGTCTAACAGGCAAACACCTCTTATTGCAATAATATCTTTTGCAAGAAAACAGTTAAACTAAATCACATAAAAGGAAACTTTCTGTTATAGTTTAACAGGCAATATAAAACTTTCTGGTTGCTAATTAAAGTCTGATAAGACTCTTCTATCCAATCTTGAGTGTTGGTTTAGGGGCTACCTCCCTACCAAGTCCCGTCTGGTCAGGTTCTTCCCCCCGTTCCCAAATTCTTTAGGATAGAGGCTAGCGTATCTTACCCAACTGTCCAAGCCCACGCTTCAAGACAGAAAGGTCTCACCTATCCAAGCCTATGCTTCAGGATAGGTCTGGTGCCCTTCAAGGAGTAACAGGCCAATGTTCCCCAGTCAGAGAGGGTGACGAGTCCTCCCTTCTGAGCTAACGGCCGGGCTCCGGGAGTTTACCTAGGACTCGGTCCCCTTCCGTTGGTCACCCAACGGGTCCACCCCTCAGCGTCACTGAGTGGGCTCCACTGGCTGGCCTTTCCAAGCCAGTGGATTCAACTAGTGCACTCTTCAGGCAGTATCTCGGGTCGGGCGTTACTATACTTGCCTGGTTCATGTAGATCTGTTGCTTGTACTCCTGAGACCGAAGATGATGACAGGTTCCGATCAGATGGGAACCGGTGTTCTTTTTCTCCCCAACCAAACTTGGTTGGAGGCGCCTTGGAGAAACCTGAGGACCGGTTTCCACTGATAGCACACTGCTTGGGGGGCCTCAAGAGCCCTCTCCCCTGGGTGCCACTTCAATTCCCTGGAAAAGGTCCAGATCCAATAATCCCGGCACAAGCCCCCAATTGTAACAGGAATGAAGTAGGTACCAGCAGGAAAAACCCAGGAGATGATGATGCAAGCAAGAAATTTCTTTATTCAGAGCTCTGGACTCAGCCGGACAGAGTTTTCTGTCTCACAAAAAGACTGAGTGCTTTGTCCAAATTGACTAGACCTTTTATAGCTGTTTCTCTACATAATAAGATGATTCTGTTCATAACAAGAGGATTTATACAATCAAAGATTTTATCTTCAGTGGCTTCCTGAGCCGAGATGGGAAAAATGTGTGGCAAGACATGACATTACACATCAGTACAATGAAGAACACTTGTGGCGATCAAGCACGTGTATTCTGACACTGGTTGATCCATCTGAGTTTCCTTTCCCACAGGAAGAAGAATTAAAATTTTATTTTAATTTTATAATTTTGGGGCTTCAAATAAGTTCTTTTTCGTCCTGCCTGACAATTAATATTCCTAAGTCATTGTTTTCCTTCCTTCCATCTAGTTGTTCTTATTCCTTTTCCCACTTAGCGCTTCTTTATTATTGCCACAGGGTCAGGTGAAGACCAAGAGAGTTTCCTGTCTTAGCTTGGCTAGCTTTACAAGCCTTAAGTGGCTAATCACTGATAACTATCAAACTCCTGGGAAAGGAGAAGGGGCATTGTGATGTTATCATCTCCTCTCCGGGGAGCCTGTGAATGTTGATTGGAAGCTTCTGTCAGGGAATGTGTGTCTGCAGCCGTTGTTTAATGTCTGTAAGGTGCTTGGCTGCGTGTCCTTTACTATAGGCAGCCCACAGAATGATTTCAAAGGTATCAAATAATTTCAATAATTCTAATAATAATTCTAATAAATTCTGACAGCTGGTTTTGTCTACCATAGTTTAACTCACATGCACAAAGTGACTGTCAAATCTGTGAGCTGGGAAATCTCTCTCTTGATCAAATGGATTAGTGATTCTAGACAGCTTTTGTATACTATATGTATACTATAGTATACATTTTGTATACTTTGTTGTATACTATTTTGTATACTATAGTATACAGTTTTGTATACTATACTAAACAGCTTTTGTATATTATATGAATTTGATCCCAATCGCATACTGTGTTGCATTGTTTGCATAGTTTCCAGTGAGGGTGAGAAACTGGAAGGCTACAGCAGAGGCGGGGGATTTAAATCTCTTTGCATAAGACTCCAACTCTGTATTGGATCTCTTTGGACCTCATTAGTCTGAGAAGAGAACAGGAGGCAGAGAGCTTGCAGAAATGGCAGACACCATCTGGCATGCACCTTCTGGATGCACATGCGATCCACCTTTTCCTGCAACCTTCTTGCCCCTACTCTATGCTGACACTACTGACTTAGGTTATTTCCCTTCAGAGCCATTCTGGGTAGCAGGCACAAAACAGAGGCAAACATCTGGAATGGATGTGAAGTGGGGGGAGGAGGTGGGGCTGCTTGCATGCTGCAATGAGGCTCCTGGCGAAACGTTGCACCCCCTCTAACTATTCCACTGGCCCTTAGCAATAACTCATGGGGCACATTTAGAAGATTCTTATTAACATTTATAAGTTTCTTATTAACAACTGAATCAATCCTATTAGCAGTGCCGGAAATTCATAATTCACATGGATCCTAGAAAATCTTTCAGTTTCTCAATAATTTTTTCAGGACAACTGTGTATGAAACACAACTTTTTTGAAAGGGTTATTGAAATGATGGCCTTGGGTTTGTTCAAGTACCTTTAATATTTGGAGTACTGAGCCATGGGGGATAGACTCCATGATCCCTTGCTCTCTTCCAGCTCTGTTTATTGTAAAAAAGTAGTTTTGCTCCATTTATTTTATTGATAAAGAAAATATAGACGGAGACTGTTTTACTTTTATTGGCTTTTGCAGATCTTCTGAAAAGACCTTGTCGTACTCCTTGACTCATTGGCTGGTCTGCATGTTTCTTAATCCTCATGCTTGTTGGTGCTGTGATAACATTGGGGATGTGGGGTGAGTATGTGGAGGCTTCATACGACACACCCATGTGTTTGGGCAACATACAAGCTAGTGAAACATTAGTGATGGATTTTGGCCTTTTGGCACAGTGAGACTCTCTAATCAATTGTATACTCATATCAATGGCCTTAAACCTAATTCCCCTACACCAAACACTAGTAGCACACCTCCAAGTGCTAGGGGTTACACACCCCTGTACTATAGCACTCTGGAAGGATACCCAAGGCGGGGATCTTTGGGAATTATGGATAATGATAACCAAGGTGTTCGTAAGTAAACAGCAGCTGTGGATATGTGTGTCAGACAGACTGAGACCAGAACATGGGGAGAGTACCTTTAAAATTTGAGGGGACCCCCTCCACTACAACCACTATTTGTCCCAGAAGATAAAACTGCTATTGTTTGTTCTGTAGGCTATGGAGGCATCAGGTGCCCAATAACCAAATCTAAATAACCAATCATTGAATTGAATAAATTGAAATAACTAACCTTTCTTTCTTTCTTTCAAGTATTAAATGCGATGTTAAATAATAATTATTATAATTGCTGGAAAAGACTATGGCTGCAATCCTAAAGACACTTTCCTGGGAGTAAGGCCCATTGAACACAATGGGCCTTACTTTTGAGTAGACATGCTTAGGATTGTGCTCTTTATCTTAAACTCATATTCAGTCTCTCACCTAAATGAATGTCATGTCTAGTTTTGCAGACCAAAAAAGCCCTGAATGCTGTGAAGGAGACCTATGACTTCCGAAACTTTAGCCCTGAAACAAAACACGGTACCAGCATGGACGTTTGCCAGGCCTTGCGATGGTTTCTGTGCAAGATGAATGACAGTTACTCTGCTAGTAATTCCAGGGCGACATCAGCATGAAAAGACCATAGCTTGATAAAGTAGCTGCATACATACAGAAGGTCTCGGATGAATTAGCACCTCTAGGCAGGGCTAAGAAAATGTCTTGTTCAAAAGCTTGAGAAACCGTTTCCATAGCAGATTCTAGACTGTACTTAAAAACATCATGTCCTACTGGGTCTCAGACAATGCTCCAATCTCAGACAATGCCCCAATCATTGTCTTAATCGACAATGCCCCAATCTCAGACACCCGTCCAGCTGAGGTTATTGAAACCAAAAAGATGTTCTTAACTATAAGAAATTTCAACTCAGCACTATGTAATGGCTCAAAGGGAGCCTTCACTAACGCTGACAACACCAAAGGTAAATCCCACGAGGGGAAATGAAGAACCTGTGGGAGACTTGACTGATTCACCCCCTTAAGGAAGCTGGTTATGTGAGGGTGGGATAAGATCGCCCTACCCGAGGAAAACCCCAAGATGCTCCGCAAAACTGTCACTTGTTAGCGTAATGTGCTGGCGCTAAACCCCATGTCAAAGCCATCCTACAGGAATTCCAACACAAATTTGCATTCCCCACCAGGGATGCCTCCTTGGAGTCGGAGTTGTCTTGAAGTCTGGGGTTCTTTGGCAGGCTTCCCTGCAGAGGAGGGAGCCGGACCAGGATGCCTCTTGAACTGGGCCTTACTCATGTCCTGCTTGGGCTTGGGATGTTGGCCAAAACCCTTGGCTTTAAACCCTGGGCTAGACTAATGAAAGGACTGGGAATGCTTGGGCGGTTCTTTCTTGGTGGCGGGAAGCACTGTTTGCTTCTCCTTGTTCTCCAGTAACAGAGGCTCTAAGGCCTCTCCAAAGAGCTTCTCACCCTTAAAGGGAAGATGTAACACCCTAGAAGCTGAAGCTGTGTCGCCTTCCTACTGACAAAGCCAGATCTGTCTCCTGGGCAGAACCCCCATGGCCATGGCTCTGGCAGACAACTGAAGCAACTCATAAGCGCAATTGGCCGCCGCCGCCGCCACCACCGAAGTGAGGGCAATCTTCTTCGCACTTCTGGTGTAGAGGCAAGCCGGATGAAGTTTTGCTTTATCCCTGTTATCATCTGACACAGAGTCAACGACTCTACCTGAACAATTGCTGCCCATAAGAGGCAGGACTGCCAGTTTAACTGGGGATCCTGCATCAACATCCCAATGCCTAAGCCAGATATTAAAAATGGTACCTAGGTAAGGGTTAATTCTTTTAAACTATACTTCCCAGACTTGGGGAGAAATTAGCCAGGCCAGGTTATGAGGATGCTCAGGCCTGGAACCATTGATCTGCAGGCCTTCAGACTTACAGGTGTAGTGGGTTTTTTGTTTGTTTTTGTTTGTTTTTAAAAGTACACCCTTACAGCATCTTCTGCTCAACAATTCGCAACTCTGGACATGGGAGTTAGTATCTGAACCCCTAAGCCCAAATAAGAAGTTTTTACACTCGCTCAGCATGACTTCAACTCTCTTACTGCATGGGTTTTCTGGACCTTCTTCCAGAAAATGCAGCCACCAGGAGTTCTACTTTGGAAATCTGCAAAGGCCAAAGTTATCTGAGGTAAATAAAAAAGCTTACCGACCAATTTTGGCATGTGCTCCCCTGGTGCAGCCATTCTGCTTTCATGATCGATGTAACTGCATAAGAGAAGGGAACCTCTGCCAGCTTGGAAATGCCCTGAAGAGACAAAAACTTCAACCACTGGCTTTGTTAGCTTGTTGGAAGAAGTAGCAGGCTAAACCTTGGGGCTATAAAGAAGGCAAGCCATTATTACAAAGCAATGTTGCATGAGGCTTGATACATTCAGAGCCAGCCTCAGCCAGTGTGTGCTGGTTTAGGCTAGTTCTACTGCTGTGCATCAGGTTAAGAAATATGGAAAAAGCAACAGAGGCCTTGTAGTAAAGAACCCAGCGAGCAAGGATCCCATGGAGGCCCTGCTGCAGGGCATAATCTTTCTATCACAGCTTTTTCCTAGAAGGTTCTGGACCCACAATGTCACATATGTGTGGGCTTCCAGAGGGATGGGGATTTTGCCCAGAAAAATAGAAGAATCCCTCAAAAGTAAACTGAGTAGTCAAACTCAGCCCTCCCCTGAAGTATTTGAGGCTTAGGCTGCAATCCTAAAGACACTTTCCCGGGAGTAAGATCCACTGAAATCAGTGGGGCTTACTTTCAAGCAGACAGGGTTAGGATTGTGCTGTAAGCCTGCATAGTTATCTGAGGCCATTGCCAAGGACTTACCTGAAGTAAAACCAAGCACTTACCCAACAGTTTTACCTCAGAAATGTGAGGTAAATTACTGAAGCTTGTGATTAATTTCACTTTCGCTAAGACAACAGCTATGAGGCATGAAGTCTTGAGCTCATTTTGGTCACTGCAGAATGTGGAGAATGAGACACTTGGCACCTCCATGTCTCTTTACCATCTTTGCCTTTGGTCACTTTTGTTGGAGGAGGGATATCGTCCCCAGACTCTGAATCTAATCTGGGTTCTGGTTTTAACACCACCATACGCCTCCTCCTGAGAGACCATAGTGTCCCTGAGGTAAAGAGCACTGGGAACACAAAATGGCATCTTGGAGGGAAAATGGAAAGTGAGACAAAATGGCACCCTACAGTCCTCACCACAGAAAGGCCATATCTAGCTTCTTCTCACTAGGGGGCACCCAGACCTTTCAGTCCATTCGAAAGCAAAACTGGTAGGCCAGGAACCCCTTTGAATATTTCAACTACCTACTCTAAACTATATTTGACAGAAATCAAGATAGGTAGTAGACAAAGTGAGTAGAGACACCTGAAAGCATAGATGAAGCTAGGTTCTGAATGTCCTAGTCTGTCTTCCCAAACTGGACCTAAGGTTGTCCAATGCAATCTGCTTCAACGTACACCTTGCTCTGCTTGACAAGGACTTGTCTGCAGCCAGCTCCTCGGCCCAGATGTATGCAGATCTGGAAAAGATTGAACTGGTTAATGCCACCCGGAAGCCTTGCAAGCTGGATTCAAATGCCCCTTTTTAAAGCATTTTCCACCTTTTTATCGCACGCATCCCTGGATCCCAATTCACCCTCAGAGGGGAGGGTGGTAGCCGGTACCCACTCAGTGGTAAACACTTGTTCTAGAGCCTCGAGGAATGGGACCACCTGAGGTTTAGCTGGGCCCTGTGGGTAGGTCTGGGCCCTGTGGGATGGCGTCTCCTGTTTAGCTGGGGCAGCCGGCATAGTGAGGGCCATAACTGTGACAGACTTCGTCAGCACCCTGGTGTACATCTCAGGGGGGCACAGACGGTCCACCTTAGGGGGCATGGAAGAGTCTTGACCCTCCTCAGCGACAACTCACCCTCCTCCCGTTCTGACTGGGATGGAGAGGATAAAAAATCATGTTGAGCAGCATGCTTTCATAACTTAAAGAAGCCCTTGTGCTTTTTGTGTGGCACCTCAATCTCCTCAGAATCTGAGTCAGAGGAATCTAGCCTTTTTGGGCTGAGGGACTTTGACGGACTGGGTGGGTAACAGATCCTCAAGTTGCTCCTGTAACACCCCCTTCACAGCCTCCCTGACCAGTTGAGACAATGTAGAAGTGGGGATAATTGAGTCTTCCCTTGATCTATGGGGCGTGTGGGGCTCCCCCGCACTATCCCCAGATTTGCGCCCTTTTTTCCATGCTGATCTCAGCCACTCACAAAATGGCGCTCCAGCGCCTGAGGGCAAATAAAATGGCAGCTGGCGGGAAACCCAACGACAGACCTCGCGGTGTTCCCGCTGCCTGGTCGCCTGCTCTCCACCGGGCCGACCTGAAGCACAGCGTTGGGAAGCACAGAGCCCTGTGGGGTGCTCCTCCAGATGCTGCAAGGGTGCGGGTCAGTTACGTGCGCTGCATGCTGCCTCGCTGCAGCCGCTTCTAGCTACCGCCTTGCGTGCCCGCTCTTCGGGCAGGACACGCTCCGATGGCCCCCTCCTCTGGCCTCTGGCTCCTCACAATGCAGGGCATCCCTGCAGACCCGCCAGAGACTTCCTCCAAGGGCTAGCAAGCCAGGGAGGCTCCGCGTTGCCACCGTGGTTGGGGGGAAGGAGGAGCACCGGCACAGGAGAGAGCAGGTAGAAAGAGAGAGAGATAGAGAGAAAAAGAGAGGAGAAAGATGGGAAGCAAAGCTCCCAGACTTCGTCCTGCCACACAGTGAGGCTGGACGAAACTGGGTCGTGGTGCCACCCCTCAGTGAGGAGAACTGACTTCATCCAGCCTCCTGATGGGAGAGGGGCGACAACCCATGAGTTAAGAACGCCCTCCTTCCTGAGTACAGGGAAAGTCCGATTATACATAGTATGTTTAAGGCACTTCTGCACCACTCCTGGGAGAAGGTTGTGAGTGCACAGAGATGCCTCCCTGCAACATCACCACAGGAATGGAAGACCGATGAATTCTTCTGGCCTAGATTAAGATTGCACCCATAGTGTTTAAATTAACCACACAAAAGCTATATATATTAGTGCTTTTAGCTTTTATTTTGTCATAACCACTAGGTGTTGTTTTTTTAACTGCTATAAGCTGCCTGGGTTATCCTTTTAGGTGGAAAGACAGGGTATAAATCTACTAAATAAATAATAAATAATTTTTTTCTTGTGTGTCCTATATTTCAGGTGGCATTGTCCTCTTTTCCAGTTATGACACTCGCTCACCCTGCACCCAAAAGCTGATGGATGCTATGCAGGCTTCCAGGCAGGTGGCAGCTCTTGCAGAGGTGCTAATTTTCTCGGTCAGGGACTCTAGAACAGCGCAGGCCACCTGCTGTGGTTGGAAGACTCCTGAATGTTATGGAGAGGAGAGAGCAGAGTCTGCATCCTGCAGTTGAGGAGTAATGGAGGAGTCACAGAGGAGTCATTGAGGAGTCAGTTGAGGAGTCACGGAGGCTTCCACAAGGTAAGGCATGGTTTGTTTTCTTACGACAGAGTTGCATAGCTTACCCTGGAGCTATAAAGTTGTTTGGGATTGTGCCCTTAGCCATCTTTGTCACAGGGCCAAAGGTAATTTCACACTCCAAGAACTTAAATAGTTTCTTCGGTGTTTGTCTTCTTTGATGAGAACGCAGGCTTGAACTTACACTGAGACTCTTTCAGAAAGCAAGCGTTTACCGTATATACTCATGTATAAGCCGTCCCGCGTATAAGCTGAGGCACCTAATTTCACTACAAAAAAAACTGGGAAAACTTATTGACTCGCGTATAAGCTGAGGGTGGGAAATGCAGCAGCTACTGGTACATTTCAAAATACCATAAAATAGATACCAATAAAATAACATTTACTGAGGCATCAGTAGGTTATCGGTAAATGTAAAGATATTTTCCCAGGAAACAAGAGTTAAAAGAGGGCCTGTCCTGGGAAAAGAGGACATATGGTCACTCAGTGCTTCCCTGGGAGTCAGTCCTTTGACCATGATGGCTCAATGCTACCAGCAAACAAAGAAAAGAAGGGCAATGTATTTTTTTCCCTACCAGGAGACAAAGCTAAAAAAGAGGACCTGTCCTGGGGAAAGAGGACATATGGTCACTCAGTTCTTCCTTCTGAGCAGGCATGGAGAGGATTGGGCTCTGAGGCTGCTATCCTATCCACACTTACCTGAGAGTAAGCTCCATTGACTAGGATGGGACTTGCTTCTGTGTAGGCATGCAAAGGCAGTGAATGGAGAGAGGAGTGCAGGCACTCAAAGGTCCTCTCTCTCCTCAGGAATTCTTAGTGTGTATGCCTGACTCAGCATACACAATGGGAGGAGGGAGAGGACCTCATTTGCATAGACCCGCCCTTTGCCCTCCTTTGCAAGCAAACAAGAAAATACCTCCTCAAAACTTGCGAAGAATAAGATTTTTAACCAAAATAAGATGTTTAGCAGAGAGACCCTTCCTTAATAGCCCCCTCCAAGTCTTCAGGGCAGAACATTCTTCTCACCCTGACTGGAAAGTATACCTACTTATTTGGACACCTACTTGTTTATGTTTCAGAGGAAAGAAGAGGGCAGGATGGAGGAGCCTCTGGGGAGAGGGAGGAGGAGGAATACAAAGAGACCTGTTCTTCCTGGGAACTCCTGGTGAACTAGCTGGCTGCTTGACCCATGTATACTCGGCCGGTATATATTTTTAAAACTGTGTGGGTTCCTTCATGTCAGCCAGGGCCGAGTTCCTATGGATAACACAATCCTAACTTGCACTGGAACATGCAGGCAGTTGTGCCTTTGCTGTATCCAGAGCATGTTTACAGACTGCTGCTGCTTGGAAGGGAAGTCTCATTCCTTTATCTATGGTAAGGTAGACTTTATCTAGACTCCATGTTTGTGAATGTAAAAGGAAAGCCAGTAGCCCCTTTTCCTTTGGACTCACTGCCTAGTTATGTGCTTGTAAAATGTATGACACATGGTGCTTCTAAACAAGTGCAAAGTAAGGTCCAGAATCGCTAAATGTATAGGTTGTGAGGGTGAAAATACATGGTGCTTTCAAGGGTGTGCAGAGTGTGTGAGGGAGTGTGAATCACAAAGGGGTAGTTATACACATAATGTATAACTTCAGTGTGTAACTCTCAGTGTGTATGTGTGGATTATGCCAGTAAAAGTTTAAGTATGTGGTATAAAAATATAGCTAGTTCCAAAAAGAAAAGGGAGTTTTAGATGCTTGCAGGTAAGGCGCTCTCCCGCTTTTTCCCTAAGTGGGATTGGATGCTTCCTTTGTCTTCTCTGAAGGAAGACAAGGAGTAATAAAGCAGAGAAGTGGTGGACTAGGAATTCTTTAGGGGTAAGGCTCATAAAGGTCTGACTGAACCAGTGATTTAAAAGAAAAAGTGTAAGTTAGTAAAAGTTGGTGTGTGGCTATGAAAGACTTCATATTTGTTTGCCTAGAAATAATTGTATTGTAGTAAGTCCAGGAGGGTTCAAGAACCCTGCAGAGGAAGCCAAGTTTTATGTTCAGGTGCAAATTGGAACTGTGAAAGAAGGGGGGGGGGCAAGCCCAGGCTTGCACCTAAAAGAGTTTGCTTGCAAGGATCTCAGTTGTCATGTTTGTTTAAAAGTTAGAGTATGTTCAGAATTGGAAGAAGAAAAAAAGGGCTGAATTCATTGGTTGTAAGCAAAAGCTTTAAAAGTTTGCAGATTGATTACAAAAAAGTAAATTTCATGTTATTCTGTGAATTGAGTCTGTTAAGAGAGCCAATTGCTCCTTTTCCTCTGTGTTTTTTGTTAAAGAAAAAAAAATCCAGTGCGTGTGTTCTGATTATATTAGAAAGTGTGTTGATGATTATATTAGAAAGAGAAAGAGAAAGAAAGTCTAACAGTCTAACAGAGAAAGTCTAACAGTCTTTTAGATGGTCTAAAAAACACCATCTAAGTTTGCAATGTTTTGTGCTTGAAGCTATATTATGGTTTTGTTGCTTGCAAAAATATTTTGATCAAGCTCCCTGTATTAGCAAAGCTGAATAGAGCCTCTAGCAACAGAGCTCCAGACCATGCGCAAAGTAAAAAACCAAAAATAAGAGCCAACTGCCAAAGGAAGAAGCAAGTTTAAATTCACAGTGATATGTAAACTCCCAACTCCATGCTTTTCAGTTCTTGCATTAAATAGTATTGCTCTGCATTGCAAATTGCCTCAATAAGTCAAGTACAAAGTGCTAAGTTTTGGGTTAGCTTTGATTGCGGAAGAATTATCTCGATGGAGTTCGAGGAGGTATATATAAAATTAAAGCACCTGTGTATATTATTCTTGTTATCTGTTGTCCTTTATAAAAGTTTGAATGTTTTCAATTCGCAGATCCAAAGTGTCTTATTCATCCAAAAAAGATTGCAGTTAAGATTGCAGTGTATGCCTTGTTGTCTCTCTCTTTTTATCTGTATGCGATGTGCATCTTGTGTTCTTACTTGCAGAGCCAGTGGCCCAAGGTTTTAATCTTTCATCAAAAATATAAACTGTCAAAAAAGTTTTGTAAATGCCAGACCTGCTTGCTAAAAAGAACAAGTTTGCAAGTAAAAGAGCAAAGCAAGCTACACTACATGGAATCCCGTGTAATCCTAAAACCATTGCGGCACCCTTCATGCAAGTATCCCTCAAGAATTTCCAGCCCCTATACTCCAAAAAGGTTTTAAGCTTCCGATTGGTAAAACCAAAACCAAAACATATTGCACAAAAATTTCCAAGTGTTGTAAGTTCTTTTAGTGCAATTTAAAATGAATGTGTTATGTTTTGTGTCTTTCTGTGTGTATTGTGAGTTTTGCACTTTTATTTACAGAGCCAACATACTCCAAGAAGTTCCATAAAGTTTTGCTTCCTGGAACCATGCAAAATATTAATGACCCTAAGGGAAAAAAAGAAGAAGATAGCCAATTGAAGCTGCCAGCATGGATGTCAAATGCTACCTTATGTACTAAAGTTGCCATATTTTTCCCCTCTCCCATGTTTCTATTCGCAGAATCATGTTCCACTAAAGTTCAATAGAGTTCTAAATTAAATGGCAGACGTCAATTGGCAAACCGATCAACAGTGTGAGCTAAACAAATATACATCAGCTTTAAAAAAAATTCACAGATGAGTTTGCCTGTGCTGGATGTCAATTAAGCCAAAGGAGAAACCAGAAGAAAGGCAATGACGTAAAGTGGGTTTTTCCACATCCCTCCATCGTGGAGTTGTCAGATGGCCTTTCCGCTTGCTCCAAGGATGCCAGATGCCACCTAAGCCTCATATGCCAGATACCAGCTAATGCCAGGAGGGCTAGGCTGTGTGCATGTGTGATCTGAACATGCTTCATGTGAGCAGTGAAGGTGGCAATCCACAACAATAAAAAGGCTTGAACACAGCCATGCATGACCTAATCGTGGTTTTCCACGTCCCAACAGTGGTTGTCGAAATGCATGGCTTCACTCCTGTGCTTTTGTGCTCCACAATTATGGCCTGAGTATCAACAGCCTACAAGTGTTCCTGTCAAGTCTGGCCTAAAACATTCAGAAAGTTAATTTGGAAAAACTTGCAAGTTGTGTCCTCAGTGGAACCTCAATCATGGTGTGAACTTTACTGTTAGACTTTCTCTCTCTTTCTCTTTCTAATATAATCATCAAACAAAAGCCTAAGTTATGCAAGAACTTAAAAACAAGAAGTGTACTTTTCTAATACTGTATCTCTGTAAATTCTTGTGTTTGAATTTAATGCCATGTATGCCAAATTTCCTGTTGTTTTTATGCTAACCACTCCAGAGTTGTACAAAATTCCATGAAACAACTAAAAGAAAAAGCAAGAAGACCTACAAGAATGGTTTGAAACAAAGTTTAATGCATCCCCCTGGTTCACCACCTTAGTTTCTACTTTAGCAGAACCAATAGTCATCCTGCTACTGCTCGTTACATTTGGACCATGCATTTTAAACCGTCTAGTCTCTTTCATAAAATCCAGAATCAATGATGTCCAGTTGATAATGGTCAGTCAGCAGTATAAACTATTGGAGATAGGAGAATCAGAAATCTATGCTACTTTGAAGTAATTTAATATTTTAAGGGGGGAAATGTGAAATGACCCTATATTGACGGAAAATTTTAAATTACATGCAAAGGTGAATATGCTATCTACTTTGTGATTAACCCCCCCTCCTTCTCCCTTTCATAAGTGCTAAAAAAGAAGTCTGCTCTGTGCCTATGCTGGAAACAAAAGTATCAAAAGTTCACCAGACAGCATAGGCGTTAGAGTCAGCCACAGTATGTGGCTAGCGACATGTATTACCAGAACCTTTGCAGAAGCAGTCAAAAGGTCATGAGGAAATTATGCATAAGATACGAGCTTTGTTTAGAATATTGCTATTGCGTGCTAGAATATTCCATGTATACTCGACAAACAAAATGTAACCGCCCAGTTTTGATGAATCCTATAAAAGATGTTGTAAGCCTTAGCTCGGGGCCAGCCAACGCCTAGAGCCTTGTTGCTCGTTGCTGGCCATTCGGCCGAATAAACTTTGACTTCTCACTCCGCTTCTCTCAGGTTCTTGACTTTAACCAACTGTCAGGTGACAATGAGGGGTGTGTAGAGGTGGGCAATCTCAAAATGCCAGATGCAGGGGAGGGCACCTGGATACAGGTGTTGCATGTGTTTCCTGATGTATCTGGTGGGCCTCTGTGTGATGCAGGAAGCTGGACTAGGTCAATTGGCCTGATCTAATGGAGGCTCTTCTTATGTTTAGTGCAGGGGTCATGCGTGGGCTCACTAGCATTCAGGGCACCTGCTGAGGTCCAGGAGTGTCATTTGAAGCAGGCGATGGTCAGAAATGGTCAGAAAAGCCCAGCTAACTGGGCCAGAGACACTCTTTCAAGTGGGTGTTCCTCTTTTATTTAGCAGGGGAAGAGTAACAGGCCCTACACACCTCAGCAATGTCTGTTTTAGTGGCTTCTGCTGGTGTTCTTTTTGCATTTTAGATTGTGAGCCCTTTTGGGACAGGATTCCATTAGCTATTAATTAGCTATTAATTTTTTTTCATTTTCTGTAAACCGCTTTGTGAACTTTTCAGTTGAAAAGCGGTATATAAATACTGTAGATAGATGTAGATAGATAGAAATAAGCACTTTTTCAGAGCTCAGCTGCAAATGTTGGAAAATATGGATCCCATCTTCAAGATCTGGGAGACCCTGGTCATCAGCTGGGGGTAAATACCTGCTTAGCAGTGCCTTAGCTTTGTTGCCTTAGGCTGCCCAAGCCTTTTCTGACATAAGTGGACTGCCTCATCTTAGAATTAGATCAGGCAGCCCAAGTGCACTTCTGGGTTGCCGCCCCAGTCTACCATCCTGTTTGCCAGTGCCCACCACCTGCCTTTGGGAAGCACTGAAGCATGTTTCTCCAACACTGATCCCCTGCAACTGGGATAGAGTTAGTGTTAATGGACCCAGACATCCCACACAGCCATCATGACTACTATCTGTTGAGAGACCCATCCTCCATTAATGGGTCCAACCCATTTGTGGTGTAAACCCTCTTGTCACCTCTACCTTCACCCAAAATAAGGTAGTTCATTGCCAATGGATTCCAGTACTCCCTAACCAGAAAGCTTTCCTGGCAGTGCTCGAGAAGTGTATTAGAAAGAAGGAAGGGTACATATTAAAATTTCCATGCTCAATTACAGCTAATAGTCCTGTAAAGGTTATCCTAAGGCAGTCCTTTGAGCCACAGACACTCTGGCCACAAATGGTCATGGAGTGACCAAGACTAGTGGAAAAACCTCCATGCAGCCTACGGCAAGCCCCTGAATGGGGATCAGGATGTAAGGAAATCCGTTATCAGCTCAAGATCAGGTTCCTGAAAGGGGGGAGGGGTTTACAATAAGTATCATACTTGGTAAAATTAAGGTTGGAAGTACAGTCCACCAGATCAGATCCAGACACCAGAATACAGGGTGTTCAGGGAAAATAGTTCAATTTTATTTGTACAGTATGTAGAAAATGCTTATAGAGCTATGAAGACACAAGCAAAAATTCTTCCCAGTAGGTGTGACTTTTGTGGGGGATGTAACAAGGGTTAACCAAAGACCTGGAAATGTGGCACATACGTCAAGACTTCTCGGGGAACAAGTTCAACCTTCATACTGACATACAGTGTAAATTGATGCTGCTTGATAGTAGAACTCACAACAGAGCCCATAATAGCACAACACCAGCACAACAGGTGGGGAAAGAAAACACAAAATGGGGAATTTTCATACAACACCCATTCCCTTCCCCTCTCCTGGAGATTAAAACTTTTTGCAAACTCCAAACACTTCTGTGTTTGCTCTTCTCTACCGAATGTGATGCCATCAGATTGGCGCTCTGACTAAGATCTTTCCACACTCCAAGCATTTATATGGTTTCTCCCCAGTGTGGGTTCTTCGATGCAAGGTCTAGCGTGATCTTTGAGTGAAGATCTCGCCACACTCCTAACATTTATAGGGTTTCTCCCCTGTGTGGATCATTCAATGTAAAGACAAGTGAGAGCTCACAGCAAAGCTCTTTCCACATTCCAAACATTTATATGGTTTCTTGCCTGTATGGATTCTTTGATGCGAAATCAGGCTTGAGTATGACTGAAACACTTTTCACACTCCAAGTATTGATGTGGTTTCTCCCCTGTGTGGGTTCTTTGATGCTCAACTAGGTTTCCACTAAAATGGAAGCTTTTTCCACACTCCAAGCATTTATACGGTTTCTCCCATGTCTTTTCTTTGATACACAGGTTTCTGCTACAACTGAAGGTGTTTCCAAATTCCAAGCACTGATATGGTTTCTTCCACGAATGAGTTCTTCAATGCACCATCAACTCTGAGTTCTGACTGAAGCTTTTCCCACACTCTAAGCATTCATATGGTTTGAGCCCTATGTTTTCTTTGATGAAGGTTCAGATTTGAACTCTGACTGAAACCTTTCCCACACTCCAAACACTGATACTGTTTCTTGCCAGTGTGGGTTCTTTGATGCACAGAAAGGGCTGAGCTCTGACTGAAGCTCTTTCAACACTCTAAGCATTCATAAGGTTTCTCTCCAGTTGGGTTCTTCTATGCACAGCTGGTGTGAACTCACACTGAAACACTTCCCACACTCCAAGCATTGATTTGCTTTCTCTCCTGTGTGGGTTCTTTGATGAGCAGTCAGGCTTCTACCGTCAGTGAAGCTTTTTCCACACTCCAAACATTTATAAGGTTTCTCCCGTGTGGCTTCTTCGGTGCAAATTCAGGCTTGAGCTAACACTAAAGCGCTTTCCACATTTCAAGCATTAATATGGTTTCTCCCCAGTGTGGGTTCTTTTATGCGTAGCCAGGTGTGATCTCTGTCCAAACCTCTTTCCACACTCCAAGCACTGATATGGTATCTCCCCTGTGTGGGTTCTTTGATGAACAGTTAGGGTTGTGCTGTGACTGAAGCTCTTTCCACGCTCCAAGCATGGATATGGTTTCTCCCCTGTGTGGTTTCTTTGATGAACAGTCAGGCTTTTGGTGTGACCGAAGCTCCTTCCACACTCAAAGCCTTTATAAGATTTCTCCCTTGTGTGAATTTTTTGATGGATGGACAGGTTTGCACTCTGACAGAAGCTCTTTCCACATCCCAAGCATTTGAATGTTTTTTCTCCTGTGTGGGTTCTTAGATGCACCTCCAAGTGTGTGTTCCGACTGAAGCTCTTTCCACACTCAAGGCACTGATACGGTTTCTCCCCCATGTGGGTTCTTCGATGCACTCCCAGCCTTGAGCTCTGACTGAAGCTCTTTCCACACTCCAAGCATGGATAGGGTTTCTCCCCTGTGTGGCTTCTTTGATGCGCAGTCAAGCTTGACCTCATACTGTAGCTCTTTCCACACTCCAAGCACTGATAGGGTTTCTCTCCTGTTTGGTTTCTTTGATGGTTTCTTTGAGGGACTCCTATCTGTCCCTCACTCCAGGGACCTCCTTTCACCCCACCTGGCTGGGACTCCCCAGAGGGGCTGCTGACCTCAGCCATGAGAGGAAGGGGCAGTTCAGGAAGGGGTGGAGAAGAAAGTGGCTCCTCACTCAAGCCCTTCCAGGAATCCCCTCCTTTTAACACTTGCAGTGCCTGTGCAACTGGGACAGAAGCTGATATCCCTGGGAGGGAGATCAGTGGGGAGGGAATGAGGGGGACTCAGTGGAAGCTTCCTGTGGGGTGCAGAGCCTGGATCTGCACATAAGCCAGAGTATGCTTTGCTTCTGATGAACTCATTGAAGGTCCAGACAATATCTGGCTTTGTCACCTGCAGTCTCCATGGGGCAAAGACTCTCTTGAGCTGTGACTCTGTTATCAGGTGCAGGTAGGGCATGATGTGACCCTCCTTCCAAAAGGTGTGGAGACACCTGGTGTGGAGCATGGAGTTGGAGCCTGAATCTGCACACCATTCAGATCATGCATGGACTGAACAGAGCATCCCTAACCCTGAAAGCTCCTAGGATGCACATGGGAGTCTTGCATGTCTACTCAGAAGTAAGCCCTATCCTAAGCAGTAGGGTTCACTCCTGTCCAGGGGTGGGGGGGCAGATTGCAGCCTGAGAGATCTACTGCAAC
The DNA here is from genome assembly GCA_030015325.1 of Cryptoblepharus egeriae. Lineage (NCBI taxonomy): Eukaryota > Metazoa > Chordata > Lepidosauria > Squamata > Scincidae > Cryptoblepharus > Cryptoblepharus egeriae. Next base: position 14,487,300 of record JAREYC010000002.1, read on the forward strand.
TGCAGGTTAATTTGTTTTATTTTTCTTTATATTTGAATTTTCTTTATTATTTTGGATTGTATTATATTGCTAGCAAAATTTACTCGCCATTGCAGGAGTAAAATGTCCAGAACATTTGTGCAGTGGGCACTAAGCAGTGAGCACCACCCTGCACCATCCCCTCCTGTGTGGCATCCCACCTGGTGCGCCATCCCTCCTGTGCTTTGGGACCAGGCACCAAATAGGTTCTTAGTGGGTCCTTACATCACAGAAGGAATACCTGCCCCAAATTTAATGTTGTAGGGCCAAGAGGTGGGGCTGGGTGCTGATCAGTCTTCAAGGCAAAGTATGGGGGCAAAAACACTTTCCAACCCTTTTCACCCCCTTAGGAATTAAATTTCTAATCATCTGTTCTTAGAGGGTGGTCACGTCAAAACACGTCACATCAGGGATTCTTCAGTGTAAAATATAGGGAGGCAAATGTGTTGCACCCCTTTTCACCCCCTTCAGGTTGGAATTTCCCAAAATCAGTTCTTAGTGGTTGCCTCCATCATAGTAAGGTTGTCATAATACTCTTCCACAAAACTGGGACAGGACTCTGTCCCATTTACTAGTATGTGAACATAATCCCCCCAAATTTGGACAATCCTTGTTTTTCCATTATATATAAAAATAATTTTTCTATGAATATTTTTGGGTTGTGGAACAAATCATCTGAGTTTCTATCATTTCTTATGGGAAAATTCACTTTGATATACAAGTGTTTTGGATTACAAGCATGCTTCTGGAAAGAATTATGCTCATAAACCACTATGTGCAACCTCCATATTTTAGATACCAAATGCGGTCTCTTGTGGTCTTGTGTGGTCCCCGAGGCATCTGTGAGGTATAGGAAGCTGGTCTAGATAAGCCTTTGGGCTCTCCTCACAGGGCACATGCTCCTAGGTGTTGGATCCTCCTAGGTGAGGATGTGATGGGACAGAAGAAGTAGGAATGCTGTCCTGAGCAGCTCAGAGAAGGAGACAGGTAGCATTCCTAGAGGAGGTTTAGGGAAACTTGTTTTGGGGCAGCACAGGGATGGGGTGACATTTCCGCTGTGCCTCATCACATATCCCCCCAGACATTCTGAGGGCTGGAGACCACATGCAGCCTTTCTGGCCCTCAGCAATCACACACACAAACTCATCCAGAATTGGACTAAAGCCAGTCTCTCTCACAGGGAAATCAGAGCATGGTCTGAAATGCCCCACCCCCTCTTCGACCCCCCTACTCACTACTAATAATATGCTATAATTAGTAAAGATTTTCATTTTCTTTGTAAACTGCTTTGTGAATGTTTTAGTTGTTTGATTTTAGCACGATCCTGAGGACACATTCCTGGGAGTAAGACCCATTGGACACAATGGGGCTTACTCAGTGATGGGCTTCAAAGAAATTAAGAACCGGTTCTCTGCCCATCTGGCAGCCACTTTTAAATGGCTATTTTTAAACTTTATATGTCGTATCTCTTGTTAAGAACCGGTTCTATAGAGTAGGTGCGAACCTGCTGGTGCCCACCACTGGGCTTACTTCTGAGTAGACGTGGGGAGGACTGTGCTCAGGGTGACTGCTGCCCGGGGAAGGGTCTCTACAGGCCCTGCCCAGCTCCATCTTCATCCTGTGGGCCGCTCGCTGCCCTCCCCAACCGCCCCACCAACAGTCACACCTATTCGCCCTAGAGATCCTGGTGGGGGGGGGGGAGCAGCACACGTTCTGAAGAGACTTGCCTAGGATGGGGCTCTGAGGCTGCTGCAGTGACCTCACAGAGCCTCTCCCTTAAGTGGAGCTCCAGACACCCCTGTGGGTCAATTGCTGAGCTGAGCAGCCTCTCCTCCACTGTGTCTCACTCCCGGGAGAGCAAGAGGGTCTCCCCTCACTGACTCCAAGGCATCCCCTCAGATGGGGGTCCTGAGGAGGGCCACAGGGGACCCTCTCTCTCTCTCCAAAAGGGTGGCCTGGGGATCCCAGTAGGCCCTCCGGGGTCCCACCGCCATGCCGCGGTGCGGTTGGCCGGCCAGACCGTTCCGATCTCGGACACCTGCGAGGTAGAGGTGGAGATAGCCCTGGCGTCCGGGTATTATCTCCAGCTCTGCTCCGCGGTGGAGTGTGAACTGTGGCTCCCCGCTTCTGAGCGGGTTCTCCGGAGCGAGCCTCGACCCTGGCTGCATCCCTTGGATTTGCCGTTAGATTAAGGGAGGCACAGTTCACTGAGCCACACGGTCTGGTGACAGCTGAGGGCCACAGGGGCTTTTTGAGGGGGGCTCTCTGTCTCGGAGGGAGGGAGCTTGCCCAAGCCCAGCCCCTCCCCAGGCTCCCTCCGTCACCAGAGCCCCTGGTGCCCCTCAGGGGTCACCAGGCCGTGTGGCTCAATGGACTGCGTTACCCTTCTCAAGACCACTCCGAGGGATGCAGCCAGGGATCAAGGCTTGCTCCTGAAGCCACCGAGATGCCAGGGCTATCTCCAACTCTGCCTCACAGGGAATGGTCACACTTTTGGAGAGGGAGAGGGAGGGTCCCCTGAGCCCCTCTGCCTGGGGCTGGCTCAGAGCCCGGCCCTCCCTTCACACCGGAGGAGAGGCTGTCCAGCTGAGCCACTGACCCACAGGGGTGTCTGGGGCTCCCCAGAGGCTGCTTAAGGGAGAGGCTCTGTGAGGTCACTGCAGTGCAGTCAGAGCTGGCAGAGACAGTGAGAGAGGCAGGGAAGGAAGGAGCCTCCCTGCAGCTCCTCTGCACCTCCTCCAGGAAGTCTGGCCAGCACCGTCAGATAAGGAGCGACTGTGGAGCACCTGCGCTTCTTGATAGTAGAGTGGGGAATGGGCTGATCTTGGACTCCAGGCGCTTCCATGGCACTGGAAACCCGTGCATGAGTAACTCCATTGTATTCAATGTGCTTACCCCCAGGAAAGTGGGCAGGAGTCCTGCTTAACATGCGGCATGTCTACTCAGAAGTAAGGCCCTTGTGTTCAGTGGGGCTTACTCTCAGGAAAGTATGGCTAGGATTGCAGCATGGGAAGCTGCAGTCCAGGGGCATCACTAGGGTTTGCGTCACCCTCATACATTGGTCAGGGCAACAATATAAATGGTGGGCCTGGTGATGTGCCTTTGCTTTGCCTCCACTGGTTTTTTTAACCATATGTTTTTAAAAGGTGGTTTGTTTCACTGCATTGTGCTGTAAGTTGCACATTCAAAGGTGTATATCATGATGGGATTATGATTTTAGCTATTTAGTTCACCTCTTGCCACTCCCTTCAAGGGTGCCTCCTTTCTAATGCCCTAGTAATTGGGACCATTTTGGGACCATTTTGGGAGTCGTGATCGTCTGTCGTGATCCGGTGGAGGCTCTTCTTACATTTGTATGTTCTTACAATGCTTTTTAAGCTAGTAAATTGCAAATGCCCTCTTTATTTTGCAAATGCCTGCTGTCACATTTTGCAAATGAATTCTCAGGAATGGGAATAGATCAGGAACTGAAGTAGCCATACGTGGTCCCACATATGCCTAAACAGCCTGAATTCCCATGTCTTATGCAAAACAACATCCATAAATTGAAAAAGAGATCGGCTTTTCAACCATTTCCTCTTTTGCACCACTTTTGCACCAGTCCTAACCTGTTAGATAAGCTGGGGACACCTGTAAAAAAAAAAAGAGAACTTCTTTGTAGTGTACCACGTGATGACGGTGTCCGCTTGTTGTGGATTGATCCTATTCACAATGGATGTGACATGGGGAAACCTGGCAGGCCTGTTGCAGGCATTCCCACAGAAGTGGTACCTATTTATCTGCTTGCATTTGCATGCTTTTGAACTGCATGTATGAAAGATTTATATCATATATATTGCCAATATTGTCAATAGCCCATTGGATTCCAGCCTGACGCCTATGATTTCTTCTTGAGATGGACTGAATAAAAGTATTACATTGGACAGTTCAAACTGAAAATATGGCTCTCATGTCTGTAAGCCACATCACTGGTTTTTGCACCTGACTAGTTTAGACGGGTCTAATTTAGAAGGGCTTGTCTTGGCCCATTTGGTTCTATTCCTGCTAATCTCTGTCCTACATCAAACAGTTGCAGAACAGATAGGAGCCTCCACCTAGATTTCAGCAAAGCTCTGTGGATCACTTGAAGGCACAGGAGAGTGGACTGGATGATATCCTCCTCTTTTTTGGAAACCCAGCAAAAACATTATATGAAGTGAGAGGAAAGCTGTTCGTTCATCCCACTTCTGAAGCTTATTTTCCTGGCAAGTAGCCAAGACTCTATGCCTGTCAACCAGCAGGCCAGGGTTCAAGACCTGGGTCCCCACAAGACAGGGTGAGCTCCTGTCCTTAGCCCAGCTCCGTGACGCAGCTGGAACCAATCGTATTGGCTCTGCTGTTCCATTGGACTATTTCAGTGGCGTGGAGAGGGGGGATTTGCTGCTTGGGTAACAGCCTATCCTCCATATTAATCTACCCAGGCCTTCGTGCTTTGCATACAGCTTCAAGCACAATACCATAGTCTTTTGAGACTGATGGATGCCAATACTAGCTGAGAGTACATCAAAAATGGGGCTTTCTCTAAAGATGGTGATCTCTTTATACAAAATAGGGCCAGGACACGGGACCCTTGCCATTTTTTCCTTCACTCCATCCCCCCCACCTGTGATGCTTGGCTTGTTCTATCTCGGCAGTCAAATAGTCTGCACTGTTGGTGGGCTGATCTGCTCTGCTATCACTCGTGATGTTGCTGACCTACAAGGTGGGGCACTTAAACAAATTTAAGGTGTCCCCCCCAAAAAAGAGTACTATTTTGGGAAAACCAGGACATCTTTATGCATTTGATTGTGGCATGCTCACTTTGCTTGAACTCAGTTTAGCGTGTGCTTCTTGCTGCAGGCAAACATCATGTCTCCCATCCAGGCACCGATTCCTAGACTAGCTTACCTTGAGCAAGGTGTTTGCAACCTGATATTCCCTCGGGCATTTGCCACAAAATCAGGTTTAGAAAAGCTTGTTCAAAAAGCAGGCTTGGAACATCAGTATTGAATTATCTGGCCTCTGGTAAGAGCAATGTGCTCTTTTGTATTTTCATGTTCATGCAAGCTGTGAGGCAGGAGCTTCTTACAGGAGGAGTGAAGCAATAATCCCACCTTCTGGCGCTTAAAACGCCAGTGATGAAGCTGTTTGTAACTTTGGACAGAAATTGAAAGCAGCTAAAAGAAGCTTACATTTATTGCAGATGCCAAAGAATAACTAGAGCCAGGAAGGTGTAGTGAGTCAGATCTGGAACATCCAGGTTCAAATCCTTGCTCAGACACAAAGCTTTCTGCATGAACTTGGACTTAACCTACCGTACAGGGTTGTTGTGAGAACAAACAGAGCACAAATCTGTGTACACTGACTGGCTTGAGCTGCTTAGAGGAAGGTCAATATAAAATTGTGAAAAAATAAAAGATTTCAGTAAGGCTGCAATCCAGAGCAAATTCAGCCTGCTCTGACCTAACTGCACTCTCCTAACTATTCTGTATCCAGAGCAGAAAGTTATGCTGAATCCAGAGAGTCAGGAAGCCTGGGCTGCCCAACTGCTCCAAAGCATGCTAAGTAATTGACACAAGGGGAAGACTTGCTCCTGAGGAGACACCCCTCAGATCACACTGAACAAGGAACAGCTGTGGTGCCTACAGTGTTGACATGACTCTGCACATCACCTGGTGCGGAAGTCTGTGCGTCATCCCTGGGATGCGCCCCTCCCCCACCTGGACTGCACAGTCACCAAAGTTGGCGCCTGCGCAGTTGTTTCTGAAGCCAACTGGCTTCAGAAAGAGTACTGCGCAGGCACCATCTCTGACACCTGCGCAGTACTTTTCTGAAGCCTTTTGGCTTCGGGGGAGACTGTGCAGGCGTCAGAGTTGGTGCCTGTGCAGTACTCTTTCTGAAGCCATTCGGCTGCCGCTCCGCCTCCTGAGTGAGGCCGAATGGCTGTGCAGAGGCGCGGACTGTCTCTGCTCTAAGGAAGTCTCCTCTGAAGCTGTTTGGCATGCTCAGTGTGTTTCTGCGCAGTGCACCTCAGATGGCCGTTCAGGCCAGCTCCTCAGACAAGTGGCAGCTTCTGGCTGATTCTCCGCCTTGGAGCAGGCCTGAATGGGTGTGCTGACGCCTGGGGCCTGCCAAAGGACAGTCAAACTCCTCCGGCACATCACCCCATACGGAGCGCATCACCCAATGCAGCCCACACCAGCCGCACCAGTCTGGTGACGCCACTGGGTGCCTGCCTTATAAGGAGTCCCTGATGAGATGCCAGTACATTCTACAGTGAATACAAGGGGCTTCTTGGAGTGGCCTGCTGTATCCTGAGGTTTGTGGGCAGCCGTAGTTTGTTCCATATCCTGAGGTTGAGAGGAAGGGGTTGCAGCTGGGCTGGCCAAGAACTCAGATTTTTGGTCAGCACTGCCATTCTTACTCGGGCCTTATCATGGACCCCTATGGGTCTACTCATTACTATACCTGCTCCTGATGTGGTATAACTCTGAGGGCTAGAAGAGGGCATTTCTGCCTTGGAAACAGGCTTTGGATACAGAGTAACTGCTCTGCCCTAGGCAATGCTAAACATGCCCTCAACTTGCCTCTCCTGAGCTGCTTAGGCTGCCCCAGTTAGGGCAGAGCAGGTCCACCTCTCTTAGGGCACCCTATCTTGCCTTGCTCTGCCCTAAGCCTCCTTCAGAGTAACTGGGCTGGAGCATCTTGCAGTTGCTCCAACCTAGTGTTAGATAGGGCAACCTAAGGGCTCTTATGTGGACAGATTAGTTGCTCTGGATTGGGCTGTATGGCTGCAATCCTAAGTGCAGGACACTTTCCTGGGAGAAAGACCCATTGAACACAATGGGACTTATTTTTTCAGTAGACATGGTTAGGATTGTGCTCTAAGTCTATAGTAACATCCAACCTCCTCCAACTTTAACACGTTGCCCTATTCTTGTGTTGTGATTGTCTCCAATGGTCATTGTCCAGCTCATTGTCCAGAATCCAGAATTGTCCAGAATCCAGAATCAAAGTCCAGCTCCACTGATCTTTTAAATATGGCATCGGTGCTAACTGTGCCTGTCTTTGGTATACACGCATGCTGTATACCACCTCTCAAATGACTGGATTGCTCTGATATCATGGAATGCTGCTGAGCATTTCCTTAATAAACTGCAGTAAAGGGAAGATGACAGCTAAATAGCATTGATCAACACTGCAATTCATGTCAAGGAAGTGAGGGGTCGGTATGGGGTGTGAGGCCCAGAATTAGCAACATCTATGTGCCATTGGCAAAAGTGCTTTGGAAACATTGTATGGGGATTTTGGAGCAGAGAAGAAAAACTAAAGCATGTGCAGGTTGGGTTGGAAATGGGCATAATATTGATTTGATTGACTCTTTGGCTGATGAGAGTTGTTCCTCCAACTTCTATCTTCTCAAATCTTGAACTTTCACCCATGTGTCACTGCTGTCAGTTTGAAAGGCCATCACCACTGACACAATTTGCTAATTTCCATCCTCTTATTCTTAGGATCATTTAAACTTCTCGCATTCTTTTCTCACTGTTACTCTTGTACTTTATTCCTGTCTTGTACTCTTGTACTTTATAGTACTGTATTCCTGTCTCTCTCCTGCTCCCCTTTGGAGGCTGCAGTATTAAGACAAGAGAAGTGCTGAGTCAGGGATGGTATGCAGGGATGCTGGCAGCTTGCAGGGGAAAGAAATACTGCATCATTACTTGTCTAAGGGATTGCAAGCCTTGCTGCAGTTTGCAGGTTCTGAAGTCTTTCCTTCCACCCTAATATGCAAAGGTTGAGGTGGAAAAGGAGGGGAAGATACCCTAAGAGATGATAAAGGGGCGATTCTTACCCTAATTCAAGAGGAGAGGTCCTAATCCGCCCTATTTCAAGGGAAAGTATCCTAGGAGAAGTCTGGGATACAGGATCTCAGACTAGGGAGGCACTTGCAACTACAAGGGTAAGAGTGCATCATGCTGTCTGGAGCATCATGTTCAATGTTTGAGTCATTGGGGGAAATGCTTTAAAAAGCACTTTGGAAACTGAATCATTATTTTTAAGCTTTCAAAATAAATTTGAGCTCATGTACTTGTACTGAGCTTGTACTGAGCTTTTTACTTAAATGAGTAACTATGAGTGTAAATTATTAATTGTGGGTTTTTGACCAGTATTATATTCTATACAACTCTTTTAAAAATGCCCTTAAATATATATTCTTGAATTTGGAGTTAATCAAAACAGTTCAAATGGCCTGGAGTCTTAGAACACAGTGCATGTCTACTCTGAAGTAAGCTCCACTGTCTTCAATGTGACTTACTTCCAGGAAAGTGTGTCTAGAAGGGCAGCAACCTTAGAGCAGTTGCAGCACTTGATTTAGGCCTCCCTCATCCCTCCATGTCCAACAGCTTGACTATGGCATGAATTATTTGAGTGCTCAGTGATTCCTTAAGTCTTAATATTAATTGCTGATATTATTATATGCTTAGTATTTTCCTATTAATTCCATGGCTTTTAGTAAGGAGTTGGGAAATGGGACTCTTCAAGGTGTCTGCTAAGCAGACTGAGCCTGGAAAGTAGATTTGCATGGTAGCTGGACCCTCTGGCTCTTTAAGGATGGAAACTGATCTTTAGGGAAGCTCAAAAGGATCTGGAAAGAGTTGGATGAAGGGAGGAGGTTCTGAATATTTCAAAAAAAGGACATTGCGGTGAAAGTTTTGCCTACCCGACAAGGATTCCAGAATGTGGAGCAGCAAAGGTTTGGGGCCAGGATAGAATGTAGCTGGGGGGCAGCATGGGTGTTGTCCCCCTCTGAGCCAGCACCCTGTCCCTCTTAGCATTTTTTCACAGACCTGTCCTGGTTTCTTCCAGCCACTTATCCTTCAAATGGATGTCCTCAATTTTGGTTTTTGTTCCCTGAGTGTTCACCTCTCCCTCCAGACAATCTGGTCCAAAGAGGTTAGGGTAAGGCCAACTGGCCATCAGCAATCCCCTTTTGCATTACAAGGGGAGAACTGAGCCTGCTGGTCTCAACAATAACTCTGTCTTTCCAAGGAGGGGCAAGGAAAATCATGCCCGGCCCACTGCCGGGTCCTAGAGCCGGCTTCTCATCTCTGGTCTTCTGGCATCAGTTGGCATGAGTTAGAGAATATTCTTTTCTGGATCATGCAAATATGTTATTATAAAGCTATTGACGTTGGGGGTGGAGTGAGGTGGGGAGAAAACCTGGATGGGTTTTTGCTTTCAGATATATTTTTTAATTTAATGTTTTCTTAGAGGGGCAGGGGAATCCTGACCTGTTGAGGGACCACATGGCATCATCTGGGGCCTTTTCTTGGCTTTTAGAGTTCATTGAATGCAGCACCTCTATGCTGGGGGCAGGAAGAAAACTCCTTTCATCTAAGAGACCACATGGGATCATCTGGGGCCTTTTCTTTACTTTTAGAGTTTGTTGAATGCAAGACTTCTGTGTTGGAGCAGAGTGAAATATCCTTACATATAGGGGACCACAAGGGATATGGGGCCTTTTCTTGGATTTTGTATTTTTGTAGGGATGCAGGCCTTTGTATTGTGTTGGTGTGCAAAATGAAAAGATAAGTTGTGCAAAATGAAAAGATAAGTTGAATGTTATTAATATGTAACAAATACTATATACAGAGATGCATTTATTCTCTGCAAATTATTGTTAATATTGCATAGATATACACCAGTATAGATACACAATTGCCCCCCCAAAGAATTGGTCCCCCACTTCTACAATACTGGCTATGGACCTGGTTGGGGTCCAGGCAGGACTGATCCAAGACCTCCTGGTACCTGAGGTTGGGTGCCAATGCTACCTTCCTTTAGCTGGTGATGTGTCAGCTGATGCTTCTCTGACTTCCTATAGATAAAGTAGGGGGAATGGAGTGTGGAGAAGAGAAAATTGTGCACTACAGCAATGCTGCATTGCCTTCTATTCAACTCTATCCTCCTATTTTTCCATTTTTCCTCTATTTTTCTTACAGGCTGAGCAGACCTTATTTGAGAGAAGGGAAGTACTATCTCTATCACCATGGCATCTGTGAGAGAAGTGTCCAGCTTTACAGAGGACTTGCTGTGTCCGATCTGCCTCTCCATCTTTCGGGACCCTCACATGTTGGAATGTGGTCACAGCTTCTGTGCACCATGCTTAGAGCCGTGCATCCCCAAGGGCCAGAGACGTGGCCTCTGCCCTGAATGCCGCAGGCCATTTGCCTTGCGTCGCATGGCTGTCAACCGGGCTCTTTGTAGCCTGGCAGAGAAAGCCCGTCTCCTCAAACTGGACGAAGGCCCCCCGTTGGGAGGGACTGGAGGATGGTACTTCTGTGAGGAACATGAGGAGCCACTCAAACTCTTTTGCAGCCAGGACGAGGGACCTGTCTGTGTCATCTGCCGGGATTTGCCTCAGCATCGTGGACATGATTTCCTGCCCATCAAAAATGCAGTTCAGTCCTATCAGGTGAGAGACAGGAGTTCTGGATTGCTTTGTTATTTATAATATGTTCATGTAATAATATGTCACAAAAAGAGATGTACAGTATTTCTTTTGTGTTAGAAGTCTGCACATAATCTGAGATCTCTACAACATGCACCATTTTCCCGTACCAAGAGTGGAGCTAGTTGTGTCTTTAAATACACAATATGGCTTTAGGGTTCTCAGGTGGATGCTCAGTTTTTTTTCTGTGCCCACCTTTCCTGAGCTGTTGACCCATCACGTTTTCCATTCTTAAAAAATACGCATGCTTTAAAAAAATGGGTGCACTAGAGCGCGTAAAAGACCACCGTCTTGGTTTAATTTATGCAATTAAACCTTTGCGTTGAAAGTTGTAGAAGATACCTGTGGATGGATGGCATCTGTTGTGATGCCATCCAAATGTGAATATCTAAGGATACAGCTAGTTTAATCTGTCTCTGGCGGGATTTGGGGAGCCTTTAATGCAGCAACACCTGCTGTTTTCATAAGAAGAACTCTTAAGTAACCATCCAGCCCTTCTACTGCCTTCAAAACTACTTTAGCCCTAAAAGACTTCTTTTCTTCCTGTAGGACCAGCTGAAGGCATCTCTAGAGCCTTTGGAAGAGGGTCTCATGCGGCTGAAAAGAAACCAGTGCCTCCAGCAAGAGAACATTATAGAACTAAAGGTATGGGTGCTGTTGCTGCCAGTTACAAATGGGGTGGACAGAGTTTTCTACCCTTCTCTTCATGTCAAATTATCCAGTTGCTCGTGCCACTGCGTAGGCCATCTATTGCTGGCTTGTTGACTTAGGGCACAATCCAGAGTAACTACAGGAGCACATAAGAGACATTACGTGCACCCATAGTTACTGCACCACCTAGTGAAAACCTATGGGAAATTCATATTGCAATCCATAGTAACTTGTTCTTACTCCAGAGCAAGGACTCCCCGTAGTTACTCTGGAGTTCACCGTTAGTTGACACAGACATGAAATCACAGGGTCAGACAGATTGGACTTGCATGAAGGTGCAGAGATGGCTGTCCATGCTGTTTTCATTATAGCTAAGGCAATGGCAGCAGGGAAAATTTTACATTTATATACTTCTTATAATTACCCAGAAGCATTGACCTAGACTACTGGTTCCCAACTGTTGTTTAGGACCCACTGGTGAGTCATGATCTGATCTTTGGTGTTTCCTGAAAGCATGATGATGATCAGATAATTAAATGCCTCAAGCCCTGTTGTTCTAGCTGCTAATTACCCTGCAAGCATTTATATTTATAAATTTATTTATATATTTATATATATTTGCATTTATATATTTATATATTTATTTATATTTGCATTTATATATATGCAAGCATTTATATATTTATAAATATATATTTATATGTATTTGCAAGCAGAGGGAGATAAATGTCTGAAGGCCTTTATTCTGATCATTTATTTAAATATAAATACATACAGTATTTATATTTTTTATTCAAATATAAATTTATATTTATTTAAAAATATATAAATAATAACTAGAATAAAAACCCCATTTACATTTTACCATATAACTGCAGGAGAGAGATGGTACACATCAGGACTAAAACACTGGGATGTATTTAAGCACAAACATAAGCATGAGATCTGTCTCTTCCAGTCCTGTTCTGAGTCCTTGTCTGATCATGTCTCTGGGGAGTTTGTCAAAATGCACCAGCTTCTGAATGACAGAGAACTGGGTTTAAAAGAGGCCTTGGAGAACCAGCGAGAGAAGAACCTGGTGCAGATGGAAACCAAACTGAAGGAGCTGACCTGGAAGGTGGCCTCCTGGTCAGAGACACTTTGCCGAGTACGAGCAGGACTTGAATGCAAGGACCAAATCAGTTTTCTCAAGGTAAGTAAGACAGTTTGGGAGAGGAGAGAGTGAGTAATGGAAACCATGTTCACACATGCAACAAAAACATAAAGCTCCTTTAGTGTGAGGAACTGCTAATGGAAATTTTTGGTAGGAAGAAGAGCTATTTGGCAGGTAGAGATGTTCAGGGTTTGAAATGGAAAGAGAACAAGGCCTTAAGGTGGGTTAAATTGTATGAAAAAGATGAACCCTCAAGTATTTTGGTTTGAAGCCACAAGGGCTAAAGAGCAAAACCATCACCTTGAATTCCAATTCAGTTACTGTACCAGCAGCTAGAAGTCACTGAAGCTGCAATCCAATAGATCCTCACCACTTATCTCTTGTATGGGCTGCCACATTTTGCATTAACTGATGTTTCCAGACTGTCTTCAAGGCCCATGAAGAGGTTTCTGCAGTCATCTAAACAAGAGTCTACCGTGGAGCAGACTGCTGTGGAGTCAGATTTGGTGGACCAGCCAAAGTTTGCAAAAGCCCCCTGTAAAACAAGCTGTAATAGTATGGCAAACCAAGCAGAAAACTTAGCTTATGACACTTTTCTTACCTTCTCCATTTGAGGAAATTAATGGCCTAATCTTATCCCCCCACTTTTGGAGACAAATCAGCTATGCCAATGAAGCTCACCCTGCATCCAATGGTGGTGGTGATGGAGGTGTGATCAGGAGACCTAGAAGAAGCAAGGAAAATTTTTCCCTTCTATTTAGAACTCCTGTTGACTTATAGGTTACCTTGAACCCTTGCAAGCTATATAGCTGGGGATAATATGGGTTTAGAAAGGGGGATCCACACCCTTCTCCCCTCCCTGATCGGCCTCTTCACCAAGGAATGTCCCTAGAAAAAAGATGGTAGAAATGTTTAAAATGGTAAAAAAATGCTATTTAGGACGTCTTCTAAACTTCATTCCTTTCTCTTTCTTCCCCTTCAGGAAGCAAAGAACCTGCTGGAGAGGTGAGCAGTGCTGCCTTTTCTGGAAGAAGTCATCTTAGACAGATATGGCATCCATAGGTTGTTAGAAGCTGAATATTTGGGAATTTCAATTTGTGTGGGCCCCAGATGTTTCCTTCGTCTTCATTGTGTGTCCAGCTGATCATTCATTGATCAGCCCCAAATGTTTCTTCCCTCCTCATTGTGTGTCCTGCTGTGTGTCCATTGGGTTTCCAGCTGATCAGATCAGCTCTTGTGCACTTCAAGGTACCTTGATCTCCAGAAATCAGTAGGTGAAGCTTTGAATAGAGCTAAAAAACAGTAATCACCTGCTAATTTCTATTTTAAAAAATAAGTTCAGTGCTGCCTAAAGTGGCTAGCTTGGAAAAAGAAGCCATGTGACCTTGTGGCTCTAAGCCATGTAAAAAGAATGAGATGGTGATCAAAACTTTGCCAGTTCTACTCAGGGTCTTTAGCACTTACAAACATCCACATAGAGCCTACAATCCAGAGTAACTACGGGACCTTTTACACTGATGTAGTTATGGTGCCACCTGTGGGGAAACCTATGGGAAATGCATTGAGCAATCCAGAATAAGTGCCTCTTGCATCTTCCAGTAGTTACTCTGGATTGTAGGGAAAGTAGTTCCTGTTGTATCATTTTGCTCAAATCCTAAGCCTATGCCTATTTTATATAATTACACTAGGAGTGAACAAGCTTGAGGGTCTCCTTTTTTAACTACAGAATGCTGAAAAAGAAAATATTTCATTGCCCAGCCTGGAAGGCCACAGGATGTGGTGATGGCATCTGGCGTAGATGCCCTTCAAAGGAGATTGGACAGTTTTCTGGAGGAAAAAATCAAGCACAAATTACAAGCCATGATAGGCATTTGCAACTTTCTAATTGTATAAGTAGGCTTCCTCAGAATGTAAGATGCAAACAGGGCAACAGGAAGCAGGTCTGTTGTTATCTTCTTCTCTCAGAGGCATCTGGTGGTGACTGTGAGATACTGAAGCTGGACTAGACGAGCCTTGACCTTATCCATAGGGATTCCTCTAATGTCCACCACTACAGCCAGAGGAGAAATCAAGGTCAGATGATGGTGCCAAACTCAAAATAGTCGATCAAGATGCAGACACAACCTACTGCAATTCTCCTCATGGGTCCTGTAGTAGGTAAACTTGAAGAAAAAAGTAAAAATAAATTGGTGTTTACTTCAGATCAGGAAATTTAAAACAGAGCTAATGAGGATCTGACCAAATGCAATCCATTAGTGAATAACAATGAAGCTGAAAGAGAAGCAATTAGTACACTGCAAACTATGGTAGAAAATTGGTATTAACTATACTTACCTTTTTAAATAACTTATATGGATACATTTTTACCAAATAGGGCATATTCACATGGGAGTCATAGAGAATAAAAAGCATAGAGCCAGCAAAGAGAATAAAAAGACAAGTAATTGTATCAATATATATCAATGGAGTGCACTTTGCATGGGAGAGTCACCAGGCAGTCAACTAAAAGGAAGGTTAAAAAAATACACATCTGCGTAGGCCTTGTGATCACTTCTAGATCTATATGCTGGCATATGTTCAAGAAAAAGGTGGGGTAGGCTAATACAGCTATCAAGGATGCTGGCATGCATTGCTATCACCAGGATCATCTGTCTGTAGCCCTCTCCCTGCCCCTATACCTCTCCCCTATACCGTTCCCTTTCTGCCCACAATGAGCTCCCACTACTGACATAGCGTGCAATCCAGAGCAAATTCAACCTGCTCTGCCCTAACTGCTCTCTCCTAACTATTCTGTATCCAGAGCAGAAAGTTATGCTGCATCCAGAGAGTCAGGAAGCCTGGGCTGCCCTAACTGCTCCAGAGCATGCTAGGTCTGTGACAGCTGGGGAGGGCTTGCTCCTGAGTAGACCCCCCTCAGATCACACTGAAGAAGGAACAGCTGTGGTGCCTACATTATAAGGAAGCCCAGCAGTTCCTGACAACCAGTTACAGCTGCAGTTCTTCTAGTGCACGATGGATGCTTGGAGTGGCCTGCTGTATCCTGAGGTTAGTGGGCTGCTGTAGTTGTGCCATATCCTGAGGTTGAGAGGCAGGGATTGCAGCTAGGCTGGACAAGAACTCAGATTTTTGGTCAACACTACCATTCTTACTCAGGCCTTATCATGGACCCCTATGAGTCTACGCATTACTATACCTGCTCCTGAGGTGGTATAACTCTGAGGAACTGGAAGAGGGCATTTCTGCCTTGAAACAGGCTTTGGATACAGAGTAACTGCTCTGCCCTAGGCAATGCTAAACTTGCCCTCAACTTGCCTCTTCTGAACTGCTTAGGCTGCCCCAGTTAGGGCAGAGCAGGTCCACCTCTCTTAGGGCACCCTATGTTGCCTTGCTCTGCCCTAAGCCTCTTCCAGAGTAACTGGGCTGGAGCATCTTGCAGTTGCTCCATCCTAGTGATAGATAGGGCACCCTAAGGCCTCTTATGTGCAAGGAATAGTTGCTCTGGATTGGGCTGCCTATCTACGTCCTATAGGTCTATTCTTACCTTTTGCCCACCTTTGCATTAACTTCAGACAGAAGTCTGCAAACACAAATCATTCAGGTTTAGGAAGATAGGAATCAATCCATCTGAAATGTTTGACACTCTGGGAGTTTTCACCCATCAGGGTCCGCAAGGAACAAGGTGCCCTGATGGAAGAGGAAGACGAAATAGAAGTGGAAATGGCTGAAGAGGTGATGGGAGCCAGCAGTGAAGACACAGATGAGTGTGAGAATGATGTGGAAGAGGCCTTAGTGAGAGAGGATGATGTTGATGAGGAAGAAGAGGAGGAGGAAGAGGAGGAGGAAGAAGTAGAGGAAGAAGAGGGGGAGGAAGAAGAGCAAGAGAAAGCTGCCCAAACAGAGGAAGAGGATGAAGATGGAGTAGTACCTGTAGATTTGAACCTGGGCGAGTTCAAAGGACCCCTGCAATTCTATGCTTGGAAGGAGTTGTTGGGTGCAGTACATCCAGGTGAGGAAATTCATGAATAATTCTGGTTTTGATATTATTAATATTAACTATTTCACAGTCTCCAGGTGTTTGACTGGAATTGGTTCTACTGTGATTCGGTTCCTATCCAAGAAACTAGGAATCACAAAGGTATCATCTCAATATGTGTGAAGTTCCCAGGATTGCTGCTTTTTGTAACTGGGCAGTTGTGATCTTCTGGAGGCCTATTAAGTTGAGATGTTCCTGGAGAGGTTCCTTAATGCTCCAAGAGCTCCTATTATTATTATTGGAATCACAGTGGCTTTCTTTTCCCAGATTCTGAATTTCTATCTGTACGTCCTTATACCAAGTCATCTTCTCATGTCCTGTATGTTCTATACGTCAGCTGTGAAGATGTTCCATTCTTTCACACTCAATTTTCTCTCCTTTCTTTACCCCTACAGCCCCTGCATGTATCACCTTGGACTGCAACTCTGCTCACCCGAGCCTGGTCCTTGTGGAGGAAGCCACTGGGGTGAAGTTCAGTCCAGGCCGCCGTTTCTGGCGACGGAAGCCAGAGCGCTTTACCTCTAGCCCTTGCGTGGTAGGCCGGAAAGGCTTCACTACTGGACGGTACTATTGGGAGGTGCGAGTTGGAGATAGCACCGGTTGGGTGGTTGGGGCAGCTAAAAGGTCTGTAAAGCGTAAGAAGCGTCTCAACTTCCAACCTAAAGAAGGAGTGTGGGCCATGGAGTTGAGAGGTGGGGAGTACCGAGCTCTGAGTGACCCCCGGACTCCACTCTCTGTCTGTGGGAGGCTGGATAAGGTAGGGGTCTATCTGGATTTTGAAGGAGGCCAGCTCTCTTTTTATAACAGCAACAGCATGAATCATCTCTATACCTTCCAGGAGTCCTTCCACGAGGAGCTACTACCCTTCCTCAGCACTCAGAGCAGCCACCCGCTATCCGTGTGGGACCTGGAGCTCTGAGTTATCTGGCTGGGAGGGGGGGGGGCAAATGAAATGAAACAAATGTTTTGCCTTACTGTGTATGATCAGTAACAGGCTTGATGGAACATGGCACATGGAGGAATGAGTTGCACTGACTGATAAAAATCCATGTCCCATTTTGGAAGCCTGACTGACACTAGGTACAGGTTCCTCTTGAAGAAAAATATTCACTTAATCTGAACCACATGAGAGGAATCTATTAACCGCTTCCCTCATTATCCCAATCCTAATCACAAACTCCCAATGCTAATGACGCATTAAATATAGCATGCAGTTTGGCCCTTGGACTGTATGGTAATGAAGAGAGCCCTAATTTTTAAGGACATAAAATCATTCAGGTGGTTTTTATTTTTAGGGACTGATCCAAACTGAGCCCTTATACTTTTTCACAGGTTGTGCTAAAATACATTGCTTGTGTACTGGTCCAGGCACTAATTTTGGGATCTTTTTCATGCAGTGTGCAACTTTGCTCTCTGAGTGCCCCTTGCCCAGTTTCTTAATTGCATGGAAGTAGTTGTTTGGATGAGATCCAAACTCAACCAAAACAGATTATGAAGAACTCCAAACCAATCCCTTCCCTGATTACAATAAGGGTATAATAAGATGTCCCACTTTATATATCTGCATCTGATTTCCATAATCATTCATGGATTTATGCCAATGAAACTCACTAGAACTCTGTGCCTTTCAGCTCCAGCACACTTTCACTTCTGTGCCAAAAAATGCGAAAATGTAAGGCTGGGTATTAAGATGAAATTGTGTGTCTGTTTTTTTAATACCCATTTTGAATACTTGGCATTCCTAATTATGTATTTGAAGTGGTCTTGCTTAATAGCAATAAACATTAGCTGATCAAGATGGGAAAATCACTGCTTTGTGCTTAATATATTAGTTGGTGTTCTTCATTCCTTGGGATATTTTTGACATAAGGGGTTATGCATCTGGCATTTTGAGATCGCCTACATCCAAAATCAGAAAGCTGCATGTACCTATCACGGCTTGTAACAAATGATAGACTTTTCCTCCATAAATTAGCTCTATGTGGCCCGTCTTAAAGGCTTCTAGTTTAATTGCCATATGGAGGCTTGATGCAATCTTGTGATAGCTCCCCTCCATCTTCCTCCAGTGATCCTAGAGGAAGTGGAGGGGTGCCACT
The DNA here is from genome assembly GCA_030015325.1 of Cryptoblepharus egeriae. Classification (NCBI taxonomy): domain Eukaryota; kingdom Metazoa; phylum Chordata; class Lepidosauria; order Squamata; family Scincidae; genus Cryptoblepharus; species Cryptoblepharus egeriae. The sequence goes on from JAREYC010000002.1 coordinate 14,505,782, forward strand.
GAATTTTTTATTGAATCAAGATTGCCCTGATCCTGTTTCTACTTGTTTTCAATGAGTCAGAAGAAGATCAGATTGAAGTTTAGTGGGCAGCTGTGCCCAGAAGGAGGGTAAGAACCAATAGGCCACTTGAAATAACTGCTTCAGTTAGGCCTATATCCTAAAGTGAAATTAAGGCCCTCTCCGGAGCAGTTAAGATGACTTTCCATAAGAAAACACTAGAGGGTGAACTAACTGTGTAGACCTGTAACTGCTATGGATTTTGCACATTGCCTCTTCTCTTAGGGTGAAATTACTATTCCTATCAAATTACTATTCCTATGAAATTACTATTCCTATCAAATTACTATTGATAGGAACAATCAGAAGATATAATTGACATCCCTGGAAACTCAAATGCACAAAGCCAACTTCAACCTCTTGGTAGAAACCTCTCTGGTACTCAGACGGCTACTCAGTTGTAGATTCAAGTCCAAACATAACATTGTTTTTATACTGATGAAACAAACACTTGAACTCTGGCAAAAACCACAATCCACTTATTCAACACAAACAAGACACTTGTTCAGCGTCCGGATCTTTATTAGATACACTCACAGCATAAATTTGAAATTGGTTAATGAAACTAAATCCAGACCTTGGGAGATCTCAGCTATTTTGAAAACCAAGCAGAAAATTTACAAGAGCTATTTACAAGCCACGCATGCAATGGGAACAGAAAGAACTGTTGAACAATCATGGGATCCGCTCAGGGGGCAGAATGATCTGCTGGATATTATCCGAAGCCCTCTGCTGCTCCCAGGAGGTGGCAAGCCGATTGCGTGTCTTTATCAGCCAGTCCCACAGCAGCCCCAGTCCACAGAGGAATACGATGCCAGGGATCAGCAAGAGGATCCGATAAAGGAATAATGGACCTGAGGTTGATTAAAAACAAAAAGAAGCACATAGCATGATTATGCATTTACTTCCCCTTGGCAGCCAGATATTACAACATGCCCAGGTCAACTCAGGATAGCTTTACGCAGCAGCTCTCTGAGTTCAGAACATTTATCTTTCAAACACCAGAACATAGAACAAAAGATGCAACAACAAAAATGATTTGAATCTGGCATAGAAACACCAATCCACACATGCAAACAAGAACACAGACATTCAGTGGAGAGCCTTAGGGCCAGGGTTACCATATGTCCTCTTTTTCTTCATTGCCCTCTTTTTCCTGGTGAGCAGGCAACATGTAGCCTTCTTGTAATTATTAACTATATGTAATAGTTTTAAATTTAATAAGTAATACAGAGCACAGTCCTAACCATGTCTACTCAAAAGTAAGCACCATTGTGTTCAATGGGTGTTACACCCAGGAAAGTCTTTAGTACAGCAGCCATAATGTTTAAATTAACCACCTGAGAGCAATACACAAATGTTTTAAGCTTTTTTTGTCATGTCCTACGTTCTTCTTAGGTGTCCTACATTTGGGGGGAAGGCTTGCCCTTTTTATCTGTTATATGGTCACCCAGCTTAGTGGATCACTCCCAACGTCCTAGTCCTGATGCAGCTGTTACGATAAGATGTGCACTATATCCTTTCAGGGGTAGGGAAGTCTGCAAATCTTCCTCATGGGAAGGGAATTGGGACTGGGAAGTTTGATTGGGAAGTTTGATGGGATTGGCCCATAGTGACGTTTGATGATGTCACAAAGTATTGCTGGTTCCAAGGCAGTTGTGGGGTACCTAGTATTTCTGGGGTAGCCAAGAAATCTAACCTCTGAAAACACTAATAAAATGGAAACATTCCACAAATAAACTTTGGGAACATGACTTACTTGCCAATCAGGAAATTACTTGAAATTACCTGCTCAAAAGCACTTTCATATACACAGAGAGAAGGTGTGGGCAGCAGAGTGACCAGATGTCCAAACCTCAAAAGGAGAACAAGGTCTTGGATTCCTCTGAACCTTGCCTTTCTGACAGACAACAGCATGTTTGCCTACTCATGAGTAAAGATGTGATATTGGGCACTTTCACTTTCCCATAGAGCTCTATGAATATTTTTTATTTTTAGTTTTTTGGCCCTAACGTTTGATAGGAAGGATATATTTCAAAACCAATTTATGCATCTGCTCTTCAATAGAAATCCAACGACATATGATATGATGGGGTCCTGCACACTATTGCAAAATTTCAAAATGAAGCCAAAATGGAGGACAATGAAGCCTGTTTGGAGGACGCCCAGATAGGAGACTAACAAATAGGAGAAATCTGGAAATTTACAGTCATATGATCACCCTGGTGGACCACCTTTCTGCTGCACAGAATATCCTCCAGAGCTGCTCACCTCTACTCTGGCGGTTTATAGGGCTTGCAGTAGGTTACATAGAGACATGCTGCGGACTGCATCTGGCCCACATGCTGGGGTTTGGTCAAGCCTGCTTTAGAACAACCAGTGAGTAAAATTAATCCAAGAGGTAGCGACTAATGTGATGTCACCAAGTGGACGGCATATCTGAATGACAATTTGGAATTCAACACACTATCTACTCCACCTGACTGCTTCTTCTCTTATCCACTTGCCACTGTTCTCCAGGGAATAAACCCTGAAGAGCTCTTACCTACAGCTGTCATCATGACTCGAACCTCACAGGTTCTGTTTGCACCCACAAGAACCTGGTACTCTCCTTCCAGCTCTTTCTTCATGCGTATGACAATAAGACCCATGTTGTACAGGACAAGGTGTTCCTTGAGGGACTTGTTGAAGTAGTAAACACGCCCTCTGTGAGCGAGCAAGATCCAGTCACAGTAGGACGAGGAGGTGTTCACTCTGCACAAGATGGAGGGCCCCGTCGTGGGGGTGGTGGGGATGAAGGCTCTTGAGTCCCGAGGGATATAGCGTTGGATAATAGGACACATCTCAGGAGCTGGTGGAAACAAAGGCAATATTTATGTATAGTTATTTAAATTGATGAATAGTTCCATCCCAAAAGCTTTGTAGTTGTTAAAATATAAAAATTCCACTGCTTCATCCCATTAAAATGTACAAACATCAGCTGGCAGTGCAATCCTAAGCCCTAGTTAGGCTGGCACAAGTCCTGGCACAAGTCCCATGCTGGCCTGGGGTTGTCACAAAAGTGCCATATAGCACTTCTGCGCTACCCCTGGAGGGAAGAGGTTAGGCCAGTACACAGACATGTGCTGGCCTGCTTATGTCACCATGGGATATGGTGAGCAATGTTCCCTTTAATTTTCAGTAGGCTGCGTGCGCAAAAAAATATTAGCCATGCAGCTTTTGAAGGAAGGTTAAATTTTTGTTATATACTGTTATATACTTTTAACCACAGTTATATACTTTTGACTACATGTCAGAAAACAATATGTACATTTATCACAATATGTACAATACAATACAATGTATGGAAGAAGATAATGAGTTTACATGGTCATTGTCAAAAATGTCTAAACAGGTCACCCTGTTATAAAGAGGCTACATGCTACATGCTCACAAGGAAAAGGAGGACAAGGAAGATTATTTTTCCAGGACAATAGGCTAAAAAAGAGGACATGTCCCGGGAAAAGAGGACATGTGGTCACCCTGGGTATGCAGTGTATGGTTCCTTTACCTGCCAGGGCTCTGCTCCTGTTGAACTTCTGCCTGAACTGCCTTGACAGCCCACCAGAGTGTAGCCAGAGGCTTCCCTAGAGCAGGACAGTGAATGGAAAGGGATGCACTAGATCTGCACATCCCTAGGAGGGGATACACAGCACCCCCATGCACATCCTCCTCTCGCATCAGTGCCTGCTCCTCCTCTGGCATCAGCATTGCCTGGAGCTGCCAAAGTCAGGCAGCTGGCTTTGTATGCTTTGTAGAAACTTGTGTGCACTAGTGTGGCAAGTTGTGTGTGCACACACGCACATACAGCTTCGAGGGAACTATGGTGGTGAGTTGTGCTGGCCTAAATTGGTAAGGATTGCACCCTGAGTGTCTCCACCAACTTAGCACATCAGAAGCCATATAAAAAGGGAAAAGCATACAATTCAATCACCAAAAGGAAGATGTATCAGTCATTCATAATTATTAATTAGAAGTTTATATATTTATATTTAAATCACCATCCCAGTCCAAACCAGAAAACTGAATTTGTTTTATTCTGCAATTTGGGGTTTAGCCTAAATCCTAAGAATCACAAAGAATCCTAAGAATCTATCTATATGAATATGATTCATTCATTATGAATATGAGAATATGATTCATTCATTATTATTCATCCATAACAATAAAGAAAGCCATGTTGAAAACAAAAGGAGAAGGTACTTTCTTTCTATATACCTACCTACCTACCTACCTACCTACAGTATTTATATACCACTTTTCAGCTAAAAAAAATTCATAAAGCAGTTTACAAGAAAATGAAAAAATTAATAGCTTGCTGGTATTGGTATTTTCTAAAGTCTGATGGGGAGTGGGGGCTTCTTCAAACACCTAAGCACTCCTTTGAGGGCTTCAATAACAAAAAAGGTTGAATTTACCCAACTTCATCTACCTCAGGAAACAGAGGCTTAAGCAGGACAGCTCCTTCTTTCACCCCCATGTTTTGCTGTTGGTTTTTTCCAACTGACACCTTAACATTCTGTGGCTTCTGGTATCATTGATGTGTTTTTTTATTTGTTGTGTTGATTTGTTGTGAATGTTGATGTGTTTTTTTTTTTAATTTTCAAATATATTTACCTCTCTCCAGGTACCTGGCCCAAACCCATGTTCATGGCACCCTAGTATGCAGAAATCTCTACTGCCTGTTTCATATGCAACCGATAAGCACTCAAATCACTGCGGCTGCAATTCTAAGCCCCAGTTAGGCCAGCACATGTTGGCCTGGGGGTGACATAAAAGTGCCATAAGGCACTTCTGTGGGGATTAGGCCATTACACAGACATGTGCCAGCTTACCTGCGCCAACATGGGAACAGGGAGATGGGTAAGTTGTGCTGGCCTAAACTGGTTAGGACTGCACCCTCAGTTTATTAGGGGACAATCCTTAGGAGGAGATAGGCCAGCTTGTGACAGTACTAGGTGTCACAAATGTGCCATAAAACATGTTCGCGCCACCCAGAATGGTGGATAAGCTGGTGATATGAGTTGCATTGCCCTCCCCATACGACAGCAGCCCTGAGTTATCCTGGCCGAGGTCAGTCAGTGCAGGGGCCTGGAGGGTTTGTTTGGGGTTTTGGTTTGGGGAAGGCAGGAGGAAGTGGGAGATCTTTTGAGGCAGTCAACAGGTGCACAGGAAGCAGGAGATGAGGATTGGACCCAGATGGGTCAAGTAGCTCAGATGATTAGACTTCTTGGGGCTGCTGCTCATTACCTGGGTTAAGGGGAAAAGAACAGCAGCAGCCCCAAACTCAAAATGGCACAACGCCATCACACCAAGCCCTGCTGGGCTATCTTCTTACCTACTACCTTTTGACTCAGAGACATAGCTCCAACTGCCATGACCCACTGTCCCAAAAGATCCCCTAAAATTAGGACTGAGGCAGAGGTGAACATCCATGATATCTTCCCTTCCCACCACGGTGAGCCAAAGAGCCACATCTCACTACCACACTGGTTGCTCCTTAGTGGGAAAGAAAATTAAAAACGGCTGACGGTGAAGGTTCTATTCCGATCTCACAATGGAATTCCTGGTGGAGGCTGCCGATTGGCAGAAGGTGACGTCACTGTCACTGCCATAACTCCAGTAGTGACACTCCGTTTGCACTAGATGTGTTAATTAACAGATTAACTGTCCCTACCATCTAGAGTAAATACAGGAAGACGTAAGAGGCACTTACTCTGGATTGCTCTATGCATTTCCCATAGGTTTCCCATAGGTGGCACTGTAACTAGGTCGGTGTAAAAGGTCCTGTAGTTACTCTGGATTGTAGCCTATATGTCTTAACAGATTTATCAGTTTCCCTTTTTCCCTTCCACCACAAATCTGTCTAAATTCAGTTGTGACCATGATGAGAATACAGTCTACAACTGGTGCTACATTCAGCGAAGGAAGGAGCAGACAATGAAATTACCTTCCCAACATCTGAGCAAAAATGTGACACTTGTGTCAGTGTGGGAAGGTGGGAAATGAATGAATGAATGAATGAATGAATGAAATCCCTCACATGTACACCTTCCCTAACCACTACACCATCCTGTCTTTGACAATGATTTCTGAAAGTGATCTTGAGATTATAACAAGACCTCCAGGAATTTCCTATGTTACATCAAGTTAGAAAACAATCCTAAACATACCTACTCAAAAGTAAGCTCCCATATGTTGAATGGGTCTTACTCCCAGGAAAGTGTCTTTAGGATTGCAGCCTTAATATTCAGGGATAGCTTTGTTGGAGAAATTTTGAGTTTGTTATATTGGTGCAGTAGCAGCAGTACCCTTGGAAAGTTAATGCCTAGAGGTGCACCTTAATCACAAATGGTCACTTTTCCCTTTAGGAGTGTAAGAGAATCCTGTTTGTCTCAGGAAGAAAAGAATTACAAAATGTGATATGAATGTATATGAATGAAGACTCTGAAAGTTAGGTTCAGCATATAATCCAAAACTGTGGGTTGGGGCCCACCAATGGGTTGCTTGGTTGGGATGGCTTCAGAAGAAGCCATCATGTGTACAGTGATGTAGAAAGCAAAGGAAAGACTACTACACTATATATTTCCCAGGAAAATCATGTTAATGGTAGCAAAACCTAATAATGGCCCCAAGTACAGGCACCCCTTAAATGGGGCAGGGGTGCTAAGAATCTCCCAGTCAGCTAGAAAAATGGGATCACCAACATGATTGCCAACATCCGTTGACAGATATGGCATGAGAAGAAGTAGTAAGTCGCAGGCCAATTTTGCATTGCTTTTCACAAAAGTTTTCATAAATATTTCACAAAACGTTTTTGAAATTAAAAAAATTTGCAAGCTTTGCTCAGTTTGCAGAAGAAAAATGTTAGCTGGAATGTTAACCAGTCTCAGAGCCCAATCCTATTCAGAAGAAAGTCCCATTAATGTTGGTGGGGACTTATCCCCCCAAAAGTGTGAATAGGATTGCAACAGGAATCTTCCTACCCCCAAATTTAAATGTTACTTTTTCAATTTTTTCCCCTGCCAATTGGCATGCTGTAGATCACATACCCTTAGAGCATATTCTCTGTCTCTCCACAAAAATGCATCCACCTGGTGGTCGAATTTAAGCAGCTGGGCATCAACTCTTTTGTATGCGCAGCCTAACCTGGCATCCACCAGTCTTGAAAGACGATGGTATCGTGCTCGACGCTGTATATGAAGCACGAAGGCCTGGGTAGATTGATATGGAGGATAGGCTGTTACCCAAGCCTGGGAACATGCAAAAATGAGGAAGAGAGAATGAAACTTGAACTGGATCAAGCCAAAAGTCTCTTTGTTTCTCATAGCAGTTCACAAATATTGAATAAGAGTAATGTCCTCTTGGAATTGTCACAAATATCGAATAAGAGTAATGTCCTCTTGGAATTGACATGCTTTGACCTTGGACATTCTGGTCCCATTTATAGTGGTGTGAGTTTTTTGGTGAGAGGAGGGGAAGGTTTCTCTTTATACCCCAGGATTTTTTTTTCATTATTGCTTCTCTTCCTGTGAAATCCACTTTTCTGCAGTGCCTGCAAAATCTGACTGGTGCCGAGTGACCCAGCCGGAAGCCGGTGGCTCCATCGATCTTCTCGTGGAGAGATCATATGGGTGTCAGATGAAGGTTTTTTGACTGTCTTATGGCAGGATCCTGTTGGTGCAGAGAAGAGAAGGAAAGAGAGAGTTGCCCTTGTTGTAATGGCAGGAATGTGGCTGTTCTGGACCCTGCTGGGTAAGTAAAAGGGTGCACTTTTCTGGACAGAGAGAAGAACATGTTCTTTTGTTGGGGCATGTTCACATGTGCGAATTCAGCCTGCAACCAGGAAAAGATTCTGCACTTGGCTGATTATTATCTCAAAAAAAAGAATCTCCAAGAATCTATGCAATTTATTATTATTTTTAAGCGGTACAATCCAACAGTGCAGCAATTTTCATTGGTTGTCTTCTTACTTACATCAAACTCTACAGTCTTCTCTATGGTCTTTCTGTGCAATCCTAAGGATGTCTACTTAGAAGACATCCTCATTGCATTCAATGAGGCCTACTCCCAGGAAATCATGTTTAGGATTGCAGAGCCTTTGTCTCTTTTGATGTCCCTTCTGATTTCCAGGGGACGCTTCCCAAGCCTTGCAGCCTCAGGGTGACCATATAGAATGGAGGACAGAGTGTCTATATCTTTAATCATTCCATTGGACTATTTCAGTGGCGTGGAGAGGGGGATTTTCTGCTTGGGTAACAGCCTGGCCTCCATATTAATCCTCAGGTCTTCGTGTTTCGCATACAGCGTCAAGCATGATACCATAATCTTTCGAGACTGATGGATGCCAATGCTATGCAATGCATAGGAAGAGGGAATTTAAGCAGGTGCTACTTTTTAATCTCTTCTGTGTTGTGCTGAATCTGCCTAAATTCCCTCTTCTGTGCAATGATTAAAGGTATAGGCACTCTATCCTTCATTCTATATGGTCACCCTGTGGAGCCCTATTTTTAGGGCAGCTGCAACAGTCTGTCCCATTTCTGCCAGTAGAGCATCTCTCCAAGTCCAACTGCAGGAGGATGGTCAACAGCATGGTGTGCCATTTCTGTAGTCAAAAACCTGATAGTGTGCCTTGACCATTTTAGTACCTTGTCAGTGTGCCATGGGATGAAAAAGGTTGAAAATCTCTGAGATAACCTGTCACCTGGTGTGTTGATGCCAGTGACAAGGTTTGAACTGAAGAAGTCCTGATTTGCCACTTAAGCAGGTTGCGACACCAGCTCTCTTAATATTCAGACTGCCAACTGGTGCCGTTCTCTAAAGAATCACAATCTTAAGAGCCAATCTTGTCTGCTATATATATATATATATATATATATATATATATATATATATATATATATATATATATATATATATATATATATATATATATATAATGGAATAATGGAATGGTTAGCAACATCAGGATAAAAGAGCATGAAAAGGTGGAAAAGTATCAGGGTTTGAAGGAGGAGTTAGAAAGACTGTGGCAAGTGAAGGTGAATGTGATCCCAATAGTGGTTGGAGCACTAGGGGCTGTGACACCCAAGCTGGAAGAATGGCTCCAACAGATTCCAGGAGGGACATCAGAACACTCAGTCCAGAAAAGCGCATTGCTAGGAACAGCCAAGATACTGCGCAGAACCCTCAAACTCCCAGGCCTCTGGTAGAGGACCCCAGATTGAGGATAACATACCTACAACCACCCGTGGAGGGTGAGAAAACAATTTTTTATATATATTCATCTTGCTACACTTATCACATCCCTCATTTTTCTTCTCTGTTGTCTCTCCCAGAAACTCTGCTGTACTGCAAGCTTCTTGATGCATTTGTCCCCTTTTAAACATCCTATATATTGAAGGTGAGGCTAGCTAGTAAGAAGGGCTACAGCTCAGTAGTAAAGCACTAGTAAAGTAAAGTAGTAGTAAAATAGAAGGCTGTGAGTCTCAGATTCAATCCCTAGCATTGTGAAAGATGGTGAATAAAGTCTTTTGATCAATAATCCATTTCTATCATTTTACAGCTGTATCTTCTGATCCATGGATCCTGTTTTCTGTGGTTTTCCCATGCCGCCTGCACCCCATTATCACCCATACCCCCTGAACCCCATTACTTCAGCTTCATGCAAAAGGTTTCTAACAAGACAAGTAGGCAAGAAGCCCGTAGCCTTAAAGGGAGACAAAAAACATACAGAAAGTAGGAAGAAAACATTTGCTTGTCCCTTCTAGGCTGCTTCTCAGTTTGCCTTGCTGTAAGCTGTCTGCTAATAGTGTAAGTTCAAGCAAGATGTGTTCTCCTTCCACACAAATGTGGCACGGGGGAATGAGGGGCATAGGGAACTATGGCATTAGGGCCTCTCTTATCAACAATTTCCAGTACTATATCCATGAATGGGGGCAAGAATGAATCTCCTATGAATACTGGAATCAGGAATATCCAGATTGACAAAACAGAGTTAGATGGCCCTATGGTCGGAATCAATGTGAGACAGCTTCCGATGGTGATCCCTTTAATACTTGCCGAATACCTTTGTAAGTCCAGAAATATGAAGTGATTTTCACCACCGTAGTATTTACCCTTTTATGGAACTATGGACTTGGTCTAACCAATGCCACACATTTTGTCACGGATGAGTTAACTTTGATCAGAGAGGAAAATCCCTCATTAATGAACCCTCAAATCATGAGAATTATCAAGCAACGAGGGTATTGTTTAGGTTGGGTGTTTCTGGCTGACAACACTTGCAAGCAGGAAAAGGAGCTTTCTAATAACCAAGCTGTTTTCAGCCGTTTTCCTCTCTCGGCACACTGAAAAGGTGCTAACACTATCAAGACACCATCAGTTTTCTGACATCTGATGAGGCACATTATACCACCAGCTTCCCCCACAAGCCCTATTAACCACCCCCAAACTCACATGGCACACCTACAGACTATTCTCAGCACACTGGTTGAAAATTACTGGAGTTAGGCTCCTGCTGTTCCTTTGCTAACTCCTTCCATATTCTCTCTTTCTACCAGGTCCCACTGCAGCCCACCTGATAACTGTGCCTGAATCCCCAGTTTACGTCTCAACGGGGAATGCAGCCTTGCTATCGGCTTCACTGAATTTCTCTACTTTGGTGCCAGAATACTTCCAGCTGCGATGGCGTTTTGACACTAGACTGGTGCTGATGATCAAGGCTGACAATTGCGTAGCGGAGACTGGCACCCGACACTGGAGGGACTCTTGTAGAATAAACATTGTGAAGACAGAGAAATACAGGCATCGAGCGGAGTTGGCGTCTGAGAATGTATCGTTGGTACTCCAGAATGTCAGCACTGAGGATTCTGGAAACTACAGCATCACTCTGCTGGCTTTTCAACTGATGCTATCAGCCAGAATCAGCCTAATAGTGACTGATGGTAAGCATAGTAGGGTGATTCAGTGCTAGAACTGCCCTCTCACAAATCAATTTCACATTGATTTGGCTTTAAGTGAATTAATCTTCACATTTATTTATTTATTTATTCATTCATTCATTCATTCACTCAATCTCTCACTCATTCATTCATTCTCTGCCTTTCCATGCTAAAGCCAATGCCAGGTACGGCTTACAATAATAAAATACAATGGCTGCAATCCTAAAGACACTTTCCTTGGGGGTAAGACTCATTGAACACAATGGGATTACTTTTGAGTGGACATGGTTAGGATTGTGCTCAAATAACTTAATAAGCATCAATCAAGTCATCAATCAAGCATTAATCAATCAAAGCGTCAATCAAGTCATTTAATTTTAACAAGTATAAAAACCAAACAAGGCATTAAAATTATTATGCCTGCCCACTGGATTGGGACCATTCTAATAGTCTTGCATTCTTTTGTGCCTGACGTGAACATGAACCAAGGCATGCTTGTGGGAGGCTAGACTCTCCCCATCCTTTTGGAGTGTAGCTATGGAGTGTACCCATCACTCTCATCCTTTGACATCCAGCAACAGGCTCTCAACTTGTCCAGCAATAACTGTGGACTTCTTTTCCTTTTAGGCGAACAACCAGGGTTGACAGTCTGTGTGTAGGCCCCCTCTCTTCAGTCCCAAGGTGATAGCTCCCTCCTGCCTTGCCTGTTCCTTCCCATCCACACCCTTTCCCCACTACTTGTTTCCTTTTCTCTCCAACCTCCTGATCAGTCTCCCTTCTTCAATGGGAGGTGCAGAGGTGGGCGAGTCACCAGATAAGCCTCTGGGTCTGGTCTATATGTGAGGTTCCTGGTGGGTTGCGTACGGTGCTGCATGGCCCCTGGGCTTGAGGGCTGGGACCTCACAACCCCAATCTTCCTTACCTCAGGGCTGGTTGTTTGTGTCTCTGTTGGTTGAGGCGTCACCTGTCACCACCGGCTGCCACGGCCCTTCCACCTCTGGGTAACTAGCCCAGTGCAAAAGGCAGGTCTGGACTGGGCTTGGACCCCCCCCTTCTCCCTCCAGGGAACTGTCCCGTCTTAAAGAGAACAGACTGGCAGGCGCTTCCTCCTCCTGACAGCACATTTGCTTACTTGCTAGTAAACACAACTGTGTCGCTCAGCTCTGCTTTCCATAGGGATCAATGCAATTATCAGAGACTTCCTTCTGGGTTGATTTGCGGGGGCTGCAGTTCATTGGATCAGGACCATTCTGGGGGTTTTGGATTCCTCTCAGCCTGCCCTTTCCAGAGGACTAAGATGTTAACTTACATATGAGTAAAGGTGTGATATGGTTCAGTTTCACTTTCCATATGGCTCCAGGCATTTTTGTTTTTTGGTATTTTGGCCATAACTCTTGATATTTCTAAACAGATTTTTGCATTGAATTATGCTGTAAAACACACATCCAACAGTATATAATATGATGGAGATTATTCCAATCTCCCATGGTGATAATTGTGATTTTGATCACCCCTCAGGGTGTCATTCCCCCATTTAGAACATAGGGAAGACCCTTCCTCTCCTGCTAGCTATGCCACTGGGTCTCTGGCTAGTGCCCAACCTGAATCTTCCCAGATAGATAGATAGATAGATAGATAGATAGATAGATAGATAGATAGATAGATAGATAGATAGACACAGTCATACTCATGAGTGTGCTTGTTGTAGGGATCCTTCCTGGATTCCCAGGAGTTGGGCCTTGATCTGCAGGTGCTTGTGGTCTTCTTGTTCTGGAAGGTCTCATATGTAGTTTAAGGACATATGTTTTAAAGGTTAGATCAGTAAGCTTTCACTCAGGGGTGTCACTAGGGTTTGCGTCACCCAATGCCGGAGGCAAGCACGTCACCCCCATATATTAGGCGGGGCAACAATATGAATGGTGGGTGTGGTTATGTGCCATTGCCCCACCGCCACTGGTTTTTTTTTTAGTGACACCACTGCTTTCTCTACACTTTCTCATTAAGAGCAAGAATTTAATCTAGGGTCAATGTGCCTGTCTGTTTCCGCAGTGGAGCTTCCTGTCCTGAGGGCAGCAAGTGTTGTCAGGGATTACAAGATGACCAATATCATCCAGCTTAGTTTAGCTGGTGTGATCCTCTGTCTCCTTGGGCTAATAATAGCTAAGGTAAGTGACTCATCCCAAACTGTTGTACTCATCCTGCCCCTTACAAATTCAAAACTGCCTGCCCTTTACAGGACTCTGTTGCCTTTGGGAAGGAGGAGATCTGTGGGCTTTGCTTTGTTGTGGGTCTGCTAATTTAAACTACAGCATCCTGCAATGTATCCTGCAGTTTAAACCCTCAGTTTAACCCCACTACATCCCATCACCTCACTCTATGTCCTACTGGAGGAACGACCCTACTCAGTCAGATTCCAGGCTCCATTCACAAAACAACAGATGCTAATGAGAGCAAATTTCCTGCAGAGTGATAATAGGATAGAAACTTGGACTAGAAACAGTGGTGGGCTTCAGCAGGTTCGCACCTACGCTATAGAACCGGTTGTTAACATGAGACAGGACATATAAAGTTTAAAAATAGCCATTTAAAAGTGTCTGCCAGATGGGCAGAGAACCGGTTGTTAATTTCTTTGATGCCCATCACTGACTAGAAACCTAGCCCCAACAGCTTGACACCCCACACCTTGCAAGAGAAAATTAGAGCTACAGAAGGAAATCAGGATGGTGCCACCAAAACTTTTAACAGGATCTTGTCCTCTCATCTATGCCAACCTCCCCTGTGCATTCAAGTTGGCATTTGTTTATATTTCTTAAGCATATTGTCTTCCTGAACTTCAAACCACAAGGACCTTTAAACAATGCCTTGCTTGGCCATTTCAAACCACAAGGACCTCTTCAAAACTTTGTGCTGAGCTTCAAACCACTAAGACCTACAGTATATTACAAAAATAGATGGAAACCTAATAGATATGAACATGTGCCTATCTAGGTAAGCACATGTAAACACTCATAGAGAGCTGTCAAGACAGTGCTGCAAAAGGGTCCCTTAGAGCAGGGGTGTCCAAACAGTTTGGCAGGAGGGCCACATCATCTCTCTGACACCGTGTTGGGGGCTGGAAAAATGATTTACATTTCAAATTTGAATAAATTTAAATATAAGAGTGTATTACATACATCTGTCTGTGGGCCAGATGGAGAAGTCTTGCTGTGGGCCTCATTGAGGTTTGCTGCAACTTACATCTGGCCCCCAGGCCAGAGTTTGAACACCCCTGCCTTAGAGCCAGCTAGTGTCCAACAAGAGATTCCTCTTCTTTCCACAGCATATCTCCTTCCTTCGTTCACTGCAAGGAGAGAGAGGCGGAAACCAAAAGTGAACAAGAGTCCATCTGATGGTACCAAGATGGGTCGGAGTCCACCTTTCTCCCTTTTACAGGGAATACTTTGCTGGTCCTGGAGATGCCATGATCAGAAAACGTTGATGGGTTGTACTATAACTGCAACTACTGAGCCTTCTCTTAACAATATGACAGTCCATTGCCTCTTGTCTTGTCCCAAGAAGTGCTTATAGGATTACAGCAGGACTTACGCATGAAGACCAAAAGTGTTTTTTTTGGATGATCGCTTCTTACAATATAGTTCTAAATCTCAGACATCCTAACCAGCTGTACAATCTGAACAAACATATTGACAACATTGGCACATGATTTTGAATGTTATTGCTGCCAGATCTCCAGTTCTAGTAGCAGTACAAGCTTTTTTGTGTCACAGAAGAGATTCTGGAAGCCCATGAAGCATGTGGGCTTCAGGGGGTTCTCACAGGTTCTATAGAACCCTTCGCTAATGAGTGCCTGGTTCTGAGAACCGGTTACTAACGGGACATAGAACCTGTTGTTCATTTATTTGAATCCCACCACTGGTGTGCTTCTGGACAACTATCAGAAAAGCTAGAGCTTCTGTAATTTTCTGATATATTCATCTTTTACTCTCACCTTCCCAAAGTGTTTCACTTTCCCAACTGTACATAGAAATCAATAATCTTTTATTGGCTTCATGCATTGAACTTTAATATAAATGCACTGGAACTTTTAAATACATGTATTTTTCCTTTATCTGGCATAAGACCTCTTTGTGGTATGAGACTATGTATGATTCATCTTATTTTCCCTTCCCAATTGTTTAAAATATTGCCTCTTATCCTGTTCTTCACAGTTATGGTGCTTGACTGTTTGCTTGCTTCTTAACAACCAGTACTGTAGTGGTACATTTTGGAATGTAGCTGATACATTAGTGATACTTTTGGGATGTGGTTGTTTCCTAAAGTCATGCTCCATCAGTACTATACATCAACAAATCAATTTAAAATTTCTTCATTAAGGTCTCCTGGTACTTCATTTTCTTCTAATCTTGCTACTGCTACTGATAGTTACTAACTATCTTGCTACTGATAGTTACTTTGAAACTAGCTTCAAACTAGCCAAAGCATCAGTCTTTGGCTGATGCTGCAGACCAGGCACAGGAGTTATTGGATTGTACCAAAAATATGGTGTCCATGGATGGCACTTTTCCTGAGCAGTTCCGGCAACATGTGGACCTGATTCTTGTCTTTAATGTAATTTTAATAATTTTTAGAGGCCAGTTTCAAAACTTCTTTTTGAGCCATGAAACAGATTATTCTCAACAGTATTCAAACAGAATATTTTCAACATCCTTGAGAGTTGGACTGAGACCTGGAAAATCCAATTTTGGATCCCACCTTGGCCATGAAGCTTCCTGGATCATCTTGGGCCAGTCGCTCATTCTCAGCCTCACCTACTTCACAGGGTTGCAGTGAGGGGGAAGGAACTACAACTTGGAACAATGATGGGTGGCAGTCAAACCAGCTGCTTTTGGGAATGTGACCTACACCTGGACCTCGGTTCTTCATTCAGTGTCCAACCAGGCCCACCTCTGATGCTACCCCTGAAATATATGTTCTATAGATGGCATACCAGCCATTGTTGGGTCCCACAAGATATATGATAACTTAGTTGTGTTTGCAGTCTGCAAGTTTGAAAGGCTGGCTATAGACAGGCAGTTAGCTAGAATCAAGTAAAGCCTCATCTGTACTTGAGTACAGTGACCTGGATCTGAGCAAGCTGATCTTGGCTGGTGTCTCTGTGTTGTTGCAAAATAGAATGCAGGATGCTAAATTAGTCCTTCCCTTTTTTTCTTCCCAAGAAAAATACTTGAAACAAAATAAAATTGGTCCTTCCCTTTTTTTCCCTCCCCAGAAAGCTACTTGAAACAAAATAAAAAACAACCCCAAACAAACTTATACAACAACCGTTGTCCTTTGCTCTGTTCTACCCTGCCTGTCATGCAAAAGAACCATATTTGAATGAAAGGATGTCCCACCAACATTTTGCACACTGAGGATAAAGCATGACAGAGCACAGCATGATGTCTCAAAGCACCCCTTAGGACTGAGTTGCCTTTTTTAAAAAAGTGAATGGGCTCCTGTGCCTGCAGTTGCACCGTAGCCAAAAATGCAATTGTGAGACTTGCAAATCTACAAGGAAGTAACATAGGGTAATACAGGGAAAATTAAAATTGGACACAGAAAATATACAATTGCTAACACTGTAATTGGAATGAGGCAAGAAGGCAAAGACACACCACTAGCGGAGAGAGAAAAATTTTAATTGCAAACATTCTATCTGATCTCTAGTAGATCCATGTAACTTTAGGATTTTGGCTCTGAGAGCCATCAAGTGCTTTTACCCTATTTCCCGGCTTATTATACACACCAGACCATAAGACACACCAAAGTTTAGAGGAGCAAAACAAGAAAAAATATTCTGAACCAAATGGTGTACTAATATATTTAATAATATATAGCAGAATAATATTACAACCATGTAAAGTCAACAATGGTATTAAAAACCATCATCACTGTCATTAAAAAATGAGGAAAGACTTTAAGGTTCAGCACACTTCTAATTTTCTGTAAACCCCAAGAACTTATCAGTAGTGTCAGTGATTTGTGACTTTTGCACAAATCTCATTGCACATGAGCAGACACCAAAATTTTGCACAAATCTCATTGCAAATGGTGGAGGGGGTTTGGGGGAGGGGGTTTCTTTTGGAGGTTGGGGGGATCCAGGTAGGTAGAGAAGGGTGTTTCTTTTTTTGGGGGGTGGGGATATCCAGGCAGGCAGGTAAGTGGGGAGGGATCCAGACTGGCAGGGATGCATCGGACTACAGCCCTAGGAACCAGATCCTATACATGCATACTAAATTGCAAGCCCCCTCCACCCCTGGAAAGCATGCACGGATTGCAACTCTAAGAACCATATCCTATGCATGCATACCAAATTGCAAGCCAACTTCTCCAACTTTGCCGATGTGCACTGGTGTCCTACCATGCCTCCAAGGGAGGAGTGACTAGTCCCTCCCTCAGATGAATGCTTGGCCTGAGAAGGCAGTGCGCATGTGCGTTGAGGCATTCTCTGAGAGATGAGTGACCAGCCCCTCTGTCAGAGGAGCGCTTGGGCTTGGGGGTGCCGCGCAGTCTCAGCAGGGGTGACGCGCTGGGGGAGTGTCAAACTCTCTTAGCACATCACATGGAGTGGAGTGCACCAGTTGCACCATCCCAGTGATGCCCCTGCTTGTATTTGTACTTGATTTGAATGAATGTATTTAATACAGTTTCTAACACTGAGTGGGTGATCTCCAAACCAATAAACAGATTCCACCCTGGCCCTCAGAACAACCTCCAGAGGAGGATTACAGGGCTCATCTATGTGCTGGATTGGTGGGCCTTGTGGCAAGGGGTTCCACAGATCAATTACACAATAGTTAAAGAAATATTTTCTTTCCCATTACACTATGCCCAGTTCTATTCATCTCCACATTCTGGCTCTTTTCACTGTGATACCCCTTTTACCCTATCCAGCTCCAGCACTCCGCTGATGAAGCCTGACTCCAGCTCTCACCCCATGCATTGCTAAGGACACCATGGCTCAAGTAAATCCCATTGCTCCTGGGAGCAGCTTCACGTGGCACATGGCTCGCCCATTCAGATGCATTTCTACAAAATACACAAAGCAACAAGCGACAACACCAGCATCGGGAAGAAGTGTGTCAAACAGCCACTGTGATTCACTGGTTTTGAACCTGAAAGTAAAACCAAAGCAACTCAGTTAACAATAAGTAATACATTTAAACTGTAGCTTCAATAGCAGTCTTAATGTGCAAGATTTTCTAAACATGGCTATGTAGGTTTAATCCAGACCTGAATCCCATATGACCCTTTGAGACAAGTCCCTGCCCAAAATTATGTTCCTTGGGATGGCAGAAATAGATAGTAAAGCACCTGGTTACATGATGGGCTGTGCTGAGCTTTATACATCCCATATTGTGTGGGTTCTTCAGCCAGTAACCTTCAGAGCAGATTTTTATGGCCCGTTCCTATCTGAATGGCAGAACACTGATGCAACAAATATTCCCTTATTATAAAGAGGCTGCCATTACTGCCACCACACTCCATAGGACACCTTGCACGCCATGTGCAAGCATGGGAAAGTTGGATAGGATTGGGCCCTAAGGCTGCAATTATATTCTAACTACATTTACTAGGATATGTCCTACTGAATTCAACAGGATTTATTTCTGAGTTAAGTGGCATTCGTTTCATGGTCATAGATCTTACCATGTATGAACAGACAATGCAAGACAATTGCTGTTGTAAGCACTTTCCAAGCGTCCTTCTTCCATACTTCACCTCTTCTCATTCCACCATACCCATCCTACTCCTTCCTTCCTCTGGCCCAGCCAGACCCATCCCAAATCCCATCATGCCCTCTCCTTTGTCCCCCTCTCATCCTTTCTCATCACACCCTCAAAGGACACCCCCAAAGGACACCCTCACAATTTCTATCATCAGTCTCATTAAAATGTCATACTGTAAGTACCTGACTTACAGACAAGTTATGTTCCAGAACCTCATTCATTAGTCAACTGGTTCATAAGTCCAACAAATGCTGGACTTACCAACAAACAGGCTCCCAGTGCTTGGAGTGAGGGGGGATTCCCTCATTAAAGGGAATCTCCTCTTTAGCTTTATCCACTTCCAGATTTCTCGCTTTTCTATTGTCACCCAGAACACATTGGTATTGAAATTAACACCACAGGTGCTATATGGGGTGAACAATACAATCTAGTTGAATGAAATAAAACAGTGCAAAAGTAGGAAATTGAATTTTGATGAATTTCAAGATGTTTAGAGGTGGATATTGGTATAGGTGTGAGAAAAATCAGTGGATTCCAAATCTGTGGATACTAAAGTCTCACTTGCATTCCCAGACTTACCCTCTACTATGGTGACATGTATCCACACCATACATTTTTCTTCCTTTTCCTCAACTTTGTAGATCCCAGTCATGCTCATATTGTGCAGCATCAAGCTTTTTCCATCACGGGTGACAGGTCCAAAGGAAGACTTCTGCCATGGTTTGCAGCTTCCATGGTAATAACTGCAAACTTTCTCCCATCTTGAAGATGAACTTCTCCAAAAGCAAATATCACAGTCATTCTCCGATGGCAGAGATATATTTAAGGAATCGTGTTCTTGCACATATTCACTTGAGCTGTTAACACAGTCCTTTGGATCAGGACCTGGAGAACACAACAGAAATTAACAAAGCCTGTATACAAATCCCTGTTTTTATGTATCAAATGCATATATGATTTGAACTGAAGAAGGATCAGCTGCTGTGATCACTCTTGTAAATGTCAGGACCAAGAGGATGGCTGGGGTTGGAGTGACAGAGCAGTCAGTGCTGAAACTCAAATGGGACAGGGAGGAGGCTTTTCAAGATGGTAGGGAGCATACCTGGTGCTCAGGAAAGGAATGGACCACGCCAGAGCCAGAAGGCAAGCCTGGGATGTTGGAACAGCTGCCCTGACATCCAACAACCAGGGTTTTCCAAGGAGGAGCCCAATACCAAACTGGGAACCTGAGGGCCATATCACCTCCTGGGAAAATCTGTGGCATTGGGGACAAGTGTGGTGGTGCCATCAGCAGATCCCACCCAGGGAGCACGACCCCACCAAATCCCTGATCCCAGGGAGGATCTGACTGTACGTACTTGATCCACTGCACCATAGATCATTCTGCTGATTGAGATTGACAAGCACTGCACCTGCAAAGAAACAGAAATAGAGCTTTTGTTAAAGAAGTGGAGAAATAGGACCCCATGAATGTGAAAATAGTAATCTATCAAAGTTTTGTATTGCCTTTCTTCTAAGGAGCTCACAACAACCCTGTGAGGTAGGTTAGGCTGATAGTGCCTGGTCCAGGGTTACCCAGGAAGATTCTTGACCAAGTGGGAATTTGAATCTGGATCTTCTAGATCTCAACTTACTTGAATAAATAGCCGTTGCACAATTACCCCTAAATCCCAGAGTTTCACTTGCAAGGCAAGGGAGGGACAGACTAGGCAAGGGAAATGTGTCCCTATTGGTCATGCTGGACCTCTCAGAAGGACATCACCAGGTGCTGTTCTGGACTGGCACTGCTTTGCTGTGGTCCTGCTCTTTTCCAGCAGATCAGATCTAGATGGGGTTGCGGGGAAATACCTGTTTGACTCCCTGACCACTGACTTGTATAGTGTCATAGGCCTATATCCTAAAGTGAAATTAAGCCCCTTGCTCCGGAGCAGTTAAGATAACTTTCCATAAGATAACACTAGGAGGTGACGTAACTGCGTGGACCCGTAACTGCTATGAATTTTGCCTATACTCATGGGGATATATTCTGCCTCCTCCATGCTGTTTAACACCAACATCTATGTACAGGGATTGAGGCAGTCAAGGATGATAGACTGCGGTGGTGGATATCTAGAAAATCCACATAAAGCGGTTCTTCCCCAAGTGGATTTCTGGGGCATTAATGAGGGAGCAGTCATGATATGAAGTAGGATGGATGGGGAGGCAAGATACTAATGAACTTGGTTTCTCTGGGAAGAGAAATTGTTCTAGTGGGTTTGGTCAATAAAGAGTAGGGCCAACTGGTGTGAAGAGAATCTACACTCTTTGGCTTCATTTCCATCCTCCCAAAAGGTATGTGGTTCTGCATAACAGGTTTTTTAATGAAAGTTTTAATTGCTTACTGACTTCTTCCTTCGTTGTTACAAGCTTTCAAAGACACAAGATGGAGAGCCAGCACAGCTATCCCAAAGACCTTTACATGAAGTAGCTTGGCATGATTCTTGAGCTCCATCAGTAGATCTGGAAGAATTTTGGCAATTATATATTGTGCAAAACTTCCCATCTATTATCCCACAGCCACTAGCTATTCATTATTTTATTTTCTATGTAAAATAATTTTACATAATATTTTCTATGTAATTTTATTTTCTATTTCAACTTTTTGTTGAAAAGTGATATATATGTAAATACTGTTGATTGATTGAAATATTTCTTTAAGTCATGTTTGAGGGCCGTTTTGTCCTCTCCCCTTTTTGTAATTTTGGTAAAGCAAGCTCCATTTTCTCTCTATTATTCCACATTCTTAATTATAGCAAGCAAGCCTGGAAATGGGCAGAAACATGGCTTGGCCTCCAGCTTTCACCTGGAGGAAAAGCAATCCCCTGCCTAACTGGATTGCACGTTGTCTGTTTTGCTAGGTAAGCAATGGTAAGGTCTGCAGCTTCTAGATCACACTTCTTCTACAATCCAGAGTAACTATGGGGGCATGTAAGAGACATTACGTGCACCCGTAGTTACTGCGCCTCCTAGTGAAAACCTATGGGAAATTCATATTGCAATCTAGAGTAACTTGTTCTTACTCCAGAGCAAGGACTCCCCGTAGTTATTCTGCATTGTGTCCTTCATCTACTCTGATTCAGCTTGAAGCATCTAATCTTAAATTGTGTTGTTCTTTTCTCCTTGGCTCCAAAATACAAACTACACTATAGACAATAAGATAATGTTATATGGAGTAAGGGCACAATTCAGCCAAAATTCAGTATTTTTAGATATTTATTTCAGTGGGAAAACTAATCACATACCCCCAAATCCAGAGTAACTACGGGAGCATGTAAGAGACATTACATGCACCCGTAGTTACTGCACCACCTAGTGAAAACCTATGGGAAATTCATATTGGAATCCAGAGTAAGTTGTTCTTACACCAGAGCAAGGACTACACATAGTTACTCTGGATTTTGCCCATATGCAGCTTTCCCTCGTTGATCAATGAAAGAAAATGCTTTGTTAGCTAAACTGTAATTGAAGATTTTTTTTTTGTTAAACTGATTTCTCAACAAATAAACTCCACATCTCAAAATCCTGAAATAGGATCATGGTGTTACTCTATTCCCTTATTGGCATTTGCTTTTTAGGATAAAGCCTTTGCAATAAAGTGAAAGGGAAAAAAATGACTTTCAGATCCTAGCAATGAATTGAAGGACAGACAATAACTCAGACAAATCCTTTGCTTTCAAATTAGGGATGTCAAAAGAGAGTATTTAAAATATTCTCCAACAATGATGATGTTGATGATGGAAATAGATGCCCAGCAACAGCATGTACCACCCATCCTTTTTTCCCTCTTTGTCAGCAATTCAGCAGAGAAACCCATGACTTTAAGCTGTTCTTCGGACCTTTTAGTCATGCAGGCTGCTGCTGGAATAGTTCATGATTTTTCAACCAATTTATCTCAACATTCCCATTTTTATTTCAATGTTCACTGACTACAATTGTCAAAGTACACTACAAGCTTTTTTTAAAAAAGGATATTACATCATTCTGAAAATGAGTATTAAGACAGAAATAACAATAATGTATGAAATCAAACTAATACAGAACAAGAATGACACAGGTTCTACTCTGCCTTGAACTCCCTACTTAAAAATGATTCTCCCCTCAACTTCCCATGTTGTACCAATGGACTATTTGTGGCACAACAGTGTGCCATGTCACAACATTTGAAAACCTCTAAAATAGTTTAATTAATCCTTTGCTCGAATCAGAAAACTAGATCACCTTTTCAGCTCTCCCATATAACTCCTTACCTGCTCTGAGGTTCTCAAAGGATTCTGCTTGGGATCTGATCAGATCTTACGGAGATCCTTTCCCGACAAGACCAACTCCCCAACTACCAAGTGAGTGGTACGGATCTGCGTTTTGTACTCTCACAAAAATAGCCGGTGATGACACTACAGGAAGACAGTACCGTATGTTGCCCAACAAATGACTGCACGCATGAGCCTGCAAATCTGTCAGAGAGAGCACTGTGTCTTGCGTGGCAACTTCCCTCTCTGCTTCACTCCAGCCGTTTAGCAGCAAACCTGCTTCATAGACAAGGGAAGCCACACAAACCACAAGACAACATGAGCAATATGGAGTTCCCCAATCAAATCTTTCTAATAAACAGAAAGTGTTTTGTTGTACCATTCATACAAAATCAGTCAACTGCATTGTTCTTTTCTGTGACATAAGTAACTTTAAACCCTCTTTACCTTGGAGGTCTCAAAAGCTGGGCAACTGGATGCTTTAAGGACCACCTATGCCACAAGTACAGAATCATGTGTGCAGAAATACCTACCCAAGGAAGTGTCTTGTCAGGGTTTTTCTCTGGCCCAGGTGTATGCCTCAGCAGCCCAATAGGTCTACCCAGACCTGCACCGGCATCCTCTTTGCAGTGACCTATCAGATGTTTCTGGGTAGTTCACTGGCAGAAAATGATAAAGATATACCAACAACTGCTTTCAGACTGAAAGGATAACACAGGATCCTCTCTTGAATCTGCAATTAGTCATAAAAGGGAAGACAGAAGCAATTTAGGTTCCCCCCTCTATGTTCTTATAGTCCTACAGTTTAGTTTCCTATATATATGAATATATTTAATATTAATCTATATATGAGTATGTTTCATTTTTATTCTACCTACCTACCTACCTGCCTGCCTGCCTGTCTGTCTGTCTGTCTTCATTCTCATCATCTATTTCCATTCATTTAAATTTTCAAATTTAAGGAATTTAAGTAGGAGAATTGGTGAACTCCAGTTACATGGCCCTAAGCGAGTTTTATTGCCCTGACCCTTCCACAAAGCTGTTTTACTTACTCCACAAAGTAAGTCTCATTGTGTTCAATAGGACTTACTCCCAGAAAAGTGTCAATAGGATTGCAGCCTTAGTCTAACCAAGTTGATAGGTATACTTTGATAGGTATACTTTGCCTCTTAATAGCAAGTTTCATGTTAATGCGCAAACTCTTCTCCTGAAAGTATGCTGTGTTATGCTGTATAACCTGCCCTCTTCTTGCAATGGCCTGGGATAGTTTGTCCCAGTTGCACTTCTGTATACAATTTAAAATTCAGATTAGTAACATATATAGAGGAGAGGTTCAGTTACCCCTGCTAACTGGGTAATATATCCTAAAGTGAAATTAAGCCCCTTGCTCCGGAGCAGTTAAGATGAAGTTCCATAAGATAACACTAAAGGGTGAAGTAACTGCGTGGACCAATAACTGCTATGGATTTTGCCCTAAGAGGCACTCTTTCAAGTGGTTATTCCTCCTTTATTTAGTACGGGGAGAGTAACTGGCCCTACACACCCCAGCAATGTCTGTTCAAGTGGCCTTCTGCTGGTGTTCTTTTCTGCATTTTAGATTGAGAGCCCTTTTGGGACAGGGACCCATTAGCTATTAATAGACAGACAGACAGACAGACAGACAGACAGACAGACAGATAGATAGATAGATAGATAGATAGATAGATAGATAGATAGATAGATAGATAGATAGATAGATAGATTTGTTTACTGGCCAAGTATGATCTCCATACCCGGAATCTGGCTTCAGCAACAGCTGCGTACATACAAACACGAACTCATAAATAACAAACAATACATACAGAACATACAATCAAATAAGAACACTGCTTCAGTATTCTCCAATAATCCCTCAGCATAGTTGTTGGTTCAGCAATTTAATGGCACAAGGAAAAAAACTATCCTTGTGCCTAGATGTCTTAGTGAGCAGAGTCCTATATCGGCGTCCAGAGGGAAGGAGCTCAAACAAGATGTGTCCAGGGTGAAGAGGGTCCGCAGCAAAACTCACGGCTCTCTTCCTGGCCTGAGCGATATATAGATCCTCCATAGAGGGCAGGCTGACTCCAATTATTTTCTCTGCTATACCTAAAGTTGTAGTTTTTTCTTATCCAGTTTGGTTGCTGTGCCAAATCAGACAGTGATGGAATTGCAGAGAACAGATTCAATAATTTCCCTGTAAAACAGGATCATCAACTCTTGAGGCAGATCAAATTTCCTCAGTTGACGCAAGAAGAACATCCTCTGATGAGCCTTTTTAATGATGCTGCTGATGTTAGTTGACCATTTCAGGTCTTGGGAGATTACAGAGCCCAAGAACTTGAAAGACTCCACCACTGAAACCACATTACCACAGATGGAAAGTGGAAGTAGCATAAGGGGGTGCTTCCTGAAATCTACCATCATTTCCACAGTTTTTTGTGGATTAAGCTCCAGATGGTTCCTGCTGCACCACAGAACCAGTTGTTCAACTTCCCGTCTGTATACAGATTCATCACCGTCACGGATAAGTCCAATGACCGTTGTATCATCTGCAAACTTCAAAATTTTAACAGAGGGGTCCGTTGAGGTGCAGTCGTTTGTATAAAGGGAGAAAAGCAGCAGGGAGAGCACACACCCTTGGGGAGCTCCTGTACTGATTGTTCGAGTGCTAGATGTAATTTTCCCCAACCTCACCAGCTGCTTCCTGTCTGTCAGAAAGCTGAGTATCCACTGACAGATAGGAGCAGGTACCCTAAGGTGGATCAATTTGGAATAGAGGTTTGATGGAACAATAGTATTGAACGCTGAGCTGAAGTCCACAAAAAGAACCCATACATGTCCCCAAAGAATCCAGATGTTGCAGGATATAGTGCAGTGCCATATTAACAGTGTCGTCCACTGATCTGTTAGTCCGGTAGGCAAACTGAAGGGGGTCTAGCAGCGGGTCTGTGATGTCCTTCAAGTGGGCCAGCACCAGCCTCTCGAATACCTTCATTACAACAGATGTTAAGGCAACAGGTCTATAATCGTTCAGCCCACTAATGGAAAATTTCTTAGGTACTGGGATGATGATGGAGTCTTTAAAGCATGAAGGGACCTTGCACAGCTCTAGTGAGGTATTAAAAATCTGTGTAAGGATGGGGGCCAGTTGTATGGCACACACTTTCAAGCAGAGAGGAGTTACCCCATCTGCACCTAGAGCTTTATTAACCTTCTGTCTTCAAAGAAGGCCCCGCACATCTTCTCCGCAGATTATCAGAGGAGAAGCTTCAGGAGTAGAAATAGTTGTGGAGGAAACATTGGTTGATACATCTAAACCCAGATAAGTAACAGTAGATGGTGATAGTTGTCTTTCAAACCTGCAATAAAATTCATTCAAGTCCTCAGCCAACTTGTGGCTCTCCAGAACAGGGGGGATGTTTTCTTGTAGCCTGTGATGGTTTGTAGATTCCTCCAAATCGTGGCAGAGTCATGATTTGAGACTTGATTTTTCAATTTTTCCCTATAAGTTCTTTTCGCCACTCTGATTTTCTTATTCAATACATTTCTGGCATGATTATACAGAGATCTATCCCCTTTTCTATAAGCCTCCTCTTTAGCATGTCAGAGTTGCTTGAGCCTTACTGTGAACCAGGGTTTATTATTATTATATATACGGAAAGTCTTGGTGGGCACACATAGGTCTTCACAGAAACTAATATAAGATGTCACAGCGTCAGCGAATTCATCCAAATTGTCAGAAACATTTTCAAAAATACTCCAATCCGTGCAATCAAAGCAAGCCTGCAACTTTAACTTTGCCTCCTCAGTCCAACGCTTTACTGTTCTGACCACAGGCTTTGCAGCTTTCAATCTCTGCTTATAGGTTGGAATAAGAAAGATCATGCAGTGATCAGAAAGACCAATAGAAGCACGAGGGACAGAATGATAAGCACCCTTGACAGTGGTATAACAATGGTCCAGGGTATTCTTGTCCCTGGTAGGACAGCTAACATGTTGTCTATACCTGGGCAATTCCCAAGTTAAATTTGCTTTATTAAAATCCCCTAATACAATAAGTAGGGAGTCTGGATACTTCCTCTCAGTTTGAATAATCAAGTCAGCAAGATCCTGTAGTGCACGACTGTTACAAGCTTGAGGTGGAATATAAATCCCTCCCAGGATCACTGAGGAAAACTCCCGTGGCGAATAAAACGGTTTACAATTGATTAATAAAGCCCCCAGATCCTCACTGCAAGATTTCACTAACACTGTAACATCTTTACACCAACTACCATTTATATAAAAGCAGATTCCTCCTCCCCTTGTTTTGCCAGATGATTCCATCACTCGATCAGCTCTATAAATCTGAAACCCCTGAAGTTCTATTGCACTGTCTTGAACAGACTCATTGAGCCAAGTTTCTGTAAAGCAAAGAGCAGCAGAACGAGAAAAATCAGAGTTAACCTGGTTAATAAGATGCAATTCATCCATTTTGTTGACCAGCGAGCGGAGATTTGAGAGGTGGATAGATGGCAGTGCAGATCTTGTTCCTTGCCGCCGTAACTTAATCAGTGCACCAGCACGCCACCCTCTCTGATGCTTCCTCCAAGTCTTCCTCCAAGTATTAACTATTGCTTCCTCCAAGTATTAACTATTAATAGTTAATAGCTATTTTTTCATTTTCTTTGTAAACCTCTTTGTGAACTTTGCAGTTGAAAAGTGGTATATAAATACTGTAGATAGATAGATAGATAGATAGATAGATAGATAGATAGATAGATAGATAGATAGATAGATAGATTGATCTCCCACAGCAGGGTTAGGCAAACACCAGCCCTGAGGCCAATTGTGGGCCCTTGGGGATCCCCAGTTTGGCCTGCAGGGAGCCCCTAGTTTGCAATGAACCTCTGTCCTGTTAGGGCCCACACTGGCCTGCGACTGCCCAAAGTTTGGTCCACAACTGCCTCTGAACAACAACTTATGGTTCCATGTGTTTCTGGCTCAGCCTGTATATTTTGTGCAAGAAATTTGTGACAAACAATTCATAGTTCTCATGTGATTCTACATGCCTGTATTATATTTCTGCCTCTATTATACTTCCTGTGCATTGTACATAAAATCAATAAAACTCATTCATTAAAATAAGTTCTGCTTCTAATGTATTCACTTTTCTAAATGTATTCAAATTTGAAATGTAAATGAATTTTTTCCCCAGCCCTCAACATAGTGTCAGAGCGATGATGTGACCCTCTTGCATAAATATTTACCCACACAAGATAAATTGTGAAAGAAGGGGACAAGCTGGAGTGTGAGCTCAGTGGGATGCACAATTGGCTAGGTCTTGGTTCCTTTCCATTGCCTCCCTTACGTAGGTGTGAGCCCCATTGACTGTAACAGACCTACTTCAGAGTAGACATGCCTAAGCTGGTCTCTCGGGGAGGCTGAGCAGGTGTTGGCGGAGTGCTGAAACCAGCCATATCCCATCCACAACTATTTTTTTGCTTGTATGTATTGCAAGACTACACTTGTATTGCAAGACAAAATTTATTAGAAATGTTTGCTTGTCTTGCAAAACGCTCTCAATCCAAGGTTTTACTGTATATCTTGACCAAAATGTATTTATTATTATTTGTTTTCCATATTTTTATTGTGCCCTTCCTGCAAAGAGTAGGGTGGTGAACATTGTTTCTTTCCGCCGTTTTTCTTCACAACAACCCTGTGAGAGGGTTGTGAGTTGTAGTGACTGGACCAGTGAGTTGCAGTAAGGCAACAAAAAACAAGAAGACATTGTGGTCTTATTTTGACAGAGAATATGAAGCGGAAGTGTTATTATGGAAAATGATATTTGTCATGCCATGAGTGGTGTGGTTTCTTTCACAATCATCTAACTTCCATGCATCAGACATGGGAAAGCATCAGACATGGGAAAAGAAGAATACATCATCTTGCTTTCATTTCCACTTTAGTACACCATGTTTCTATTGTTAATGAAACAACTTAATTTCTATTAAGCAAAAATGCATTAAATTCATTCTAAACTAAACTTCTAATAAAAAATAGTTAAAAATACATTGAATTTTTACATTGAACAAAAAATACATTGATATACGGGGTCAAAACTGATGTGAATTTTGGTCATTGGTCTTCAGGGATGGGCCATGCCTGGGATGACTCATGTTACAAAAGCATGTTTTCTGTGACTTTTGACATGCAAGTCACACATGTCAAAAACTTTATACCTGTACATTTAAGATAGCTATCGTGGAGGAAATGGGAGTCCATTTGAGAATGTGTATTATTTTTGTGATGTGTGTTCGTTCTTGGAGAAATTTGAACCCTTTCATTCTTTTTTTATATATCTAAGTTCCAGCTTGAATATATATTTTTTAATTTTATATAAAAAGATTTTTTTCTTGGCTCTCGACTTTGTGCCAGATATTTGATGTGGCCCTCTGGCTAAAACGTTTGAAGACACTGCTTTAGACCACTACTATGGGCAAGACAAATTTTGTGACTGACTACAGTGACAGCTTCTGTGAATGTTTCAGAATGATCCTGATGAACATGGTGGAGTTTGCAGAAAATAGTTTTCCCCTTTCAGCACTGAACATACAGTAAAAGTGCACCTTAAGTGATCTTTTGAAGCATGAGATATTCTGAGTTTACTGACAATTTCATAGTGGTGGATTTGATCAGAAAATTTTTTGTATTATTTGCTATAAAAACACAACAAACTAACCACATCCTTGCATTTGCAATGTCTTTCAAAGTCTTTTTTGTAAAGTACGTGACATGAGCCAAACCAGAGGAAAACCACAAGGAACTTTTGCTCTGACAGTGTGATGGTGGTCATGTGATGGCACTTTGTTAGCATGACAGCAGCTGTTCTGCAAATAAGAAGGCAGGGGCTGGTATTACCTTATTTTAAGTGACCATCAAATGATTATTGGTCTAATAATTAAGACTAATGAGAAGTCAAAATATATTTACTCTTCCCTCCACAGTGGTACTGGCTTCCATCAGTCTTGAAAGACGATGGTATTGTGCTTGATGCTGCATACGAAGCATGAAGGCCTAAGTAGATTAATATGGAGGACAGGCTGTTACCCAAGCAGCAAATCCCCCCTCTCCACGCCACTGAAATAGTCCAATGGAAGGGCAGAGTCGATACGATTGGTTCCAGCTGTCTAGCAGAGCCTGGCTAAGGACAGGAGCTCACCCTGCCTTGTGGGGACCCGGACCTCAAACCCTGGCCTTCTTGTTAACAGGCACAGTGTCTTAACCATTTGCGCCACCCACCACAGACAATCATTTTAATGGGTGCAAACCTTGCAAGACTTTTGTTAGATACTTCATAGCCCTTGAGGTGAACTCTAATCAAACGCCTAGAAAGCAACAAAAGAAAGAGGATCTAAATTTTGCAAAAGAGCTATATTGAAACACTGTAGTATTACTTCTGAGAAAGCCAATAAAGCACACAATTGTGGTTTTGCCCTGTTTACACAGGAACATAAGACGAGCCCTGCTGGATCAGGCCAAAGGCCCATCTAATTCAGCTTCCAGTATTTTACAGTGACCCACTAGATGCCTCTGGGAGCACACAAGACAACAAGAGATCTGCATCCTGTTGCCACTCCTTTGCACTTGCCATTTAGAGATGGGCTACTTCTAAAACCAAGATGTTTCAAACAGTGATGGGATTCAAAGAAATTAACAACCAGTTCTATGCCCATCTAGCAGTCACTTTTAAATGGCTATTTTTAAACTTTCTATGTCCTATCTCTCGTTAACAACCGGTTTTATAGAGTAGGTGCAAACCTGCTGGAGCCCACCACTGGTTGCAAATACTTATCATGGCTTGTAACATGAGATGGACTTTTCCTCCAGAAATTTATCCTTTAACGGCATGTAGGCCAAATGCTATAACTAACTCCTGTGGCTAGGAGTTCTACAGGCTAATTTATTTATATATTTGGTAAAGATATATTTTCTTGGTCTGTCCTACTGTACCCAAGTTCTGGTGTTGTATGAGAGGGGGGGAAAGCATCCTTCTATCCACTTTATGGATCCCCAATGGCTCCAACTGACCTCCTTAGGCAAGGAACACTATGGAGGAAGGCACAGACCAAGAGAGATATCAGTTATCACATGGGCCACCCTATCAGCGGTGTTGCTTCTGCAGAGACAGAATAATTGGTCTCACCTATAATTTGAAATTGCCTGTTTTCTTTTCTGCCATGTGTAGCTAATGGGTTCCTATGTGAGATCAAGGAAGCCATAACCAAGGTATGTTTTATTGTAAATAGGTAAATCAATGTTTTATTATAAATAGGTAAATGGAACGTTGTCCCACACAAGTTACTCTGCTAGTTGTGACTGACTCTGAGGGTAGCACTCATCCCTGCTATAAGGCTGAAGAGACGGCATTGTCCAAAGATGCCTATGCGGTCATGTAACTGGCATGAGTAAACACCAAAGGTGCACAGGTTTCCTTCTCACTGAAATGGTACCTATTGATCTACTTGCATCTATATGTTCTTAAACTGCTAGGTTGAAGGAGCTGGACAAGTAACAGGAGCTCACTTGGATCACAAACCACTAACTTTCCAAACTTCAGGTTGACAAGCACCTTATCTTAAACACCTGAGCCAGTGCAGCCAGCAGCAAGCACCTCTAGAATTTGGCATAAGTGTATAGGATTGCAATCCTAAAGACACTTTCCTGGAAGTAAGACCCATTGAACACAATGAGGCTTACTTTTGAGTAGACATGGTTAGAATTGTGCTCTGAGGTTCCTTCAAGAAAAAAACCTTAGCCTCTCCCCAGTCACTGACTTCATACCATTCAAGCTCATTTATCCCGTACCCCTTAAGCCCTTACAATGAAATGGTGCTAACTACTGTATAGTTAGTACTGATTAGGAGAGTGTTTGTACAGACGTGTACTCAGATTCAATGGGTGTTAGCTTTTCTCAGCTACGAAGCTAGCAAAAATGAGGCTGCCTGCATTCCATGCGAGGACAACACAGATTGTGGTTTCTTCTTGAACAGGACCACAAACAGAGTGACCACCTGATGTGAAGAGACCAGGCAGTGGAGAACAGAAGGGCTCCAGCTATACAGATGAAGCACCTGAACAAAAGTGGGCAAATTCATTTAAAATTATACCAAAAACAGGACTTCATTAAGAACAAACTGTGTTCAAATCACCTTTAGCTGTCAGTGCAAACACTCACTATGAGATGGATCCCACCATAGGGAATGAACTCTAAATACAGGCAAATGACACACATAAAACAAAATGGGCTGCAACAATGATATCCCCATAGAAGGAAAACTGTGCCTTTGTGTCTACAATTTCATTTTTGTAGAATTGGGAGGGATCAGGAGGGGTCTGATGGAATCTGACATTGGTAGGACACAATTCCAGACAGTCTCAAGTATGACATATGAGAGAAGAAGACAGATCATGAAGTCACTTTCTATTCTTGGCCAGGCTCTAAACTTCAGGCCTAGTTGCTTCATAATGTTAATTTCTAAAAGTCTCTGATGCAAGAACTCTGTCGCTGTCATTTGTGGTTTGAGCTCACAGATCACATGCTACTCAGCTGGTGTTGGGGTTTTCAGTTATTCATCATTTGGGGCGAAGAGCTCATTTAGATTCCTATAAATGATGGTGTTTCCTATCAGCTTTCTTCTCTAGAATCACCAGCACTTGATCGCTCTTCTTTTATGTTCTTTTATGTTGATGCTGAAATCAGTGCTACCAGACCATTACAACTGATTGTGTTTTTTTCTACTGTTCTCCATTCTCATAAAGACCACCTTAGGATAACTTTATTGAAAAAAATGGTAATACTGACACAACATAAAATTGTTGTATTTAGCATTTCCCAATATCCAGACGTCTGATAGATATGGATGATCTTGGAGAAAAGGGTAGCCCTGGAAGCATCCAGTGAAATTCCTCCCACTAAATAGGCAAGAGGCACTTTTTCAAGTGGATGTTCTTTTATTTAGCAGGGAAAAAGTAATTGGCCCTCCTCACCCCACCAGTGTCTTCTGTAGTGGCTTCTGCTGGTGTTCTTTTGCATCTTTTTACATTGTGAGCCCTTTTGGGACAGGAACCCATTAGCCATTAATTATTTCATTTTCTCTAATAACTGCTTTCTGAACTTTTGTTGAAAAGCACTCTATACTGTTGATTGACTGACTGATGTCTGACAGTGTAATCCTAACCCGTTAGGCCAGCACCAGTCTGATGGTGTTACAAAAGTGCACTTCTGCACCACTCTGAGGCAGGCAGGGTGGAGGTTAAGATGCGGCCTGTTGCCAGTGCTGGGCGCCTCGTGCCACTGTGGGAATGGGGCAACAGGTGCATTGCACTGACCTAAATTGGTTATGTTTGCACCCCCAGTCTGTGATATGAGGATGGAGTGGCTGCATGGAGGAACCAGCAGGCAGCAGACTTGGGTGGAGGTTGTTAGGTTCAGAGTACCAAACTTCTCTGTCAGTTTTAGACATGCAAGGAGAATGAGTCAGCAATGTTTAAGTTTGCAGAAGTGCCATGCTTTATAGCCTGTGGAGCACATCATGGGTTCTGATGTCTGGGTAGAGCCCAACTCCATTGCCAGAGTGTCAACCTCTGTTTACCATATGCTCGTCCTCTTTCCTAGTTGACTGGCACTACCTGCAGGTCAGGTGAGAAGGGCGAAGGAAATGTGTGCCTCATATAGATTTCCTCCTCCATCTACCCACCAGTCGTTTGAATGAGGCACACACATCCATTTCCTTCTTCTCCTTTATCTCCTTACCAATGATGCTGGCTTTCAGGGATTCTCTACTTGGAATCCCTGGCTGGAAACCCACAGGAACCCATAGACAAGCCAGAGTCAGAGCATGACTTTCTTAACTTTTTGTGCCACTTGCATATTTATCAAAATCTCGAGTCATTGCATAGTTCTAGGTTGGTGCTTGGAGAATATCATGGTGGTATTTAGTAGCACAACTTATGCTAAGGTGTCATTGCCAAAAGGATGGTCCATGTGATACCTAGACTCTCCCGGAGTTTTCAGCAGGGCCACTTCAGCAAAGGTTCTGATGAAAGTGGTGCTGGTGAAAGGGGCAGATCAAGAGGGGTGAGACAGGAAGAAAGCAGGCTCTGCTGATGTCTCACTTTGCTGTCCATCTCACTGCAAAGTAACACCTCAGCAGAAGCATCACAACTGAAACGGTGGCCGAGGTGATAATTGGGCTCTCTCATACTTGAGATCAAGATGAAGCATATATTCTCCTCTGACATTTTCAGCTAATGAGTTCATAAATGAAAACAAAGTGTTTATGGTCATAACCTGCATGTTACTTTGTGTTTAATGACATCACTTACAGTCCTCAGCAGCCAACATAGATGCTGCTTGGCTCATCAGATTAAACAGGTTTGATACCCAGGTCTTTTGTTGGCTGGTATGCTCCCTGAAGCATCTGGTACTCCACTGTTAGACACCAATGTGTCTCCAGCACACAAACTGAAAATCACTGTGAAGGAGAGCAAAAAGTCCAACACACTTTTAAATTTGACCTATAGCTTTTAAATTTGACTCACTTGGGTTACAGCAATGTGGTAAAATTCCCTGCACCTTGATGCTACAAATCTGTTCTACACTGAGTTGCAGGTGTCCCACAAAGAGGCAATAGATGGTCATCATAGTACAAGCTGGTACCATTCTGAAGGGTCAAATGACCCCATACCTGTGAGACAGTGAGTGAGTGAGTGAGTGAGAGAGAGAGAGAGAGAGAGAGAGAGAGAGAGAGAGCAAGAGAGAGCAAGAGAGAGAGAGAGAGAGAGAGAGAGCCAACTGCCGCGTGTAACAGATAACTTTATGCTGCAGTATAAAGAGTTTGGAGAATGGTTTGTTTTGTGGTATCTCCACAGATGAGGGACACCTTTCCTAAGGAGGTCTGCCTTCGTTCTGGTTGTAAGAAAGCTGGTGAAAAAATGCAACAAGTGGGGTTGCTGCTTGTGGCTACTTAGAGCTCTACCTTATTTATGAGATACACTGGCGCTGTATTTTCAATACTGCTGCCATCTTCTTTGGAAATTATTCCATCTCCATCTTCCTCTTCTTTGGTTAATTCCCAATCTCAATTCTTGTCTTCTGTTAGTTCCCAATCCTCCTCTTGGTCTTTGGGCACCATTCCAACTCACCATTCCTCCTTGGAGATTATTTCCCCATACCCAGCTGCCATTTCCTGTTATCCGAATAGGATAGGAATAGGGATGATAATAAACGATTCCTCCAAAATCCTGTCCTTGCTGTACTTCTATTTGCCAGCCTACAGGATTATTCTGTACTTGCTCATCTCGATCACCAGCCACCACTTCATCTTCCCAATTCTGAGGTTCATCCTCATTCACATCTATTTGAAAATTGACCTCGTCTTCATTTTCAGGTTGATCCTCATTACTGATGATCTCATCTTCATCGTCATCAGAGTCCTCATCATCACTCACACTGCCATCATCATCTTGGGGTGACCATATCTGAAATTCATTTACTCGAGAGTCCATCTCATCCCTCACACTGGAATCATCATTTTGGGGCTGCCATATCTGAAATTCCTTTACTCTGAGAAGAGAAAAAGAAACATATCAAAGCTACAATCCTAAAAACACTTACCTGGGACTAAGCACATTTGAATAAAAAGAGAAGAATTTGAGACTGAGTAAAAAATGCTTAGGATTGCACTGACGAATTCTTCCTTGGCATCACAGTTCTGATATGGAATTGCTAAAGGATTGCTTGTCAAAATATGGGGTAGGACTAGTTGGTCCCAGAAGCCAAAATCAGGCCATGGTGTTATATCAATTATAAGATTTTTTTTTCTTTCACAACTACAAGAAGACTTAGCAATGAAATTTTTAACAGGGCCATTATTTCCATGTTTGGAATGAACTTGAATGGACATAAATGGACAGTTTAAGGCTGGCCCTACCTCAAAGTAGGGTGAAGCAAAACCCCTTAGATGGCATATTGTGGGCCAGCTCTCAGAGATGACACAAGCCCTACCACTGATTGCCTCCAGGAGGTGGACAGTGAAATTACTCTCCATATGTGTGCAGAGAATAGGGTTTTTGTTTACCTTCCTTCAGCTAAGAAAAGAAGCTGTACAATTTCATAGCTCAAGGCAAGACCAGGTGAGCCTTTGCCTGCTACATGTGTCCATAAATTGAAGGCTGATTTTCACAAATTAAAACCCTTAGATGACCATCTAAAAATAGCCTAATTTGCATAAATTGTAATTGCTGGTCAGTACATCCAGTTGGTCATCCAAGGCTTAAACTGCATCTGCATGCCTGGGAACCATCATGGTTAATTAATATCTGGATACAGTTATTATTCCATTCATGATCCTGTGAATTCTGTGAGGGAAATTTGAGGATAGGATCAGAATCTTGCTTGGTCTTGTCCTTGGCTCTTTGGGGAGGAAACTGCTCCAGTTTTATTCCAGTCACGATCCTGTGACCCCTTTGAAGTGCGTGTTCTACTCAACATCATCTTGGCTAATGTGGGGTGATCTGTTCAGAATGACTCCTCACCATATGAAAAACAGTAATTGGCTACAATCCAGAATAACTACAGGACCTTTCACACTGACATAGGTATGGGAAACCTATGGTAAATGCATAGAGCAATCCAGAGTAAGTGCCTCTTGTGGCTTCCCATAGTTACCCTGGATTGTAGGGTTAATGATTCCATGGATGAAAAAACATTTTGAGGTTACTACGCTGAGATGACACAAGAAAAGATTATTCCAAAATCTTACCTCTCTATTTGCTGTTTGAAAACCTACAAGGGAAAGAAAGAGATTTTAAAAATATTTTTGACAATATAACCTCCCTCCCCTCACAAACAATGTGAATTAACAGAATTATAGAACAGACTGGAGGTATCCTGGAGGTTATCTAGTCCAAACCCCTACTCAGCACAGCCAACTACAGCATACCTGACAGATGTATTTATCTCCTTTATTACCATCAGATTTCTTATATTACTCATAGAATCATAGAGTTGGAATGGACTTAATGGGTCATCTAGTCTATTTACATAGTCACTATGTACTAAACCTGATGTATTGGCATCCATCAATCTCGAAAGACTATGGTATTGTGTTCAATGCTGTATGCGAAGAACAAAGGCCTGGATAGATGGATAAATTAATATGGAGAATAGGCTGCTACCCAAGCAGCAAATCCCCCCTCTCCACGCCACTGATATAGTCCACTGGAACAGCAGAGCTGATACGATTGGTTCCAGCTGCATCGCAGAGCTGGGATAAGGACAGGAGCTCATCCTATCTTATGGGGAACCCGGGTCTCGAACCCTGGCCCACTGGTTAACAGGCACAGTGTCTTAACCACTTGCGCCACCCACAACCCATAATTTCCAATTAAATGTGTACTAAACCTAATAAATTATCAATTAATTAAATCTGATAATTTCCAAAAGTCTTTCCAATACTGTTCTATTTATGGTTGCTCTATCCGTTCCATTGGACTATTTCAGTGGTGTGGAGAGGGGGGATTTGCTGCTTGGGTAACAGCCTATCCTCCATATCAATTTACCCAGGCTTTTGTGCTTCGCATGCAGTGTTGAACATGATACCATAGTCTTTCAAGTCTGATGGATGTCAAGTTTTTTAAATATATCATTATGCATATAGTTATAGTACAGTATATATTGAAAATTTCTATATATTGTTCTGTATTTGGTTGCTCTATCTCAATCACTTACATTGACGTGCTTTCCAACTGCTAGGTTGGCAGGAGCCAAGAAAAAGATGGGACTCCGTCATGGGAGTACATTCCATCTTGTGGTACTTGGGTCTAGAACCGCCAACCTGCCAACCTTCAGGTCAGCAAGTGCAGCTTCTCAACCACTAAGCCATACCAGCCCTTTCTGGGTTCAAAAACAAAGATCTCAAGGGCCCACCATATATCCAGCTAATCTCAGCACCTCATCCCACCCTTCCAAAGCAGCGCACAAAACCATTAATTTCACTATCCCAATGAAAGTCTTTAAGCGTTTATAGGCCTTGCACTGAAATAGTTCATTGAACTTTGCTGGTAAACCTCTCCTTACCCTGAGGGAGGCTAAGTACTTTGCAATTTCAAATCCATTTTTGATCTTGGTTTCCATCTCAGTCTGTGAAGCCTCTTCTTTTTTCAGGGACTTCAAGGCATCCTGCATCTGCTGGACATTCTCTGCTTTCATCGTTTCCACAGTCTTCTTAAGGTCTTGTTCCTTCTCCTTCAGGATCTGGTGGAAAATTTCAAATTCC
This sequence comes from Cryptoblepharus egeriae, assembly GCA_030015325.1. Classification (NCBI taxonomy): domain Eukaryota; kingdom Metazoa; phylum Chordata; class Lepidosauria; order Squamata; family Scincidae; genus Cryptoblepharus; species Cryptoblepharus egeriae. Next base: position 14,544,214 of record JAREYC010000002.1, read on the forward strand.
TTGGAAATGAAAGCCATGATATCTTGATTCTGCAAGCAGAGGACAAAGCAAACACACAAATATTTCAGCCAATTAAAGAGAGTATTCAATTTATTATTATTAACTTTATATCCTGCCTTAGGTTGCAATCTTAAACTCTAGTTGGGCTGGAATAGGGTTTGCGTTAGGGTTATATAATTTACTGTCCACCTACTTTTGATCCACCCTGTATAATAAAAGAATAAAACAGTGTACTATAAAAACAACTAAAAGCAGTGGCATCTTAAAACTTGAATGTATAAAACAAAAAACCAAAGCAGATAGTGAGAGGTCAGGAGCTAAGAACACTTGTTTAAATAAATATGTCTTCAGGCCTTGCATGAATGTTTCTAGGGAGGGAGCAGTTTTTAAGTCAAGAGGAAGGGGCTGCCACAGTGTTGGTGCCTCTACTAAGAAGGCCTTGTTTCTTGTTACCACCCCATGCATCTCCTTAGGCAGCAGCAATCGTAAGAGGGCCTCCGATGATCTGAGGGGATGAACTGGATTATATGGAGCGAGTGGTTTCTTAGATAGTCTGGCCCCAAACCTTATAGGACTTTCTAGGTCAAGATCAGCAACTTGAATTAGGCCAAGAAATGAATGGGCAGTCAGTGCAGTCGATGGAGAAACAGCCCAACAGAGTCAAACTGCCTACCTCCAGGACCCCCACGATCTGCCGCATTTCCTACTAATTGCAATTTTAAGGGCAGCCCCACATACAGCATGCTACAATAGACCAGCCTTAAAGTCACTGTGGCATTTGGTTTCAAAATACAAAATTAGTAAAATAAAAAAGTAAAAGAGTTTTGCTTTAGTTAAATTATAAATTAAACACAATTAAAAACATTTCCCAATTTGTCAAGCTTCTGAATTTTATATATATTCTGCAGTCGCTACTCATTTTTAACATTACAATCACAGCATAGCATAATCTGACTTGGATTTTTGGCTTGGTCTGCTAAGTTGTAGTGATGAGGTCGTCTTTACTCCAAGTAAAGTTAAGTAGAGTTCCGATTTTTCCTACAGCAGAGAAAGTCACAGTGTAAATCACAAATGGACAACTGCCTTTCATCAAAGGCAATGAGAAACAGGGAATATTAGAAAGTGGACTGAGCATGAAAAAGAGGTTGCTCAGTACAGACCTAGATTTGGTGGTGTCCTTTTTAATTCAGTGCACATCAGTCTGTCGTTGCCATGAACCAAGTCAGCAAAACTTGTGGTAGGTAAAGAGACTGAAAGAGCACCCAGGTCTCAATTCTCACACACATGCATATATTTTCAAATACATTAAAATACAGGTTTCATTCCAATCTAACCTTTGTGTATTTTTCAGTGCTGATGATAGGCAGGAAATTGTGCCCTAAATGCCGAGGCAGGTCGCAGCAGAACACACAGACGGCAACCCGGTCCTGTTCACAGCAGAGCTTCAGCGGCTCGTTGTGTTCCTTGCAGATGCTCACCACTTCAGACACTGTTTGTGGGGGCTCCTGGGTAAGTCGTAATTTGTGCGCAAGATTGCCCAGAACTCTGTTGCAAGTAAATTCCTTCCGTGAAAACGGGCGCCGACAATCTGGACATTTGCCCTTTATATGGCCTCCGGGGAAGCAGCTTTGCAAACAGGACAGGCAGAAGTTGTGGCCGCAACGCAGCATCTGGGGCTCTTGAAAGAGCGAGAGGCAGATGGAGCACACTAGGTGGTCTGCTATGTTGGATTCCATGATGTTAGTTGAGGTCTGTTGGATCCCCAGCACAGCACTAGTGTGGTGATGCTGACTCCACGATTCCAGTTGTTTCTTTAGAAAGGTGATTCCTCAAGAAGTTACAGTGGAACAAAATGTAGGCCCCCAAACATCTCCGAACTTTGTCATTTTACTTCTTTTAAGTGGCAGTATTAGTTATCCACAGTAAATCCAGATCAGGTAATACAGAGAGTCAGAACCTTCTTCACAGAGCTTCCACTTCCTGTTGGTTTTTATGGGAAACCCATCGTCGTTAGACCTGTTTGAGCCAAACAAAAATTGAACATTTGTGAGCAACTGCCCCAAACTCTGCCCCCCATCCTTGACATGAGGATATTACCTACAACTAGGGCAGAATATTAAGCCAGACCAAGTTCTACTTGCAGAGTTGCCGCCCTATAAAATACATCTCCCTCATCCAAATGCTTCAAGCACTGAAAAATGGGAATGGTGGTTTCTGTTTCCCACCCCACAAAATGTGATTCAGGGGTTAAAGGCACAGACAGAGGGCTTTCTGCTGTGAATTACAACAGTAGTGGGGGCTCAATGTCTAAAAACGCTGCGCTTGTCAATCTGAAGGTTGGAAGTTCAAGACCCGAGTATGACACAATGGGTTGAGCTCCTGTTACTTGCCCAGCTCCTGGCAACCTATCAGTTCAAAAGCTTATAAGTGCAAGTAGATTGATAGGTACCATTTTGGTGGGAAGGTAACAGCAATCCATGCAACTTTGGCATTGAGTCATGCTAGCCACATGAGCACGGAGTTGTCTTCAGACAACGCTGGGTCTTCAGCCTTGAAACAGGGATGAGTATGGGCCTTCAAGGCAACCTGTGAGGAGCACCTTTACCTTTAGCAACTAATGGGGGCATGGAATTAATTGCCCAAGTTACCAATCCTTGGTGTCAAGAGGTTCAGGCAGGCTTTCTGCACCACTGCCTTAGACCACCTAAAGGAGTCTGGGGTGTGTTTTGAAACAAAGAAAAACAGCTGGAGAAGTTTGGGCATTTCCCTTCTGGGTTTTCCTTATACTCTAATCAAGAACTCTCCATTCCTTTTCATTCAGGATGACCCTATGTCCTCTTTTTCCAGGATATGTTCTCTTTTTTAGCCTTATGTCCTGGAAAAAAAATCTTCATTGTTCTTTTCCTTGTAAGCAAGATGTAATTAATGCAATGCTTCTTGTAATAAATATAATTCTTGTAATTAATGTAATAAATTATATGGAATAGTTCAAAATGTAATGAGAAAAAGTGTTTGAATTTAAAGCAGTATAAATAAGTGTTTTTCATTTTGTCATGTCCTACATTTTTCTTGGATGTCCTATATTTTGGAGGGCCTTGTGCTCTTTTGTGGTTATGCCATATGGTCTCCATGCTTTCATTGCCAGGTCTATCCCCATCTCTTTTTCTCACAGGTATGCAGCACCGCCTTCCTCTTCTTCTGCAGGTCCTATAGGGCCCAGCAATCCCATTGCACACCATTAACTAATTTCTGCCCTTGACCTTCTCCTTCTTTGTCTCTCCTGGGCCAATTTTGCAGTGGTGTTTGCTTGAAGGCATGCAGCCCCGAGCACATCTTCCAGGGCTGCCCCTTACTTGGGAAAACCTCTTATTTGCACTATTGCAAACAAGTGGAACTATTCAAAGGGGATGTGAGGGCTGCGAGCAAGGAGGACAGGACCTTGGCAACTAAAGAGGGCTGCCCCGGATCTGCTGACACCTGAGACCCCTCCTCAGTTACACAGATGGCCAGCTATCCTCCTTTGTTCAGTATGTTTCAGAACATTAAGGAGTTCTCTGAAGAAAATGTTTGAAGGTCTCTGCAGAGGTTATTTGAAAATTGACCTTACAGGGGGTTTCCTCCAGCCATCTTCTTTTCTACATGGGGGCTGCAGAATGAAGGTAAGGCTCCTCACCCCGTTTAGACTACATAGGGCAACAACTTTGCAAATACTTTGGCCTGGAGGTGTTTGGAGCATGAGAACATCTCAGATGGTGATGGAATTTCAAGTCTAAAAGCAGAGCTCTTGGAAGATATCCAGAACAGAGAAAAGCACATATCTCTACATCCAAATAATGGTAAAAGAATCACAGAATCATAGAGTTGGAAGGGACCTAGTAGGTCATTTAGTCCAACCCCCTGCCTGCAGCAGGAAATCCCCCTAGAGCATCCCTGACAGGTGCTCGTCGAGCCTCTGCTTAAAGATCCCTAGTGAGGGAGAGTCCACCACCTGGGTAAAGGGGTACTTGGTCCTACATAGGTATTTGAACCAAGTCCTCCTAAGATGACCCAAAAGGATGTATTGGTAGATCATGCACTAGAAACAACCAAGTTCAAATTCCATCTCCATTTTAAACCAGATGTCATGTTAACATGCATCACTCAGTAGTTTTGCTTTACAATAAAAATAACTACGTATTCAGTCCAGATAAGTCCAGAGAAGGGATGTCAAATCTATGATGTCCATACTGCTTTGCCTCCAGTACTGTAATTTCCTTCCACAGGAAAGACTCAATCCTAAAGCTCTATAGGCCTATAAAGGTTACCATTTTTTTTCCACAGCACTTTGGGAGAAAGAGGACTTTTGGTTGGAAAATGCCTCCTTCCTCCACACCCGATACTGATCTGGATTAGGCGCTACAGTATTTTTGCTCTGAAATCAAGACATTTGGTCAGTACTCATCTAGAGCCCTTTTGTTTTTTTTGCACAGCCATATGGGCAAAAACCAGGCACATACTAGACCCAGAGTGCTGCTCTTCCCATCTGTCGAAGTAGGAGTAGCAACATTTATTTGCTGAGCTCTCCAGGAGCAACCCATTAAAGCTTCCTTATTGTTCTGCATCACTCCATTACACAGGATGTTGGGAGAGCAGCCTGGCCAAGCCAGTTCCAGATCTACAAATCTGTGTGAAGGTGTGTGGGGAGGGGGCAAGAGATAGGCAGAGGTTGTCAGAGGGCTGACAACTTTCTCTGTTCCTCGTGATGTACTCGTACTATCAGGTGTGGTACAAAGAAGAAGTGGAGTGGGTTGCTGGTAAAGGGCAGTATGAGTTTGATGAAAGCCAGTGGGTGGAAGAGGAGGGAGGTTAAGCAAGCAACCTTTGGGGACATAATTGCATTATTGATGCTTAATACCAAAAACTGGAAGTGCTTTTGGAGACCTTCAGGAGGGAGATCAACTTTGGGGTGAACCTCCTCTCTGCTGGATTCTTGCGTCTCTTATTGGAATCTTGGGGTGGTCATAAAGCCGGAAATGCCCAGACAACAGGAGAAATGGGTCTCTTTGACCAGGCATCCAGTTAAAAGCCCCATTGTCTGGGTGCCCAGCTTTCCAGTGCCTGCGGTGGGGGAGAGAGGTGTGAGGCGGGACCTTGTGCATGCCTCAGCAAGGCAGGCACAGGAGCCCCAGCGCAGCCTGGCTGCAGCGTTCCTGCCCCTGCACCATCCTGCCCAGCTCAGCCAACAATGCCAGCCAGGTCCTGGGCAGAGGAGCCCCCAGTGTAGTCCTGCTGCATCACCCGCCACCACCACCCAGCCCGGCTAACAATGCAGAGCCAGGTCGGAGGGCAACCCTTCTTCCATCCTCCCCCCACACCCCAGAGTGAGTCAGGTCTTGCTCACCCATCTACCTATCCAAAGGGGATGCTGGCCTGAGAAAGTCTGGCTGCTTTGGCTTTGAATCATTTCAACGTACCTTTTTGGTTTTGCAAACAGGTCTTGCAAAAAGGATGCTAATAATAAGCATATAGTGTTCAAATTAAGTACATGAAAGCAATATGAGTGTTTTAGATTTTATTTTAACATGTCCTATTTTTTGCTTGGATGTCGTCCATGTTGGGGACCTTGTCCTTTTTTGGGTTCGGGCATATGGTCACCTTGGGGATGGCAGCAGTTTTTGTGCTGAATCCGCCTCCTTTATTTGCTTTCAACTTGGTACTTGAATTGGGCTTGGATTGGGTGCTTGTTCTTGTAACCAGTTTTAGCCAAAACAGTTGGTTAGTGAATCCAGCTGTTAGTTATAGAGAAGTATCTAAGGCAGTGGTCTTCAAAGTGGGGTTGAGACCTCGGGGGTGTTGCGATAAAGTGGGATCCACCATCTTGGAATCTGGCAATGGGCTTCCCTGGGAGTAAGTGTCATGGAACATAATGGAACTTACTTCCAAGTAGACATGGAAGGCTATCCCAGTAAATTTGACAGGGGCTCCTGTACAGGTTTTTAAATTTGAAAGGTTCTTTGGGCTGAAATGCCTGAATTCCACTGCTCTAAGGCAGCCATTGCAACTGTGGCACATTGGTGTGTTACAAATGGCCCACTGATGTGCCACAGGAATTATGGGGAAGGTAACTTATAAGGAGAGTTTTGAGGCCTCTCCTTTGTTTTTGGTTCAGAGGCTTATAAGCCAGTGCTTCTAAACCCTGGCCTGGGGGCCAGATGTGGCCCTTGTTGAGCCTCAATGTGGCCCTTAGCAAGACCCCTCTACCTGGCCCTTTGGCATGTCTTGTAATCCACTCCAATACATTCTTAAATGTAAATTTATATAAATTTATTCAAATTTGAAATGTAAATTAGTTTTACAGCCCCCAACACAGTGTTGGAGAGATGATGTGGCCAAAAAGTTTTGAGACCCCTGTCATAAACTATTGAGATGCCTCAGAACTTCTCCCAGGTGTACCTCCATGTACCCTTATTCTTCAGGATCAAATCTGCTTCAGGTTGGCACCTCTCAAAGCATGGTATCTAGGTCAGTGTAAGACTTTGTCACCTTAGGTATTCACACACACACACACACACACACACTGATGATATATACATTTGTACCCCATTTCTTCCACTCTGGAACTCAAATGTACATGGGATTAGCAATTCAAAGCAGAAGCCCACAGTACTCCTGACCCTTAGCAAGCCCTGGAGGGCAATTTTACCTACTACCTTTCTATTCACGAACATAGCTCCAACTTTCATGATTTGTTTTCCCCCTCCAAAAACCCCTAAAATTAGGATCAAGGCAGAAGTGAATACCTGTATCCTTCTTGCTGTTCAGAACCATGGACTGTGGTCTTAGCATCACACTTGATGTTCCTTACTGATCTTTGAAATGTATCAGTGGCTGATGAAGTTTCTTTTTTGATGTCACAAAGGAAGTGTTGGAGGAGGCTCCCTATTGGCAGAGGACATTGTCACTGTCACAGCTCTAGTGGTGATCCTAAGTTTGCAGTGCATGAGTTCACAGAATAAGCAGTTACCTCCAGTGGTGGGCTTCAGGGGGTTCTCACAGGTTCTATAGAACCCTTTGCTAATGAGCACCTAATTCTGAGAACCAGTTACTAATGGGACATAGAACCTGTTGTTAATTTAGGTTATTAGGACATCGAACTTGTTGTTAGTTTATTTGAATCCCCACCATTGCTTCTCTCCGTCTCCCACAATGTACTGTATATAAAGGCAGTTGTGAGCTCTAGGTACAACTGTTTCTAGACTCAGTGAAAGGAGGAAAATGCCTGCCTCTGAACCAAAATCTGGAGTGATATATAGAGGAATCAATGTCATCAGGGACCACCCTAGAAATGATTCATAGTGTAGAGGTCTGTCTCTGGTCTAGGAGCACAATCCAGAGTAACTACGGGGAGTCCTTGCTCGGGTGTAAGAACAACTTACTCTGGATTCCAATATGAATTTCCCATAAGTTTTCACTAGGTGGTGCAGTAGCTACGGGTGCACATAAAGTCTCTTAGGTGCTCCTGTGTTTACACTGGATTTGGGGGTGTCTGCCAACTCGCCAGGAGTCTCCAGGAAACTGCATACATCTCCAGATGATTACAGAAAAAGTCATCCTGAAGATTTTATCAAGTCTCCAGGCTTCCAAGCTAGGAAATCCATCTTCAGGAATAGCTTCAGTCAGTCAGCAACCCTACCCCAGACCTTGAAATATTATAATGGAGAGACTAGTGACTCCGAAGGTTGTCTCCCACAATTATCTAATAACATGTTAGCTTTTTAATTGCACTTCACTTCCACAACTTAAATCTCTTTGACCTCCGCTATCTTTTTCTGCACAGTAACTTCCTTCCATGGATAAGACTCAACATCACCATCAATTTTCTTCAGAATCTTCTCCAGTGGTTTTTAGAAGGGTCTTCCCTTCAGAACAGAGAAACCCTCAGGGACTAACAATAAATGAGCAATTCCCTCTGACATAGAAATCTGGCGAGCAGTGGATTTTAGGATAGAATTATATATCATTAAAGATTTTCTGTAATCAGAAAAAAGTGCATCACATATGTGGGGGTGTCACTAGGGTTCGTGTCACCCCCATACACAGAGCAGGGCAACAGTATGAATAGTGGGCATGGTTATGTGCCATTGCCCCGCCTCCACTGGCTTTTTTTACCCATGCATTTTAAAAGAATAAAGATATTTCAAAGTGGTTTGTTTCACTGCATTCTGCTGTAAATTACACATTCAAAAGTGTATAACATGATGGGATTATTTCTACAAACCATGATTTTAGCTATTTAGTTCACAAGGGCTGTCACCTCCTTCAAGGGTGCCGCTTTCTAATGCCCTAGTAATGTCCCTGATCGGGACCATTTTGGAAGTCTTATCCTTTCCTGGACTGACCTTCCACTTCAGCCAAGGCATGCTTGCTTACTCGCCAGTAAACACAGCTGTGCAGTTCACATCTGCTCTTCAATATGAATCCAATGGTATATGACATGAGGGGATTTTACACACCATCAGGAAGTTGTAATTTGTAGGTCCCCCAGTGCGCATCACCCACCCTGTGCAGACTGCACCACCCATACCACCATAGCTATGCCACTGACCATATGTTCTATATCTATTGATCTATGTGACTATTGGTGGACAACCATTCCAGTCATGCTGCAAGTACTCCTGCCCAACAGCCTCCTCACCTACCCTTCACAACCATGAATTGGCCCTGCAGTATGGTTTCTTTAAGTTCCCAGGTGTGGGTTGTGAGGGCAGGGCAATGTGGGTGAGTTGCTCAGGAGAGCATGATGTGCAGCTTATGGCTCCTGCCTTAGGATTTTGAGAACTGACTGGTTGGTTGGGCCCTTGGAAGCTCCATGCACCTTTGCTCAGGGTCTAACATAGCTGCCTTCTGACAAGATCCCATTTACAAGAGTTGTGTAACAGTCTGGTTACAGTCTTGTACTAGTTCTGTCCTTGATATACAGTTCTATACTTGAACATTACACAAATTAAAATAGCACAGGGATGGGTTTGTGATCAGAATTAAATTGCAGTGGGAGGCAAAGCCTAAAGCTGTCCTATTTCCCAAATCGCTGCCATGCTTTGCGCTGGGAAACCTGTACGTTGGTTCAAGAAGCAACAGCTAGAACCAAATATGGAACAACTGAGTGGTTTAAAATTTGGAAAGGATTATGATAAGGCTGTATATTGTCACCTTGTTAATTTAATTTATATGAAGCACAATCCTAACGATGGGCAAAATCCCAAGTAACTATGGGGAGTCCTAGCTCTGGTGTAAGAAAAACTTACTCTGGATTCCAATATGAATTTCCCATAGCTTTTCACTAGGTGGTGCAGTAACTACGGGTGCACATAAAGTCTCTTACATGTTCTTGTGGTTACTCTGGATTTCGAAGTATGTCTACTCAAAAGGTATGTCCATTGTGTTTAAGGGGTCTTACTCCCAGGAAAGTGTTTTTTAGGATTGTAGCCATGGAGAATACATTATGCGAAAAGTTGGGCTTGATAAATCAGAAGCAGGAATTAAGATCACAGGAAGAAACATCAGTAACCTCTGATATGCAGATGATACTGCTCTAATGGCAAAAAAATGAGGAGGAACTAACATGTAACCAGGGCATAATGGCGTTCTAAACAAGGGTGAAAGGATGCTGCAAGAAGGGACTTATGATGCCATTTAACATGCTATGAATGGATGCCCTTGCCCAAAATGCAGTTAACATCCTCATATTGGAGCATGTACAGTGATGAGCTCTTATAAGCAATGAAATTCTCTAAGGTGAGCCCAGTTAGATATACAGTAAAACCTTGGATTGAGAGTAACTTGAATTGAGAATGTTTTGCAAGGCAAGCAACCATTTCTAATAAATTTTGACTTATATACAAGTCCATTATTTCTTATGGTAAAATGCATTTTGATACATAAGGGTTTTGGATTACAAGCATGCTTCCGGAATGAATTATGCTTGGAAACCACTGTATCAGGGATTATAAACTTCATTTATACAGCAGTCTAAATTGTATTCATAATGTCAACAGGAGGCCAGAAGTTATTTCATTAACCAGGAAGAGATTGCTGAAATAAGCACTTTTTTCTCACTTATAGGTACTCATTCACTGCAGATGACAGTATGAAATCTGGACCATGTTTTCTAGATATGGGAGACCCCAAATATTGTTTGGGCTGGTCCTTCAGCAGGTTCATCTCAACCTAGCACAGAAGCTGGAGAGCATCTGATAGAGCTGCATTTGGCTTGCAGGCCTTATGTTTGACAACCCTGAGCCATATCATACTACTGCATTTAAGCCAGCTTAGGACAAAAAATGTTCTAAAAAAGAATGGAAATAGAATGCTGTATAGACTTATTTCTGAAATGTATTCCTAAATACATTACTTTATTCCAAGTGGAGAAAGAAAACAACTCAAAATTCAAAGCAAAATTGTTAGGAACACAGTGTCAGCATAGCCATTTTATTACATCCTGCAGTGTAGATTATTCTGTTAACAATGAACTGTGGGTTGTGCTTTTCTTCTAAACTAGGCTGGTTTGGGAAACGTTTTGGGATAGATTCATTCTAACATTTCCTTACAAGCCCCAGAGTGACATTAGTTTTGAGGACTAAACATATTTCTATCACTGTTTTTTTTATAACTGCTGACTGGTTCCTTCTCCACCTTCCTTTTCTTGGATACTTCCCTGACTTTCTTCACCTTCCTTTTCTTGGATACTTCCCTGACTCTCTACATCTCCTCCTTCTTTTAGGAGATCTTTATGTCTGCATGCTCCATTTCTTTTTTGGAGGTGACCTCCCAGTCTCCATCCTCTTCCCCTGTGAAAGAAAGGTCCACGTTTCCATTTTCCTTTTCCTTTTCTAAAGAGTCTTACACCTTTCAAATCTTTGACTTGGTCCATCTGTGGCTGAAGTTGCTTGATTCTGAGAAGACAGAATGAGACACAAAGAATGTACCCTAAAACACACCTATTGAAGACTAAGGGCGCAATCCAGAGTAACTATGGGGAGTCCTTGCTCCGGTGTAAGAACAATTTACTCTGGATTGCAATATGAATTTCCCATAGGTTTTCACTAGGTGGTGCAGTAACTACGGGTGCACGTAATGTCTCTTACGTGCTCCTGTAATTACTCTGGATTGTAGGGTTTGTCCCACTGAGTACAGTACGAGAAACCTACATCTGAGTACATATAGGCAGAGCAATCCTAACCTGCGCTGCAACAGGCAGATTAGTGTGCGTGTGCTGAATTCAGTGAAAGATTGGGGCTGCTGCTATGCTTAAGTGGGGCAAGGAGAAACTATTCTCCTTACACTGGGTAGTGCTGGAGTAGTGCTCAGCTCAGTGATGCAGATCCAAAGCAGCCCTAGGAATAGGAGCAGCACAACTCACAGAATGGGACTGAATCTGGTACAATTGCTGGGGCCAGCCCCATCTCCCTCTCCTTGCCTCTGGGAATGCCCTCTGGAGCACAGATGTAGACTGGGACACTCTTGCCCTGAGGGAAGGCAGTTATCATAATTTTTACTATTATAAAACTACAATTGTATCTGTTGTTAGGCTCTCATTCCACCATATATTTAAAACAAAACACCCAAGGACTCAGGTGCAGCAAAGCCTCCCCTGGCCCAGCCCATGTAGTGACACCCCCAGGTCAGCACAGGACTCACACTGGGACCTAGGTTGGTCTAACGGGAGGTTAAGATCAACACTCACCAACCAAAGGCACTGAGAAAGCTGAGGGCAAACAGCCCTCATCACAAGATAAATGTTATGTGGAGAAAAAAGTGGGCAAGGGGAACAACATATTCTGCCTTGAGACCCCTGAGGATTGTTGGGATAAAAGTATCATAAATAAAATCAGTTCACAGATTCCGATTCAGCTGGGATGAAATCTAAGAGTTAACCTGAGGGGTCTGTGCAGCAGAAACATTTTGAACTGAATAGTTATAGCTGAATAACCAGAAAACGCAACAAACAAAATTTGAACACTGTAAGTATAAAAAATTATATCAAAACTATAAATGTTACAAAAGAGGAATGCAAATTAATTAATTGACACAGGAGAAGACAAGTTTCAAAATCTTACCTGTCTATCAGATCTTTGAAGTCCTATAAGAATTAGAAAAAAATTTAAAATATATTTACAATGTTCCCACCTACCTAATCGCTCTCTCACACATGCACAAAACTTTAATGATTAGAATAATGGAATATTAGGGTTGAGAGCTTGGTTATCTAGACCAAGCCCCAGCTCAGCACAGCCAAATGGTAGCATCCCTGATAGATTCAGGGGCTAATCCTAACCAATTTTCCAATTCTGGGGTAAAGACAATTTCAAGGTAAAGGAACAAACATTGCCTCACCTTGAGGAGGCCTTCATGATGCAAGTGTATCATGGTTTACCAGTTTTAGAAAGTTGGTTAGGACTCCATCCTTTTTATTCATAGCCTTTCTCATCAAATATAACTTAAGGCAAAAGACACAGGATGACAGAGAGCCATTTAAGAGCACTCAACCAGCTATGAGCCGACCAAACTTAATTTATTACTAAAGCTGGAATATTATTGTTCAGAATGATAGGATGGAATAATAGTATTGTTTATTTAAGTGCATGCAAAAAAAAATAACAGAGGTCTTGTACAACACATAACAAAAGGGATAAAAGAATGTGGAAATGGTATAATAATTTAAAAATAGTAAGTAATTTGAAAAAAGAAAATAACTCATGATTCTAAAAGCAATTCTGAAAGCAAAGTACAATGGTTAGAACAAAGTCCTGGGTAGAAATTCCTACTTGCCAATAGAATACCTTGTGTGATCCTTGTAATCATCTCTCTCTCTCTCTCTCTCTCTCTAATCCCCCCTCCCCATGACCAATCTCACTTCTAATAAGAACCAGTGTTAACTTACTTTGAGGAAGATATAATCGTCTACAGCTACACATTTAATGATCTGGATTTTCTTCTTCTTCTTCTTGCGTGAAGGCACCTTTTCTGGCACTTTTTCATCCTGCATCCCTTCCATGTTCTCTGTCTTCATCTCTTCCACTTTTTTCTTAAGATTTAGGTGCTTCTCTTGCAGGGTCTGGCAGAAAACCAAGCATCCCTTCAAAATGTCACTTATTATTTCCTCGGTAGAAGTCTGCAAGCAGAGGACAAAACAAACCAGCACACATTTCAGTGAATGGGAAAGAAAGCTTTCAGTGTTTTTCCAAGCATTCCAAAATAGTAAAATGAAACATTCAAAATAAGAGTTTCAGGGTGCAATCCTGAGATGTCCTCGTGTGGATGCAAGTCCCTTCTGCCAGCTTGGTAGTATTGCAAAGTTGCTGAAAAGCACTTTTGCGCCACTCTAAAGGGAGATTGGTGCGCATAGATGGAAGAAAGAAAGAAAGAAAGAAAGAAAGAAAGAAAGAAAGAAAGAAAGAAAGAAAGAAAGGGAAATTTTATTCAGGATATTTCATAAAGATGAATATAGATAGTTTAAGAAGAGTAACCCTACAATCCAGAGTAACTATGGGAGCATGTAAGAGACATTCCCTACAATCCAGAGTAACTATGGGAACACGTCAGAGACATTACGCGTACCCGTAGTTACTGCACCACCTAGTGAAAACCTATGGGAAATTCATATTGCAATCCAGAGCAAATTGTTCTTACACCAGAGCAAGGACTCCCCCTAGTTACTCTGGATTGTGCCCACTATGTGTACCCGTAGTTACTGCACCACCTAGTTAAAACTTATGGGAAATTCATATTGCAATCCAGAGCAAATTATTCTTACACCGGAGCAAGGACTCCCCGTAGTTACTCTGGATTGCATCCTATGTTGAAAATAAATATGGCTGTCAGTGAATAGTTGGATATGTTAGAAAATGAAAGTGTCTGAACTTGTGGCTTTGCTGTTGCTGTGATGTATGGATATAACTTTTATTTTATATAATCATTAGAATAAAAATATTACACACCAAAGTGAGATAGGTTGTGCAATGGCCTCCCCATGTCAACATAGGCGCCAGGAAACTGGTGGATTGCATTGGCAATCTCAGTCAGTGCAGAGGTTTGGAAGGAGTGGGGAAGGGCAGGGAGGAGGTAAAAGGGGGACATTCCAGGACAGTGGGAGGGTGGCAAAGGGCAGTCCCGAGGGCAGTCCTGGGGTGAATAGTCAGGGAGTATGAAGCAGGGCTAGAAGCTGTCAATATGCCTCATGTCCTCGTATTCCAACCCACTTCCGGGTTAAATATTAAATTAAAATTAATATATTAAAATATTTTTGTGTTTATATCTGGTGTGCTTGTTATTTCAATTTAAGATTATCCTTATACTTAATTGATTCTTTAGTGGTTGGATGAATTTCAGAGAATGTACAATTCCAGAGATGTTCATCCAGTTTTGCTGGTAAACCTTCAACTCACCTCAAGGGAGATAAAATTGTCTGCAGTTGCACACATAGTTTTGACCTGGGCAATCATCTTGGAGGTCTGCATCTCCTCCATGTTCTTTTCCTTCATCTCTACATCTTCTTTATCTTCCTTCATCTCTACATCTTCTTTAGACACTTCTTCTTGAAGGGAGCTTAAGGAACCCTGCATCACCTCCATCTTCTTTTCCTTCATCTCTTCATCTTCTTTCGATACTTCTTCTTGAAGGGAGCTCACCTCCATATTCTTTTCCTCCATCTGTTCCACATTTTTCTTTAGGTTTTCCTCCTTCTCCTGCAGGACCTGGTGGAAAACCTCACAATAAGTTCAGTTTAAGATAATTCCTTATACTTAATTGATTCTATGGTGATGGGTCTATTCCAGAGAATATGAGAATTCCCTCGTATGCTATATTTACTCGAATCTAATGCTCACCTTTTAAAGCCTAATAGGCAGCATAATCCAGAACAACTAATCTGTCCACATAAGAGCCCTTGGGTTGCCCTATCTCCCACTAGGATGGAGCAACTGCAAGATGCTCCACCCCAGTTACTCTGGAAGAGGGTTAGGGCAGAGCAAGGCAACATAGGGTGCCCTAAGAGAGGAGGACCTGCTCTGCCCTATCTGCTCTGCCCTTGGCAGTTCAGGAGAGGAATGTTGAGGGCATGTTTAGCATTGCCAAGGGCAGAGCAGTTACTCTGTATCCAGAGCCTGTTTCCAAGGCAGAAATGCCCTCTTCCAGCTCCTCAGAGATATACCACCTCAGGAGCAGGTATAGTAATGAGTAGACCCATAGGGGCCCATGATAAGGCCTGAGTAAGAATGGCAGTGTTGACCAAAAATCTGAGTTCTTGGCCAGCCTAGCTGCAACCCCTGCCTCTCAACCTCAGGATATGGAACAAACTACGGCTGCCCACAAACCTCAGGATAGAGCAGGCCACTCCAAGAAGCCCCTTGTATTCACTGTAGAATGTACTGGCATCTCATCAGGGACTCCTTATAAGGCAGGCACCCAGTGGCGTCACCAGACTGGTGCGGCTGGTGTGGGCTGCATTGGGTGATGCGCTCCGTATGGGGTGATGCGCCGGAGGACTTTGACTGTCCTTTGGCAGGCCCTGGGCGTCAGCATGCCCATTTAGGTCTGCACCAAGGCAGAGTAGCAGCCAGAAGCTGCCGCTCGTCCTCAGAGCTGGCCTGAACGGCCAACTGAGGTGCACTGCGCAGAAACAGACTGAGCATGCTGAACAGCTTCAGAGGAGACATCTGTAGAGTGGAGGAAGTAGTTCCTCAATCATAGTTTTTCATGGGGGGGCAGATAATGAGAAGAGAAATACAGTGACGCCTCACGTAAAGAACGCCTCAGGTAAAGTAAGTTTCACGTAACAAAAAAAAATTTCTCTAGGATTCTGCTTCACATAAAGAAAGTGCTTCATGTAAAGAAAACATTCGTTGGCAGTTAGGGCAGACGCGCTGGCCAGCAACCTGTTTAAAAAGTGTCAGGGCTGTCTAGTGCACCTGCCCATAGTGAAAGCAACACTTCCATGCTGTTCCTCCTGTGGCCAGACATCCGCTGGGCAGAGGGAGAGAACAGCAGTGGAGAGGAGGGAAGTAGCTCAGGGCCAGCCAGAAGGGAGCAAGAGAGAGAGAGAGAGAGAGAGAGAGAGAGAGAGAGAGAGAGAGAGAGAGAGAGGCTCAGGATGAAGAGAAGGAGAAAGCGGGGAGACACTTGGAAAGTGTCTTGGATTACAGAAGAAATGTCACTTTGATTGCAGCCTCCTACCCATGTCTTCCCAGAAGTCTACCTCATTGTGTTAAATGGTCCTATTCCCAGGAAAGTGTCTTTAGGATTGCAGCCTAAGTAGACTTCATAGGATCATGCCCATTAAATGCATGTTTTGAATTCAATTACAGTGTTTTGTCATCATTTTTACATCCAGTTAATATTTTTATATAAATATTTTTGGGGTTGTGGAACCAATCATCTGCGTTTCCATTATTTCCTATGGGAAAATCTGCTTAACATAAAGTTTCATGTAAAGGAACTGCCTCCAGAACGAATTAATTCTGTTACGTGAAGTACCACTGTATACCCAGACACATTCAGAAACTAGTTAATAATTTTGCCCCCAAGTATGTGGAAGCTAACTATCACCCGTATGGAATTACATTCAGCCATTGGTTTTAATTTTAATCTAAGCACCTTTAAATAATTTTTACCCATCCCTCCAAGTTCCCTTCCCACCTACAACCATGAAAACCATGCACCTCACTGTTCTTATAAAAACTTGGCCAGACGGAACAGTCATCTAAATTAAAATGTTTCAGCAGATCTCCAGAGTGTGTATAATTCTGGATACTAGAGTGGTTGGAGACATTCCTGAGAATGTACTGTTCTCAAGCCCACTTTCAAGAAGCCCTTACACTTCTCAAGAGTTCATAAGCCTTGCTCTGAGGTGTTCACCCCAATTTGCTGGTAAACCTTCACTTACCTTGGGGATCATACAATTGCCAGCAGGTGAACTTTCAGTTATGATCTGGGTGTTCATCTCAGTGAGTGAAGACAGTTCTTGAATGGAGCGTAAGGCATCCCGCAACTCCTTCAAGTTCTTTGCCTTCGTCTCCTCATTTTTACCGAGCTCTTCTCCCTTCTCCTGCAGGACCTGTGCAAAAACCTGACAGGCTTTGGCGATGTGAGTGAAAATTTCCTTACTGCAAATCTGCAAGCAGAAGACAAAATAAACCAGCAAGAGCTACACTGGATGGAAAAGACAGCATTCAGTGTCTTTCTAAAGGTACAAAAAAAATCAAAATTAAAAACTAAAAGAGTTTCAGTTTGTGTGTGGTTCAATTTGAGAGCAGCACAATCCAAGAGTTTACAAATCTGTCCAGCTTCTGAGTTTTATATATATTCTGCAGTTGCTAGACATTTTTAAAAGAATCATAGCATATGGATTCTAAATAGAATTAGACATAGAGCACAATCCTAACCATGTCCACTCAAAAGTAAGCCACATTGTGTTCAATGGGCCTTACTCCCAGGAAAGAGTCTTTAGGATTTCAGCCTCAGTCTGCTAAATTGTAGGAATGTTCCAGTCCACCTAATGTAACTAATTACTGGTAGTCCTTGCTCCGGTGTAAGAACAATTTGCTCTGGATTGCAATATGAATTTCCCATAGGTTTTCACTAGGTGGTGCAGTAACTATGGGTACACGTAATGACTCTTATGTGCTCCCGTAGTTACTCTGGATTGTAGGGTTAGACGCAATGGATCTGCTCTTCATGTGAATTATATTCAGGCATTATGAATCTGGTAGGGTGTAGTTGCAGGTGGGTGGAAATATTCACAACCCACTAGTGTATATGAGAAGTTTTGAACTTTTGTACTTTACATTTTCATTGACGCTTCAGAAGAAAATAAAAATAATGAGATTTTTAAAGAATATGTTCAAAAGTCTTTCTGGGAATTTTGCCCCTCCCTAGTAGCATAGCTAATGTAGCTCAGTGCAAAGCTCAAAATGCATCTATTTGCTCTGCTAGTGGCATAGCTAAAGCCCTTATTTGCTATCTGCAAAGAAGATTTTGTTCCCCTGCCCCTCAGCAACAACAAATTAAATTTAATTAAATAAAATAATGAAAATTTTGTCCCTTTATAGTTTAGGAAAAATGTTCTAGGTCAAAGAGGGATGGTTATTCTTTCAGTGCTAAATATAAGAGGAGGCACTTAAATACTGTATAAGAAGAGGCACTTAGAATTGCCTGTATTTCCACTTAGCATAGATAACTGTAGTATGAAATATGTATATGGAAATGAGAGCTGATTCATATTAACACCTGATTAGGTCCATACAGTATCAGAATTGCATCTCATTGACTCTCAGGGCAATCCGTATTATGGGAAAGTTTAAAGTTTAGAAAATGAATGATTCCGTAGGCTTTTGTGTTTTCATCTTCTAGTTAATTGGCCATTATCTTTGACAGAATATAGATATTCCTATGCAATTTGTTTCACTGCATTCTGCATTAAATTACCTTTCCAATGATATATAACATGATGGTATTGTCATTCATACATACCTCTTTTTTCACCATTTTAGCAACTACTGTCAAGCTCAGCTTATTGCCCCCCAAAGCTTGTCGCCTGGTGCAACTGCACCCCCTAGCTATGTCACTGTCCCCCCAGCTTAATTCCCCCACATAAGACCAATTCTTACCATTATCTTTGCTGTTTTCCTCTCCTTAACCTTTTGAACATGAGTTATTTCCTTTAGACAATTTCCCAGCCAAGTTTTGTAGGGTTCCAGCACTTCCTGCAGCAAAGAAAGCCAAAGCGTTCAGAACAAATAATTCCCAATCAAAAATGACAGTGGCAAACAGGGAAGACTAAAAGAGAAAATGAAGAACTGTTCAAGAAAAAAGAAGTTACGTATAGTTGTTCTATGTGAAACTAGACATGGTAAAGTCCCATTTAATTAAATGCATCGTTGTCTTCACTGTGCTTCTGCCTGTTGCTGCTACAGTAACACTCATGGCTGGGAAAGGGATTTTAATAGTGCTTAGGTCTCTTCCCAGGCATTTTCCTAATGATGTATTACATGGTGGCTTTATTCGTAAACACAAATTGTTTCCAGAATTTTGGCCGCAGTAGTATCACCCCTCCCCTTTCAGAAATATCTGAAGTACAGATATTTCAGTGTGATTATTTCCATTTCATTTTGCATTCAATTACCTATAGAATTATGTATGTGACAGTAATTATTCATAAATTCCAAGTTTCTACAGTGTTGACCTTTGACACCGTGTCAAGGTCTGGTAGAAAGAATAACGTACCTCTCTACCCCCTTTTCCTACGCCACTGTCTTGGTATACAACCCACTTTCTATTCAAGAAAAATCTTGCTCAACTCAAATCTAACCTCTGCGTAATCAACAGATCTATTGATAGACAGGAAAACATGCCGTCGATGCTCAGGCTGGCTCCGGCAGAAGACACAGGCGGGAGCCAGGTCCCGCTTGCAGAAGAGCTTCATTGGTTCGTTGTGTTCCTTGCAGATGTGCTGCACAGGTGTTCCCAATTGGGATTCCTCATCAAGCTGTAACTGGCGTGCTTTCTCAGCTAGATTGCCCAGTGCTCTGTTGCTTGTGTAGTAGTGCCGTTTGAAGGGGACCCGACATTCTGGACATTTGCCCTTATCCCTCCAGGATGGGATGCAGCTCTTCACACAGGTAAGGCAGAAGTTGTGGCCACAATCCAGCATTTGGGGGTCCACATAGAAATCTAGGCAGACAGAGCACCGGAGGTCCTCTCTCAGGCTGGATGCCATAATGTCAGGTTAGGGAATGCAGGATCTGCTGGAACAGAACACAGAAAAAGCGTCTTCCCTCAGACAGTATCATTATTCTGATCTACCTTTTGCTGAACTGCTTCAGAAAGGATTGGGAAAATTTTTCAAGAAACAACAGAGGAACAAAAAGTAGGCACCCAAATTTCTCCAAACATTGGAATTTTACTTCTTTGAAGGGGCCACGTTAGTTCTCATCACCACACAAAATGAAGAAGCCCCAAGCAAACTCAGACCAGGAGATATGCTGAGATGTAATCTTCACAGAAGCTCTGTTAGTTTCTCTGGGATACCTGCTATCTTTAGATCTTTTCAAGCCAAACACAAATTAAAAATAAGTGAGCAACTCCGTCCTGTGCATATGACAAAAAGCTACCTGTTGCAACTGGGATAGGATTTTAAGTGTGCACAAAACTCCCCAACCCAAAGACCTCAAAAGGTGAATACTAAAAAAAAATGGGAAAACTCCTGACCACTCCTGACCCTGACCCTGTGAACAATACTGAAATCATTCAGATAATTTAATTTCCTTTTCCACACCAAAGTCTGCTTTTCCCCAAATACATTGTCCTAATTTTTGATATGGATACAAAAAGGGATATGACTGGACATTTGAAAGCATATCCAGAATAAAAAGATAAAGATATTTTTTGTTGTCACCCTAATTCTGTCATTATGTAATTCTGTCACCTATAGCAAAAATGCAAGCAGTGGCTCTTTATTGGATCTTCTAAGCTAGTTTTAGCATCACACACTACAGAGTAATACTCCAACCCATAGATGACTCCAGATAGGCTTGTCATCTAACAGGCTTCTCCATAATGGACAGCTCTTGTTAGCCAAAACTGGCTGCAACAACTAATACCCATTCTAAACCCAATTCAAGGCCCAAGGGTGACAGCAAACAAAGGAGAGCAGATTCAGCACCGAAACTGCCACCATCAGCCCCAACATGTTGAATTAGTTCCTGTTGGCCAAAACTGGCTACAAGAACCAGCACCCAAACCGAGCCCAATCTGGGTTCAAGGAGACCCCCATAAACAGATGGCAGATAACAGCATCAAAACTGCAATCCATCCAAGATGTTAACAGAAAACCACTACAGAGAAACAAGTAAAGACCTGGTTCACCCCCAAAGTTGCTCCAAATTTGCTCACAGTTGTCCCCAGTTCACCCCCAAAATTTCTTCCTGGATGCTCCTGGAAGACTTCCCAGTTTTAGGCAAATGTATATAATGATATATACATTTCTATCCTCCCTTCTTCCATCATGGGATTCACAAGCAGATGGCCACAATTCCCCTGCCCCACAGCAAGCCCTACTGGACTATCTTTACCTAGTACATTTCCATCCACTGAACCGAAAGTACCCCTGAAATTAGGATCAAGGCAGAGCTAAACATCAAAATCTCTTCCCTTCCCACAGCAGTGAACCCAAGATCCACCACTGACTAACTACCACACTGACAGTTACTTAGTGATCGTTTGAATATATATAGGTCTGAAAGTTTCTGTTTTGATGTCACAATGGAATTCCTGGTGGAGGCTGCCTATTGGCAGAGGATGATGCAACTCCAACAGCCATAGCCAGTGGTGATGATCAGTTTAAACTGGGGATATGTCCAGTAGCACTTACGAATCATATCAGTTAAGAATCATTGGATGCAATCCTAACCAATTTAGGCCGACATAACTCGACCAGCATATCTTCCCATGGTTGTGTGGGGAGGTTGGTGTATGCCTGTGCAGTGGCCTAACCCCCTTAAAAGTGGGGCATAAGTGACTTAGAGCACTTTTGTGACACTCCCAGGTCAGTGACTATGAAGGGGCTAATGCCAGCCTAAATGGAAGTTAGGATTGCAACCATCATCGGTTACCTTCTCTCCACCTATATAAAGATTCATACCTTCTCTATGTATATAAAACTATTGTGACCATGCCCTGGGTACAACTGATTCTAGACTCGGGGAAGGGAGGAGAAGACAGTGAAATTACCTTCCCAGTCACTGAACCAATATCTGGAGTAATAAATAGTGTTTTGTATCAGTAAGAACCAGCCCTGTCATAGTTTGTAAAGTAGAGGTTCAGGGCAAAATCCAGAGTAACTACGGGGAGTCCTTGCTCTGGTGTAAGAACAACTTACTCTGGATTCCAATATGAATTTCCCATAGGTTTTCACAAGGTGGTGGAGTAACTACGGGTGCACGTAAAGTCTCTCATCTGCTCCCATATTTACTCTGGATTTGGGGGTATGTGTCTGGACTAGGGTTTCTGGCTCCCCAAAACTGCTCTAGAGTTTCCAGGAATCTGCATCAATCTCCAGAGTGGTCTCAGGAAAGAGGGGGGTGAATGGGGCAAAATCACCATAGTTTGTATGACAAACTATACTCATGGATTTCAAGCAAATTAGCATCAGGACCCATTTTTAAAATGATGCTCACCTAAGTTTAAGAAGATCTAGAAAGAATGTTCTTGAAAGATCTAGAAAGAAGATCTAAGAGCACTAAAAACAAGGAAAGACCCTCATACATTTATATCCCTATATTTACACATTTGCAAACTGCAGGCACTGAGGTCTTTGCAGGGTAATTAATAGCTCCAGTGTCTGAGTTCTGAAGAGCTTCAGGTCTTGAAGCACTTACTTTTCTGATCTTTCCATCACCCTACGGTGGCCTTCCAAAAATCTGGTTACAACCCATCTAGACCCACAGTTTGGGAACTATTGAACTTTATAGTAGAAAACAAATTTATTACAAAACTAGTGGAAACGTACCCGCATTGCGGGAGTAAAATTTCCCCATACACCATCCCCCCCACTGCGCAACAACCCCATCTGCATCATCCCCCATGTGCAACATGTGCAACAACATCCCCAAGCTCATAAACCACCAGGAGCAACATCCCCATGCGCAACATTTATCTATCTATATACAGTATTTATATACAGCTTTTCAACTAAAAACTTCACAAAGCAGTTTACAAAGAAAATGGGGGGAAAAGCTAATTAATAGTAAATGGGCCCCCAGGAGCAACATCCCCAGTGGTGTGCTCCAGCAGGGTTGCACCTACTTTATAGAACTGGTTGTTAATGAGAGATAGGACATATAAAGTTTAAAAATAGCCATTTAAAAGTGGCTGCCAGATGGGCAGAGAAACGGTTGTTAATTTCTTTGAATCCCATCACTGAACATCCCCCCATGCACATCAACCCCACATATGCATCAACCCTGCATGTGCACCAGCCCCCCATGCACATCAACACCCTGTATGCATCAACCCCCTGTATGCATCAACCCCCATGCACAATATCCCCATGTTCATAAATCTCCATGCGCAACATTCCCCATGGACATAAACCCCCATGTGCAACATACACCTTATGCATAAACCCCCATGCG
The DNA here is from genome assembly GCA_030015325.1 of Cryptoblepharus egeriae. Classification (NCBI taxonomy): domain Eukaryota; kingdom Metazoa; phylum Chordata; class Lepidosauria; order Squamata; family Scincidae; genus Cryptoblepharus; species Cryptoblepharus egeriae. The sequence goes on from JAREYC010000002.1 coordinate 14,567,379, forward strand.
CAGCATCGCCATGTGCATAAACCCCCATGCACAACATCCCCCATGCGCTTAAACCCCCCATGTGCATCATTCCCCCATGTGCAACACTCCCTCCCATGTCCAATACCCTCCACACAATGGTGGGCACCCCGACCTGGCAGGTTCAGGATTTGAGGCTGGGTATTGATCAGTCTTCAATGTTAAATATAGGTCAAAAATATGTTTCACCTCTTTCCAGCCCCTTATGTGTTAAATTTATCAACATTGGTTAATGGTGGGTGTTGATGACACAGAAGTAACACCCACCCCAAATTTCAAGCTTCTAGGTCCCAGGGGTTTGGGAAGAGTGTCCCTTAGTCAGGGATTCTCAATGTAAAGTATAGGGAAGAAAACACTTTGTGCCCCTTTTCACCCCCTTCCGGTTGGAATTTCTGAAAACTGGTTCTTAGTGGGTGCCTCCATTATGGAATGAACACCTACCCCAAATTTCATGCTTCTAGGCCCAGTGGTTTTGGCAGGGTGTTGATGAGTGAGTGAGTGAGTCAGTGACTTCTCAGTTTTATATAGAGAGACAAATTTAGGTCCCTCAGCCTATCAAGGATTGCACTTCCCCAATGACTTTGATCCAAGCTACAAGCACAAACCCCAGGGATTTGTGTTTGTCAATCTGAAGGTCAGCAGGTCCACAGTTTGATACCTGAGTAGTGTAAGACAGAGAGGCTCCCATTACCTGCCAAGCTCCTGCCAACCTACCAGTTTGAAAGCACATAAATGAAAGTTAATAAATAGGCACCTATTCAGAAGATTACAACATTCTGCATGTCTTTGGAGTTTAGTCATGCTGGCCACATGACCACAGAGACGTTTTTGGACAATTCTGGATCTTCAGCATTGTAACAGGGTTAAGTGTCACTCTTAGGCTGCAATCCTAAAGACACTTTCCTGGGAATAAGACCCACTGAACAAAGTGGGGCTTACTTTTGAGTACACATGATTAGGAATGATCACATTTAGCGAGGGGCGGGTTGTGGAAAACCAAATTTGGATCTGACAGTTATATTGGCTTTTACACTTTTACTTTTCCAGACTTAGGCCACCTCTAGAGTCTGAGAAGCAACAGTGGGGCTACTATTGCCCTGTTGCAGGAAAGCAGTAGAACGGAATGAGCCTCCAATTTCCTACAGTAACTTCCCTGCAAGACCCAAAACCTGCACTGCATACAGCAAAGATATGCCAGTCTGTCTGTTCCAGCACAAGTTAAGATTCATTTGTCAAAATAAATACAGGATTGTGCTGCCCATGTAATAGACTATGGGCACAATCCTGAGTAACTACGGGGAGTCCTTGCTCCGGTGTAAGAACAACATGCTCTGGATTCCAATATGAATTTCCCATAGGTTTTCATTAGTTGGTGCAGTAACTATGGGTGTACGTGAAGTCTCTTATGTGCTCCTGTAGTTACTCTGGATTTGGGGGTATATGTAATAGTTTTAAATTTAATAATAATGTAGTATTTAAATTAACAACATGAAAGCAACATACAAAAACATATGAATGTTTTTTATTTTTTTTATTATGGCCTACATTCTTCTTGGGTGTCCTACATTTTGAGGGACTCTGCCCTTTTTACGTCATTTGGTCACCCTGAGTGAGGTCAAGCAGACACCCAATGGTGTTCAGAAACAATATTGACACTGCCAAATTCAAAGTACAGTCCTATGCATCTAAAGCAGCAATTTCAACCTCTCAGTGTCATGGTGTGCAGAGAGAATTTGGTGTTCAGAGAGAGTTTGGGGAGGACCATTTACGTCCACTGGAGGATGTGAGTCTCCTGCCCGTAGCAGAGTGTGCCTTATCAATTGTCAAAAAACCTGATGGTGTACCTTGACAATTTTAGCACCTTTGAAGTGTGCTTTGAGATGAAAAAAGTTGGAAACCATTGATTGAATGACTGCTCATCCTTCTTATGGGATGACAATTCTCATTCTTTCAGGAAAGGGGGACTCTGGGAGAATGCAGGAAATGGTGCCTAGTGGCTAGCAATCATACATCTCTTCTTTCTCCCTGCTTCCTATTTACTGCAGCAGCAAACATACAGGACAGAACCTTGGTGGTTTATCTGCTATCACTATCTCAGGCCATAAATGCCATCTAGCAAAAAATAAAAAACACCCTTCCAGAAAACCCAGAAAACACTGGAAACACTAAACCCCAGGGGTTCATTTAAAATAATCAAACCCACAGTAGCATCTGCAGGGTGAAGAGTGGTGCCAATCAATTGAATGAATGATCTGGACTAGGCAGACAAAAGTTTATATATAACTATATTGAAAGTTCAAATAAAAAGGAATTCAACAAATGAGAGAAGTTGGTGACCTGAAAAAATACAAGCCGGCTGATGGAAAATGCCTGAATCTATAATAAAATGAATAGAATGAACATTAATGCCCAACAGATAGAGCATGGAGATACTGCTCATGGACAACATTTACAGGACTCCGACCCTCCCTGCTTTGCTCATATGGGCAACAAACGCTCTTCATTTGAGCTCTATTAGCTTTGCCCTCTCATATATTGGACCAAATTGCATTCAAGTGGTTTGTGGATCAGATATAACTAAACAGGAAGTGATGAACTGAAATAAGCATGTTTTTTTCACCTGGGAACTCATTTGCTGCAAAGGAGAGAAGAGAAAATATGGACTGTTATTCATATTTTAAGATATGGGAGAGGCCAGTGACGTGAAGCCAAGGAAATCTGGGCCACATCAGACCTAACAAGTTAAAAATAAATCACAACGACTCAACAAATAAAAAATGTCTTGCTTTTCTGCACTGCTCTGTTACTATCTTCTCTTTCTTCTCAAGTAACAGTCAATGACTTGAGCAGTTCCCACACACGTGTTGTAACACCAGGAAGCAACCAAGCAAGTCATTGCGATCATAGCTGGTTTACTATCATAGCTGGATCATAGCCAGAATGGCCCTGTCAGCAATCTCTGGGGAGGCAGTAAGCAGAGCAACCTCCAGCAGGAAAGGTGTAATCATGGCTGGCTTCCAATAAAATAAGGGCAGGATGACCTTTATAGGCTCCCCACCCCACAAAAAAAAAAAAAATAAAAATGCAGAAAATCTGCTCTTTGGAGGCAGCAGGAAGAGGTGCCTTCATTTTTTTTAAAAAAATAGCAATGTAACCAGCTCTTACGAAGACCAAGAGAGGCAGCATTTTGCTTTCCTCAGGGGCATGTCCCTCTGCACTCCCTAGCTTTGTGGGGGAAGAAATGAGAGTTTTCTTTTACTGTCATTATCACGCACCCTTTCAGCAGTGACCTCAGCGTCCCTCAGCAGCCGACAGCAACTGGTGGTGGCACTAGAAAAGTTCAAGGGTCCAATAAAAATGCTTCTGCCAGTTGCTTTGCCCGATAGATCTTAAGTTGAACACCTCTGAGCTATGTCAACCTACTGCATTTGAGCAATCATGGGCACAAGTTACTTTTTTCTGACAAAGAGCCAACAGAAAGCACATTTAACATTTTATTTCTGATTTGAGTATGCACTTCCAATGTAGGCCAAGATAAAAAACAAACAACTTAAAGCAGAATACTTAAGAACCTGTGATGGTGTGACCACAATGTGACCAAACCAGAGTGGTTCTGTAAAGGTCTTGAGCTGGACTCTTTTCAACATTTCTTTCCAAGCCTGAAAGTCCAGGGTGAATGTCTTGCGTACTGAAGATACTGGTACCACTGCATTTCCATAACTGGCTTCTTCTCCTTCAAGTTCCCTTATCTCCTCCACTTCGTCCTCTTCCTCCACATCGTCGTTATCATCAACTGATTCCCAAGACCCAGAATCATCTTCCTCCTCTTCAGATATTTCCCAAGACCAAGTATCATCTTCTTCACTCTCACTGCCATCATCTATTTCCTCATCACATGGATGAAATTTCTTGACACCGAGAAGAGATACAAAAATTGAAACCTTAAACACACTTTTTGGGGAATGAAGCCCCACCGAATAAAACATTGGGCCCCAAAGAATACACTGGAACTTGTATCTGAGCAGGCATGGCTCAGAACTGCCATGTAAGTTGTATTCAGAGCTTTTCCACAATGTCTTTAGTCAGTTACCTTTAAAAGTGGTTCTTTTAAAAGTGACCATCCAGCCTTAGCCAGGAGAAACCATATATGACCTAAATTGCTCAGTTCGAATGGGTGGACCAATTTCACCTTGCCAAGGTTTTCAGGACAGAAGTGGCAGCAACCCTGCCCATCAACCTGGTGTTCTGCTATTGACCTCCATTTTCTGCTCTAATATGACCCAAGTCTGTGTGAAGACTTTCAGCACTGAAATGCCTCCCTCAGAGGCAACAGCCAAATTGTCCTCTATCCCAAGATGCTAAGTTTATGTTCTTAGTCTCTCATTCTTAGAAGTTGTCACATAACAAAGATTTTTTTATAAAAAACCCAGTTACAGACTCTGGCTAAAGGGTCAGTTCTGTCCTCTGATTCCTTCCCTCATGAGCTGACAGGCAGCTGAGGATCCTCACTGCCTCTGAGATTTTTGGAGGCTGGGGAAAATGGGAGAAGGGCTCAAGTCACCACTAATGGAGACTGTAGAGCAATGGTGCTCAACCTTTTGAAGACCACAATCCCATCCATGGAAAAATTTTTTCCACAGACCGGTGGTTGGGGTGCATCTGTGCAATTTGCCCCAGCGTGATGGCTCTAATGGGCTGAGGCAAACTCCACACGCACACCCAACTTCTCCAGCGTGCTTCCGCAGTTCACCTCCAGTCCAGCAGAAGGACCAGGCTGGAGCAAACTGTGCATGTGCACCCCAGCCACTCCAATGGATCTCCAGCCTCTGGTCGTAGCCCAGCCACAAAGGCCTCATGGTCCGGCACTGGGCCATAGACCAGGAGTTGAAGACCCTGCCGTTGAGCTCTCGTTCTTAGCGGAGTATTTTTCTTTTTGGTATTTTTTAGAAACTATGTTTGTTTCTGTTCTTAGGCTCTCATTCTTGTCATGTCAAAATGTTAAATTAAAACACAACCAACAGAAATGTCTCCCTTGCCCAATCCCAGATCTGCCCACTGATTCCATCTGTCATGATGAGCTGAAGTGTGGGTGAAGGGTTCTTCAAGCCTCACTCCTCTAGCAAGGAGAAAAAACTGGTCCTTTGGTGTTGCTTTCCTTTGAACAGTGCTTCCTGCCTGATATGGTTGTGGAGTAAATCTTAAGCTTGGTGTAAAAACCCAGCTATTCCTGTTGAGTTCCAAAAAACAATATCTTAGTAACTCTCTCTAGAGAGCTCTAGGCAGAATAGGCCCTGGGTTCAAATCACCCTGTGCCAGCCACAGGCACTGGGAAAGCTGAGAGCAGTCACTATCTCTCACCTCAACCTAGATAAATGTAGTGAGGATGATAAATGAGCAGGAGGGGTAAGAACCATATGTTCTGCCCTAAGAGCCCTAAAAATGAGTTGGAATAAATGCATCCTGAATAAATATAATTCAGTTCACAGGTTTCATTACAGCTGGGTTGAAACCAAAGAGTGCAAGTCAAATGTTCAACAACACTCTATGCCATTTTACAGGGGCTTCTCCATGCTTGAGAAAGACTTATATGTCAAAAAATGTCACATGTTGTCCCAAATGAAACCCACACTAATGGAAAGATGATACTGAAGCCCACTAAGGCAGCAGGTGCATGTAAGTTGCATCTGAAGGCTTGCAAAAGTTATCTGGAGGCAAGCTGAGCACAACTCTGGTCCTTTTAAGAGAGCTTAGGGTTGCTGAATCAGCAATTTGATTATCCATTATTTTTTGTATCTGTGAGGGGTCTAAGAATGGACTCATGAATACTGACACCCCAGCTATTTAATAGTTTGGACAGGGGCTCAAGTACAAATTCCTACTAAAATTCCTACTACAGAAGTTCACTGTGTGAACCTGATAAACCAGACCTAAGCTCAGTTTTCTCCTCAGTTTTCATGACTGATCTGAGATCTGTCATGATCTTTCAGTGTAACCCATCCCATTTGGTTGTTGCAAGGACGAAAAAGGAAGAGGACACACATACACCATCTTGGTCTTATTGGAAAATGAAGGGGAGGGTCAGATGGTCCTTGTCAGGTTGGTGTGGAGGCTGGATCTAGTCCTTCCTGTGCAAAAGTGCTTTACAGCATGTTTCTGACACTCAAGTGCCAATACAGGTAGCCTCTGCCAGTTCAGAACACCAATGTTCTGATGCCCCTCACTGTACTGATGAATGCAGTTTAAGAGTTTAGAGGCCTTGCTCTGAAATTTTCACCCAATCTTGCTAGTAAATCTTCTCTTACCTGAAGAACGGTAGATTCTGCCTTTTCAAATGAAGTTTTGATCTCCTCGGCTATCTCATTATATGAAGACACTTCGTCTTCAATGTTTTGTAGGGCAGTCTCCATCTCCTGCACGTTTTCCATATTTGTTTTTTTCACAGTCTCCTTAAGGTCTTGTTCCTTCTCGTTCAGGATCTGATGGAGATACTCAAAGCCACAGGAAATGTTTTGCAAGATTTCGTCAGTGCAGGACTGCAACCATAGGAGAAACCAAGCCATTAAATGTTAAAATGAAAAAGAGTGCATTGAATGTTTTTTCCAAAGAAAGAAAGAAAGAAAGAAAGAAAGAAAGAAAGAAAGAAAGAAAGAAAGAAAGAAAGAAAGAAAGAATGTTTGCGTGTGGTTTGGCCAATTGTGAAGATGGTTCAAAGGCTGCTTTAAATAAATAAATTAAATTGAATAACTATCCCATCCATCATCCTCTTTGGGCAAGGGATTTCTGTTTTATCTGAAGTTTGAATGTTGTTTTATCACCTGACATCTATGGGCAAAATCCAGAGTAACTACAGTGAGTCCTTGCTCCGGTGTAAGAACTTACTCTGGATTCCAATATGAATTTCCCATAGGTTTTCACTAGGTGGTGCAGTAACTACGGGTGCACAAAAAGTCTCTTACGTGCTCCCATAGTTACTCTGGATTTGGGAGATTGTCTCCTGTAAAGATACTATGCTCAAAATAATTTGTTTCCTGATTTTTTTCTTAAATGTTATTTTTTATTTTATGACAAATTTATTTTGTATTTGTACATTTGGTAAGTCACCTTTTTTATGTCTGGGGAGGGGATTTGATCATATCTGCCACAGAAGTTCTGTTCAGCCTTTAGAAACCTGCACACACATGATGGAGGTGGCAGTGTATTGAGCTAACTTGCCCAATTATTGTGCCAACATGCTCTCTCTCTCTCTCTCTCTCTCTCTCTCTCTCTCTCTCTCTGTGTGTGTGTGTGTATGTTCGTGTGTGTGTGTGTGTGTGTGTGTGTGTGTGTGTGTGTGAGAGAGAGAGAGAGAGAGAGAGAGAGAGAGAGAGAGAGAGAGAGGACTTCAAAAGAATGAAGAGTTGACTTCAAAAGAATAAATTTCTCAAAATAAAATCTTGGACCACACAGAAGAACAATGTTTGCTTGGGGACTATCTCACATATCTTTTATCTTTCATAGTCATGTGGATGTACCCATTGATATTACATATCTGAACCTTCAGGAGATGTTTCACACTCTCACTTCACAGTACCACAAACCTGGGTGACATTTTCATCAAGCTGTCCACCAGAACTTCCATATATGCCACAGATAGTTCAGAACCTTGTTAGCATATCTGTGAAATTCGGTTTTCTAATCTCAGTGGTCATTACTTTTTGTTTACTCACATTAAAGCACATGTCCCACTTCTTCCAGTGCTGGTTCAAAGCTAGATCCTTGGAGGCACACTGCTTTTCACCTCTCTCCACTGAGAAAATTAACCATTGACAAATACTCTCTCTTTTCTGGTCTTTAACAAATTCCTAAGGGCTGTAGTGGCACAAGTGGTTAAGACACTGTGCCTGTTTACCAGCAGGACAGGGTTTGAGACCCGGGTCCTAGAAGACCAGGAGAGCTCCTGTCCTTAGCCCAGCTTCTACCAACCTAGCAGTTTGAAAGCATGGAAATGCAAGTAGATAAATGGGGACCACTTTAGTGGGAAGGTTAAACAGTGCTCCATGCACCTTTGGCAGTCATGGTCACCTTCATGACCATGGATGTGTCTTTGGACAATGCTGGCTCTAAAGGCTTAGAAACAAGGATGAGCACTGCACCCTACAGTTGATCACATCTAGCAGTACAACCTGCGGGGAACATCTTTACTTAAGCAATAAAAGGACCTGTACACATATACTCTGACTGTGGACGTTTCATAGGCGACTCTCTCCTGAGAAGGCCTGGGCTTTGTCTCCATCTTTCAACTTCAAAAAGTAAAAAAAAAAAACTTGAAGCCTCCATTGATGATTTCATTTTGGAATATATTCAAAAGGCTTTCTGAGAACCTGCTTCTCCCTGTTCTTCCCCCACCACAAAATAGAATAGATTCTAACCTCCATAGTCGCCATGTGCTGCTCCTGAGATCTTTAGTGATGTCCCTTAGAAAAAACCCCAGTTGAATCTGAGATGGTTTCAGTTTTTCCTGCAGTAGAGAAAGATGCTGAGAAGAAAGGAAAAATTTCCTTTCAAAAATAACTGTGGGGAAATGGGATTAAAAGAGAAGATGAAGAACTGAGCATGAAAAAGATGTTGTTTTACGGACAGCTGAATAAATGTATCAGTAAAGCAGCTACCACGTTTTCTAGACTTACAAAGGGTATGGCTTAATAAGAAGCTGACGAAACATACAAAGATCCAGGCCTATAAAGCCTGCATCCTGAGCACACTCTTGTACTGCAGTGAGTCTTGGCCCCTTCATGCGTGGCAGGAGAGAAAGCTGAACACATTTCATATGCGCTGTCTCCGACGTATTCTTGGCATCACTTGGCATGACAAAGTTTCAAATGGTGCAGTCTTGGAACGTGCTGGTATCCCTAGCATGTACACGCTTCTGAAATAGCGACGTCTACGCTGGCTTGGACATGTCATGAGAATGACTGATGGTTGGATTCCAAAAGACCTCATGTATTGAGAATTAGCGCAGGGAAATCACCCTAGAGGGAGACCACAGCTGCGATACAAGGACATCTGCAAGAGGGATCTAAAGGCCATGGGAATGGACATCAACAACTGGGAAACCCTGACCTCTGATCGCTCAGCGTGGAGGCAAAAGACGCAGCATGGCCTTCTTCAATTTGAAGAGACACTCATTCGGCAGGCTGAGACAAAGAGGCAGTCCCGGAAACAGCGAAATCTGGGGGCTGGGCAGGGGACTGACTGTCTCTGCCCTCGTGTGGAAGGGATTGCCACTCTCAAATTGGCCTGTTCAGTCATAAAAGACGCTGTGTTAGGACCTCTACTTCTGAGCACGATACCATAGTCTTTCGAGACTGAAGGATGCCAATGAATGAATGAATGAACTGTGGTGAAGTCCCACATTGCATTGCATTGAATTCACTGCATTGAATTCATTGCACCATTGCATGCAGTGCATATTTGCCTGTAGTTGTCACAGACAAATCAGCAACACCTGTGGCTGGACATGTTATTGCAACCATGTTTAGGTCTCAAATTTCAAAATATCTTGGGGTTGGTGTGGAGTTGAAAGGGAACTTCCAAGCACTTGCACTGCCCAGCAGCGGTCCCATGGAGTGCATGATGTGCTTTTCAGAAGTGGAAGCAACTCAAGTCCTATCAAGTCACAAAGCGCTGACACAGTAACTTGGAAAGCGCATTTCTTATGAGTGGTATTCAAGTCGAGTTGCAGTGGGGTGGTGACTCCAGATTTGAATTAACCCTACTGGATTTCCCCATCACTGCAAATTAGGCTATGAGCATTGAGGGCTAACCAACGTGTTACTTGGCCTCGGAACACCTTCGTGTGTCCACATGCCTCAGGATTTGATCTTCTTCACATTGGCACCCCTCTAGGTGTGGTAACTGAGGCAGTGTACCCTCTGCCCCTTAGATATGCCCCTGCTATAGATCTATAATAATGATATTGAAATGTATACATTTCTATCCCATCCTATAACCCAAGTATACACGGGGTTCCTAAAAAATTTAAACCAGATGCCTATAATTCCCCTTACCCACACCAAGGTCTACTGGTCTACCTTTTATCTCCTACCTTTTCACTCATAGCTCCATGATCCATTTTCCTAAAAGAACCCCTAAAATTAGGATCAAGGCACAACAGTGAACCACAGACCCACCTTTTACCACCACACCAGCTGTTCCTCAGTTTTTTTAAAAAAACATATGGGTCTGAAAGTGAGGTTTCTGTTTTGATGTCACAATGGAATTCCTGGTGGAGGCTGCCTATTGGCAGAGGATGATGCCACTTAAACTGCCAAAGCCAGTGGTGATGTTCAGTTTGCGCTGGATCGGTCCAGTAACTGAAGCTTCAGTTACCATCTCTCCGCCCCCCACAATATAAATTAAATAAGTTGTGCTCACACTTCAGATTCACTCAGGTGGAGCATAATTAGTGATCATAATTATTGATCCGAAGGAGGAACATAATTAGTGATCTTTCCAGCCCCTGAATCTAAATCTGGTGTGACAGATGGGGTTCAATATCTTCAGAGACCAACCCAGAAATTGTTCAAAGTGCAGAGGTTGATCTCAGGACTTGGGCTGCTGACTCTCCGGGACTATCCTGGAGCCCCCAGTGATTGTCTTTGGCAGCAATCCTAAACTCCATTTAGGCCAGACTAAGCCCCAGTATAAGTCCTGTGCTGACCTGGGCGTGTTACCAAAGTGCCATAAAACACTTCTGCGCCACTCCTGGGGATGGATTAGACTAGTGCGCAGGCATGCTCTTATCTCCCTACATCACCAAGGGATCGGGAAGACCAATAAGTTGTGCCAGCCTTTGTTAGGATGCACCCTTAATCTCCAGATGATTACAAAAAACCATCCTGGAAATTTTATCAAGCCTCTAGGAATGTCAAAGTGGTAAATCCATCTCTAAAATAGCTTCAGTCTGAGTTGGCAACTCTACCCCAGGCCTAATCAAATATAGCAAAGGAGAGAGTGTCTGTAAGCATGTGCAGAGTGGCTGTCTCTCACAAAAGTTAGCTCTCTAATTGCACAAGTAGTATCTTTCACCTCCTCCATCCATTTCTGCTGCTTGTCAGCACAGTCACTAGTGTTTGCATCACATAATGCACAAGGCCAGCATATCACCCCCATGATGGACCTTCTCCCATGCAATGGATGGGGCAACATTGCCACTGGTTCTTTTGGAGAAATACCATTGTGGGGCCCCACTGCCTTTTTAATTAAAGAACTCAGATACATATATCAAAGCAGTTTTATGTATCCAATGGTATATGTTGGATTATTCCTATAAATTGTGTTTTTCATCATCAGTGGTGTTATACTCCTCACCCCCACAGGTAGAGGTGGACAACCTCAAAATGCCAGATGCAGGGAAGGACACCTGGATGCAGTGGATCACTTCACTGGATCAGGCCCATCTAGTGCAGCTTCCTGTATCTCACAGCAGCCCACCAGAGTTCTCAAGGAGCACACCTTGTGTGCTTCCCTGCATCTGGCATTTTGAGGCTGTCCACATAAACATCTATCTATGCACACATGCACCCCTCATAGCTTGACATCTAACCTTTGTATCTTTAACAACATTTTTGGCGCAGCAGGAAATTGTTCATTGAGGCTGAGGCTGGAACTGGCACATCACACAGCTGGGAATCAAATCCTCTTTGCCGAAGAGCTTCAACAGCTCAATGTGTTTTGGGCAGATGCCCATCAAAGCAGCACCTGGTGGTTGCTCCTCGATCTGTAATCAGCAGATTTCCTCAACTAGAACTCCATTGCCCTTGAATTTGTGCCATTGCCATAAGAGGGGGAGCAGACGTTGTGATCACATGCCTGTGTTCTGGCCCCTGAGGGCAGGACACATTAAGCGGGAAAAGGGAAGCCCATGAATCTAAACCTGGAGTGACAGAGGGGTTCTATATCAGCAGGGACCAGCCCTGACATGGTCTGAAGGGCAGAAGTCTGTTTCTGGGTTAGGGTTGCTAACTCTCCAGGACTGACCTGGAGTCTCCAGGTACCAGTATACCATCTGCGGATGGTTACAGAAAAAGCAATCCTGGAAGCCTATGGGAACGTCTTAAAATCTCCAGAAATAGCGAAATAGTTAACCCCTGCTAACTGGGCAAATGGCACTCTTTCCAAGTGGGTGTTCCTCCTTTCTTTAGCAGGGGGAAGAGTAACTGGCCCTAAACACCCCCAGCAATGTCTGTTCAAGTGGCTTCTGTTGGTGTTCTTTGTGCATTTTAGATTGTGAGCCCTTAGAACAGGGGTCCTCAAACTACGGCCCGTGGGCCGGATCAGGCCCGCCAGAGGCCTCAATCCGGCCCGCCAGCCTTTTGGGGGTTTTGGGAGGAGCTTTGTGGGCACTGGGGGGGCAGTTCAAGGCTGCCACGGCGAAGATCCGCCAGTTGCGGCAGCCCTGTGTAAAGGGAGAGAGCCCCTCGGGGCTCCAGAATTTGTGCAGCTTCAAGCTGCCCCTTTAAATTTTTTTTTAAATGTTGCACGCACAGCTGGAGCAGCACGTGCACTTCATCTACCCCAGGGGTTCTGGCTGGTGCGTGCGCCTACCGCCGCTCTCTCGCGGCCACCCCAGCTTCCAGGGGCTTACTTCTGAGTAGACAAGCAGAGAGCTGGGCTATAAAGGACATCCTCCCATCCACACTTTCCTGGGAGTAAGCCCCATGGACTCTAATGGGCCTTACTTCTGAGTAGATATGCAGAGGGCTGGGCTTACTTTCCTGGGAGTAAGCCCCACTGACTCTAATGGGCCTTACTCCTGAGTAGACATGCATAGGCTTGGGCAAAATTCCTGAACAGCAAGCCTAAAATTGAGGTGAACTTGTGTTTGTGTGTGTGTGTAAGAATACATGGGTGGGAGTGTGTGTGAGAGAGAGTGCATGGTGTGTGTCAGTGCATGTCACTGACACGCCTTGTGTTGCTGCAAATTGCTTTGAGGGTATCTTACAATTACATGTCTTAAGTCTGAAATGTAAAATATGTTGTAGAAAAATATGTTAAGTAAAATATGTTGAAGTAACGTGTTGCTGGAAACTGCTTTGAGGGCACCTTGCATGTCTGGGTGAGAATCAGGCACGTTAAAAGGTTTTCAATTTCAAAAGTGTTGAAATTAAATACAGGAAAGCAATACAAGCATTTTTGCTTCATTTTATCATGTCCTACATTTTAAAATGTAGGATAAAATGTAGGATGTCCTACATAAGTCCTCTCACTCCCCGGCCCCCGACAGTGTCTGAGGGACAGTAAACTGGCCCTCTGTTTAAAAAGTTTGAGGATCCCTGCCTTAGAGAGTGTCTCTAAGCATGTGCAGAGTGGTTGTCTCCCACAAATGTTAGCATTCCAATTGCACTTCTGTTCCACAACTGGTGTAAATTTGACCTCCTCCATCTATCTTGCTGTTTGCCTCCAACACTGTAACTTCCTTCCGCCAATAAGATCCATCTTCATCAGTTGTCTTCAGAAGCTTCTCCAGAGGTTTTAGGGTCGGTTTCTCCTTTTGAAGTGGAGAAACCTATGGGGACTAAAGATAAATGTACAATTCCCTCTAACAGAGACCCCTGGCAAGAATGGGGACAACAGGATAGAATGATACCTGTGTTAGAAAGCAAGGGCCATATCATAACTATGTTCTGGGGTAGGCAAGCTGGGCCACTTTACTAGCTGCAGCTTGATCGGCTTGGGACTAAAGAGGAAAGCCAAGCCTAAATGAGGTGTGGAACCCACTTGCCTTCTCCATCTAACATGTCCTATACAGTGCCAGATTTACGTACAAGCTAAACAAGCTATAGCTTAGGGCCCCACTCTCTTGCCCCCCCCCCCCAAAAAAAAAATTTAAAGAAAAAACCTGGATGTACATTTCCAAAATATAAAAAAAAACAAATAAAATAAAACTGCACACAGCAACAGTGTTTTCTTCAACAATTACTTTGATAAAATACATATTTTATTATGTGCAAATGGCTTTAGATACCTATTAGGTCCATAAATTACTATATAGCATATATTCAATACAAAAAAGAGCGACAATTTGTTGTTGACATATAGAGTATTACCCTATTACTTTCAATAGCTTAGGGCTTCATCAAACCTAAATCTGGCCCTGGTCCTATACATACTGCAAGAAGAGACCTATGATGTGCTATGAATACCTAACAGTTGCTCTTGTCACCAATGCCTCATATGACAATGTCATCATGTATCAACTTGTCACAAATGTCCTCATACAAGGCCTGGGCAGCAATGAGCTCACACAGGCTGCAATCCTAAGCCCTGATTAGGTTGGCACAAGTCCCATGCTGGTCTTGGAACATCAGAAAAGTGCCATAAGGCACTTCTGTGCCATTTTCGGGGACGGGGGGATAGGCCAGTGACATGAGCCAGTCTCCTCATACCATTGTGGAAACAGGGATGCAGGTGAACTGAACTGGCCTAAATTGGTTAGGATTGTACCCACAAGCACCCAAACATCTCCAAGATGGCTTCAATTACATAGCTGTATCAGGTGTTTCAGATTCCTTTTGTACAACGGGCAACATAGCATTCATGATATCTGCTGAGGGACATAAAGATCTCATTGAGCAGATGTGATGGCCGGAAATATATAATTTTTCTCAAATACTACTTTGTTTGCTGCAGATGGCAATAATCTTGATCATATTTTCCAGATATGGAAGAGCCTAACAACATGTGAGAATTGCTCTTTCTGTGGTGGTGACATCTCAGCACAGCTCACCAGCTGAGAACAGATGATGGTGGGCTGGGAGAGCCTAAGGGTGCAATCCAGAGTAACTATGTGGAGTCCTTGCTCCGGTGTAAGAACAATTTGCTCTGGATTGCAATATGAATTTCCCATAGGTTTTCACTAGATGGTGCAGTAACTACAGGTACACGTAATGTCTCTTACGTGCTCCCGTAGTTATTCTGGATTGTAGGGTAAGGGCCAGATAAAGAGCTTCTGCAAGATGCATTTCCCTTGTAGGTCTTATGAGAGCCAAGGTGGTATAGTGGTTAGAGAAATATTTAAGTAATTTTTATTTAAGTAATTTTTATCCCGCCTTTCTTCCCCCACAGGGGGAAGAATAGAGAGAGGCCTGGAAGATCCAGATTCAAATCCTGCTTGGTCATGAATCTTCCTCGGTGACCTGGAGCCAGTCACATACTCTTAGCCTCACCTACCTCACAGGGTTGTTGAAAGGTCAGCAGGAGAGTTGGAACTAAAGCTTTGTAAGCCACCTTGAAATGGGAAAGGTTGGGTGAGTATATATGCATGCATATGAATGTATATGTGCACAAATAAATAAATAATGTCTGCTGCATTTGAGAAAGCTTAGGCACAAGATATTATTTCTTCTGGAAAAAAGAGTGAACACTAAAATTTTTTGGAATGTTTTTACTTATGATCTAATCATTCAAACCAGAAGTGGATGAGAGTGATGAACAAACAACACAAAGCAAAAGAATATAAAGCCGTTCTCAGCAAGATGATGGGTTGCACTACTGGGCTCAACTGGAATGGTTTGGCAATGATAAGGGATTGGTTTTCTTTCCAATTTTTGTTATTGGCCAGATTTCCATTGCCTGCCTTGAGACTTGGTGTAACTGTATCTCCATAACTTCCAACATCTTCCACTTCCTCTTTTTCAACTTCCTCAGGTTCATAATCCCCATAATTGTTCTTCCATGCCTGAAATGTCTTGACTCTGAGGAGAGAAAGATACCAAGGTTTCAATCTTAAACACACTAACCTGGGAGTTAGCCACACCAAACATGATTAAGAGGAACATGTGTCTCTGTAAAAAATCTTCACATTCGTTTAAGTGTAGGATTATAAGTTGTATGAGGAGCTCTTCAATGAGGAGCTCTTTCTCCACATCACACCAGCTTTGATCTGCCATTGCTGGAGTGCATGTGAAAGGACATATTGAATTATGGGGGCTGGACTAATGACAAACCAGAGTGAACGCTTCTAGATGGCAGATTGTCAGCTAGTTCTCATTGCATGAAGAGTAGCTAGCTGTTTAGTGTTGCTTTCTTTTTGGAGAGTGCAATTCAATTTTGCAATAGTGCAATTCCGGCTCGGACTGCCAGTTGGCAGAATAAAGTATTGCATGGCCAATTCCTTGCCAAGATCGAAGGAAAAGTGGATCAGGATAAGACCTGGTTGTGGCTGACGAGCGGAACACTGAAGAAGGAGATGGAAAGCCTGATACTTGCTGCCCAAGAACAGGCAATCAGGACAAATGCCATCAAGGTCAGAATTGAAAAATCAGCCCATGACCCCAAATGCCGGCTCTGCAAAGAAGTGGATGAAACTATCGACCACATTCTAAGTGGCTGCAAGAAGATCGTGCAGACTGACTACAACCTAAGGCACAACTCTGTTGCCCAGATGATCCACTGGAATCTATGCCAAAAGTATCTGCCAGTGGCAAAAAACTGGTGGGACCACAAGCCTGAAAAAGTGGTTGTAAATGAGCAGCTCAAACTTCTGTGGGACTTCAGGATACAGATGGACAAGGTCTTGGAATACAGTACTCCAGATATCACCATCATAGAAAGCAGTCAGGTGTGGCTTGTTGACATCGCCATACCAGGTGACAGCAGAATTGAGGAGAAACAACTGGAAAAGATCTTCCGCTACCAAGACCTAAGAATCGAATTACAGCATATCTGGTGTAAGCCAGTGCAGGTGGTTCCAGTGGTAATTGGCACACTGGGTGCAGTGCCCAAAGACCTTGGCAGGCACCTGGAAACTATTGGCATTGACAAAATATCACTCTGCCAACTGCAGAAAGCCACTCTTCTGGGATCAGCATGAATTATACGTCGCTACATCACACAGTCCTAGACTCTTGGGAAGGGTCCAACTGGTGAAGTGAATGAAACCAGCACAAAATTGTTTGCTGTGCATTTATGTATAGTAGTAGTAGTAGTAGTAGTAGTAGTAGTAGTAGTAATAATAATAATAATAATAATAATAATAATAATAATAATAATAATAATAATAATAATGCCTCTGAAACAATGTGGAACTGGAAAAAGTCACTATCACCTCAACCTACAACACAAGATAAATGTTGGGAGAAGAAAAGCATATAGAAAAGAATATAGGGCGGAGAACCCTAAATTCTGCCTTGAGACCCTGAAGCACAGATGAGATGAAAGTATCATAAATAAAATGCAATTCAGTCCACAGATTCCTTTTCAGCTGGGATGAAAAGGGCTCCATGGATGTAGTGACTACACAGAGATGAGACAGAAGAAAATTTCACTAAAATCTTACCTGCTCATCAGATCTTTGAAGTCCTATAAGAAACAAAATTAAAATATGTTTACACACCCTTTGAATTAATATAATCTTAAAATATTGTAGTTGAGAGGGACCTTGGAGGTTATCTAATTTAGAGACTCTGAAAACTTCGATCCCTATGGTGACTATGGTATTTAAGATCACTTTGCTAAACGGGGCAGAGGGACGTTGTCCTTATAGGGCCATGTTGGCATCCATCAGTCTTGAAAGGCCATGGTATCGTGCTTGATGCTGCATGCAAAACACAAAGGCCTGGGTAGATTGATATGGAGGATAGGCTGTTACCCAAGCAGCAAATCCCCCCTCCACACCAATGAAATAGTCCAATGGAAAGGCAGAGGTGATTCGATTTGATCCAGCTGCATTGCAGAGCTGGGCTAAGGACAGGAGCTCACTCTGTCATGTGGGGACCGACCGGTGTCTCAAACCCTGGCCTGCTGGTTAACAGTCACAGTGTCTTAACCACTTGCGCTACCCATAGCCTTTCCCACAAAGTCCAAAATGTGTGAGGAGCCCTGTGCAGACCTCTGTAGGGCTCCTTGAGTCTTAGAATACAGGAAATAAGTAATTGCAAACCACTTTTGGTCTGTGATCATGAAACTGAAAGAATAATCCAAACATTTTCATGGTTCTAAGTCTCCCTATTCTAAGTTCAATACAAGTTAACAAAATGTAATATTCTTCATCCCATTAGCGACACAATCCTGAAGGTTGCATTGCTGCCTTCTCTGTTTTTCGATGCTTTAAGACAGTGGTTCTCAATCTTCCTAACACCGTGACCCTTTTATAAGTTCCTCACGTTGTGGGGACCCCCAACCATAAAATTATTTTCAATGTTACTTTATAACTAATTTTGCTACTGTTATGAATTGTAATGTAAATATACGATATGCAGGATGTATTTTCATTGTTAGAAATGAAATGTGTGTTCTATGCACACATTGAACTCAATAGGAGTTATTTCAGAGTAGGCATGCATAGGATTGGGCCCTGAGGCTGTCAGTCAGCCCCAGTGCGCACGCAGCTACAGCCGGAGGTCTGGCAAGCCTGACCTGGCCCCCTGCACCAGAGGTCTTTAGGCGACCCTCAGGAAAGCACTAGGCGACCCCCAAAGGGGTCCCGACCCCCACTTTGAGAAACACTGCTTTAAGCGGTCAGGAGCTGAGGCAGGCACTCAGGCAGGGTGCCACAGTTTACCACCACTAGTTAATAATTTCACCCTCATTTGTATCTTTAATTAGCAGCCGAATGAGAAAAAATCCAGTCAATGTTATTCATCTAAACACTTTGAAACCACTTTTTCCCCATCCCACAAACTCCACCACAGCCTACAAAATATGTCCCTCATTGCTCTGATGGACGGCCTCGCATTTCAAGGCTATAGAGGTCTTGCTTTAAAATGTTCATCCAACCTTGCCGATAAACCTCCCCTTACCTTGAGAAAGGCAACACTGTCTGCAATTTCAAGTGCATTTTTGATATTGGTGTTCATCTCGGTGTGTGAAGACATTTCGTCTCGGAGCGAGCACAAGGTGTCCTGCATCTCTCCCATGTTCTTTGACTGCATCTCTTCCACATTCTTCTTAAAGTCTTCTTCCTGCTTGTTCAGGACCTGGTGTAAATCCTCACATTCTTTGGAAATGTGACTCAAGATTTTGTCAGTGCAAGTCTGTGAGATGTCAAATCAAACAGGAAAATTTTCAGTTAGTAGGCAAGAGAGCTTTCAATGTTTTTATTTCAAAGATACAAAAATATTAATTTTTTTTCTAAAGTTAAGGTTTTGTGAATGCCAGTCAGTGTCCTAAATGTTGTGAAGAATAACACTGCCATCTTCCATCAAACAAAGTTTGCTGAGAAGTTATGTATCTTCCAAAGAAATGTATCTTTTTTTGCTGAACCCATTAGTTTTTAATTTTTTTTCCCCAAAGTGCATTACCATACTCTTAAAAGTGAAGTTCAACTGCATTTTGCTCCCCACTTTCTCACTTTGGAGAGCTCCTGGCTTCTACAGCGCCTCATAATCCCTTTTGGTCTTCACACCCAGAAATATTTTGTGTTCCCTGCAATCTTAGCCACCTTGCTTCCTTCCTCTGACTCCAGATCTTATCTGAACAAGCACGGGTCCCAAGTCAGATCTTTGGGCATATCACTTTTCACCTCTCTCCATTGTGAAAATTACCCACTGACTCCTACTCTCCATTTTCTGGTCTTCAACCAATTCCTAAGCCATAAGATGGCTTGCCCTCTTATGCCCTGTGGAGTTCCCATAGAAGACTCTTCACCTTTCACACATAGCAGATGGAAGAACACCAAAGCAGGCCTCCGTCAGTCTTGGAAGACTATGGTATCGTGCTCGGCGCTGCATACGCTGCATGCAAAGCACGAAAGCCTGGGTTGGATTGTTATGGAGGATGGGCTGTTACCCAAGCAGCAGATCCCCCCTCTCCACACCACTGAATTAGTCCAATGGAAAGGCAGAGCCAATACGATTGGATCCAGCTGGCGTCGCAGAGCTGGGCTAAGGACAGGAGCTCACCCTGTCTTGTGGGGCCGACCCGGGTCTCGAACCTTGGCCTGCTGGTTAACAGGCACAGCGACTTAACCAGTGTGTAGCTATCCCTGATGGCTCTATTCTGGAATATAAACAGATTGGCTCATATTCCTTTAAAACAGTGGTTCTCAATCTTCCTAATGCCGTGACCCTTTATAAGTTCCTCACGTTGTGGGGACCCCCAACCATAAAATTATTTTCATTGCTACTTTATAACTATCATTTTGCTACTGTTATGAATCGTAATGTAAATAACTGATATGCAGGATGTATTTTCATTGTTACAAATGAAATGTGAGTTCTGTGCACACATTGAACACAATGGGATTTATTTCAGAGTAGACATGCATAGGATTGGGCCCTGAGTCTGCAATCATATCCACATTTACATGGGAGTAAAGGCCTCCCTGACTATAATGGGATTTTTTTCAGAATAGGCATGCATAGGATTGGGCCCTGAGGCTGCAATCCTATCTACATTTACATGGGACTAAAGGCCCCCTGACTATAATGGGATTTATTTCAGAGTAGGCATGCATAGGATTGGGCCCTGAGGCTGTCAGTCAGCCCCAGTGCGCATGCAGCTACAGCTGGAGGTCTGGCAAGCCTGACCTGGCCCGTTGCACCAGGGGTCTTTAGGCAACCCCAAAGGGGTCCTGACCCCCACTTTGAGAAACACTGCTTTAAAAGACCC
Source organism: Cryptoblepharus egeriae (assembly GCA_030015325.1). Lineage (NCBI taxonomy): Eukaryota > Metazoa > Chordata > Lepidosauria > Squamata > Scincidae > Cryptoblepharus > Cryptoblepharus egeriae. Next base: position 14,587,986 of record JAREYC010000002.1, read on the forward strand.
ATTCTTACCTTCATTGTTGTAATTTTCTGCTCTTGATCAACAACATCCTTTTTAACTTTCTTTAGGGACCTTCTCAGTTGACTTTGATATTGTTTCAGTTTTCCCTGTAGCAGATGAGTGGTGAGAACAAACAATTTTAATCGCTAAGGCTTCTCTACTCAAAGTTTCCACCTAAAGAAAAGTTAATTAATTTTTATCGTCTAATAATCTACTTTGAGATAGTAGCCTCTTGAATTTTGCTATAACTGCATCGAATTTAGGGCAAAACCTCAAGGTACTGTAGGTACCTCAAGGTACTGTAGATCTAAACTTAATGACTGTAGCCCTAGAACTAAAAATGAATCTTTTTTTGAACAAACAATTCGCTTTCAAAAATGACAGTGGCAAACATGGGACATTAGAAGATAAAGAATGGTGCATGAAAATGAGATTTTCCATGCACATTTAGTTGGAGATGTCTCATTTAATTCAATGCATCTTTGTGTGTAGTGTGCATCTGCATGTAGCTGCCAAAGACCAACAGCCCACTCCCATGTTTCCTTAGCATGCAGGACTACACTGGTGCCAAATTGGTGACCTCTGTGTCCATGGGACACGGAAGCAGCCCATGACTCCTCACGGTGAACAAATGTCTGCTTGGATCTGCACCAGCTGTTAAACATTTAAGCTGGTACAGTACCAAGGGAACCTATGTTGGGTTTCCTAATCTAGGAGGGGGGTCAGGATATGGCAGCAGACTTGGGCCCACTCCTTCCTCCTACCACCCTCCTCTGGCCCAGTTCTGCCCCATTCCTAGTCTCCCGATTCCTTGATTGGCTCTTGGAATAATTAGTCTCATTGGCCAGCGGATTTTTTTTGTCACATAGGCAATTGTGTTTTCATTTTCTGGTTATTTTGCCTTAACTTTAGATAAAATGCAGATATTTCTACATTGTTTGTTCCATTATAGCCTGCCTGAAAGTATCCTCTCTAAGTGATATATAATAGGTGGTATTATTCAGAAACACAAACTTTCTACATTGTTTCCAAAATTTTATCTTCTATTGTCATCCCCCCATTTTCATAGAATATACATTTTTTTCCACTGTAGTCTATATTGTGGGCTGTGGGTGGCGCAAGTGGCTAAGACACTGTGCTTGTTAACCAGCAGGCCAGGGTTCGAGTCCCAGGTTGGCCCCACAAGACAGGGTGAGCTCCTGTCCTTAGCCTAGCACCTGTGACGCCAGCTGGATCCAATTGTATTGGCTCTGCCTTTCCATTGGACTAATTCAGTGGCGGGGAGAGGGGGGATTTGCTGCTTGGGTAACAGCCTATCCTCCATAACAATCCAACCCAGGCTTTCGTGCTTTGCATGCAGCGTATGCAGCGCTGAGCACGATACCATAGTCTTCCAAGACTGAGGCCTGCTTTTTTAGTCTATATTAAATTACATGTCAAATCATAACAGGATGGTATTATTGATAAATTAAACATTTTCCCTTCAGCGGATGACCGTCAGGGGTTGTCCTGGGGCAGCTTATACATTGAGTTTTGGAGCCACAAAGAACTTATAGCTCTGCTACTGTCTCTGCTCCTCTTCGCTTCGCCACTGCCATTCAACCCATTTTCAGTCAGGAAAACAGACTTGATCAAATCTAACCTTAGCATATTCTGCAGCAATTTTGGTAGTCAAGAAATTGTGTTGTCGATGCAGAGGTTGTTTCAAACAGCCAACACAGGCAGGAACCAGATCCTGTTTGCAGAAAAGCACCAAGGGCTCATTATGATCCTTGCAGATTTCCTCCAAAGAAACACCTTGCGGGGGCTCCTGGTTGACCAGCAATTGGCGCGCTCTCTCAGCTAGATTGGCCAAAGCTCTGTTGCCCAAGAATTCCTCCTGTGAGAAGGGGAGCCGGCATTCTGGACATTTGCCTGAGTTCTGATCTCTGAGGACTATGTGCTCCAAGCAGGAAAGGCAGAAGTTGTGGCCGCAGTACAACATCTGGGGTTCCTGGAAGAAAGTGAGGCAGATTGAGCACTTCAAGTCCTCTGCCATGCTAGATGCCATGCTAGATTCCATGATGTCAGATGAAGGGCTGTCAGATCTTCCAGAACAGAGCATAGCAAAGGAGCGCTTCTAGGGGACGGAGACGGCATTCATTATCAGCATCAAAAGAAATGAGGAAGCCCCATTCAAATTGAGACCATGAGGTATGCCGAGATGGAATCTTCTTCACAGAATCTGCATTTCCTATTAGTATCTACTGGAAATCACAAAAGTTGAAAATCAGTGAGCAGACTTTAAACTCTATCCCCTGTCCATAGTAGGCTATTTGCGACAACTGCACAGGATTTTAAGTGCGGGCAAAATTTATTTGCAGAGTCGTCTCCCTACAAACAAAATTCAATTATCCAAAATCTTCAATAGGCAAGTGCTGAAAAGTGCTGAACACTGAATTATGTCCCTCTCACCTCAAGTTGTGTTAAAGGCTCTGCTGGGAATAATGAAATAATTTAAAATAATTTAATTCCCATTTCTCATTGAGGCCACTGATCAGAGAGCTCCCCCCCCCCATTTAGTGCGCTCATTTTTAGCACAGCAATAGTGTGGCGATAGAATGGGATCGGATTCTTGCATTTATATCTGGAATAAAGAGAAGCACATCACTACATCCAAATAATGTGAGAGAAGGATAAGGGGAAACTTTGTTCTTTCTATGGACTTGAAGATTATTTTTGTCCTTGCCCCAATTCTGTCTCTTATCATCCACCTAAAGTAGAAAAGCAAGAGGCAGCTCAGTTTATTATATTTAAAAGATGAATACTCAATATTCAGAATCAAGTGGCACCAGAAACTCCCAAGTTCAAATCCTGTCGCAGTTTCAAACTAGACAGCACATTAAATTGCATCATTGATTAGTGCTGGTTTTCCTTTACGATAAAAATAACAGTCGCATGGAGACTCAATCCAGATGGGGACCAAGAGATGGAGGCAAAAGGTATCTAATATTTGATTTCAATGCTGTGTTCCCTCTAACTTTCAATCCTAAAGTTTTAAAAGGTAGCATTTTGGAGGGAATTTTTGGTCAGAAAATGAATTGGGCTTTCAAATTGGAATTTGAAGTCAGATCCTCCTCAATATTTCAGGAGGAGATCCTAGCATCTAGCCATTTAGGAAAGGCGTCTGAGACCTGATCTTCCAGAGTAGATTCAGCAACAAAACTGCCGCCTCAGAAGTGCCAGCAACGGGAGAAAGAAACCAGTACAGACCAGGTTCATGCCCAATATTGCATCAAAGTTGCTCCAAATTCAACCCAAAAGTTGGTCCTCTCCCTGGAGGCCTCTAAAAGCACTCCCAGTTTTTGGCAAAAACCTATATTCATGGCCATTCACAGGACTCCATTCATGAGAAGTCTGACCTGCCTCTCAGTCCAAGGCATGGTACTCAGGGCAACATATCTTCCCCACTTTAGCTACACTATATAGTGTATATATATTTTTAAATAATGTACACTATCCTATCTTCTTTCTTCATGGAACCCTTTTCCTTCGTTCCCATCATGTTCCCTAGAAATTCACAGCAGAGGCTATCCAAAAGCCCTTCTAAGCTATCTTTTACGTAACACTTCTCCACACACATATATGGCTTCAATTGCCATAACCCCATCTAGGGTTGCCATAATTCTTTTCCACAAAATCAGGAGAGGACCCTGATCTGTCACACTTGCCAGTATGTGAACACAATCCCCCCAAATCAGGACAGTCTGTTTTTCGAGACCTATGGCAACCCTACCCCTGTCCCAAAAGACCCCCTAAAATTAGGATCAAGATACAGGTGAACACCTCTAATTCCTTTCCATCCTACTGCGGTGAAGCCGCCTCTGACTACCACTACCAGTCAGTTATAACCGGGCAGTTATCTATATATAACTGATGGTGAGGGTTCGATCTCACAATGGAATTCCTGGAGGAGGCTGCCTATTGGCAGATGATAATGTCACTGAAACTGTCACAGCTCTGGAAGTGATACTCACTTTGCACTGGATTAATCAATTAATCAATAAATTAATTGATTAATAAATCAGTTATGCTGTTAATTAACTGATTAATATAATTAATTAATCAGTTAATTAACAATGTAAATTTCCCAGGTGAGGAAGATGTGCAGCTGCTTCTTGCTTTAGAGGACTTTGCAAATTGGTTTGTTGCCCCCTCCCCCCGGTGGGGGGGGATTTTCCATGCACCTTTGATCAGGGTTCAACCACTGACGATATCAGGCGTCACCTCTGGTTTCAGAGAAGATATAAGAGCCAACTAAGCAGCTGATGGTGGGGCTGGGACTGCCCAAGGTCCAGATAAAGAGCTTCTGTAGTTTCTGATAAAGGCTGCATTTTGCTCACAGACCTTATGCTTTGACTCCCCTTTGCTATATCAACTTATTGCATGTTTTTTGAGTAAGCAATAAGTTATTTCTTCTGAAAAGGAGGAAACAAAAAATATAATGTGGAATGTATTTATTTATGAATAGCATATTGTATCCACGTTGTGGGAGTAAAATGCCCCCCAGGAACCATCCACCTCGTGTCCCATCCCCCCATTGTGCAACACCCTTGCACATCATCCCCCATGCACATCAACGCCCCATGCGCAGCAATCCTGAATGTGTAACTTCCCCCACAAGCATCAATCCTGAATGCACAGATCCCCATGCACATCAACTCCCCATGCGCATCAACCCCCTTACGCATTAACCCTGAATGCGCATCAATCCCCCATGCACAACAGCCACTCATGCGCATCATCCTTCCATGTGCCTCATCCCCCCTGTGCATCAATCCCTATGCACAATTTTCCCCATGTGCAACTTCCCCCCAATGTGCAACTCCCCCCGCCCCCGCGCCACATCCTCTCACCCCATGCACATCCCTTCACAACCCGGGCCAGTGCAGGATTTGGGGCTGGGTGTTGATAAGTCTTCAGTGTTAAGTATAGGCCAAAAATGTGTTGCACCACTTTTCAGGTTCTTAAGGATTAAATTTCTCAACATCTCTTCTTGGTGGATGTTCATGTCACAGAAGGAACATCCTCCTCAAATTTCAGCTTCTGGCCCAGTGGTTTAGGCTGGGTGTTGATGAGTGAGTGAGTGAGTGAGTCAGTGAATCAGTCAGTGTCTTTTCAGTTTTATATACAGGGTGATTGAAAAGTAACTCCCTATTTTAAAATTATAATATGGGGAGTTACGTTCCCTATAATATAGGGAATTACTATACACCCTGTATATAGATTTAGGGCGCAATCCAGAGCAAGTTCAACCTGCTCTGCCTTAACTGCTCTCTCCTAACTATTCTGTATCCAGAGCAGAAAGTTATGCTGCATCCAGAGAGTCAGGAAGCCTGGGCTGCCCTAACTGCTCCAGAGCATGCTAAGTCTGTGACAGCTGGGGAGGGCTTGCTCCTGAGTAGACCCCCCTCAGATCACACTGAAGAAGGAACAGCTGTGGTGCCTACATTATAAGGAAGCCCAGCAGTTCCTGACAACCAGTTACAGCTGCAGTTCTGCTAGTGCAAGATGGATGCTTGGAGTGGCCTGCTGTATCCTGAGGTTTGTGGGCTGCTGTAGTTGTGCCATATCCTGAGGTTGAGAGGCAGGGGTTGCAGCTAGGCTGGCCAAGATTTTTGGTCAACACTACCATTCTTACTTAGGCCTTATCATGGACCTCTATGGGCCTACTCATTACTATACCTGCTCCTGAGGTGGTATATCTCTGAGGAACTGGGAGAGGGCATTTCTGCCTTGAAACAGGCTTTGGATACAGAGTAACTGCTCTGCCCTAGGCAATGCTAAACTTGCCCTCAACTTTCCTCTCTTGAGCTGCTTAGGCTGCCCCAGTTAGGGCAGAGCAGGTCCACCTCTCTTAGGGCACCCTATGTTGCCTTGCTCTGCCCTCAGCCTCTTCCAGAGTAACTGGGCTGGAGCATCTTGCAGTTGCTCCACCCTAGTGATAGATAGGGCACCCTAAGGCCTCTTATGTGCAAGGAATAGTTGCTCTGGATTGGGCTGTTAATCAAGCATTCCAAAAGTGGATAATTAAGAACAAAATTCTGAACCTCTATTAGCATGACCATGTGTCGACACAGGGTCATGCTGACAGAGGTTCATTGATATTTTGTTTTGTTGTTCTTCATATGTGATTTGCCACCTCCTTGGCAATGCATGCTCATTGCTCACCATAAAGTTCCTCTGCACCTAGACTTGCCATAATTTTCTTCCACAAAATCAGGACAGGATCCATTGTCACACTTGCCAGTATGTGAACATAATTCCCAAAAGACAGGATTGTCCCTGTTTTTTGGGACACATGGCAACCTTATCTGGACCAATACAAAGATGTGGAGAATCCTGTTATTTATCTGTGGGGGTGTGTGGTACAGACAACAACACCAAAGCAACTGCTACCATGACCCGGGGACTATCTGGAGAAATGGGGTGGACTGCAGTATCCCCCACTGTATCCCCACTGGCCCAAACAGCTTCCATCACCTATTGCAACCCATTTCCCAAAAGTGAGCTGCAAATATTTGCACATGTGGTTAATGAAATTTGCAGACTTTAGAGTATCTTGGTAACTTTATGTAATTGGTCTGCCAAATGTGTCCAAAGATGAAGTATAAAAATAAATTCAAAATATTCCCTTTTCTGGAGAAGATTTTCAGCCTGTTGCCAGTATATTCTTTTTCAGTTTTGTCGGAGTATGATTAAGGGCTTCAACCATAACATTTAGTGATAGCTGCAGTAGCTCTGGTGCAAGTCTCCTACCTTGCATCTGATAAATGTTAAGGAACTTAGACACAGGAGGCAAGAAATATTCTAATCCTGCCCTTATGTGTTTAAATATAAGCAACTGGGCTGTAGTAAAATCAAGGATTCAAGGGTTAATATTTTCAGCACTCCCATCTATTTCTGAGTTTTAGATTTGTACTCATATTTTCACCTACGCAAACCTTGATTTCATTACAAATGAAATAAAATAAAGGGTGCAATCCTGAACAATTGTCCAGCCCCAGGGTAAGGATAATGCAACTTCAAGATAACGGAACAAACATTATCTTACCTTGAGGAACCTTCCATGAGTGCCCTCCAATTGCAAAATGGAGTACATGCCCCACTGGCACAGCTATGCTAGTGCTAGTAGGATTGTGCCCAAAATTAAGGAAATTTTTAATTTTGGGGAGGGAGGTGTGCTGGGGGAGGATGCCAAAGACTGAGCCCCTGGACTGCAGCACATTTAACATGTATGTAAATCCAGCACAGACTTGGCACAGCTTATTTCCTCTAAAAAAGAGTGAACAAAAAAATAGAATGCTAAATGTATTTATTTATTATCTGAGCACTCCCAAAGTGGGCAAAGAACCTGTGTCAGTGAACCCGTTTTGTTGCAAGCAATCCTGAATAAATTAGTTACCAGCTATATTTTTAAAATATTTTCTACTGTGCTATAGTATAAAATATAATACTTTATACTATGTACTTAGGTGGTTCCTTCAGTAATAATGCCAGCTGGTTTGTTTTAACCCTGGGTTGCCCCTTTCAGTTACATGGAGCGGTTTGGTAAAGGTCTTGGCTAGATACTTTCTACCATTTCTTTCCAAGCTTCGAAGTTCAAGGTATCCTTGAATGTCTTGAGGGCCGAACATACTGGTATCACTATCTTTTTGTAATTACTGGCTTCCTCCACCTCCTCCTCTTCTTCAGATGTTTCCAGATCAGAATCTTTCTCCTCCTCACTCTCATATACTTCCTCATCTGAATAATCCTCCTCATCCTCTTCTTTGGATACTTCCCCATCATCAGAATCCTCGTCATCTGTGTAGTTGTTCGGCTCCTTATTTCTGTCAATTTCCTCCCCACTGGCACTGACACCGTCTTCAGACTTCTGTAGCTGAAATTTCTTGGCACTGAGAAGAAAGAGACATATCAAGGCTGCAATTCTAAACACGCATACTCATGTATAGAGAAATTAAGGTCTTAAAAGTGATCCTAAAAACCTAGGTCAGCTTATACACATTTGTACGACATGTACAACATTTGGGGGGAGGGAGTGACATTTCTCCAGGCACCTGGCTGCTGGTGTAAAGTATCCTGACCTCCACACCTTCAGAGCGAGTCACTCTTTTGCAGCCATGACTTCAGAGAAGGAGGACCCTTCTTCCCCTTCAGAGAAGGGGATGGCATTAAACCAGCAGGCATACTACCTGGAGAAACTTAGCTTTTTGCCCCTTTCCAAGAACGCCAGTGCTTACACTTGGGTTTACAACTGGATGTAAACCAGGGTGTCCAAACTTTTAACCTTTAAGGCTCCTAGACCTTTTAACAATTGTGGAGAAGAGGGAATTTTAGCAGGTGCAGCTTGTGATCTGTGAGATGAGAAGCTGCACCTGCTGAAATTTCCTCCTCTACATAAAAAGCCTTGGCCTTGAAGTTGAATGTTTGGAAATCCCTGTTGTAGTGCAAAACTGGCTCTCAGCTCAAATCATCACTCACCAATAAAAGGCACCAGAAGAAAGTAGGACAGTCACTATCTTTCAACCCCCAATCTAAATGACAAGATTATTGCAAGGATAAAACTAGGGCGGAATCATCTGATAGTTCTCCCCTGAGATACCTGACAGAAGGTGGGAATAAATGTATCATAAATAAAATTCAGTGTCCAGGTTTCATGTCAGCTGGGATGAAATTTAAAAACTAATCCAAGAGTTCTGTGGATCAGATACATTTTGGGGTGACTACACAGAGATGAGACAGAAGATTTTGCCAAAACCTTACCTGTCCATCAGCTCTTTGAAGCCCTACAAGAATAAAAAATTAAAATATATTTACACTGATGATCGAATCTAAGCACCTTTAAATCATTTTTCCACATCCCACCATGCACTTCATTGTTCTGATGGAAGTGCTTGCACTTCAAGACTTCCAAAGTATTGCTCTGAAATTTTCATCTAACCATTGCTGGTAGATCTCATCTCACCTTGAGAAAAGCAAAATCGTCTGCTGTTTCAAAGGCGGTTTTGATATTGTTATCTATCACGGTATGTGAAGACACTATCTCTTCAAGAGAGTTTAAGGCATCTTTCATCTCCTTCAGGTTCTCTGTCTTCATCTTTTCCACAGTCTTCTTAAGGGCTTCTTCCTTCTTGTCCAGAATCTGGTGGAGATCATCAAATTCCTTGGAAATGTGACCCAAGATGACTTCAGTGCAAGTCTGCAAGCAAATGACGTACCAAACCAGTATATATTATAGTTAAAGGAAAAGAAAGCATCAATGCTTTTCCAAGGAAATAAAGTAGTAATTTAAAAGAGTTTTTATTCTGCCTTTAGTTTATTTTAAGACAGAGGGTCTCAAAGTGGGGACCTCCTTGGGTTGTTACAACTTCATTTTAGGGGGGTCATAAAACCTTACTTAGGGAACATGCTTGTTTCTCCAGAGATCACATGCTGCTTCCCTGAGCTTCATATCTCACAGATGCTACCGAAAGACACTTCTGTTTGTGCCTTGGAGATCCTCTAAAACCCTCCAGCCATAGACATTGCAATCCATGGATATTCAAATCTGTGGATGTTATGCCCACAGATATACAGGCCCTATTGTTCATAAACAAGGATTTAAAACAAAATTGTCAGCCTTCCTACACATAGTCTACTAATTTTTAATTAGAATCATACAGTATATTCTGTATAGACTTGAAATATTTTAGGCTCAGAGCTATTATGGGCTCTGTGCAGAGTCGCAGTGGTGGCTGGGTATCGCATTACAATTAGTAATGTACAGTAAAAAGGCTAAAAAAGGGAGATCTGATACTGTACAATTCAGATACTGAGATCAGATACTGTACAATTATTTCTCATCTCATCAGCAAAGCACATATTTTGGCACAAAGAAGGCCCAGGTACAACCTCTTTTGATATTTATGGGGGAGAGTGCCTTGGGCAAGACTCTTGCATGAAATCCTGGACAGTCAATGCAAACAGTGCTGAGTTAGGTGTAACTGTCAAGATGAAACCATTTCATATGTTTTCCACCTCATTACATCCACATACAAACATTTTTAAAAAATGATGTAGGATCTAAGATTTTTCTGGCCAGCTACACACAGGATTAAACAACCCTTAAATCTTATTTGCTTCTGAGTAGTATTTGTAGCCCACACATGCCAATGAAAAAGAGCCTCTTGGGATTGCTGAATGGTGACTAACAGCAAAACAAGTAAGGCCCAATCCTACAAAACTTACAGTTCTGGTGGTACAGTGTGCTTTACGATGGTCAACAAAGGTGACACATTGTTCAGCAGAGGACAGTAGTAACCTTCAAATCAAATTTGGGAGCACTATATAAAACACATTCTAACATTTATTTTGACCCAATACCTGAAAATTCCTAATGTAATAATTAGTGAAACCTCATCAATTATAAACTTTGGGTATTTCCCCTGAGAAGCTCCTGCCCCTTGTCTCCACTTTCCATAATTCGGAAGGTGGAAGAACACCACTATGAAGCCTCCTTGAATATATTCAAGAGCCATTATGTGAATCATGCTCAGGTCTCCCCCCACAAGACCCCATCTTACCCCCAGAACTGCCATTTCCGTTCTCTGATCCATGAGAGCTTTTGTAGCATCTCTTAAATGATTTCCCAGCACAGTTTGATATGGTTCCAGTTTTCCCTGCAATAGAGAAAACCACATGTTGAGAACAAATAATTGTCTTTCCGAAACAAGGAAAACAGAACATTAGAGAAGATGAACTGTGCAAGAAAAAGAGTTCACTCAATGCACTTAAATGGGGATTAAGTCCCTTTTAATTCATGCTATCATTGTGTACAGTGAGCATCTGCTTGTAGGGCCACAGACCAGGTCAGCAATACCTGTGGTGGGAAAAAGAGACTGAAACAGTGCCCAGGTCACTAATCTCACACCCTTCCATACAATTCATTTTCCATTCAGGCAATACGGGCTCGACTCAGGTCTAACCTTTGCATATTTTACAGCATTTTTGGTAGGTAGAAAATCATGCCCTCGATGCTGAGGCAGGTCACGGCAGATCACACAGATGGGAACCAGGTCCTGCTGGCAGAAGAGCTTCAGCGGCTCATCATGTTCCTCACAAAAGCCCACCAAAGAAGTTGCAGGCAGGAGCTCCTGCTCCAGCCGTAATCTGTGGGCTTTCTTGGCTAGATTAGCTAAAACTCTATTGTAGGCGAATTCCTGCCGTGAGAAGGGGTGCCGGCATTCTGGACATTTGCCCATCTTCTGGCCTCCGGAAATGCAGCTCTCCAAGCAGGAAAGGCAGAAATTGTGGCCACAGCGCAGCATCTGGGGCTCCTGGAAGAGACAGAGGCAGACGGGGCACATCAGGTCCTCTGCGATGCTGGATGCCATAATGTTGGGTTAGGGGCTGCAGAAAGGGTATTGGCAGTTGGTGTACCCCAGTAGGATATCCCAGAACAAAGCACAGCAAAGGCAACTTCCCTCAGCTAGAGCTGATCAGCTTTCAGTTTTGTTTCTGCGGAAAAGAAAAGTTTTTCAAGATAGCAGCACCTCCGCACTTTGAAAAACTGCATTTACTTCCTCTAAGTGCGTCATTCATTATCGGCAACACAAGCAATGAAAAAGTCAATTTAAAATCAGATTAGAAAATATGCAGCGACCGAAGCTTTTTCTCTCCAGAGGTTCCACTTTCTATTCATCTCTCTAGGGAACCAACCATGAATCTTTTTAAGCTAAACCCAAAAAATAGTGAGCAAGTCTCCAAACTCCACTCCCCCCATCTGTAACATGAGGCAATTTGCTACACCTGGGGCAGGTTTTAAGTTTTGCTCACAGAGCTGCCACATTATAAACACAACCCCCACAATTAAAAATCTCCAACTGGCAAGCAATGGAAAAATGGGAAAGCAGAGTTTTGTCAAACCCCCCCTTCCCAGCTGCAATCCCAGACGTGATTGATTGTTAGATTTGTGGATTTATATACCACCTTTTCCATGCCATGGAAATGCCCAAGGCAGCTTACAAAGTATAGGGCACAATCCTAATCATGTCTACTCAGAAGTAAGCCCTACGGTGTTCAATGGGTCTTACTCCAGGAAAGCCTTAGTTTCTCCTTTCCTGCTACCATCACAACAACCTTGTGAGGTAGATGAAGCTAAGTGAATGGCCCAAGGTCACCGAGGAAGCTTCATGGTGAACGAAGGATTTGAACCAGGATCTTAGATGTCTCAGTCCAATGCCCTGACCACTACACCATCCTGGCTAAAGACACATGCAGACTATGGATAACAATTTATATCCCCTTTTCCCTCCCAAGCCCCTCCATCCGCTTTCCCCCCTCCATACTGTGCATTAGGATTTGCTACACCTGCAGAGGTGGGTGGGTGATAGGATTAGGATTGGGCTCTTGGAAGAATATCTAGCATCTCTCTACTAACTGGGTAAGAGATGAAGGGAAATTGGGTGCTCTTCTTTTATTGAGAAGTGGGAGAATAACTGGCCTCCCTCACCCCAGCAATGCTGAGGTGGGTTCTGCTGGGGTTCTGGGGTGGGTTCTTATAGTGGATTCTGCTGGGGTTCTTTTGCAGCTTTTTAGATTGTGACAGGGTGACAAAATCTTTTTAGATTTAGATTTTGGGACAGGGTGTACTCTTTTCCGTCATCCACACTTCTACAATATTCCCACCAGATGGCAGCTGAAACTTCAAAATTGCAAGGCTGCTAAGAGGTGCATCATGCTCCAAATCATGTGATCTTGATTTTTTAAAAATTAGTGGCATGGCACAGTCTGGTAATCTGCTGACACTGAGCATATTCCTCATTTTCCCAAAGTTGAATCTAAAGATTTTATGTTCCTCTCTTTGTCATTTCTTGCGACGGAAAGAAACGGTTCTGTTTTGGCGCTTTGCCATGTTCACAGACCTGCTCCTTCACCTCTTGTCTGGATTCTTGCCCCAAGGATGATAAACACTTAACTTGGAAAAGATGTGATGACAGTCTCTTGTTTTTGGTTTGACTGTTGTCAACCAGGTAAGAAAGCAAATGAAGGCTGCAATCCTAAAGACATTTTCCTGGTAGTAAGACCCATTGCACACAATGGGGCTTACTTTGAGTAGACATGATTAGGATTGTGCTCAAAATTAATTAAAACATCCAAGCCCAAACTTGAAGGATGTTTATAATAGGTAAGGTGTTAATAATAGGATGTTAATAATAGGTAAGGTGATTTTTTTTCCTTTTATGCCCTATTTCTAGACTATAAGTGCAATCTTAAGTATCTCTACTCAAAAGTAAGTCCAATAGTACTTACTCCCAGGAAAGTGTGTTTAGGATTGCAGTCTATGGCTACAATCCTAAAGACACTTTCCTGGGAGTAAGTCTCATTGAACACAATGGGGCTTACTTTTGAGTTGACATGGTTAGGGATGTGGGTGGCGCAAGCTGTTGAGACGCTGTGCCTGTTAACAGGGTTTGAGACCCGAGTCAGCCCCACAAGACAGGGTGAGCTCCTGTCCTTAGTCCAGCTCTGCAACACCAGCTGGATCCAATCATATCAGCTCTGCCTTTCCATTGGACTGATTCAGTGGCGTGGAGAGGGGGGATTTGATGCTTGGGTAACAGCCTATCCTCCATAACACTCTAACCCAGGCTTTTGTGCTTCGCATGCAACATACGCAGCGCTGAGCACGATACCATAGTCTTTCAAGACTGACGGAGACCTGGTTAGGATTGTGCTCCATGTAAAATAACAAGGGTAAGGCAGATGGTGGTCCAGGTACCAGCCATAAAGGGGTGGAAAGTAGGTAGTATTTTTTATTTAGTTAGCATATTGCAAATACATGGACTTATGGCAAATCAGATGATAATGTTCCATTGCCATGTGTTTTGAGAGCCAGGAATTCCACACTGATGTCTGGCTGCCAACTGTTTTTAGCCTTGAGCCAAAAAAGGGCATGGTGGTGGCAAGAGGGGATCAACATAGGGTCAACATGGAGGGGATCAACAGGGAACAGCATTTTTGAAGGAAAGAAACTTTTTACTCATGCCAGCTGATCGTATCACTGGAAAAGCTGAACTGATCGCGGCTGATTCGGTGGGCATCTTAGCAAGTAGGGTGGGAGGAATTAAAATTAGGGACATGTACCTTAATATCCACATGCTCAAGGTCTGCTGTCTGCAGTGACATAACTAGAGGCAGGTACAAAGCATTAAGGCTGTAATTCTAAAAACACTTTCCTGGTAGTAGGACCCATTGAACACAGTGGGGCTTAATTTTGAGTATACATGGTTATGATTGTGCTCTAAGTTGCAATGTTGAAGAATTAATGTTTGAGTACAATGGTGAAGGAGTGGTTTTGTCTCATAAATGTATCTTGCTAAATGCAAACTAGGTGATTCTTGGTTTCTTTTTTTAAAGCTTCCCAAACACCTGGACCCGCAGTTTAGTTGTTTTGTTAGCTGTGCAATCACCTGTGCTTTCTAGCTACAAATCTGCCCTCTCTGTAATCTATCCAGTGTGACAGGATTATCTGCATTATTATTTGCAGGTGTTCTGTGGGCCTTCCATTGGCTTTCCAAATTAGGCTTCACATTCCCACACTTTGCCTTGTTTTTTCAGCTGTGGAAAGACATGTTCAGAGAAATATTCAACAGGTGGAGCTTTACTGGCTGGAGGTGCCCTGGCTGAATATCCTCCTGATGCATCTTTACAAGGCACAGTCCCTTCCTCAAAACGCCGTCTACTACTATAATAAATGTTCAGGCATATACTCTTGGTTTACAAGCATAATTCATTCCAGCAGCATCCTTGTCAACCAAAATGCTTGTATATCAAAGTGAATTTTCCATTCTTCCACAACCCAAAAATATTCATATAAAAATAACAATACTGAATAATAAAACAAAATAATAAAGAATATACAAAATATAAAGAACTAGAAAACAATTTAAACTGCACTTATTCTCTCAAGTCTCTCAGGCTGTAATCTGCCCCTCTTTCACAGGAGTGAGCCCCAATGACTGTAATAGGCTTACTTCAGAGTAGACATGCAAGGCTAAGTGTGCAATCCAGAATAACTACAGGGAGTCCTTGCTCTGGTGTAAGAACAATTTACTCTGGATTGCAATGTGAATTTCCCATAGGTTTTCACTAGGTGGTGCAGTAGCTATGGCTGCACGTAATGTCTCTTATGTGCTCCCGTAGTTACTCTGGATTGTAGAGTAGGTCTCTCTATTGCAGGGTCCTTTCTATTGCTCCCCTAACATAGTGAGACCCATTGACTGTAATAGGCTTACTTCAGAGTAGACATGCAAGGCTATGTCTCTCAGGGGAGGCTGAACAGGTGTCGGTGGAGTGCTGAAACTAGTAGAACTATGGGAAATTCATAGAGGAATCCAGAGTAAATTTTTCTTATGTCGACGTAAGAGCTCCCATAGTTACTCTGGATTGTAACTTGAAAATTGAAAATAACTGAAACAACAAAAGTATACTTGTGGGGGCGATGTGATAAAGGTGAGTGGAAGGTTACAGTCCGGTTCCATGGGGAGGCAAAGTTTTGCAATGGCCTTTACACTTCTTTTCGAGATGTGTGATTTCTGAAGCAAAGCGCTAGTAAACAGTGGCCTCACTAGGGTTTGCATCATCCAGAGTGGGAGAAAAGTGCATCACCCCAGAGATGGAAAACCTCCCGTGCAGTAGACAGAACCATGTCCCAGGCAGTGGACATGGTGACACATTATCATCCTGTCCCTGCATCATCACTCTGTTCTCACTTCATTTAAATTGTACCTTTAAATTAATAAGCGATATGTTCAACCTAAATATGTGTACTTACATTTTACCTTGTAGAAATGAACAGGAACAAATGCTCAAATTTGTCTGAGCACACAAGGAGTGTACACAAGGAGTACAACACTTGGTGAACAGCTCCAGAGGCATTGCAAAATTTTGATCACCTTGTGGGAGAACTCATTGGATCACACCCATGATAGACTGCCTCCCATACCCAACCATGCATAATACATACGGTGATATATATTACAATATCATATGCACAGCCTAAATGCAGTGACATCATTGGGACCTGGTTCATCCCATTAGCATTTTGTTTGTTAGTGTTGTTGAAAGTATCAGTTTCTCATATCTATTTGATCAAGGTCCATAAAATTGAGGATTTAGGGTATCCTATGAATTGTAGACCCCAACATGGTAGACCCCATCAAAGCCCAGTCTTTTGATTCTTTAAAGAAAGAAAAAAGAAAAATGTTGACAAATTTTTATTTTTGAAAAACTTGAAGCATTATATTCTATCTACATTTGAAACACTAAAGAAATCAAACATGTTTTGATGCCAACTAGGCATTAAATTATAATAGTCCTAAGCGCTATAGGATTTTTGTCCTGGCTCTGTTCTCTGGTGCCAAATAAGACTACCACCCAGAGTGAAGGATTTTCACTCTCTTGGCACTAAGAGGGTTTCTCCCATGTGGGTTCTCTGGTGGCTAATAAGACTGCCACATCAACTGATGGAGATTCCTCACTCTAAGCACCTATAAGTTTACCCCTGTATGGGTTCAAAGGTGGCTGTTCAGTCCACTACTACAAATGAAGGCCATTCCACATTCTAGACACTTAAAGGGTTTCTCCCCTGTGTGGGTTCTATGGTGGCAAATAAGATTACCACTCCATCCACATTCCACACTCTTTGAACTTATAAGTTCTCTCTCCTCTGTGGCTTCTCTGGTGTTTTATAGAATTGAGTTTCCGACTGAAGGTTATTCCACATTACTGGCACATATAGGGTTTCTACCATGTATGAATTCTATGATGGTTCTTAAGTATACTTACTTAAGATAGTATACTTAAGATAGTATACTTAAGTATACTACTCTGAAGTTCATTCCACCCTGTAAGTGCACTTCAGGTCCACCAGAGGACACACACAAGGGAGAAACCCTGTAAGTGTCAAGAGTGTGGAATGACCTTCAGTGGGAGTAATAAACTTAAGTGCTATCAGAAAAACCACACAGGGGAAAAGCTTTATAAGTGTGCAGAGTGTGGAAAGTTCGCCACTCATAGTGGCAATCTTCTTACCCACCAAAGAACCCACACAGGGGAGAAACCCTTTAAATGCCAGGAGTGTAGAATGACTTTCAGTCAGGGTGATCATCGCATTGGCCATCATAGAATCCACACAGGGGAGAAACCCTATAAGTGTGAAGAGTGTGGAAAGACCTTCAGTCATAGAAGTGCACTTAAGATCCACAAGAGAAACCACGCGGGAGAAACCCTATAAGTGTGAAGAGTGTGGAAAGACCTTCAGTCAGAGTAATAAACTTAAAGACCACCAGAGAACTCACAGAGGGAAGAAACCCTATAAGTGTGGAAGTGTGAATAGCCTTCATTCATGGCAGTGCACTTAAAATCCACCAAATAAAACGCAAAAAAAAAAAAACCTGTAAGTTCCAGGACTGGAATGACCTTCAATTGGGGTGATGCCAGGTGTTTGGAAAGGCCTTCAAAGTAAAAACGTTAATTACTGCCAGAGAACCACTAAGAAGAAACCCGATATAGCTTAGGAATTAGTCAGTTTTATGCTCAATTAGTCCAGATTAGTGCTGCTGACTTCAATTTTTTTTTAAAAAAATTCCTGATGTTTCTTCAGTGTTTGAAGAAGTATCTTCTTGTTTTTTGTTTTAATAAAACTTGTCAAAATTGTCGTTATTATTTGTTAGTGTCCACGGACTTCACTGGGCTCAGTCATTGTCCAAGTTGGGATCTAGCACTGATCACTGATATTCTGAAAATTGGTTTTTATATGAGGTTACGGTCTTGATTGCACAGACTTACTGTAAGTTCATAGACTTTTGAAGTGGAAATGGCAGGAACCCTGTCCTTTTTGGGGCTCTGGCTTACCTCCAGTTGCTGCCTGGGTGTTCCAGGATCCACTCTACAGCAAGTCAAGGGAGGATTGGTGGAGAAATGAGGAACACCCATTAAGCACCCCAGTGAGACCCAGGAAGGCACCAGAAGTTAACCATGGGATCTGTGAAGAGGTCACCTTGTTAGCCCGCTCGCCCCCATAGCAAGGGGAGAGAGCAGCTGCCAAACCCAGTGCAGAGTCAAGTCCATGCTGCCCACCCAAGTGCATCCCCCGTGGTACCAGGAGTGACAAGCAGCTGCAAACCCTCTGGCTGATCCTAACAGAGAACACATGCCAGTCCCAGTTTTAATAAACCATCCCAAAAGATCTGTTTAGATCCTAGTTTGGATTCCATTCTAAACGACTTCAGTCCCAGCTAGCACCTGGAGATTCTGCTGGCTGGAATTGGATTCAGCTGTATGTTTAGCCCTAAACCAGAATTCAACTCAGAGAATGAAAACTTATGCTTGATGTATAAGTCGTATAATGTTAAAATCCATTCCTTAGACTGCCAA
Source organism: Cryptoblepharus egeriae (assembly GCA_030015325.1). Classification (NCBI taxonomy): domain Eukaryota; kingdom Metazoa; phylum Chordata; class Lepidosauria; order Squamata; family Scincidae; genus Cryptoblepharus; species Cryptoblepharus egeriae. Next base: position 14,606,442 of record JAREYC010000002.1, read on the forward strand.
CCTCAAGCCCACGGGCTGGCTCTAGATACAGTCCAACACCCTCTCCTACACAAATGGAGCTCACAGTTCCACAAGGGAGTTTGCTAACTTTGTTCTTGATCTCAATTCTCAGCCCCCAAATATCCAGGGGATCTCCCAGCCACTTTCACATTCTGCTGTCCCTGCAGGCTCTGAAACTGGATTTCCAGTCTGATGGGGCTGAACAGTCCAAACCAGTGGTGAGCAGTAGCTGGTTCGGACCGGATCGCATGATCCAGTTGTTAGTTTGGGACTTTCTCTAGCGAACCGGTAGCTAGAGTGCTGGGGGCCACCATCTTTGTTTTTCCAGAGGGGGCCCCGGCACTTTAGCAACCGGTTTGCTAGAGAAGACCCCCCACGCCAGGCCGCAGTTTGAATTAGGAAGTTGTGCTTCCTGAAAGTGAGGAGTGGACGGAGCATCCACTCCTGTGGCCTGGCCAGGTTGTGCACACCTGCAAGTAAAAGTGGAAGTGTGTTTTCTAACTTACTTTCTATCTCTTACTTTCTTTCTAACTTACTAACTTTCTAACTTTCTATCTATCTAACTTTCTATCTAACTTTCTGTCTATCTAACTTTCTGTCTTTTACTAACTTTCTATTGCTTTCATGATAACTTACATGTATGTGTCAGGATTATGCCGTGTTGTGTTGCATTGCTTTCAGGGCATCTTACATGTCCCCACCATGTTAAAGCCACTTGATGGTTTCTGTTGCTGCAAACTCCCTTAGGAGCGTCTTGCGTGTCTGGGTTGGAATCAGATGTTAAAGACACTTGCATGTTCCTGTGCAATCCTATGCATTACTCAGAAGTAAGCCCATTGAGTTCAGTGTGATTTATTCCTGCATGCATTGGCTTACTTCTGAGTCATGCATAAAATTGCACAGGAGTAATGCATAATAAATTATGCATAAAGGAGTAATAAATTACACTGGGGCTTAATACTGATTGATGTGGTGACACGTGATACAAATATTTTTGGGAACTAAGGGTTAAAATGATCATTAGAACATAGAGAACCAGTTGTTAAAATATTTGAAGCCCACCACCGTCCAAACTCTGGGAGAGATCAGGAATGGAGTTGCAAAGCTCTAGGAAATTGCTTCCTACACAGAAGCAAATGCACGATGTGGCTTACAAAGATCCATTAAAAAGTTACAATATGTAAAACAAATAAATAAAATCACTAATAAAAACAATAAAAATGGGGAAGAGGTAACCATTTGGACCAGGAGGCAGCAAACAGGCACTATTATGAAGGCACAGAAGGCAGAATCAATCCATAATCCAAATGCCAAACAAAATGTTTTGACCTCTCCCTAAAAAAGCTGTGAGGCTTATCCCACTTCCTTTATTCTTCTGCCACCTTTCTCTCCTCGCTCCCTTCTTACCCTTCCTGACTTCCTTTCTGTCTCTTTCCATCTTCTCACCTTTTTTCTCACTGATCTCTTATTCTTCTCTCTCCTGCGGGGAATTCCCTTTGGGGTAGTTGCCATAATTCCATTCCACAAAATAGGGGCAGGACCAGGGGAGGGTCTGGCCTGGCCCAAGAACCGGTTCCCCCAAAGTGGGAGGGGCCAGGCTGGGGTCAGGGGCGGGGCGGAGGCGGGGCGAGGGACGGGCCCCAACCCCGCCGCACTGCACATGCGCAGTGCGTCTCCTGAAGCCAAGTGCACTGTGTGCGTCTCCTATGGTGGCCGCAGTGGGCGAACCGGTCCCCGCAGTTCTCGCCAGCGGCTGCTGCAAATGGCTCACCAGCGGCTGCCAATTGGGAAGATCTGGTTCGGGCAATTAGGCCCGAAACGGCATCTGCCCACCGGTGGGCAGGACTCTCTGTCACACTTGCCATAATTGGCACCCATCAGTCTTGAAAGACTACGGTATTGTGCTCGACGGTGCAGGTGAAGCACGAAGGCCTGGGTAGATTAATTTGGAGGATAGGCTGTTCCCAAAGCAGCAAATCCCCCCTCTCCATGCCACTGAAATAGTCCAATGGAATGGCAGAGCCAATACAATTGGTTCCAGCTGCGTTGCAGAGCTGGGCTAAGGACAGGAGCTCACCCTGTCTTGTGGGGACCCGGGTCTCAAACCCTGGCCTACTGGTTAACAGGCACAGTGTCTTAACCACTTGCCTCATATGTTCTCATATCCACTTGCCTCTTATCCCCCCAAAAAGGGACTAATGATCACAAATGCAAATTCATTGCATTTAACATCAATTCTAGAAGTACTTTCACATAAAGGTTTCCCATTGTATTTCATATTCAGGAACATCCCGTAAATCCCTGAATCTATGGAGATGGGCGACACCACCTTTCGGTGGAGAGTTTAGCTGCACCCACCTCATGTATGGAAGCTCTTCCATGGACCTCAGAATGGCCCATTAGGCAGGAAAAAAACAACACTTCCGGTTTTTCAGCAGAAGTGGAAGTGAGGTTTTCATGCCTTTAAAAGGAATTATGAGGACCAGGGAAGAAGAGACTCCAGAGGTGAGCATAGCTCCTTTCGCCCCCAAAGAGGGGTACATGGGGGTTGTATCCACACTACTCAGGATTAGTTAATCCGTGGATATGGGATTATCGCATATGGGAAGATACATGGCGCCCTATTTAGTACTATACTAGCGAAAACGTACCCACATTGCGGGAGTAAAATTATCCATGTACACCATCCCCCCACTACACATCAACCCCGCATGCGCATCAACCGCACATGCACATCGTCCCTGCTTGTGCAACGTCTCCCAGGTGCAACACCACCATGCGCAATACCCCCATACAACATCCCCCATGCGCACCCTCCCTGATGCAGTCCCCCCATGCACACCATATGCAACACCCCGTACGCATCACCCTCCCATGCACATCACCTCCATGCGCACCATTCCCCCATGCGCACCACACTCCCATGTACACCATTCTCCCATGTGCATCGTCCTCCCATGTGCACCAACCCTCTCTGTGTACCAACCCCTCATAGGCAACACCCCCCCAACGGCAATATTCCCATTTTGGCAGAGTTTGGCAAACAGTTTTACAAGGAAAATTTGTTGTAATAGAAACAAATGGATGAATCTGTGTCGTGAGCAACAGCAAGAGGTTATGGAGATCTTATCTGCAGAGGAGGAGGAGAATAAGGAGAAGGAATCCCTCACATCACATTAGATGAAGGACCTTTCTAAACTTTGGGAAATTGTGCAAAGTTTTGGAGAGAAGCACCATCCAAATAAGGTTGTAGCAGTTCAAGCTATGAATCTGTTTAATGACATGCAATGTCATATTTCCATGAAATCCTCCAAAGGAGACAAAAGCAAGTATCATTAGAAGGTTCCTTGTTAAAGTGGCTCAAAAAGACCCCACTGACTCTTTTTGGTGAAAATTAGTCATCCTTGGCCAGAAAGGTTTTTCTTTTCTTTTTCACTGTACAGTATATTAGTGTTTCATTAATATTACAATAATTGTGTCTGTATTATATTGCAGTGTTTTCAATTCAATTATAGTGTTTTGTCATCATTTTTACATACAGTTAATTTTTTTATATGAATATTTTTGTGTTGTGGAACCAATCGTCTGAGTTTCCATTATTTCCTATGGGAAAATCTGCTTTGTAAGAGGAACACTTTGGAAGACAAACATGCTTCCAGAACGAATTATATCATGCATAGATGATATGGCTCCACAACCAATTAATAACTGTGGTTATTCTCCCCCTTTTCAAGAAGAGCTCTTGTCTATTTAATCTGCATTTCGGCCACTAGGTGGCAGCAACATGAACACACATTACTAGGCTGATTTTATTATATTATATTTATATATTATATTTATATTTATTTATTTTTATTTTATATTTATATATTATTTTTATTTTTATTTATATATTTATATATTACATTTATTTATATATTTATATATTATATTTATATATTATATATTATATTTATATATTAATTATATATATTATAGCACAAATTAGTGGGCTGGTTTTATAAACATTGTTTAATAATTGCTTTGGGTAAATTTTACATGTAATTTTACAACAAAACAATAATGTACAATTTTTAGATAATTTGAGCCCAATCCATTGCATATTTACACAGAATTAAGTATAAATATAGTCAATGGGGTATACTCACAGAAAAATGTAGATAGGATTGTAACCTTAATCATGTTATTATCATGTTATAATGTTATTGCAAAAACAGTTTACATAATGAATACAGTTAATTATGGTTTATAGTTAACTGTAGTTTAAATAAAGGGTTTAATAAATAAATAAAATAAAATAAAGGGTTTTCTGTTCAAAATGGGCTCATAGAAAAGGAAGGAAAAAAGAGTCCTTGTCAAAAATATTCTGAACCCTAGAACAGAAAAATATTCTGTTCTAGGGAAATGAAAATTGCTCTGTCCTTGCTCTGGGTGACTAGACATCATCTTTTTTCAGGACATGTCTTCTTTTTAAATCTTGTGATCTGGAAAAGAAATTAAATGCCCTCTTATTCCCTGTGAGCAGGCAGCACGTAGCCTATTTGCAATTGATAAATTATGGGCACAAGCCTAATCATGTCTACTCAAAAGTAAGAACCATTTTGTTCAGTGGGTCTTACTCCCAGGAAAATGAATGTCTTTAGGAATGCAACCTATATGTATGTAGTTTCCACATAAATTATTGTAGGTGTGTTTTCAGCTTTTGTTTTTTCATGTCTTCAATGAAACTCCAATCCACAACAAGCGGACACCATCTCACATGGTACAAAACCGTGGTGGGCTCCAGCAGGTTTGCACCTACTCTGTAGAACCAGTTGTTAACGAGAAATAGGACACATAAAGTTTAAAAAAAGCCATTTAAAAATGGCTGCCAGATGGGCATAGAACCGGTTAATTCTTTGAATCTCATCACTGGTACAAAAGCTGAAGAAGTTGCCTATTTTTTCATGTCCTCCATTTTCCCATTTTTCTACATTTTATGTGGTTATGAAATCTAGTCACCCTGCCCTAGCTAAATTTAAGACACCCCATTAATAGGCATCCCCTTGCTTTGTTGGCAGGATTATATCCAATCATCTATTCCAAATAATTCCCCAAATTTTTGGATATCAAATTTTCCATTTTCAATGTAGTAAAACTCAAAGCAACAAAGTAAGACAGTATAGCATACCATAAAACATTAACAACAAAACGAAAACATTAGCACAAAAAATGTTAATAACAAAATGCAGAGGAAAAAGGAGTTGTAAAATGTTAGTGTTTCCTGCAGATTGTCCTTCTAGTCATGACCAACTCTAGTCATGCTCATTCCTGCTGTAAGGCCGAAGAGCCAGTGTTGTCTGAAGACTTCTCTGTCTTCTCTGACTTCTCGCTGGCACATGCCAAAGTGCATGGAACGTGTTACCTTCCTACAGAACTAGTTTACATGCTTTCATTTCCATGCTTGCATTTACATGCTTTCAAACTGCTAGGATGATGGGAGATGGGCAAGTAATGGTTGCTCACCCTATCATGCAGATGGAGTAATGGGAACTCAGATCTCAAACCACCAACCTTTCAACATTCAGGAGCACAGATCATTAGGCACTTACGACATCCTATCATTGTTAATGTTGCATCAGAAAAATGTTAAGGTTGCATCAGATTCATCAGTATCACTATTTTCTGCATAAAACCCTGAGGAAATAAAATTGAGATCAGGTTAACAATTAATACTTAACTTGATAGGTATCAGGTGAACATCTCTTTCCACACGGGGCACTGCCATAGACCCTATTCTTATTTATGACACCTTCTCAGGTGCTTGGAAAACATACTCATTGCCAAGAATGTTCTGGTGGGAATTCTTGGGTTTTTGAAGTCCAGTTAGGGTGGTGATCACTTGTCCACCTGGGACTACTCTCAGCCCCCCCTTCTTTAAGTTTTCCCCAATAGCAACAACAAAAAATCAGCAGAGTTTACAAAAGGAAACTCCAACAAATTTCCCAGAATATGTCACCTCTGAATTTATACTGAACAATAATGACGAAACAAAAATATTTAATAAAATATCTATAGCCATGCCTAACTACAGTATAGAAAATGTGATCCTGAAGGTAAGAGAAGGTACAGAATGAAAGAGTCCTATGGCCTTTGCTTTGTGAGATGTTTTCTGAGTTATAGCAGTCACTATCACCAAAGGTATGAAGGACCACAGAACAAAGAGTAAGCACAAAATTGCATGCAGAATCTCTCACATTTTAAGGAAGCGGATAGAAAAAGGAACAGCTTTTGAACACACATTTTCACAGAGTCTTGTGAAAATTGCAGCAACAGTTGCAGCAATAAAGACAAGGCATTAATGCACTTATGGACCAAATGACTTACAGACCTCAGAATCTAGTGTGTTCATAAATAAGGACATTTCTGAAGTTCTTTTCTTGACAGTTGTAAGCAATGTTCCCTCACAGAAGAGGAAATGGCAAAATGTGTTTAAATATTAAATAATGCACTGTCACAAAGAAAAAAGCAATTGTCCAAAAAACAATTAGAATAGGTCAAGGCACAACATTTTTGTCTACTTTAAAACAATTCCGAAATTCAAATGACAAAGAATGTATATTCAGGGCAATTTGCACATTCTAGTAGACAATTACACAAACTTTAAGCAAGACAGAAATCAATGCACATATGAAGCTATCCAATAGCCCTGGTGACGATGAATACAATGTCAAGTACCCATCAGGTACCACATTCAAAAGTGATCAAAAAGATTAGGGTCACTGAAAGGCAATGAACATATTAGCTTCAACCACAGAGAGACCAATGGAGTTCTGACTTACTAGCAGTGATCTGAAATGAGAATGATGACTAGGAATGATTTGCTCAGGGCACAATCCAGAGTAAGGGCAGTGAGGAGTGCCCTAGCTGAGCCTCCCCAACTATTCTGTATCCAGAGCAGAAAGTTATGCTGCATCCAGAGAGTCAGGAAGCCTGGGCTGCCCATAACTGCTCTGGAGCATGATCAGTAAGCACCAAGTCAGTGACACCTGGGGAGGGCTTGCTCCTGAGGAGACCCCACTCAGATCACACTGAACAAGGAACAGCTGTGTTGCCTTCCTTATAAGGAGTCCCTGATGAGATGCCAGTACAGTCTACAGTGAATACAAGGGGCTTCTTGGAGTGGCCTGCTGTATTCCCAGGTTAGTGGGCTGCCATAGTTGTGCCATATCCTGAGGTTGAGAGGCAGGGGTTGAGAGCTAGGCTGGTCAAGAACTCAGATTTTTGGTCAACACTGTAATTTTTACTCTGCCTTATCATGGACCCCTATGGGTCTACTAATTGTTATACTTGCTCCTGAGGTGGTATAACTCTGAGGAGCTGGAAGAGGGCATTTCTGCCCTGGAAACAGGCTCTGGATACAGAGTAATTTCTCTGCCCTAGGCCATACCGAACATGCCCTCACTATGCCTCTCCTGAACTGATGTTGCCTTAGGCTGCCCCAAGCCTTTTCCACAATAACTAGGGTGGCCCATCTTGCAGTTGTGTCAGCCTAGTGATAGTTAGGGTAGCCCAAGTGCACTTCTGGATTGTGCCCTTAATAAATGGAGGATGTGAATCCTAAAAATCCCTCTGGAAGGACTTTTCAGGAAGCTTTGGTGGAAAAGAGCTACTTTATTTGCATCTCTCTCATTTCCCCAAATCTTGGAGGGGAGGAGAAAGGAGATTGGGTATCTTTTCATTGGTTTTCTCCCTTCTTTGGCAGCTGGAGGTTCTTTTCTTCCTGCTGTATCAAGCAGGTACTCCAGGTACACCAGGTAAGTGTATAATGTGTAGAAAGAAAGCAGCCCAAAGAACTGGAAGAAAAACAGAAAGAAGGAAAGACCCAGTACAGTTGTACCTATGGAGGATGTATTAGGGGTTTCAGTGTAACAGGCACTTCAAAGTACAACACTGTAATCCCTAGCTCTTTTCCTACCTGTTTCCATTCTTTATATAGGGATTCTCAACACATACAAAGCAACAAATATTTCAGTGCAACTCCAACTTACTTAATAATTTCTATAAATTAGAATATACTGTAGTATTATCTTATAATACTATGATACTATATAATAGTGTTTGTAATATATTAAATGTTACGTACAGTGGGCATAAGTTGGAATTTTCATAAGTAGCATTACATATTATAATTACTTAGATAATTTTTTTCTCAGCAAATCTTTGCTATGGGTCAGTAGAAATTAGAGGTGGCCCGGGGTGCTGTAACATCTAAAATAGACTGCCACACAATGAGACTGGTCCTCTAATGATTTCTGTAGCATGTGAAAACTGGTGCTACCCTCCTTTATATGGAAGTGGAACTTGGATCCCTTTTAGTGAGGTTTAGTATTCTCCTCCTGGCGTGAGCATCTGGCTGGTTGCAGAGAAAGGTTTTTTCTGTGAAACACCAAGTGCTGCTGATCCCATTATCATTTAGGTATGCACACTGGCCTTCTCCTCGCACCTCAAACCTGTAAAAAGACATCAATGTGTGATTGTGTTATTGACATGGATACTGACTAGAACTTTTACTAGTGTTAGTATCAAGTTTGCCATTTTGTGTTGTTGGTTACTGATTTGTTGAGGGACCTGTATATTAAAATAAATGAAACTCAAACTCATGAGAGCTATACCAACCCAAGTGATTTTCATTGCATTTAGTCTGTGATATATTGTAACTTATTCTGGATAGTGTGGTATGGGAAGAGATCTATAATGGGGGATGATACAACTAGCTCTTGCATAGATGAGGCAAACCCTAGTGAAACTTCTGTCCTCACTTGTAAGGAAATGAAAAATACCTTTTGTATTTTCCATACAATTTACAAGCAGGCACATTTCTGGAAAGCACATCTCAGAGATGTGGCAACTAAAATTTAAAGTCTACCCATTTGTCATTCCAATCTATACAGCTTAATTTTTAGCCTACACTTTAAAACAGAGACCCTATCAAAGCTTCCCAGTATGACAGGTCCACTTCTTAGTAAGTGAAGCATTTAACTGAAAATGGCATGGCACAAGCCCAAGATCAGGCAACTGTAATTAGTCCTTGTAATGTCCAGTGTTGCCAAGAATGGTCCTGAGGCTTCCACCATGTTCCATGACACCCTTATCCACCATCCACACAACCAGAAACAATTTACCATTTTTAGGTCACCCCTCAGTTTCAGCACCAACAGTTTCAGGCAATGTCCACTTGTCATAGCAGGAATCCTACATATGAAGCCACTAGTTTCCTCTTCACTCCTGTAGTGCCTCCTTGTGTTTCTGGATGGTGGGGAGGGTGTTGTGAGTGGGTTGGGATTCTGGGGCGGGGGTCTGATCTCTCATCCATGGTCTACTCCAAACAAACGCTCCTGACACTCAGGTAAGTATGTAACCTTCTTTTACTTTCAACAGTTCAGAATACAAACTTAAGGCCTGGTGATGGCGAATTCAACAGGTAAGGCAACAGTAACAATCACAACTCCAATGCTACAGATAGTCCCTCTGGCTAGGGCTAGGCCCGCTCAGCTCCCAGCCAAGTGTTGGAAAAAGAGGCCCATGGCCGAGGGCAGGACATCAATGCCCCTGCTTCCCTCGTCCTGAAGGACCTTCTCCCTCCTTCCCTCCATTCCTCTTTATAGGGGGCACTCCTCTCCCTCCCCCTCTGGGCTCTTCCAAGGGAGATGGAGGGGTGGACGCTGCCTCTGATTCATCATGGGGTCTGGCCCATAGGTTATCCCCCTGGAAGGGTGCCCCTGGACTTCTTGGTTTGGTTCCCCTAAACAACTCCATAAAGCCCCTGGGCTGGTTCCCCTAAACAACTCCATAAAGTCGGGAATTGTCTCTTCACTGTCTTCAGCACCTTCCTCCTTGTCTGGTGGTTCTTTCCACCCTTCCAGCAATTGGAGTGGTGCCCATACCACTCTCCCCTCATCCACATCATCAGAAAGGGTGAGGTGTAGCGTGTCCATTAATATCTCCTCTTGGCCCACAGCGCTTCCTCTTGACAACTCCTCATTGGGAAGCTTTGGGATATTGTGTTTAAAGAAGTTATCATGAAAACAACCTTGGATATCACACCTAAGAATATTGTCTTTTGACTCTCCCAACAGGGTAAGAATCAGGAAAAAAACCCCACTCACTGGTTATTAAGTTCTGTACCGTTGGTCCATCTCCAGGCCTTGTCTTCTTCTCTTGAGAGGCCAATCCAGTAATGGTGAGGACGAGTTAACTTTATTAAAAAATCCTAGAAGAAAGGGGATAAAATAGTTATTTATACACCTTTATCAGCTGGGACCTTCTGTGCCCTACCTTTGCATTCCTCCCGACAGATGGGAAAGCTACAGGCAGCTGATTTTCTCTCCCTCTGGAAACCGGCCTTTTACCAATGAGAGCTGCTCCAGACATCATTCATTGTTACCCATGTTTAAGGATGCAATCCTAACACATTTAGGCTGGCCTAACTCACATGGCATATCTTTCCATGGTGGTGTAAGGAGGATGGTGTATGCCTGTGCAGTGGCCTAAACCCCCCGATCAAGAGTAGGGCAGAAGTGCCTTACAGTACTTTTGTGACCTCCCCAGGTCAGCTTACCCAGGCCTAACTGGAGATTAGGATTGCAGCCTAACTCATTCCTCCCCTGTTTTGTGGTCCCTGTCATTAAAATAATGAGATTCTCAAAAGAATTATTATTTTTTAAGTTAAAAATATTTAAAACAGTAGAAGTAGAAAATGCATGTTCTGGAAAACAGCGCATGCATGGATGCTAATACAGGTTGACCATTCCTAAGCCAAAAATAAATCAAAAATGCTTCCCAAATTTGAATCTTTTTGAGCACTGACATGATGTCACATCCTGCTGCATGTGTAGATACACCATCTCCCCATTGCCACCAGTTTAGTGTTTTCCTTAGCTTTGAACTCAATGTGTTGTTGCCCATGAGAGGGCAGTCTCTGCTGCCAAGCAGACCAACTAGTGTTCTGTAATTATGCTTGGCTGGTTCTTAGTCCAGGTGGTTAAGCTTAGAGAAGAGGTGGGTGAAAAGGGAACCAGTTGGCAGGAGGGATAGTTGTGGCTGGTGGGAGCAAAGGGCACCAACATCCCCCTTTCTCAGTACAAGAATGGTGACCTGTTTTCATATGGAGTGGGCAGGGGAAGAAGTGGACTTTTGAGCTTACTTTGCTGATAGAACTGCTCTGCTCCATTTGTTCCTTCCCTCTGTGCTTTCCTGTGATATATGAACAAATATTTGAAAAAAGAAACATTTCGAGTCCCATGCATAAGGGATACTCCAGTGGCATATATATCTAAAGGGGGAGCAAGTGGGACAAATGCCCAGGAGGTCATGCAGAACTTTGCATTCCTTGCTTCAAGAGATGGGCTCATTTATTGCACTATATGCAACTAGGATGATCCTTACCAGATCTAACTGACTATCAATCAAAGCCAAAGAAGCACCAAATACGGAACACTTGGTTTCACTTTCAGACCAATTCTTTCTGTCTCCAGACATATAGTAGCATTTTCCCTGGTACCCAATCCAACGGTTTGGACAGGCAGCATCAACTGGAAGAGGACAAGGTTGACAGGATTCCGGCTTCCTAGCTGGAAATAAAGAGCATATTGCTGAAATGGAAGAGATCACAATCACACTTTTATCTCCAACGAGAAGGGCCCTTCTCACCACAGACCTAAACTAATCCCAAAAAACTTGTTTGATGATTATGACTTGATTTATTAGACTGATTAGCAGCTCAAAAATAAATGCTGTAATGTGTCTATCCCTACAATCCAGCGTAACTACGGGAGCACGTAAGAGACATTCACATCGACGTAGTTACAGCACCACCTACTGAAAACCTATGGGAAATTCATATTGCAATCCAGAGTAAATTGTTCTTGCATCAGAGCGAGGACTCCTTGTAGTTACTCTGGATTGCGCCCTATGTGAGGAAATACCACCCAGATGCAAGTTTAATGATAGTGTGCAGTTTATATCAGAACAGACAGAAATTACAATACAAAAGCAGATCCATCAGGAAAACTCATGTATGGTCTCTCAACCTATACAAGAACAAGCAGACAACATATGGTAGATGTTCTATCAACATAGAGCGAACAAACAGAGAACCCAGATCCAAGCCAGCTGTTGCTGTGGGAGTGATGGAAGCATTAAGTGCTTCATGCTGTGTTGGAGAAACATAAGCAAGAGCTGACATTTCTGCAATCTCCCCCCCCCGCCCCCCGCCAAAAAAAAAAAAAAAATACAAGGGGACTGTGCATATGAATGCAAATGAATTGTCTCTCCTTCCCTCCCATCTAGGAAATTATATATCTTAAAACCTATTCACACATTTTCGGTTTCACTTTATGAACATGTACCATCCTTTGCTTTTAAATAATACCTATTTATGCCAAATAAATACAGAAGGTTCTTCATACTTACCAGCCAAGGCTATGACAGTAATGACCAAAGCTGTAATGACAGCAGCAGCTGCTAATGTGTACTGTTTCTCTTTAATGCACTTTGGGATAAATGCTGAAATGTCAATGGCAAAGATGTCATGCAAAAGCTAAAATTAGTGCATGCTTTTTTGGCAGTATGCAACATTCCTGCTGTTATCTATCACTGAAAATATTTTTATTCTTTTATGTCCCAGTGCAAAAATTTAAGGAGGCTTAAAAACTAATACAAAATCAAATACCAAGAAAAAAGAAACAATACAGGACAAATGCAATCAGAGTACAACAATCAGAGTACAACCATGCAGGTAAGCATACCCCTTATGCCCTTGCTTTGGAAACTCCTACCCCAGCAGATGGCAGGGGTATACCAGTAACCTGGACACTCCAGAGGCAAAGGGAATCAGACTCCTTCACCTCTGGAGGTGTTTTTGAGCAAGGTGACCATATGACCGGAAAAACCCGGATTTGTCCAGATTTTTAGCCTTCTCTCCGGGTGTCCTACATTTTGCTTTCATTATCCTACATTTTTGTTTCATTTTTAGACTGGATGGTGCGCAGTATACCATCATGTCATATGTCGTTGGATTAGAATTGAAGAGCAGAATCCAATGCAAAAATTGGTTTTAAGATATCTCCTTCCTACCAAAGGTTATGGCAAAAAAAACCCCAAAAATTAAAAATATATTTAAAAAATACATTTTTGGCAATTTTTTTAAGTGGGTAGGAATTTTGGCCTTGGGTTTCAGGAATTTTGGGTTTGGCATCTGGTCACCCTGGTTTTTGAGTTTAGAAGAGGCCATGGAACCAGGCTTCGACAGCGTTATAGAGCTCAAACACATGACTAAATGGTTCATATAGAAAACTGGAAGTGACCTTTTTAATGTCTTAAAAAGTGACCTTTTTAAAGGCATTAGGAGACCTGGAAAAGACCTCAGGCATCCCATTGCCTTATAAGGTGTTGAAAATTGCACTTCCAATTAATCTGAGCTTAGTATATAGTTTAGTCTGAACCCAGCAGAGGCAGGGTGACCATGTACAATGGAGGAGAAAGTGCCTCTACTTTTAAGCATTGTACAGGAAAGGGAATTTTAGCAGGTGCTGCTTTTTAAACCCTTCCATATTGAGCTGAACCTACCAAAATTGTTGTATACCATTATACATGGTCACCCTGAGCAAAGGCCACAGACATGCTGAGTTCAGAAATCCCTCCTAAGGAATGCACATGTGAAGATGCATACAGGACCCACGATACCCAATCAGCGGATAACCAAATCCATGCATACAGGATCCACAGATTTTGGGATCCCCTTGTATTTTGACTTTTGTCACTATGGTCTTTCAGCTGTTTTAAATTATAGCAACATTTCAAATTTTGTCATGACTTTTGTCCGATTTATCCAACACCACAAAGGGTAATGAATGCAAATCAGTCATAATACTTGATAAGTCAAGTGACAGTAACTGGCAATCTGGGGGAAAACAATGTTTTTTGGGGGTGCAGGGTGGAACAGACTGATAGATCTTGGCATGGAGGGGTGGGTTGCAACTGCCTGGTGGAAGAAGGTGGAGGAGAATAGAGTGGGAGGGCTGGGGTCAGGTCATTGGCATGCTTCTGCCAATTTATCCCCCCAACGAGACCAGGTTAAGCCAACTAGGTTAGATGGCTTTGAGCTGCCTGGAGAAGGCTGCCACTCTGCACTTGCACAAGAACTTGCTCTCAGCTGCTTTCTTAGCGGTGTCTGGCAGAAGCTTGTGCAGGAAGGTTAGAAGTTAGGGGAGCTGGATTAAGACCTGAAAGATCCAGGTTCAAGTCCCCCCACAGCAGTGAAGCTTCCTGGGTGACCTTGGGCCAGTCACTCCCAACCTCATCTACTTCACAGGTTTGTTGTTCTCTAGTTCTTAACCAGAAGAAAGGGCAAGGTGTTGTGAGAGACTAGGTAATCAAAAGACAACAAAACACACAGAGAAGACAACAAATTTCCAAACTTTAGTTTGTTAGAAAAGCCTTAACCTGCTTTGGAACACCCCCAAAAAGACGTTGCCTCAATAAAGGGGAATTTGACAGGCCAGGTGCCCCAACAGGGAATGCTCCAGCGAATTGCACCCTCTTGTTCTCCTGTTTTCCACCTTCCAATCACCTCAGAAATTTCTGTAATAAATTGGCATCCTTTTGGGGCTGTAGAATTGTTTCAAAGAAGCAGATGTTTCTGCTGTACAGAAATTATCCACAATTATCCACAGGTCCCATATCCATGTTTTAATTATCTCCAGATTTGGTGGCCCTTCTATCCTCACAGATCTCAGTCCAGTCTTTGAAGGCTTTTCTGCACCCCTCCGAAGCCACACATGTCTTGTCAGCTGCCTCTGCAGGGCTTTTTTAGGGGAGGGGGCATTTATGTTAAAAAAAAAGAATGAGGATTGCCTACAATGAGTAGTAGATAATTACCTTTACCAGCATTTTGTGGTTCCCTTGCACCATCTGTTTCAGGATGCTCCTGACCCATCAGTTCTCTTTCTAACAGAAAGCAAAAGGGAGCCAAAAAAGATTATTATATGCGGATTTGTGTGAATTAATTCTTTTCTTTTAAAAATCTAAAAATTTAGATTTAAAAATGTAACTTAAAAATCCTCATGAACTTGGATAGAATTTTAGCATTTTTCATCTGCACCATCAAAAAGAACTCTGCTGTAAGCTGAGATGGAAAACCTATTCAACCAGAACTAGAATCTTTCTGGTCCTGTTTAGACAATCCCAAGCATCTCAGTGTGAGGAAGACTCAGTGTCTTCACTGGTCCATAATCACGTTAGGGGTCAATGGCATCAGCCAAGAAATCTATGGATCTCTTTGTAGCTTCCTCATAGTATAAAAGTGTGGACAGATATAATAGGTCCACAAATATGATTACCTGTGGAAGCTTAACCATACTTTTCTAGAGGGTCTTGCTGTTGTATAAAATAGTTTTTTCTAAACCCCCAAGAACTTAATTCACCTGCAAAGCAGGAATCTCGTTGGAGAGAGTATTAAGATGTAAACTATATGAATTTCTGGCTCCTCATTCTATATGGGCATAGTATCTTCCTTCAGACAGAGTTCTTTAAAAGATATCTTGAAGGCTAACAATTTTATGTCAACATAAGCTTTGGAAGGTGACCTTTCTTCAATTGCGTGAATTGAAATCCTCAGCAGGCAGTCAAGCAGACATACATATATTATTCACATAGAAATTAGTAGGAATTTAAAAAAATAACAGTGTAAGCGGACATGAAATAAATCTCATCTGTACTGACAATTCATTTTTGTGATAGCATATCTCATAGCAATGCTAAGGACAAAGCCTAACTGGCCCTTGGGTTGGCATAAGTTGCTTGAACTGGCCTGGAGATGGGAGATGGCCACTGGGAGATGATGGTGGCTGACCTGGACCGTGAAGAACCGATGCGAAATACTCCAAAGTTCTAAGTCAGTCTGGAATGAGAGCTTGCAAGGTGCCAGGGCAGGTATAATTGAGGCATACTGCTTTGGGTGCAAAGCAGACTGGCCCATGGGTGGGGTATGACCTAGAGTGGGTAGTGGCAGGGGATCCCACTCCTAGGCAATCTGATGAGGCTCAGATCTGCACCACCTCTTTGGGTCCAAGTAGTCCCACTGAGGCTGCTGAGGCCTTTCCCAGAGGGACATGCATTCTCCTTGACTTGGGCTGAGGCACATATAGACCTCTCACTCCCTCAGGATTTTCAGCGTGGGTTTAGATAGCACTGTAAAGCTGCAATCCTAACCTCCAATTATGCTGGCATAAGCTCTGGCGTAACTGCTGACCGGGGGGGGGGGGGGGTGTGTCACAAAAGTGAGTCAGGCATTTCTGCCCCACTCCTGGGAGCGGAGTTGTTAGGCCAGTGCATAAGCATACACTGTCTTCCTCATACCATCACAGGGGATATGCCAGGTGAGTTAGGCAGGGCTAAACTGGTTAGAATTGTGTCCCCAGTTATTTAACTCTGTAAGCAACATTTGTAAGTCACAAGTCATACACCTGTGGTGGTGCCAACTGATGTTTTCACTTTCTAACCTTCCTTTGAAATGTTTCTGCTTGAGGACTATCACTTTAAAATCTGCAGTGGATTTCATTTTGGAAACTGAAGTGTTTCAATGACTGGTTTTGTATCAGTTTTTTATTGTTTTACAAGAGACCACCTTTTTTGTCCTGTATAGGTAGGAGATGGACACTACTGGCAGTTCACACCTTATGGGGATGACAGGGTTAGCTGTCATTTTTGGTCCTGTAATGTTGCTGCCTGAACAGTAAAGGGGACTGACTTGGCAATGTGATTGAGGACCGAATCTTCTCCATGCATTTGTTTCTCCCTTGTATGAGAAGTAAAGGATTACTCAAAAAGCAACAGCAAACCTATATAGTAAGGAACATTCAAGGGATAGACCCTGCCACAAATTATGAGGCTAACTTTGTCCCAGATCTATAGCTAGAGTAGCACAATTTTCTTTTCATCAGATGTACTATGTGCCAGTTACTCTGCGTCCAATGCTGGGTTCATCGTTGACTCTTTTAAACATTTATCAGCTGTCATTTACATTGACATGTACTCTCAGAGTACGCTGACATACCTATGACATATGAGTACATTGACATACCTCAGAGTACATTGACATACCTATGACATATGAATACATTGACAAACCTATGAGGTGTGAGTAATAAATATCAGGACTGATGCTATAAAAAGAAAACTACAACATGTAATAATTTGGCATTTAATCTCCTTCAAAGTAATCTCCTTTGGAAGCCACACACTTAATCCAGTGCTGTTTCCATTGCTGGAAGCATTTCTGGAACTCGTTTTCTGGGATAATCAACAGCTGCCGTGTCACATTTACTTGGATTTCCTTGACGTCCTGAAATCTTTGTCCTTTCAAGTGGGATTTGATTTTTGGAAAAAGGAAAAAGTTGCAAGGGGTGAGATTTGGGGAATATGGTGTCTTGTATATAGATGCTTAGACTTGCAATCAGGTAAAATGGCAAAGATATGAATTGTTCAGTCAGATAGCAGGGGACAGAGAATAAGACACATCAAACATAGATAATGAAAGAATGAAACAACAGTGCTGGGACTAGGATGGTGCCAAAATGCCTGGTGAAGGATCCTGACTGCTGCAGGTTACCAATAATGGATCCTCAGGATGAGACTTTGGTGCAATCCTATGTCTGTCTACTCAGAAGTAATTCCCATTATATTCAATGTGCTTACTCCCAGGAAAGTATTAGGATTGCAGCCTTTGTTCCCTTCTGAGAGTAAAGTAAGCAGCCCTTCAATGGGGCTATTCAATGGGGCCCTTCAATGCCTTAATTCTGAGGAAATGCTTACTCCTTGTCTCCCATCATGCTTGCACTCAACACTCTACCACCCAGTGGTCCACCAAGTGTCTAAGCAAAGCTGTTGGACTAACAAGAAGGGATAAAATCAGGAACAAATAATAAGGGAAAAAAACGGAACAGAACCAATTCTACATTAAATATAAAGTCAGCAAATAAAGTGATTTGCTCACTTGGACAGAAAGTCTTGGGAAGCCTTACCATATAAAACTTACATTCAGAAAGAAGAAGGACAAAGAGCAAAAGGCAGACCCAGAGTACACAAGATCTTATATCGCCTTCGACACCCCAAACAGTAAAAGAAGAAAAAGAAGATCCATAAGAATGCAACTAAGTTTTGACTTCCTCACCTGTGGCTTCTGCTCCTGCCATCTTTAGGGCTTTCTGTGCTGAGCACAAAAGACCTCAACCTGTTTGGAAGCCAAAGAGGTCTTGGTTACTCCCTCTATGTTCAAAAATATCTTTTAAGCATTTTTGGAATGATGGCTATAAGAAGTGAAGGGAATTGGTAAAAATATAATAACAAACAGGTAACACTTCTTTCTACACTTCACTTTGTGTAAATCTCCCCCCCCCCAAAAAAAAACCCAATATGCAAACCCTCCCCCATTTTCTAACACCTCTACAGATGGGAGGTGTAGGCTGGTTGGGCTGGTTGGGCTGGACATGCACAATGAACATACCTGCTTCTGCTGACACTATACCACCTATATTACATATCTCATCTACTTTCAGAGCAGTTATAATTATAATTTATAAAAATGAATCTTTGGAATAAAACCACATAATACTGCTTTTCTGTACTTCTCAGTTGTGTTAAAATTTTTTACAAAAATATAATTTAGAAAAAAACACACCTGTAGCTATAGGAGATCATGGTTGATCATATTTATCTTAGGCATTCATTTGGAACATCTCATGTCCTGCTCTTCAGACAAACAACTGAAGGAAAAAAATGAAAGCAATTAAAACAATTCAGTATATTAGTGGGTGGGGGATGAACCAAGCACAAAATATCATTAGAGCTCAATAACACATAAGTTGTCCAAAAACAAAATGCCCTAGTGGAGGAAGAGGAGGAGGAAGAAGGCCTGGAAAACTATGAAGGTCTTTTCAGGATGCCGATATCAGGCTCTGTCATTCCACAGGTTACACAGGCTGAGGATCATACGCAATCACTTTTGAAAAGTGGAAATGTTTTGTGAGTATTTTCAAGATCTTGGGAAATCAGGAGGCTAAAATACATTTGTAATCAATGCTGCATAAATATCTGAAATCCTTGACATCCTTTGGAATGCAAAAAATATGTTAACTTTTTCAGTCAACAGACATGGAGGGGACAGGGTTATGCCACCCAGACCTCCTCTTCCTTAGAGAAGTTTCTTCAAGGTTCACCAGCATGGCTGATATGAAGAACTTAGCCAGCAAGCACCTTAAGCCTTGAGTTCCTGAGCCCCCACCCCAATCCTTGCACATAGCTATTAACAACAACTGTATTTATATACCACTTTTCAACTAAAAATTCTATACACAAAGCAGTTTATAGAGAAAATGAAATAGCTAATGGCTCTCCATCCCAAAAGAGATCACAATCTAAAGAGAGAATCAAATAAAACCAGCAAAAGGCCTGCTACATTCTGAATATGCTCCACTTGCCTTTTCCTAAAGGCTTGCACATAGTTTCGTGGCAAGAGGGTTTGTAACAATATACGGTAACAAATACAATGGTCTCTGTTGCCAGTGTCCCTTTTTCCAGAAGGCCGGAGTTCTCTCACCCTGGATAGGAGAGCACTGGGCTTGCAAGCCATCTCACACGTCCCAGTATCTGTCAGTTGCAAACATACTGATCCCACGTGTTTCTGTAGGCAGGAAGTGTGGGGTGGAGGTCAATACCCAGAATATCCATTTTCTTTTGGCCTTCGGTCACTTTTCACATGAGTAGGCTGCGGGCTTGTTGAAAAACTTCACACGATCCCATACCACGAGAAGTGAAATTGCTTCCAACCCACAAGAGGGATTCCACAGTTTATGGCATTTAAAGGACCACTCTAGGCTTATTGCCTTGGATGCTGCAATGTCCATTTGTTTGACCTCTTTGGTGAGAGCACTGTCTGGAAAAGCAAATATTCTGCCAAAGAAAATGACATGGGGGCTAGGCAACAGTGTGAGGGAAGACCTTGTCTGCAGTCCCCCATCCAGCTGTAACCAACTGTCCACAATTCCTATAACATATTCAGTCAGCTGAATATGTTATATGTGACACCAAGTATGTGTCACTCATTCCACATTGCCTTCCTTCTCCTGCTTTAGTAAAAACTAGCGAAATTTACCTGCTGTTGTGGAAGTAATCCCCCATGCACCATTCCTCCCAGTGCACCACCCTCTCAGTGCACCCCTGCCCTGGCACCATCCCCCCCATGCACCAGGCACTGGGCACCAAATCAGTTCTTATAGGTCCAGCAGTTGGGGCTGCGTGTTTATCAGTCAGTTTTCAATGTTAAATATGCATGATTGGGGGGAATGGTGCGTACACACACACACACACACACACACACACACACACATACATACATATCCCACCTTTCTCAGCCAAAGGCTGACTCAAGGCGGCTGACATGAAAAAATGTACAGATAAAAACAAGAAGAACTTTAAAAAAACAGTTAAGAATATAGGGAATATAAAGTATAGGGTTGAAAACACATTGCACCCCTTTCACCCCCTTAGGGGTTAAATTTCTACATATCAGTTCTTGGTGGGTGCTCTTGTCATGGAAGGAATATGCTCCTCAAATTTTATGCTTCTAGATTCAGGGGTTGGAGCAGGGCGTTGATCAGTCAGCAATTCTTCAATGTAAAGTATAGGGGAGAAACTGTGTTGTGCCCCTTTTCAGCCCCTTCCTGTTGGAATTTCCCAAAATCAGTACTTGGTGGGTGCCTCTGTCACAGAAGGAACACTCACCCCAAATTTCATGCTTCTAGGTCCAGTGGTTTTGGCTGGGCATTGATGAGTCAGTCAGTCAGTGAAATTTCAATTTTATATATATATACAGAAAGAACATGCTGTGGGAAATCCTATAGCATTTCCCAACTTCCTCTCCACATTAGTGTGGCATAGGATTTGTGAGATTTCTACCCTGCACTCCCACCCCAGTAGAGACTACAAGGCAGCCTACTGCACATGTTAAAATAAAAAAGCATTACAAGCCAAATAAAATCAACAAACATATTACAAATTATGTTTTCTATTTTTGACTTCTGTTCCACACTGGTCACCTGGGGTTTCTGTGGCTACTGTGATTCCAATGACTACCACTGGTTGCTGCTTGTGGGAGGGGATAATGACATAAAATCATACCTCTCCCACCCCCCACTACATATTACTGGGCCACTTTGAATGATACTGGTTTTGTAAGTACAGTGGCGCCTCACGTAACAGAATTAATTCGTTCCGGAGGTAGTTTCTTTACGTGAAACTTTCTTTACGTGAAGCGGATTTTCCTATAGGAAATAATAAAAACGCAGATGATTGGTTCCACAACCCCAAAAATATTCATATAAAAATATTAACTGGATGTAAAAGTGATGACAGAACACTGGGATTGAATTCAAAACATGCATTCAATGTGCATGTTATGAAGTCTACTTAGGCTGCAGTCCTAAAGACAATTTCCTGAGAGAAATACCCATTTAACACAATGGGGCTTACTTCCGGGTAGACATAGTTAGGAGGCTGCAATCCAAGACACCTTCAAAGTGTCTCCCCACTTTCTCCTTCTCTCCACCCTGAGCCTCTCTCTCCTCTGCTCCCTTCTGGCTAGCCCTGAGCTGCTTCCCTCTTCTCCAATGCTCTTCTTTCCCTCTGCCCAGTGGACAACCAGCCACAGGAGGAACAGCGCAGAAGTGTTGCTTTCACTATGGGCAGGTGCGCTAGGCGGCCCTGATGCTTTTTAAACAGGCTGCTGGCCAGCGCGTCTGCCCCAATTGCCAATGAATGTTTTCTTTATGTGAAGCACTTTCTTTAGGTGAAGCAGAATCCTAGAGAAATTTTTGTTTGTTACATGAAACTTACTTTACATGAGGCTTTCTTTACGTGAGGCGCCACTGTGTCTCTTGGTACATTTGTGCTATAGGCGCTCCATAATCATATATGCTCCTCTCACTATTCATCATCACCCATGGGTTAGGGGGGTGATCATTAATCATGTCTTTTTGAGCCAAACAAGATTAGCAGGATCTTTATAGGGGCACTTTGAAAAAAGCATGTCCTCTCACATGCATGATTAAACTAAAAAGCACAACAGGAAGCCAGCATGGAAACACACAGAGTGAGCACTGCACAAATATTTGAAGAGTGGTCCTGTGTGAGACATGGGTGGTTTGGATATGCCATTCCTTTCCCACACATGACTAATATAAAAACCACTACAAGGTCAAGAAGTGAGCATGTTCATTCACAAGTCAGCAATACTCATTCATCTCTGCATAAGGCAAGATTTATATTGCCCTTTCTGAATCTATGGGTAGAAAACCACAATAATTAGTTTTGCTCACTAGTCAGTCATTATTTGGGTCATGACAAGCTCCTTCACTTCCCCAAAACTCTTCTTGAATGCAGAGGAGGCTGTGGGGTTTGTTGCCACAAGACACTATGATGATACTCAGCCTAGATAGGTTTAAAAGGATATTGGAGGAAAAATCCATCACAGGTTCCATCTGGGGCATGAGTGAAACTTCACTCTTATTTCTATGACTTTCCATTTAACACAATGGGGCTGACTTCTGGGTAGACATGGTTAGGAGGCTGCAATCAAAGACACTTTCCTGGGAGTAAGACCCATTTAACACAATGGGGCTTACTTCTTGGTGTAGAAATGGTTAGGAGGCTGCAATCAAAGACACTTTCTTCTGCAATTCAAGACACTTTCCAAGTGTCTTCCCTTTCTCCTTCTCTTCATCCTGAGCCTCTCTCTCCCCTGCTCCCTTCTGGCTAGCCCTGAGCAGCTTCCCTCTTCTCCACTGCCCTTCTCCCTCTGCCCAGCGGATGCACAGCAACAGAGGAACAGCGCAGAAGTGTTGTTTTCGCTATGGGCAGGCGCGCTAGGCAGCCCTGACACTTTTTAAACGCGGCCAGCATGCCGGCCAGCATGTCTGCCCCAACTGCCAACAAGTATGCTTGTCCTCACTTGTTATGTGAGGAGGCACTTGTTAAGCGAGGTACCACTGTAATTTCCTTCTCTTAAAAAAATTAGGATGTTGCAGACCCAATTCCTCAGGAACGCCAATCCTGCTCGCTAATTTGCTGGATTCACACCCTGAATGACTATTATAAATACATAATTGAGATAACAGTCCCAAAGGGACTGAACGGACCCAACTTCAGCAATGAGTGGGCTGCACATGTAGGAGATATGCATGCCAATTGCAATGTCTTTTTAAAACAAAGAAACAAACAGTCTTTGGAGAGTCAATCTTGACTGCCTCCAAACATCTGTTCATGAGATCAAATCATTTTCACGGGGGTCAATGAAATGTGCTGAATGCACATGGGTGGAGTGGAATCCCAGAGGCAGGTTTCAACCCTGATAACTGACCCGTCCTTCTCCATATTGTATGCAAAATTATACAACAAGAAACAAGAGTCTCTTAATGTGGAGTAGGAAGCCTAAGAATTAATTTCAGAACAGTTAGAACTTCAAGTTACACTTGAGACTGCCTGTGAGATACATTGGAGGTCCTTGAGGTTTTGCCCACCCCTGTATTAACAGATCAGGCAACCCAATCTTAAACTGCCTGGAGTGCCACAAGACAGTCTGACACAAAGGATCTGGATCCAGCAGAGTTGAACCCCACCAATCCCATCCTCCTTCTGTCCTGCTTCCTTCCTGGAACCCCTCATCCCCACTCTGCCAATCTTCTCCCTACCTCTGAATGCCTTTGACCTGCTTCCCCCAAAGCCCCACTCTCCAGACAACTGCCAAGCAGTGGAGCGCTAGTGTTCCTAAAGTACTAGCCCAGTTCTAGCTGGCACTGATCTAGATCTGGTGCTGGGCTGATACTGGGGCCCACAAATGTGCTTTACAGCATGTATGCAAGACTCGCAGTGCAATCCTATTCACGTCTAAGAAATAAATCCCATTGTATTCAGTGAGGTTTACCCTCAGGAAAGTGTCATAGGACTGCAGCCTCAGTGCTGGCAGAAGATCAGCAGTAAAAGCTCAGGATTGGAGAGAAAGATGGGGGGAAGAATTTATATTTTTAAAGCAGGGTTGCCAACTGACCAGAGAAAACCCAGCCTCCCCTGCGCCTATGCCTCTGATGGAGGCCTCCTATGTCTATATTGGCCTATGCCAATATATACTTTGCACAAAAAGCATGTATTTCACAAAAAGTGCTTGAGTTGCTCAGGTTATGGGGCCTTTCATCCAGCTGTTATCAAAGCAGAAGAGCAGGAGCTGGGTGTAAAGTTGGCAACCTTCTCAGGGTAGGGATGGTGGGGATAACTGTTTTAGTTTTAAACCTCCAAGCACAATTGTGTCCACTCAAAAGAATTATAGTCAGTGGAGTTTATATTGTGTAAGGGGGCAAAGGAGAGGAGGCTAAAAGACCAAGCCTGTGCATGCTTGCCCAGATCACTTAACCCCATGTGCCTTTTTGGTTTGGGAAACAGGTCTTGCAAAGAGGATTCTAACAATAAGCAATATAGTGTTGAAATTAAGTATAAGACAGTAATACAAATGTTTTTAGCTTTTATTTTAACATGTCCTACATTTTGGGGGGGCATCCTACATTTTTTAACATGTTAGGAATTCTGCTTGGATGTCAGGAATTTGGGGGGATGTTGTCCTCTTTTGGGGGTTCGGGCATCTGGTCACCCTGCCTATAATGAAACCTGGAATTTTTTTCTGAAATGAAGAAAGGAGAATATTCTCTCTGTTCCACTACTACACGCCGCTTAGGACAAAGCTGCACATTATAAGAAACACAGAAGCTTTGTTTGGACATTTGCCTTTACCATAGAAAGAGCACATGGTCGGAGGCAGTAGGAGCAAGCTCCGCATCTGGCATTATATGCATCACTGGGGAGGAAAGGAGGCTGTCATTTGCTGTGATTCTCTTCCAAGTGGCTCCCAGCAACAACCAGTTGGAAATGGAAATGGTGGAAATGGTGGCAAGTTGTAGACCCATCCATTCACTTGTTTTCTAAAGGTGATGCTCCAAATAAACACAGGTTGATTTATCCCCAGCCTTGCATGAGATTAAATCCTGCCCCATCTTTCATGTGATCAGCCATTTTCTGCATTAAAGAATGCAGATAATAGAGATAATAGAGATTTCATCAGCACATCCCTGGCAAAGACAGCGCTAAACCAGACATAGGGCGCAATCCAGAGTAACTATGGGGAGTCCTTGCTCTGGTGTAAGAACAATTTGCTCTGGATTGCAATATGAATTTCCCATAGGTTTTCACTAGGTGGTGCAGTAACTATGGATACACGTAATGTCTCTTACGTGGTCCTGTAGTTACTCTGGATTGCAGTTAGTAGCAGGAAATTTTCTGTGCAGTGCATAAAATTTCTGAATGGGACTTTTGTCTTTATAAAATTTGCTGCTGCAAACTGTATACATGACATTTCTAAGAGTCAGCCAAGATCATAGCTGTGAACATGAGCATTTGTTTTGCATGGATGAAGCTTTAGGTTTAGTTCCATTGTGTTAAATGGGGCTTACTCCTAGGAAAGTTTCTTTAGGATTGCAGCTTAAGGAGACTTCATAGGATCATGCACATTGAATGCATGTTTTGAATTCAATTCCAGTTTTTTGTCATCATTTTTACATCCAGTTAATATTTTTATATGAATATTTTGGGGGTTGTGGAACCAATCGTCTGAGTTTCCGATATTTCCTATGGAAAAATCTGCTTCACTTAAAGAGCAGTTCACTTAAAGAGCGGTTCACTTAGAGAGCATACCAATTGAGCTCCTTATGTGAGGCACCATTGTATTTTGAAAAAAGCTTATACCCTGTCTTTTCTAAGAGGCGTGGTTCAGAAGGCAGTCAGTATCAATAAAAATAATACAGAATACTATAAAAATGCAGGAAAATCTGAAAACAAAAACTGCACCCGTCTAAAAGGAAAAAAAATTCCAAAAACACTGTAATGTCAACAGAAACTTCCCAGTAAGGGGAAAAATACATTCCTACAGTATAAACACTTGGCATTGCTAACAATAAATACTCTGTGAGGAAGCTGACCTTTTACTCCAAAACAAAACAGAAAAGGTAACATACATTAGTTCAGGCATATCAAAGTGGCAGCCCGAGGACCCTCAAGTGATCTCCCAGTGGTGGGCTCCAGCAGGTTCGCACCTACTCTATAGAACCGGCTGTTAACGAGAGATAGGACATATAAAGTTTAAAAAGAGCCATTTAAAAGTGGCCGCCAGATGGGCAGAGAACCGGTTGTTAATTTCTTTGAATCCAATCACTGGACCTGCCCCATTTCTATTCTTTGCATCCCCTCCGAAGCTGGCTACACAGCTTAGCAATGCCTGAGTCAGGTAAGTGGATCTCTTGCAAGCTCTGAGGCATCAGAAACCTGAACCTTATATAAAAGGAAAAAGATACATACCAGAAAAAGCACAATCATCAACAGCAGGGAAACTGCTTTCGTTTTCTTCTTCCCTTCCCTCTGAAGTGTGGTTTGCGTTTCCTGAGTGTGGGCTGGAGGACAGCATTTCCAATGGCTGTGCAGCCTCTACTGGGGAGGAGAAGAATAACATTAGATGACCATCTAATTTGTATAAATTATAAATTATAATTGCCGGTCAATAAATCCGGTTAATCATCTAAATACGCTTTTCCATATTTGCAAAACTTTAATGCAAAATCAAGGTTTTTTTCCTTCTTTCTTTTGAAATATATAACAGAAGTTACACATTCGACAAAGAAAATAATAATAATAATAATAAAGTTCCAATTGCTATAGTACAGGAGAAAGTGTTTCCATTCAATACGTTACAAAAATGTAAAGTAACTCTTTGAACGTTATGTTACATTTTAGATTTGATCGCCAGACATTGCACCGTGATTTTCACTCACCACTTTTTCAAAGCCCTTTAGATTAACAAAACCAATACAAGCCCTTTTAAAAAATGTTATTGGTTTTTTGAAAAAGGAAAACAGAAAAGAAAAAGAAAAGAAAAAAAGAAGTAAAAACAAGAGACTTGGCGGACAGCAGAGCTGGAGAGGCCTCTTGAGATACATAGGATTTTGATGGGTTAATCAGAGCCCAGGACTCCCCTTTTATTCTGGCAGGACCTACATTTTTCTCAGGGGCCCAACATTTTGGCATCCTGTCCTCTTTAGCACTCTTGACATCTGGTCACCCTGAGTCCTGCTCACCAGGCAGGTGGGTCCCGGCTCCACTTTGGGGGTCCTGTAGCAAGAAGTTTGGGAACCGTGAGCCGGAGAGACTTGGGGGTGTGTGGAAGAGGCGCCTCATTCCTGATCCCTCCTGGGGTGCAGGTCCAGCATCTCAGGGACTGCCCAGGGAAGAGTCTCCCTCCTCCAGGCTGGGAAGAGGAGCCCCTCCCTGGACTGCCCCCCTCCATGAAGAGTCCAAGGGCGGGGGGGGGGGCGTTTCCAGGAGATGCTCAGGATGCAGCAGGCTTTGCTGGACTGGATGGGCAAAACTGGGATCCTGAAGTGCCTCCCCTCCTCCTCCACTTCCCTGTGCTGTCCAGGGGGTCCTCCTCAGCTCCTCCCCCTCCTCTCTCAGCCTCCCCCCCCCCCCAAAACTGATCCTCCTCCTGTCCTTCCTTCCAGATCCACTAGCAGAGAAGAGATCCTGCAGTGGCTTAGCTGGATAGGGGTGAAGGAGCTCTGAAAGGGGGGCGAGGACAGGAGAAGAGGAGGAGAGACCCTCCTCTTCCTCCTCTTGCCTGCCTGGTACTGCCAGGGTTAAGAGGGTGGAGGAAGGAAAGGGGCAGCCTTCTCTCCCTCCTTCCTTCCTCCTCCTCCTGCATCCCTGCCCAGGAACCGCATCCTCTGCAGAGCATCCCAAAGGGTGCTTCTGGGGACCAGTAGGAGGGTCAGTTCTAGGGTGGGAGTGGAAGGGATGGGGAGGGGAGAGAAGAGCCCCAGCTGTGGTGGGGGCTGATGCTGATGCCAGGGGGGAGGGAAAGATGAGCTCCAGGGCTAGTGGAGCGGGGGGGGGGCAGTGGAAAACGCAGAAGCTAAGCGATGAGATGAAGGGGTGCTGAAGATTCCCCCATCCAGATCCCCTTTCCAGCCCCAGACAACAACTGCCTCTATTCTGCCCTGAGCTGGAGGTCTGGGAGGTCTGGCTTCTCTGCCCCCCCCCCTTCCAGTCCCATATGCAACACCCATGACCTGGCAGGACTTCTTTGCATGACAGACACTGACAGCAGGCACCACTGGGCATCCCTGCCAGGCACCACACCAAATTGGTTCTTATTTGATCCTTACATCACAGAAAGAGTATTACATCATGGAAGGAACACCCTCCCCAAATTTCATGCCTCTAAGCCTGGGGGTTTTGGCTGGGCCTTGATGAGTCAGTGAGTGACTTTTCAATTTTACATATATAGATAGTGTTTTATTTGTTGCTAACGTCTTTAAAAAGGTAAAGGTGCCCTCCATAGGTTATCATGCTAATCTTGATCAACTGTAGGATGTGGTACTCAACCCCCTTTCTAAGCCTTAGCACCAGCACTATCAGAAGACACTTTTGTGGTGGGCCAGCATGACTGCGAAGGTGCACAGAACTTTGTTTTACCTTCCCATGAAAGTAGAACCTATTTATCTACTTGCATTCCCATAATTTCAAACTGTAGGAGTTGGGCACAGGACCCATGTCTTGAACCCTGGCACTTGCCTCTTACCTTTTGTGAACATATTTGCAATAAAAATTATTAGGAAAACCTGGTCTGAAGAGGACCATTCCAACCCCTTCCTGATCCAGAAGACCCAGAGACGGTGTTGAAAGGTTGATGCTCTCAGAAGAAGAAACTGAGAAGGATGTAGCAGGGGGAGCCTCTCAGCAACTGCACAGGGAGGATCCAGCCCCAAACGACTGCCCAAGCAGAGAGGAACTCTGTCAAATACCCATATATTTCCATGTGTGTATCTCAGTGTCTACCCTTTCCATAGATCATATAGATAGATTTATGAACTGTTTTGCACAGCCATCATGCACCCATATGTATTTCCAGGTGTGTATATCAGTGTCTACCCTTAACAGAAATCAGATAGATTTCCCTTTATTGGAAGGAAAGAAAGAAAGAAAGAAGGAAGGAAAGAAAGAACTAACTTTACTTTCACTTCACCTAAGCCCTGAGCTGGCACCTGGCAGTATTGGCTTCCTTCTTAGTCAGTTGTTGGTAGAAAACACTTTATTTTCCTCCACCACTGAACCAAGATACTGTTTTTAAATTCCTGCCCCAGCTGTATGTTGTCCAGTTTTGACTGATTGCGGAGGGTGCCTTGCACTTTGATTTTTTTAGTTGCTGTTGCATCTTAGCAAGGACGAGGTATGAGTTAGATTCACAATCTGGCCCTCTCATTGCTTGTACATCTTTGAGTGATGAGAAGAATGTGGAGTTTATGAGGATATAGTCCAATAACTCTGAGTCTGTACCAGATGGGTTGCACCAGGTTAATTTCTCTTCAGAGCCAGGTAGAACTGAGGGGGTGAGTGCTCACCATGCATACCCAGAGATCTGGGCCTGCACAATGGGTATAGGGCACGCCTAGTCACTGTGCATCCCTAGAGTTCTGGGACATCTGTGATGTTAGGGAGGCATTTCTTAAAGTGCCTGGAGATGTTGACACCTCCTGATCTGTATGCATCTAGATGGGGAATCTGCCTTCTGAAACTCACTTGGATATATGCTATCCATGCCCATGCTGTTCATACATGTGCCTGTTTCTCCAGGTGTTCCTAGCCACAGTAGCAATGTTTTCCTCTATGTGGAGTCCACACAATAGATCCCAAGGGACAGATTCCAGCTCTTGTCCATCTGCATGGTCTAGCACAGTGATTTTTGGCCACTGTGCCAAGGCACACTGTTGTGGTGTGAATGGACTGCAGGTGTACCGTGGCAGTTTGGGGAAGACTATTAGTAGGACCATTGGGAGTTTTAAACCCTCCATCATGATATACCATCTCAAGTGTCAAAAAACGGATGTTGTGCCTTGACAATATTAGCATCTTGTCAGCATGCCTTGAGATGAAAAAGGATGAAAATCTCTGCTCTAGATGCTTCCTTACTGCACTGCTAATCAGGATTCCCTTTCTGTTCCAGCTACCAATGGCGGATTTGAGGGAACAAAGTGGGGTGTCCTCAAACATGGCCTTGCTTGAATTAGAGGAACATCCTTTTGGAAATCAAGGTGGATCAGGGAAGGAGGAGGGAAGACAGAGCTCTAACTGCAGGACTGAACTCATTTTCTGTCTCCATAAAATAGAGATCAAAGAGGAATATTACAAAGTAAAGTGAGGTGTGTCCTTCTCAGGAAGAAACAACCAACACAAGCACACTTCTTACTTCCAAGAAAAGAAGCCAGCAACCTGCACATCAGGACAGATCAAAGAAGCAAGAGAGGAAGAAGAAAAGTAGAATTAAGTCTGATGTTCAGGATTGTGGCAGCTTCAATATTCTCCCAGTCAAAGCAGAAAAAGAAACTGAAAGGAGGAAGAACAAATGTACTCACTGTACAAAGACCTTTGACCATAAATCCAAACTTACAGTTCATCAAAGAACCCACTCAGGGGAGAAGCCATATAAATGCTTGGAGTGTGGAAAGAGCTTCAGTTACAGCTCAACATTGACTTCGCATCTAAGAACCCACACAGGGGAGAAACCATATAATTGCTTGGAGTGTGGAAAGAGCTTCAGTGATAGTGGAAAACTTACTGTGCATCAAAGAACCCACACAGGGGAGAAGCCATTTGAATGCTTGGAGTGCGGAAAGAGCTTCAATCAGAATGGAAATCTGAGTGTGCATCAAAGAACCCACACAGGGGAGAAGCCATTTGAATGTTTGGAGTGCGGAAAGAGCTTCAGTAATAGTGAAAGCCTTCGTAAACATAGAAGAACCCATACAGGGGAGAAACCATGTAAGTGCTTGGAGTGTGGAAAGAGCTTCAGTAATAGTGAAAGCCTTCGTAAACATAGAAGAACCCATACAGGGGAGAAACCATATGAATGCTTGGAGTGTGGAAAGAGCTTCAGTAATAGTGAAAGCCTTCGTAAACATAGAAGAACCCATACAGGGGAGAAACCATATGAATGCTTGGAGTGTGGAAAGAGCTTCAGTAATAGTGAAAGCCTTCGTAAACATAGAAGAACCCATACAGGGGAGAAACCATATGAATGCTTGGAGTGTGGAAAGAGCTTCAGTAATAGTGAAAGCCTTCATAAACATAAAAGAACCCATTCAGGGGAGAAACCATGTAAGTGCTTGGAGTGTGGAAAGAGCTTCTGCGTGAGCTCAATCTTGTCTGTGCATCAAAGAACCCACACAGGGGAAAAACCATATAATTGCTTGGAGTGTGGAAAGGGCTTCAACGATAGTGGAAAACTTACTGTGCATCTAAAAACCCACACGGGGAGAAGCCATTTGAATGCTTGGAGTGTGGAAAGAGCTTTAGTCAGAGCTCAACACTGACTTCACATCTAAGAATCCACAGAGGAGAGAAACCATATAAGTGTTTGGACTGTGGAAAGAGCTTCAGTCAGAACGGAAATCTGACTTTACATCTAAAAACCCACACAGGTGAGAAACCATATAAATGCTTGGAGTGTGGAAAGAGCTTCAGTGTGAGCTCAAGCCTGACTTTGCATTTTAGAACCCACTCAGGGGAGAAACCATATAAATGCTTGGAGTGTGGAAAGAGCTTCCGTTATAGTGGAAGCCTTCGTCAACATAAAAGAATCCACACAGGGGAGAAACCATATAATTGCTTGGAGTGTGGAAAGAGCTTCAGGGTGAGCTCAAGCCTGACTTTGCACCTAAGAACCCACTCAGGGGAGAAACCATATAAATGCTTGGCATGTGGAAAGAGCTTCAATGATAGTGGAAGCCTTCATCAACATAAAAGAACCCACACAGGGGAGAAACTATATAAATGCTTGGAGTGTGGAAAGAGCTTTAGTAGGAATTATAGCCTGACTATGCATCTAAGAACCCACTCAGGAGAGAAACCATATAAATGCTTGGAGTGTGGAAAGAGCTTCAGTGATAGTGGAAATTTTAATAAACATAAAAGAAGCCACACAGGGGAGAAACCATATAAATGCTTGGAGTGTGGAAATAGCTTCAGTGTTAGTGGAAACCTTCGTAAACATGAAAGAACCCACATGGAACCCAAATGGGAGAAACCATTTAAATGTTTCAAGTGTAGAAAGAGCTTCAGTGTGAGCTCAAAGCTGACTGTGCATCAAAGATCCTACCAACAAGAGAAACCAGAGAACTGCCTTATCTTCAGGTAGTACCTGAGTGGCTGCTTTTTCTTTACTTCTCGTGAACAAATGTATGAAACTTACAGCAGGTTTGATAAATGGTGTTTAAAAAGCTACTCAAATCATTAAATACTGTTGTGAACCTCCTTGTAATTTCACCTGTTCCTCACAGAACACCAGAGGTTCTTTCCTTATTTGTGTCAGATGCACATATAAAGGCAAAACAAAAAAAAATTACAGAGAACAAGGACTCCAACCCCTGCTCTGACATGGCAGGCTGACTTTCCCAAGGCTCCGTCTTGAGACGCAAAAGAGGCTTTTATTAAGTTAATGATAAATAAATAATAACCCTGTGCGAAGAGTTATGGTAGTTTTAGAGTTAGTTATGCCTTATAGACTTTAAAAAGGATAGACTCCGATATTGTTCATAACTGTAAAACAAGCAAATTTTGGGGATATCAATATGGCATGATGGAGAATCCCAAAACAACAAAGATCTCCACCACAGACTCCAAGCAAAAAACTTAATGTGGAAGTTATGACAGACTTCCAGGAGAAACTGGAATCAAAAATAGATTCAAAAATAGACACTGTCTAACAAGAGTTACAGAATTTTAAAGCAGAGCTGAAACAAGAAATGGCACAGATGTCAATGGCACAGATCTGTCAATGGCATTAAAAATGAATCTCAAGAGACGTGGAAGACAACTAAAGTGACAAGCTCCAAAACCCACTCAGCCAAGGCCTAAGGAAACGAGGGGTGTCCAGAGAGGGGGCCTGATTTCCATAGACCCTTGAGTTCTAGCCAGCACTTGGTCAAGCTGTTGCATGTCCCTTTCCCCACAGTCAAGGGGACAGTCAAGCGTCCAAGGCAGCTCTTGTAATGCTTGTCCCTGAGACACCCTGACTAGTTACTCCGGGGGTTGGAAGAGGAGCCTTCTGTTGAAGGAGCTGACCCTGTAATTCTGGAGGCAGCTGGAATGACGTAAACCTGAGGGCACAAGTGGACCCTTGAGGAAGGGGCAGGAGTTCAGGAGGGGGGCAGCAGAGGGGGGGGGGGTCCTCTGGCTGGCTTCCTAAGGCCCAGAGCTGCGGTGAGAGAGAGAGACAGGCTGGCTGGGAATGCCCTCTGCAGACCCTTTAGGGCAAGAACTATTTGCCGAGCAGAGCAGGCTGGCTGGCTAGAACTGGAATTAGTCCCTTCGTCTGTCACTCTGCTTCTCCCCAAGCTGGGCATCATCTCAGTATTTCTCAGCCATAATATGTAAGAACTGAACCTCCCTGTACAGACAGAGCCACCATATCTCTGTATGAAGAACGGAAGAATTACCACCAGATTTTGCCACAGACCTTGGCAAAGTCACATTTCTTCACATTTCCTTCCTTCACATTTCGATGGATTCCTTCACATTTCAATGGATGCCAGTTTTTGAATTGTTTTGTGTTTGCATTGTTAACGATTGTGATGTCCTATGGTTTTGAAAAATAAAGTCTCCTCTCTCTCGATGGATGCCCATAATGGAGAAATTCCTCCTGGATTAGGTTCCAAGTGGACCCAGAAATTTTATTGGGTGCAAATATACATTCCTGAGATCTGAGAAGTACGTTTAAGGGTCTGGTGACTCCCACTAGGAGCTTTTGCCCTCTCCATAGTCAGCCCTAATGTTTCTAAGAGAGGCCTCACCCGAACATCCCATGTTGCTCCCAATTGACAGAGACTGCCAGGCCTGTGGGGTTTCCAGCATGACTGATTTGCTGGCTCTGGACAGGTCCCACCACCACTCCTGGCAATCTGGGAGCAAAGGTAATTAAAAACCTTAAGTAGAAGAGCTAGGAGAATTCCATCTCCTTCGAAAGTGCAAACCATCCTTGTCCAACGAACACCAGCCTTTGGCTCCCTAGTAATTTCTCTCAATCCTAGGGAGTGCCTTCCTTGTCATCAGCATCCCACAATGCTACTAGGCACTAAAGGGATCCTACCTGGCTCCCATTCTCCCTGCTCTTCCCACGTGTTCAAGAAATGTCACAAAGGGTTCAACTCACACCAGGAGAGGTGCTGTGGAAACAGAGAAGACCAGCAGACACCTTCTCCCATCTCAGGCTCACTGTGGCAACATGCTTTGGGAACAGAACAGAGGGCAGAACCCAATCTTTAAACACTTTTTAAGCTTTCCTTTCTACTCCAAGATAGTGGCATGTATGATGTAACTGGCCTACACTCCAATATTCCTGCCATTTATGGAAACGGGATAGACGTGCTCTGGGGTGTAGGTGGGAAGAATCATGCACAGCCTGCCTGCATCCAAATGCACCCTTAGTCCTCACATGACTTCTGACAGGAACGAAACTCTGTGCTGGTGATTGGTTTATCCGGTGAGGTCTTTCTGGTGGTGGTTTCTCTGCAATGCCACCCATTGAACCAGCTTCTAGGTGGTCTATCTTGAGTTAGGAAGCACTTTCCTCTCAGTTCCCTTTTGCTCTTCACGGTCGCTTCTGAATCATTCTGAATCATTTAATGTATGTCCCACTCTTTCAACCTCTCTCTGCTATTCTAAAGGCTCAAATTGCCCACCTTTTGCACATGAAATGCAATTGCTCAAATTGCCCATCGTTTGCATATTATATGGTGAATCAGTCTGTTTTGGCATCTCTCTCTCTCTCTCTCTCTCTCTCTCTCTCTGTGTGTGTGTGTGTGTGTGTGTGTGTGTGATAGAGAAAGAGCACACATGACAACTTTACTTCCTGATCTATTTCTATTAGACCACAATCCTAACCATCTCTACTCAAAAGTTAGCCCCATTGTGTTCAATGGGTCTTACTCCCTGGAAAGTATCTTTAGGATTGCAGCCTTTGTGAGTTAATGACAATCCATTTACAGAAATCTTTGTATGACAGTAGGAATTTGCAAGATCAAAAGGCCATTTCCAATTTGCTTGGCTAAAAAAGCATCAGAAGCAGCATTTGCAGTCTGGTCCATAACCTGTCAGAAAAACAGGCATCCCTGTAATTGAAATGGGAAGGTTTCAGTGGAGAGCAGCCAAAATGGTTAATGGTCTGGGACAAAAAAGCTCTGTTTAAGCTATGGTCTGGTAAACCATAAAAGCTATGTTTACTTGCAAGTAAGCAAAGGTTCCTTGGCTTCTGTTTGTGTCAGGCACAGAGAATTGCAAGTGCCACCAGAACACAACACATTTGTCTCAATTCGGCTCAACACATTTGTCAGAGGGACATCCCTCCTTACCCAAGTGGCTCAGCTCCCTGTCTTCTTCCTGCTGGCCATCTGAATTTATTCAAAATTGTAATGTTAATTAATTTTTTAGCCCTAACTCAGTGTCAAAGAGATGATGTGGTTCTCTTGCCAAAAAGTTTGGGCACCTCTGTCTTAAAACTGTAGACAGGCTTATGGAAACCTGCTCTGCCTTAGAATGGGCCCCTAAATCATGTTATCTCATTTATGCAGTTGTGGCTGACTCATTTTTATCACCAGATGTGCTGTGAGATTAAACACTATATTTTGTGGGTTGGCTTTTTTTAATAACAAATTTTGCTCTATAACTCAATCTTTGAAAAAATATTTACATCAGAGAGGAACCAGAAGTGTGTGTCAACCTAAGTATGAGATAAGAGATCACGAGCCCAGAAGGCACATGAAACCATATGACCAAGGCTTGTTAACTGGGCAGTATTAAATTTTCTCTTCACCTTTGATCACCAATACCTTATATTTGCCACTATGCCGTTTCTTTCTTGTAAACCTAACACCAGTGCTTCTTTTATTGGAAAAAAGTGCCAGTACTCACCATAGTGGCATAGCTAGGTCATCCCCATATGACCATGGCTGCTTAAAAGGCAAGTGGAAAAAGGTGCAAGTGCTGAGAAAAAAGGTGCCATCACAGAATACTGATGCGTACGCCTGGAAAAGGCCACTGCTTAACATTAATAAAAGTTATAAAATTTATTACATAGTAATATTATTATGTAATAATGGTATAATTATAATACTATGTAATAATAGTATGCATACTATTAATTACAAGAAGGCTGTGCACTGCCTGTAAGGCCCAGGGCCTGCTCACAGGGAAAAGGGGAGCATTTAAGTTCCTTTATAGGACATGAGGCTAAAGAACAGGACATGTCCTAGAAAAAGTGGACACCTGGTCAACCTCCTACGGGCAAATTGAGACCAAATAAAAGCATTGTCCTGGATGCAGCAACATCTGGAACAGACTGTCATTGTCCTCTCATGATTTCTGTATCTTCCATCATTGTAGGGGCCTTCTCATCAATAACATGCAGCAGTAGCCAACAGAGATGGATGATAAGGGAAAGCAGCCCGTTTCACTGTCCAGTTCTCCAGGTGCCAACATAGTCCATGAATGCTGAAATAAATTGGTGAGTCTTTAACACACTGTAAGATGCTCTCTTTTGCTTTGGCTATAGCAGACTAACGTGGCTACCTTCTTAGATCTCTCTTGGATCTATTCTTGGATTTCTTTTTTGGTTTTAGTCACATTAAACCTGGACAACAGTTGTTTTTTTTAATCTTCTCAAATGGGTATGGATTTTTTCTGGCAAATCCACAGGAGTTCTGAGGAGCATATCTCAGGTTCAATTCCAGCTTCTTTTAAGGCACCACAGCTGTTCTCCCGAAATGTTTTCGGAGGAGATCTATGGAAGGAAGAATAAAATAGTCAGTTTCTGAAAGATGTTGAACCAAAGCAATGTCAGCGATTTTGCAAGTACTCCAGCAACTTATTTGGGACAGAGAAAAATAGCTGGGGAGAAACTGCCTCTCGCTTATTCTTAGTTTTCTTATTATGATTCTGCTTTGCCATCCTATTTTAATAAAAAGTGGCAGATGAGAAGTGGTTAAGCAGTGTGAGATTTGGCGGGGGGAGGGAGGATAAAATAGCAGCAATAGTGGTCCAACAAAGTGCTCTGATCATTTTCCAGTTATAATTAGAAGTTAGAAAATGATCATAGTTATAAAATGATCTAACAATGGTGGGCGGTAGGAAGGAAGAGACAACAGTATGATGCGTATGGTGAGTTGATGGGCATGGGGGGATGTTGCGCTTGTGTGTTGATGTGCATGAGTGGTTGATGCTCATGGTGTTGTTGCATAGTGGGGGGATGGCATACAGGAGGACATTCTCTTACAACACAGGTATGTTTTCGTTAGTTAATGGCTGACATGCGTGGCTGGCCACTATGAAGGTCAGGGGCAAGCTGTGGTAAATGAGAAGATCCACAGGCAAAACAATAACTACAATCCTTCACTCATGCCTGGCTGCTTTAATTTATCATTACTTACAATAGTGATTTTCAAACTTATAAAAAAATTTGTGATCCACGTATTTGGCCACAGATTCTGTGTAGAACCCCAGACTGTCTTGTGGCTTCAAAATAGCCACTGTCTGTGATACCGAGCTGAATAAACGTATCGGTAAAGCAGCTACCACGTTTTCTAGACTTACAAAGGGAGTATGGCTTAATAAGAAGCTGACGAAACATACAAAGATCCAGGTCTATAAAGCCTGCATCCTGAGCACACTCTTGTACTGCAGTGAGTCTTGGCCCCTTCATGCGCGGCAGGAGAGAAAGCTGAACACATTTCATATGCGCTGTCTCCGACGTATTCTTGGCATCACTTGGCATGACAAAGTTTCAAATGGTGCAGTCTTGGAACATGCTGGTATCCCTAGCATGTACATGCTTCTGAAATAGCGACGTCTACTCTGGCTTGGACATGTCGTGAGAATGACTGATGGTTGGATTCCAAAAGACCTCATGTATGGAGAATTAGCGCAGGGAAAGCGCCCTAGAGGGAGACCACAGCTGCGATACAAGGACATCTGCAAGAGGGATCTAAAGGCCTTGGGAATGGACATCAACAACTGGGAAACCCTGACCTCTGATCGTTCAGTATGGAGGCAAAAGACGCAGCATGGCCTTCTTCAATTCGAAGAGACACTCATTCGGCAGGCTGAGACAAAGAGGCAGTCCCGGAAACAGCGAAATCTGGGGGCTGGGCAGGGGACTGACTGTATCTGCCCTCAGTGTGGATTGCCACTCTCGAATTGGCCTGTTCAGTCATAAAAGACGCTGTTTTAGGACCTTTACTTCTGAGCATGATACCATGGTCTTTCCAGACTGAAGGATGCCAATATAATGTAATGTGATCTAAATTGTAAACCATTTCATGCCTCACAATGTTCTATGGCCTCTGGGTAGCGTGCCGATAATGCCTTGTGGTACCACAACCAGTGCCAGCCTGCAACTCACCAAAAATCACATGTGTGTCACAAAGCACCGAGGGCTGCTGATTTACAGGCTTGGGAATCTTCAGCTTCCAGCTGATTACTTTTCAGAACATCCCCTCCATTGCTGTTTGAATACTCACAGTGTTTGACTTAATGGGGAGTTATCCACCCAGGCCCACTTCTTCTCTTGCCATAACAGGCTAAGTCCAATCCATGTGTTTTGCTTAGTATTCTGTTGGATAAATTCCTGTGGAATGCAAATGAAGATATGTCTGGTGCTTTAGCTTCTTTATGGTCTAAGAATTCAGAATCGGCAAACAGTCATTATAACAAGATCCCAGCTTGGGATTAACACAACATATCCTCTGAGTGGCTTGGCAAAGCTTGTCTTTATTTGGAAATCTAAAATGTTTCTCTATAATTCTACATGGTTATGGTTGCCTTATGTCCTGGAAAACAAGGACACTCCCGATTTGGGGGGATTGTGTTCACATATTGGCAAGGGTGATAGAAGGCCCTGTCCTGATTTTGTGGAAGAGAATTATAGCCTTTCTCATGTGCCTTTAATAAAGCAGAAATTAAATTCCTAACCATCTTTCCAGCACTGAACCGGTGATACACCAACAAATGTACCCTTTCCTTGAGGAGGCCTGCATTATTGCCCCTCCACTGCCCCTCCAATAATGCAGCACATGCCCATTGCTAGAGATGTATCAGCACTTGAATTTTGGTTTGGATGAGCTGCTGGCTGCTGCTATTTGCCCTCTCTATTTCTCCCATCTGCTAGGTAAAGCTTGACCAAGCTGTGGTTAAAAGTAAGCCAGGCTGTGATCTTCTGTAACTGAGAGGATAAATACAATTTTTTAAACAGAATCATAGATTTGGAAGGTACCCACAAGGTCAGGGTGATCAAATGTCCCTTTTTTGAGCCTTGTGTCCTGGAAAAATCTTCATTGTCTTCCATTTCCTTGGGAACAGGCAGCACATAGCCTTCTTGTAATTAATAAATTATATGGAATAGTTTTAAATTTAATAATAAGTAGTGTCATGTTTTAATTAACCATGTGAAAGCAATATACATGAGTGGGTTGAGCTTTTATTTTGTCATGTCAAACATTTTTCTAAAGCATCCTACAATGATGTGGGGAGCTTGTCCTGTTTTGCGATTATGACATCTGGTCATCCTGCACAACATCATCTATTGCAACCCTTTGGCTTTAGCAAAAAAAAATTTTTTTACTAAAGAGGTGGTTCCCAAACTGTTGGGTCATGACCCATGAGGACAACAGGGAAGGGTTATTTCCCATTAATGGGAATGGCCTGGAAATGTGTTTCCCAGAGGTGCTGTAGCAAATGCAGTGCTGCCAGGACCAAGGGGTTTTATGTATATCTGCTGGGTCACAAAAGCCTCCAGGAAAATTCAGGAGCCTTACAGCCCCTTCTGTGGGTGTCCTCTGCTGCAAATAGCTCTGATCATAGATTCGAGCCCACTTCCAGTTTCAGTTTTAGTTTTTTAAATTTTGTTATTTGAAGACCACTGTCATATCCCCTCTGAACAATTTTTTGCTCCTGGCTAAACATAGCAAACTCCCTCAACCTTCCTTTGCAAGTCTAATAGTATTAATAAAAATATTATTAATATTTTAAAATATTATTTTAAATAATTAAAAAATATTAAAAAATATTTTCATAGTAACGTTATCATAAGCTTCATCTCTCTTTTGCAAGTGCCTCAATTTCTGTTTCCTCTGAACTATTTTTTTTACTTAGCTGGTGCTGAGATAAACCACCCTGCGCATTTCTTCCTCTGAACATTTTCACCTTTTTGGTTTAAGTTGACTCTTAAAGGTGCAATCCTAAGTATATCTACTCAGAACTAAGTCCCATTGTGTTGTATCGGACTTATTCTCAGGAAGGTGTGTATAGGATTTCAGCCATAATAGAGGTGTTCCCTCCATAATAGAGGTGTTCCCTGCATGTAGGCGCTTGATGGCTCACCACATTGGCTGTTTGCTCCTCATTAAAACAGCAGTACCTGCTGCATTTCTCACCCGAGGCTTATATTCGAGTCAATAAGTTTTCCCAGTTTTTTGTGGTAAAATTTGGTGCCTCGGCTTATACTCGGGTTGGCTTATACTCGAGTAAATATGGTATGTTACATATTTTATCAAAGTATGCACCACTATGACCAAGGAGAAAAGGGGAGAAGACAACAAGAGTGACCAGTTAGTATAGGATGAGTAGAAAGAGCTCATCATCCCCTTGTTCTTCACCGTGCAATGGTACTGTAAACCCATGGTGAATATCCAAAATTGCTGACAAGGGATGGGCTGAAAGCAAGGAAAAGAGGGAATGAAGAGCTAGTTTCCGTGCTGGGCAGATTTTGTAGCTCAGAAAATCAGCAAATAACCTAAAAGAGCACCCAGAATCTCTCTCTGAAGAGGCAGCAGGGGCATGTGGACAAAATAAAGACAGCTGGTTCTGTGGCAGGAGAAGGATGTAACAAATGCTAAGTACTTAATACTACTCTTGGCAGTCAGGGAGTGGGCTGGGATTTGTAGGTCATGTGAAGATGAATAGCTTCTGAGGCTTTGGAACAAACTGCCAAAAATCCATGGGTTCACATTACAATATTTACGTGATACAATTGTGTCCATGGAACAAATTAGTATTTTAAAATACAGTAGTACCTCACATAACGAGTGCCACACATAGCGAGTGTTCCACATAACGAGTTAAAATTTCTGTGGGATTTTGCCTCACATAACGAGCATGATTCGAATAACAAGTGCCCATTGGCTGGGCTCCCTCTCCTCCTGTCTGCATTGGCTGGGCTGGGGCACTGAGGCAGGACTTTTTCCTCCTGCCTGCAGTACATGAAGAGGCCAGCAGAGGGAGCTCAGAGCCTCTTCAGCCCACCAAAAAAGATGGCTTATGCAGCCAGCAAACATGTGGCCAGACCAGCCTCTGCACTGCAGCCTCCATCAGATAGGAGGGAAAATTCCTCCTGCACCCTCCTCTGGAGCCCCACTCAAACAGACCCCTTCCTCCCAAGGAAACCCCCCCTGCCTGGACCCCACTACAACCACCCCTCTGCCCCCCACCATCACCTTCCCTGCCCGCAGTTTTCCTTTCCTGTGAGTATGCCCCAGTGGATTTAATGGGCTTGATTCTGAGTAGACAGCATAGGATCTGGCCCCTCTGCCATTGCTCTTCATGCAAACTGGGAGTCAGGCTGCATCCTACAGACTTTCCTGTGAGAAAGCCCCAGTGGATTCAATGGGGCTTGATTCTGAGTAGACAGCATAGGATCTTGCCCCTCTGCTGTTGCAAAATGCCTATCTAGTTTACATAAATAGATCTCACACACAGAGTTGGTCTCCTTGTTAAAGATGCTCCAAAAGGCACCAGTGACACTTTTAGTGAAAATTAGTCATCCTTGGCCATAAAGGTTTTTCTTTCCTTTTTTACTGTACAGAATATTACAGTATTTTATTACAGTAATTGTGGTCTGTATTATATTATAGTGTTTTGAATTCAATTCCTGTATTTTGTCATCATTTTTACATACAGTTAATATTTTTATATGAATATTTTTTGGGTTGTGGAATCAAAAATCTGCTTCACTTAAAGAGCGTTCCACTTAAACATGCCTCCAGAATGAATTAAGCTCTTTATGTGAGGCACCACTGTAGAGTCTGCTGTAGTTTTCCTTTCCTCTCTAAGGTGTCATGAGTTTTTTTTAAAGATTGTCAGTTGAAGGCAAGGCCATTGTTACAATTGTAATTTTCTCTGGTGTCTAGTAATTTTAGGCACTTCCATAATCAAAACCACTAAGGGTGTAATCCTGTAATCCTTAGGCCACAGAGAATGGTCCAGCTAAGCGGGTCTAAGTAGACCATATCCTGAGCTGACAGGCCGGTTCCACAGGGCTAGGAGGTCTCTAGTCTAGGCTGACCTAACTGATGCTGAAGAAGCAGCAGGATAAGTGCAGCCTGCTCACTGGGCTGGTGTAGTTCTGCCATATCCTGAGGTGGGCTGTTGTGCTGTATCCCGAGCCATCAGTTCCATTTTTACTCTGGCTTACCAGGGACTCCTTATGGGTCCACTCAGATTTATGATTTCTTCCGAGGTGGCCTAAGTCAGAGGAGCTGTGTGCATGAGGAGCATGTCTGAGGAGCATGTCTTCCCTGGAAACAGGCTCTGGATATGGCCTAACTGCACTGTTCTAGGCCATGCTCAACATGCCCTCAACACAACCTCAACACAACCCTGCTGAGCAATCTAAGCCAGCAGTTCTAGGCCGGCCCTGGTCCATCTGTCTTGGGCCAGCTTAAGTGGACTCACTCCAGCCCA
The DNA here is from genome assembly GCA_030015325.1 of Cryptoblepharus egeriae. Taxonomy (NCBI): domain Eukaryota; kingdom Metazoa; phylum Chordata; class Lepidosauria; order Squamata; family Scincidae; genus Cryptoblepharus; species Cryptoblepharus egeriae. The sequence continues at coordinate 14,649,408 of JAREYC010000002.1, forward strand.
AGCCTTTCTGGTGTAGCTAGGCTTGCCTAACTTGGAACTAAGTCAGCCCAGTGCTGGATAGGCTAGCCTTTCACTTCAGGATTGCAGCATAAGAGGGAGATACTGTATTTACTCAAATCTAATGTTCACCTTTAAAGCCAAATTTAGTCTCCAAAAGGAGACTGTGCATTAGATTCGATGTGTGCATTAGATTCAATGTGCATTAGATTCGATGGTTAATTAGATTAGGGTAAATACAACATTTTGATTATAAGTATAGGGTGCGCATTAGATTCGATGGCACATTATATTTGAGTAAATGCAGTAATTTTCATAGTGGTCATCCAAGCCAAGCATCTTTTTGTTGTTCCCTTGGAAATTAAGGGTGTACATGCTAATCCTTTGGCTCTTAAAGGGTGAGATTTACCTTTTCTTCCTGATCATGGATGACTACCAGATGAGACTTCTTTGCCATACAGTCTTTTTGGCTCTTCTCCCAGGACTGAATAATGGAGGAAAACCAGTAGCATTTTTGTTTGTGCAGCCGCCACATCATGGGGCACAGATGGCAGCTTTCATTCTCTAAGGAAGAAAGCAACGATGTCAGTTTGAATTTCTGTCCTGCTCTGCAAGACTGTGTGGACCAGGGATGTCAAATTTATTTCACGTGGAAAGGTCAGCACTTGTGGTGCCTTAAGTGACACCAGAATAAGCACTTCATTCTCACATAGAAATTCATTAGACACAAATGACAAAAGAAAAAAAGTGCAAATTTTGTTTATATTTTAAAAATATGTAAATGTTCATTTATCAACCTGGGAGAACCCAGTCATACTGAGGGCTGAATAAATTTGCTTCCAGGGGCTGCATTTGGCTGGATCTTATATTTTATACTCCTTGTATGGAATTACTCTGTGAGACTTGTATGTTTTGAAGGGGATTGGTACAGTGCATTCAGGGACTTCTCTTACATATATTTGAAACCAAACTGGACAAGAGGCACTCTTTCAAGGGAGTGGTCCTCTTTTATATAGCAAGGGAAGAGGAAATGTCCCTTCTTACCCCTTTTTAAAATTTATTTTTAAAGCTAAGAATCTCTGTCGTTCAGGTTGAATAACAATATGTAAAACATATTTTATTTTATTAATAAAACATATTTTATTAATATGTTTAAACATATTAATAACAGTAATATGTTATTAAAACATATCTTTATTAATGCATTTATTTCTTATATTTTTAGAATGTTCTATCTCTAGCACAGTGATTTTCAGTGTGCTGTGGCACACTGGTGTGCTACAAGTGCTCCACAGCTGTCCCATTAGAGTCTGGCAAATTTATTTATTAAACAAACATAATTATTAATAGGTTTATTGAAGAATTGAACCTCCCACCAGCAGCATGGTGTACCTTGTCAATTGTCCCAAAATGAATGGTGTGCCTTGGCAATTTTAGCACATGATTAATGTGCCATGAGATGAAAAAGTTGAAAATCACTGCTCTAGCAGAACACTCAGGGTAACTCACATCCCAATTTTCCTAATGTTTTAGGAAAACATAATGTGGGGCTTTATGTGGGACTTCCCCCCCCCGAGGGAACATAATGTGGGGCTTTCTCCCCCAAGAGAAATTGCACCACAATATGTAAAATATGTAAAAGTGATTTTACATATTTTAGAAATGGTTATCAAGTGGCTTATAGGTGGCAATGGTTAACAATATTATCAATATCATTCAGTGGCAATGGTTATCAATATTGTGTTAATCTTTTTCTAGATTACCTGAGCCCATATTATACAATTCATTGTTTGATGGTCCAATCTTTTTTGTTATTTTAGGAGTTTTGGAAAAATGTCAAAATTGCAAACAAGTGTTTGCAACAAATTTAAGCAATTACCGAAAACAGTCTCTAATTACTAAATCCTGCATCTCTAGTGACATCTAGTGTTCATTACCAGAATTTACAGGCCTGAATCAATTCTTATCTGAGCTACTGTTTTTCCTATGGCTGTGGTGATTCATTGGTTAAGAGCACAATTTATTTTATATTTATTTATTTATTTTATTTATATCCCGCCTTTCCTCTCCTACAAGAGGGAGCCCAAGGCGGCTAACAACAAACAGGATAAAACACCATTAAAATCAAATTATAAATATAGATTAAGACATAATTAAAAAACAGTCCTATGCATATCACTCTACTCAGTGTAAGTCCCTTTGTGCTCAATGGGAAGTGTGTATAGAACTGTAACTTAAGGCCTATAACCTCTGAGCCTGATAGATTTCATGAGAGGTTGAGGATGTAGTGTTTAGTAACTTTATAGTAGTGGTTCTTGAGAACGTGATCAAGATAGCAGTAACTGTTAGGGATTAGCGGCAGCGGAAGACAAAAGGACTTTTACCTTTTGATGTAGCCTCACACAAATGTTGTTTCAGGTGCTCCAGTGTTCTTTCACCTTCTATGTTAATATCTGGTAAGGATTTGGTTGCTTTCATCCACATATCGGGATGGTGTGAGTTTGTATTCATAACTTGAGGAGAAGGGCAAAAAAGAAAAATAGAGGCCAGGCCTGTATAAGTATTACTGCATTTCACATAGGCACAAAACATCAGATGGTACAGTATAAGGAACAGGAGAAAAATTCATTAATCCTGCCTGGCAAACATGGGGTGGTGGTTGTGGATTCAGGCTGTTCTTTGATATGCAATGCCTTTCCAAGCAAGCTTTGCAGAGGCACTGGATGCTGCTGTTGACTTTCTCCTAAAATCTGTCTCCTGTTGCAATCTTGCAAAGATTCCAATGAACTTCAAGGATCCAAAGAATATTACTGATAAAAAGGTTTCTTGCAAGTCCAATCAGGGTATGTATTCATTGTATTGTATGCCAGACACTACTGAGGAGATTGACTTCTCTCAGTGAACTATCTGAGCCACTGACAGAGCCACTGACAGTAGCCTCTCTGTCCCATTCCCTCCCTCCATAATGGTCTCATGCAGATACAGTGCCAGCAAGCAGGGCCCTAGGATGCACGTGGACACCATAATGCCAATCATTATGGCCAATCATTATGCCAATATCATATTGGGTGCTGAGGGTTTAGGTGTTAGCCTGGCTATAAACCTCTGATACCAATTACCCATCTGCAAATGTCTCCCATTAAGATACTCACCCAGTACTCCCATTGCTATCACTGCTGCCACCAGGATGATGTTTCCAGTCCATCCTACCCTCAGCATAACCCAATGCCAGCGTGGGCATGGCTGGCGGTGATCTGTAAGGATGCAGGTGAAAATATTGGGGGTGATGCTTTACAAAATCTCTTGATTAACTATTACTCTATAGTGTAGGGCCAGGAGAAAAATGGGACTCAGTGATGGTGTAGCTGTGTGGAAGAGATGTGAGAGGCCACCTGTTGCATCAGTGGCCAATAAATGCAGTGTGTGCTTTGGCCGTGGGTGAGTAGGCTGTCTGCATAGCCAGCCTTCCTTGTACCCACAGTCATAAGTGGAGCCACAATTTGTGTATGAGGCCCTTCTTTAGCCAAGGACTGGCACCCCGCTCCCTCATTCCATATAGCAATGTGTGGCACACTCTGGGGGAAAGCAACCATGCATGCTGTGAAGAAGAGAGTGACTTTTCACTTTACATGGTCTGATTGATCTGCAAGTTCTTAATGGTCCTGAGGACATCACCAGTCTCCTAGTTGTGTATTAAAATCCCATCCCAGATCCTGCCCCACTGACACCTGATGATGTGTCACCATGATGTGTCAACACTTTGGGAGGGCTGTCCTGCTGCCCCTAATTCATGGGCTGCCCTGCTCCACCTAGCAAAAAAAATCTGCCGGCAGCCCTGTTTGAGATCCGAAACCTTGCCCAACCCCCAGATCTTAATGAGATCAAATGGATGCAGATTCTCAGAAATCTGATACAGTATTTTTAAAACATGTAAGGCTTTTAAGATAATAAACCATGCCTTCAAAAAGTACAGGAAGTCAGTAGGAGTGCATAAGAATTGGGTTATGTTCATGCCTGCTTGGTCTGTGCAGGAAATTCAGATGAAGACTTGAATGTAGATGAAATGATATCTGGAGGCTTATCGGTTGGCGGAGGAGAGCTGAGAAACTAATGTGATTTTTGAAAAGAGTCCCCAAAGAGGCAACTTGCCAGTGGTCCCTTGTAAGTGCAGAATGTTTCAAAGATAGCAACACAGTGAAATGCACATTACTTGAAATGCAGGTGAAGTTTAATTGCTTTCTTTTCTGACAAGTGATACCAGGACAAAAATCTCTCCCGTTAAGCATTTTACAAGGAACAAACTGACTTGCAGGCCGCTGAAACTTAAACCCTAAAAACATTTTTTGGGGAGTAAACCTCCTTGGATATAATGAGATTTATTTCTGAGTAGGCAGGCAGAAGATTGTGCATCCCTTTTTCGGAAGCAGGAGGAAAAGGTGAAGCAGTAGATCAAGATCTCTTAACATGCTTCAGGTATAACATTCAAAGAAGAACTTATTTTGGAGCCACATCCAGAGGTTAGGACTGCTACTTCCACACTGGTAACATATTTTGTGGATGAGCCCAATCCTAATCATGGCTACTCAAAAGTAAGTCCCTTTGTGTTCAATAGGTATTACTCCCAGGAAAGTGATTGTAGCTGATGTTACATTCAAAGCCTCTTGAAGATGCATCAGATACATGATGGGTTTTTTAAAAACTGATCCTAATCTGTTGTTGGGAAGAACTCTGGGTTTTCTTCAAAGAAGGATACAAATTTTTGAATGAATGAATGAATGAATGAATGAATGAAGGGCTTTGCATCTTCTTCCTTTGCTTCATCAGTATGTCTAAAGCTGTTTGAAGGTAGAACTAGGATAGCCCACATTTCTCTGTGGACAAATCCCATCATTCCACAGACACACTGCTCAAGAGAATAAACCTAACTTAAATAAACCTAACTTACCTGGCTGTTGAACTGAGCCCCGATTACTTCTGGTGGGGGCAACCTCAGGGAGCTTCACATCTGCATACACGACTGCTGTATCCATGGGGCTGCTGGAGAAAGGAGCCTCTGGAAATGAGATGCTATATCTACACCTACGTTTGAGGCACCGAAGCTTTACTGGTTGCAGCTTCTTTGTGACTTGTCATCTCAGAGTTATGCAGATGCCTTTAAAGGACATTGTTCCTACCCTCAATACAGTTGTGGTTACCGTTATTTGTGCTAAAAAAGGAACACAATATAAAAACCATTGAAGAACACTGAGGGATGTGCAGTATCCTGCAAGCCCCATAATGTAGGTTTCCCAGCCTTTAGTGCAGTTGGCACAGGGGGACTCTTACTGGGTGAAAAGAAACCCACTACTTTATATTCCATCACAGTCAGAAGCTTCAATAGGGAAGTCAGCTCTAAAACCTTTTTATAAGTTTTTATTCTGCAATCTCTCAGACAGAACCTGTGACTCAGATCAGCATTGCATTGCAGATCAAAAATGAAATACACATTCTAGAGCAGTGATTTGCAACCTTTCACATCTCACTCCCATGACAACATATGGGCCATTTGTGGCTTTAATGTGCCATGATGTTTCACTGGTTGAAAATTGCTGAGCCTGTCCGAAAAGGCACACATAAGCAAAAGAAGGGGGCAACATGAGCAATTGGGCATCTGAGTACATGGCCACAAATGTGGGGGGCACCTATAAAATCCATTGGAGATGAGAAGGAAGTGTGGGTCCTGAACATTCAGTCTCTAGTCTTCTCAAAGAGTTCTTCAGTTCCAGAGTTGATGGGCAAAAGGGGTCAGCTCTTTAGCTATTTTGTTTTTGGGAGATTTTTAAGTGGGCATAATTTTGCTGATGTTCCGGAAAAGCCAAGATAGTGCTTATGTATTTCATTAAGGTTATCTTAAGGTTTGTTCTTGGTCATATTGGCCTAACTAAGCTTTAAGATTAAGCTTTAAGGTCTGCCTGTAAGTTACATTCAACTGGGTGGAACCAGGGACAAAAGGCTGCTTAGTGGTGGAGTCAGCACTCCAGATGCAGAAGCCCATCTGGTCCTATGGTGGTGAACCTATGGCACAGAACCTATGACACTCCACACCCTCCAAGCTAGCACGTGGCCATAGCACTGCCCCACGCCCAGAGCCTGCCCACTGGGCATGTGCAATGGGCACGGGGCACTCCTGGCCTACAGTGCATGCCTGGAGTTCTGGGTGTGATGGTCACTAGTACCATCAGTGGAACTTGCTGGAAAAAAGGTTGTCCACCACTGATCTAGTCTGTTTTGGAAAAAAAAAAATATCTGAAAATATTTTTAGGCTGCAAAACCTTTTCTGGATGATTTTATCCTGTCAAATACTGTTACCGCTGTGTTTTTATCACTATATATTGTGAGCCAGTTCAGTTGCAATGGAAAATCATGGTTTTCATCACAAAAGCGAGCAATGGAAAAATTGGTTTGAAAGTCAGTTTTAAAGCACAGCTTGTGGCTTTGCATGAAGCATGGAACTGTGTTTTAAACAAGCCAGGGTGTTGGCGTCAAACTTCCACAGTAGAGTTTAGAAGTTAAGAAAAGACAAGGAATGTTTTTTGCATATTTGCAGGGAATGGAGGGAATTTGCAAGCCTAGGGATAATTTATGTGATGGGAAACCATGGTTTCATGTGACATTAGAGTTGGCTGATTGGGGAGATAGTATAACTGTAATTACGGTGTGTGATTTATTAGCCAACTTGTGAATGAATGAATGAATGAATGAATGAATGAATGAATGAAGACCCAAATCCCCCCTCATTTCTGATCTTAAAGTTTTAAAACTGTACATAAGGGGATGTGTGAAGAGCAAACTTTTTTTTAAGACAGGCACTCTGGTTTTATTTATCACGCTTATATGCTGCAAACAGCCATAACGTAGCTTCTGTCTCAGATCCCTCTTGGCCTCCACCACCAGCCCACACAGCAGCCAGTTCTGTGCATTGGTGATAGGTTCTGCAACCAGGCTGAGGTTTGGAAGTGGTTTGTTGCAACCTCAAGCAATGCTGGTGGGCTGTGAGGAGGCACAGAGATGATGCCAAAATGTGATGGACGTGTGACAGAAACAGTTTGACCGTTGCTGCCTCAGAAGACGTCAAGACTGGGTAGTTTGAAGAGAGACAAACAAGTTCATGCTCCAGCTACCATCAGTATTGTAGAGACAGAATGGAGCTACTGCTGGATACAAATAGAATTATATTTAGCAGTTCACTGTTAGCATATAGGAAAACATCCAGTATCCATCACAAAAAAACAGAGTGAACTAAAATTGGGTCGCTAAATTTTAGTTACAAAAAAACCGAGTCACTAAAATTGGGAGAGAAATGACAGAAAAAAGAAAATACTCGTATTTCTTCCTCAGTGTGTAATTAGTCTGTGGAACTCCTTGCCACATGATGTTGTGATGGCATGTAAGCTCCCTCTGACTGCCAGGTACAGAGAGGGTACCAAGATACAGATCTCATGTAGTCTTATTCAAATAAGCACCATACCAGGTGGCACATACACCAGGGATGACTCTGTTTCCCACTCATCTATATATATAAAAGAGAAAAGTCACTCACTCACTCACACCCAGCCAAAACTGGTGGGCCTAGAAGTGCATGGGAGGTTGATGCGCATAGGGGGATGTTGCGTATGGGGAGATGATGCACCTAGGGGGATGTTGAGCATGGGGGTGGATGTGCATGAGGGATTGATGCACAGTGGGGGGATGGCATACAGGGGAATTTTATTCCCACAACCTGGGTATGATTTTGCTAGTAGAATCATAGAATCCTAGAGTTGGAAGGTACCTTGTAGGTCATCTAGTCCAACCCCCTGCCTGCAGCAGGAAATCCCCCTAGAGCATCTCCGCCAGGTGCTGGTTGAGCCTCTGCTTGAAGATCCCCAGTGCGGGAGGGTCCATCACCTTCCTTGGCAATCTGTTCCACTGCTGAACTGCCCTCACCGTCAGGAAGGTGAGGTCTCACCAATGCAGAATAAAGAGGAACTAGAACTTTTTGTGACTTGGAAGCTACAGTCCTCTTAAAGCAGCCTAAAATGGCATTTGCCTTCTTTGCAGACACATCACACTGCTGACTCATGTTCAGCTTGTGATCCACGGCGACTCCAAGATCCCGCTCACATGTTGTGCTGCCAAGCCAAGTATCCCCCATTTTGTACCTGTGTTTTTGGTTTTTATTGCCCAAGTGCAGAATCTTGCACTTCTCCCTGTTGAAGTTCATTCTATTTGTTACAGCCCAGGATTCCAGTTTATCCAGATCCTCCTGAAGGTTTCTCCTGTCTTCTGTTATGTTTGCTACTCCTCCCAGCTTGGTGTCATCCGCAAATTTGATCAGGCTCCCCCGTATCCCTTCCTCCATGTCATTGATGAAAATGTTAAAGAGAACCGGGCCCAAGAGAGAGCCCTGGGGCACCCCACTTGAAACCGATCTCCATCTCATCTCCTGATGAGATTTGGGTGCTACCACTGAGGGTCCAAGGGTTGGTCCGCACTGTTAAAAAGAGTCCTTGGCCAGAATCCCATGTAGATTCCAGCCTCAACCTCACAAAATACAGACACAAACACACTGATGTAAATCACGTCACCCATAATTAAATGCATGATTATTTGTGTCAATTAAAAAAACAGATTAAAATAAACTCGCTAAAGGAAACCAATACTGGAACATAAATCCCCGGTTGTGTAATGAGCAAGTCCAGAGGAGAGCGACAAGAATGATCAGTGGGATGGAAGGGAAGCCCTACGAGGAAAGGTTGGGGGAACGTGGGATGTTCAGCCTGGAGAAGAGGAGGCTGAGAAGAGACATGATTGCCCTCTTCAGATACCTGAAGGGCTGTCATAGGGAGGAAGGGGCTCATTTGTTCATAGCTGCTACTGAAAGCAGGACTAGAACCAATGGATACAAACTGCAAGAGAGGAGATTCCGGTTGGATATCCAGAAAAAAATTCTTGACAGTTATCACTATATATTGTGAAAAAATATATCACTATATATTATGATATCACTATATATTGTGAAAAAATTCCTGATAGTTCCCGGCAGTGGAACAGACTGCCAAGGGAGGTGGTGGACTCTCCCTCACTGGGGATCTTCAAGCAGAGGCTCGACGAGCACCTGTTGGGGATGCTCTAGGGGGATTTCCTGCTGTAGGCAGGGGGTTGGACTAGATGACCTACTAGGTCCCTTCCAACTCTATAATTCTATAATTCTAATGCCTGATATGGTTTATTAACATAGGCCCAAATAGATCTCACCATTCCCTTTTTTTGCTTTGCTCAATGTCCAGCCTAATGAAGAATTCTGTGGAACTCAAAAGCTTGCTTAAGATGCTGTGTCATTTTGGTTGGACCTACTCAATAGGACTCAAGGCTGTGATGTACAGTTCCAGAAATGTTGGTTTACATAGGAGATGTGTTTCTTTTTTAAGAAAAGGGAAGCTGAGGAAGGAAGGGAAGTGGTTGTGTTTTTTCACATTCTTATGATTCAAAGGCATATTAGAAAGCAGAAGTAGAGGTCAACCACCTCTCCCTCAATAACTCCAAACTATTAAACAATATACATACTTCACCTTGAAAAAGTCGACACCCAAAGCAGCTTTCAGAAAACAGAAAAATAAAAATGCAATCAGAACAAAAAATAACCTTCCTTAATCTGAGCACAAACAAATAAGAGCTAGCAAAATGAAGTTCAGCACATCCACTATAAAAAGAACTTCATTAAAAGTTTGGGACTTAACGGCAAGTAGATGAGGGTTGGAAATGAAGAGAAGTAGAATTGCTACTGCTAATAGAATTAAAATAGCTTTAGTGGCTTCCTGTCCTTATATGCTTATTCCTGCCTTAAAAGGCAGAATGCCAGAGAACTGGGTTCCATTTTTTAAGGTGGTGCTTTTTCAAGAGGTGCTCCTCAGTATGATTACTACTTTCCTCTTATATTTTTCAGGAGGAGATTAAGCATCCCTTTGTGGGATGCTTTCCTGTGAGCACTGTGTCTCTGACCAGTAAGGGGCACTCTTTTAATTTATTTACTATGCTTAAACCACCCAATGCAATGAGTCGTTCAGATCTGGCCACGGTGACCCATGCCCTAGTGACATCGAGACTAGATTATTGCAACGCGCTCTACGTGGGGCTGCCTCTGAAGACGGTCCGGAAGCTGCAATTAGTCCAGAATGCGGCAGCCCGTGTGGTTGCTGGGGCTTGTCGGTTCGACTCTGTCGGGCCACTGCTTCAGCGACTACACTGGCTGCCCATTCGTTTCCGGGCTGAATTCAAAGTGCTGGTCCTGACCTTTAAAGCCCTAAACGGCCTGGGTCCTGGGTACCTGAGGGACCGCCTTCTTCTGTACAATCCGACCCATCACCTAAGGTCATCTGAGGGGGCCCTACTGACTGTGCCACCACTAAGAAATGTGAGAGGTGTGGCGGCCAGAGATAGGGCCTTCTCGGTGGTGGCACCCCGGCTGTGGAACTCCCTCCCCATAGAACTTAGGAAAGCTCCCTCAATACAGAGCTTCAGGCGGAGCCTTAAAACCTTTTATTTTAAAAAAGCATTTTAAACGGGGCGGAGGGTGGGGGGCAGTGTGTTATTGTTTTATTTTATTGTTTTAACAAATGTCTTTTAGCTTGTTTTTAATTGTTCCTAGTCTAATTATTCTAATTGTATTTTAATTGTATTTTAATGATATTTTAATTTGTATTTATTAGTATTTTAATGATGTTTTATTCTTCAATGTTAGCCGCCTTGGGCTCCCCCTTATGGGGGAGGAAAGGCGGGGTATAAATTGAGTTAAATAAATAAAATAAATAAATGCAGTCACAGGAGTGGTAGGTAGTACTCAAGGAGTCCTCTTCTGGGAGAAGACAGTGCCGTCTTCTCGTGGCCACTGGGGACCCTTACAGCCCTTCATTTGTCCACTGCACTCCCTCCTAATGTGATGGAGCTGTGATCTGGCTGCATATGGGGGTGCTTACGCCTGTAGGTAATCTCAACTTATGGGTCAAAGCAATCGCTCAGTGCTATGAAGGAACAAGTTCACAGCCTTGAGCCTCTGGATTCACAGCCCTTCCTGAATGCTCAAGAACAGCCATACGTTTGTCAGTTCGATCTTGCTACAGTTTTCCCATTATACTAAGCATACTGTATGCTACAGTTTAGTATGGGTCCTATTATACTATAATGTTATTATAGCAGGGTGTCCAACCGTTTTTGGCAGGAAAGCCAAATCGTCTCTTTGTCACTGTGTTTGACACTCTCTTTGATACTTGGCATGGACAGGCAATGGTCAAACCCAGGGTGTCCAGACGTCCGGAAACCCCCGGACACGTCCTACATTTCCCAGCTTGTCCGGGGCATAGGGAAAGCCCTTCTGCCATCCGGAAAGCTGTACTCGTGGGCGCCGCCGTTTTCCCCCTCTGCAGTGACGCTGCGCTGCATCCCGACACTGGAAAGCTGCTCCCCCACCTCCTTGGGCCAGAGCACGCAGGGCACCAGGCAGGGAGCGGGAGCCACCTCCTGCGCTTTCCCCCGGTGCTATCTGGCGCCTCTGCCTGCCTCCCCCCCGGCCCCGCAGGCTGAGGCTCTGTCCCTGCCTAAGCCACCAGGAGCCCGTAGCACAGGGCCGTCTGCAGCAACCAGAGACTCCATAGCAGAAGCAGCACACAGGGGCTCCCTGCAGCCACAGGAGGTAACTGGCTGCGAGGCTGCTCTCTTTCCTCTCCCCAGGTCAAGCACTCCCCACCTCTGCAGCGCCTGAGTAATTGGATCCTCTGCACCCCCAGCATTGGATCGCCTGGGTCCTCCTTTCCAGGACATGTCCTCTGGGGTTTACTCCCCAGTGCCAAGCACCCCCCCCCCAGCATTGAATTGCCTGGGTCCTCCTTTCCAGGACATGTCCTCTGGGGTTTACTCCCCTGTGCCAAGCACCGCCCCCGGAATTGAATCGCCTGGCTCCTCCTTTCCAGGACATGTCCTCTGGGGTTTACTCCCCAGTGCCAAGCACCCCCCCAGCATTGAATCGCCTGGGTCCTCCTTTCCAGGACATGTCCTCTGGGGTTTACTCCCCAGTGCCAAGCACCCCCCCCCCAGCATTGAATCGCCTGGGTCCTCCTTTCCAGGACATGTCCTCTGGGGTTTACTCCCCAGTGCCAAGCACCCCCCCAGCATTGAATCGCCTGGGTCCTCCTTTCCAGGACATGTCCTCTGGGGTTTACTCCCCAGTGCCAAGCACCCCCCCCCAGCATTGAATCGCCTGGGTCCTCCTTTCCCAGGATATGTCCTCTGTTGTTTACTCCCCATGTCAAGCATGTCTCCCCAGTGCCAAGCACCCCTCTCCTTCCCCCACCTCCAACTGCAGATATGGGGGATACCTGTATAGCCCACCAGCCAATCATTAATTAAACCATTATTAATTGATTAAACCCTCCATTGCAGGCTCTGATGTCTGGTTTGAGGCTCTGGAAAGAGTTCTCTTTCTCAGCCTGCAAGTGTCTTCTCATCTCCTGTGGCAAGGAGTTCCATAGACCTTCCACTGCAGGCTCTGGTGTGTTTGAGGGGAAAGAGTTCTCTTTTTCCGCCTGCAACCTGTCTTCCCATCTCCTGTGGCAGGGAGTTCCATGGACCCTTTATTGCAGGGGCTGAGCCTGCCTACAGGGGGCAGGCGGAGGTGTCATGTAAGGGCAGGGTGACCATATGCATGGCCTCCAAGAGAAATTTTTTAAGGTTGTACAAAACCCTTTTGGGGCCTCTAAAACTTGCAAAATTATTTTGAAATAAAAAAACTGAGTTGTGTGCGTGAGTGTGTGTGTGCGTGCGTGCATGTGTGTGTATGTATGTATGTATATGTCTGTATGTATATGTATAATGTGTGTGCACATATACTGTGTTAATTTGTTAGTAACAAACACTCAAATGTTCCTTCAGTCATGGGCCCCTCCGTAGCTCTTGGGCCCTGGAACAATGTACCTGCTGGACCCCCCTCTCATAGGCCCTGACCATATGTCTTGCATTTCCAGGACATGTCCTGGAAAAGCAAGACATATGGTCACCCTGGCTCTGTATCCTTTAGAGTGGCATAGGGGGGAGCCCTGCCTGGAACCACTAGGAAGAGATGGGGCTCCCCCTAAGACTGACTGCACTTGCCCCCTCTGGGTATGCTTCCAAGGGATCCCTCTCAGAATCCTTGATCTCTGTGCAGACAAAGGAGCCAGTGAATTGGGAGGGGGGAAGGAAGAGGCTGTCCCTGTTCCCTGTTGTTCCCCCCTCTCCCACTTTAAGACTCTGGTTGGATTCAGATCAAGGGGATCCAGAGCTTTGCAGAGGAGGATGGCGCTGGAAGGAAGGGAATGAAAGGAGGCACTGCCTCATCTTATTCATATATATGCATTGGGGGGTGTTTCTTTCCTCCTGCTTTTTCTCTATTTTGCCCTTGGAATTAAATAGGAAACACAATGGGGGATTTTCTGCTAAAGGGGCAAGTGGCTGAGATGTCCCCTGGAATATTTTTAAGCATCCTATTTAAATATTTATCCCCTTAATATTTAAGCATGTCTACTAAAAAGTAAGTCCCATCATGTTCAATAGTACTTTTGTGATTAGGATTGCAGCTTTGGAACCCAATCCCATGCATGTCTATCCAGGAATAAATCCCATTGTGTCAATGGGAGTTACTCCCAGGAAAGAATTCCAGGATCGCAGCTTTAGGATACAATCCTAACCACACTTTCCTGGGAGTAGCCCTATTAGTTGTAATGGGACTGACTTCTGATTAGGCACGTCCAGGGTTGCTCTCATTGTAGGGGGACAGTATGGCTGCAATCCTAGAGACACTTGCCCAGGAATAAGACCTAATTGAAAACAATGGGGCTCAGTTTTGAATAGACATGGTTAGGATTGTGCTCTCTGGGTCCTCTTTTTCTGGGATATGTCCTTTTTAAAACCTTGTTTCCTGGAAAAACTTCATTGTCCTCCTTAAGAGAAGGCAGCATAGAACCTTATTGTAACTAACACATTATATACTATAAATTATGTGTAATAAGGAGACTGGGGAGGCACTGACCTGGGGAACTCCCTGCCACTGGAGGAGGAGACGAGACCTACTCCCTGGCTACCCTAGGACCACACTTTCCTGGGAGTTAAGCCCCCATTGATTCAAATCAGACTCATTTGTGAGTAGACCTGCCTATGATAGAAATCCCAGAAGATCAGGTTCAAGTCCTTCCTTGGCCAAGAAGCTTCTTGGGTGACCTTGGGCCAGCCATTCATACTCAGCCTCACCTACCTTGCAGATAGAAAACCCCCACCAACGCCCCCGGCCTCGACTGTGGCCACTACTCCCAAGATTGGTGCAAAAGCCTTAATGTCTGGTCATTAAAAGAAATATCTGCTGTTTTATTTTCCAGAATGCCAAATCCCAAAACAGAATTCTCCCTCCGATTGAAAGCACTTTACCCATGCTTCAAGGCTGGACGGAAACCATATAAAGCGGAATGCCTCATTTGTCCAGCAGGGACATACGTCTCGGTGGCTCATAAAGGTCAGACTAAATTTTTTATAATATGTTCAGTTTTGGTTAAATATGTTAATTTATATATTTATTTAAATTATCTTAGATATATATAGTATATAAATGTTTATAGTTAAACTTTATTAAAAATTCAAATCAATGGAAGTATGTTGAGTTTTTATTTTGTCATGTCCAACATTTTTCTTGAAAGTCTTGCATTTTGGGGTCCTTGTCGTCTTTTAGGTTATGTCATGGTCAACTGGACCTGGAAGGGAGTGAGTAGAGTTCCATCAGTTTTCAATTTAAAAAGAAGCAACTTAGGCTGCAATCCTAAAGACACTTTGCAATCCTAAAGACACTCACAGTGTCCTAAAGACACTGTGAGTAAGACCCATTGAATACAATGGGGCTTACGTTTGAGTAGACATGGTTAGGATTGTGCTCATAGTGTTGAAATTAACTACAGGAAAGCAGTACGAGTGTTTTTAGCTTATTTTAACATGTCCTACATTTGTAGTAACTCCCCGTAGTTACTCTGGATTTTGCCCAAAGTCAGGCAGCTGGCTTTGTGCACTTTGTAGAAACTTGTGTGTGCTAGTTTGGTGAGTTGTGCATGTGCGCACAAGCACACAGCTTAGAGGGAACTATGGCCACTGGAAGCTGTATTAGAGGGGCCCTGGCCCTTGGCTCTTCTCATGTAATATAAAAACAATGGGAAATTATTTTGGTGGGGATGTTTTTCATGATCATGTACATGCTAAACACGCCTAATGATTTTCCCTTTGCAGTTATTTAATCTTTGCCAGAAAGCTATCTGGAAGGGAGAAATAGGGCATACTTCCTTATAGGAAGAGAGCAAGTGTTCTTGTTAAGGACCCAGCTGAGAAGCATCTCCCGGAGGCATTGAAAGGAATTCGCCCATACATGTCCAGGTTGCACAATTAGATCTGGCTGGTTTTCCTTATGCTGTGAGCATCATTGCCAGTGATTGACAAAACCAATTAGTTAAAAAAATAGTTTTCTGAAAAGAAGAAAAATAATATGTGATTACAGGCCTGATCGTTGGTGCATTGGTTTCCCACAGGGCTTTTGAGGAAGAGACAGCTGCATGAAAGACAATAACATCACATCACATGTTGACTAGTAATTTTGAGTGTCTATTGGGGAGTTAATTTGAGACTCTGAGCTCCAAAGCAAGTTGATTCTCCAGAGAAAAATAATTGATTGTGTTTCATTTCGCAGGAGTTCAGTGCTACACATAAGTCTCCCAAGACCAGCTTCAGAAACAATTTCAAAGTATGCCCAACCATAGGAGAGAGTTTAGCGCATAGAGTTACATACTGGGGGAAGGAATATTTATTTTAATAAGAAGAAAAATGCAATAAAAATATAAAATAAGAACAGACTGACACACACAGCATACAGACTGACATATTCAAAGTGACAAACACAGGATCTCTCATTATGAAATGAACAGTACAGGATTTGTTGCTAATTTTGGTAAATAATTTCAAATGCACATGACCTTAAATGTGTCACCATCAACAAAATTATTTTCTTCATAATTCAATATGACCTCACAGAATTGTGTAAGCTAGACCTCTGCAAGCTGCAGCAAGAAACAAGGAGATGCATATTTATCCTGCATTGTATAGAGAGGCAGAGAAGGCATTGATGGGCTTGAGTCACTCCAGACATCTGAAGAAATTTGGGTCTTGAATGATGTTATTTGGGTCTTGAATGATGTTTTGTCATATCACAATATTTGCCATATAATGCTATCTAAGAAAGGACTAACACTGAGCAAGGGATTGGACAATGATGAGATTTGAGAAGTAGAAACCCACAGCCCAAAGTTGCAATCACTGCCGTAAGCCCTGCTACGATGGTGTGAAAGGTACATTGTTGTAAGCACTGGAGCAGCTGCACACTTCATGCACCTAACAATCCCAAATGCCCACCAGAGGAGGCACTTTTGCAGCAAAAGCAGGCAAATGCAGGCAGGGCTGTGTGTGGGTAGAATGAATATTTCATTCCTGGGTGGCACAAGCGGTTAAGACGCTGTGCCTGTTAACCAGCAGGCCAGGGTTTGAGACCCGGGTCAGCCCCACAAGACAGGGTGAGCTCCTGTCCTTAGCCCAGCTCTGTGACACCAGCTGGATCCAATATATTGGCTCTGCCTTTCCATTGGACTAATTCAGTGGCATGGAGAGGGGGGATTTGCTGCTTGGGTAACAGCCTATCCTCCATAACAATCCAACCCAGGCTTTCATGCTTTCCATGCAGCGTATACAGTGCTGAGCACAATACCATAGTCTTTCAAGACTGACGGTATACTTCGCACTGCATGTTCTGGGCTGATGTGGGGTCGGATTGAGCCATCAGTAAAGTGATCCATTCTAGGAGCAGAATCTGGTTCTGCATGCCTAAAAACACATCATCACTGGAGTTACCTCCTCTTATATTAGCCAAAGCTTGAAATTGGATCCAAAGGTCTTCAGCAACAGGGTGCATGCATATTGAAGTGCATGCTCCCTCTTCTCCCACAAAGGATGTGAACCTCATGCTGCCTTTTGTGACAGTGCTGATCAACTGTTTGGATGAGACTACATACAAGCACTCTCACACAGAGTGCCTGCCTACAGAGAAAAGAAGTCATCATAGGCATGTGCTTGCACTCCACCCCTCCAAGTGATGCAAACACATAACATAGAATCTACAAGTCTTATTGTATCACAAGTGTAGATCCTAGAGAGTTTTTTGATCTGAAACCAAATCTGACTGCCCGAATTGAGAGGGGACATTGTTTATGGGAAGAAGAGCTAGTAGGAATTTGAATTTGGGGAAGTGCATTCCTTATGTGCTTTTTTCCAACATCCCATGAAATGCCTGCATCTATATCTACATCTATAGTATTTATATACCACTTTTCAATTAAAAATTTCACAAAGTGGTATACAAAAAAAATTGAAAAATAATAGCGAATTAATACCAACTTGGATTTTCATCAGATAAACCAAATTTATTACAGCTATCCTATGATAGCTCTTCCAAGATTAATACAAAAAAATAAATATTTCTCTCCTTAAAATGGGTCTTTTCCCCACTCTTAGTCGAAGTGCTTTACATTGTTAGTTACATTTTGCCTTTAAAATCCAGAGGTAACTGCATGGGGGAGAGTCCCACTTTTAGTATGTGCTTGAAGAGATGGAGACTTGGCCACATGAGGGTCTTCTGAAAGAGATCCAGTCTTGAAGCTCATCATCTAGCAGTGTTACATTTGTTCTTCTTCCTCCTATTAATGCATTACAAAGATCTGGAGCCATAATCTGTGAGTAACATATGACATATGTAAGCAACCTATGTGACAACATTAAAAAAATAATGCATTTCTGTTAATGCTTCTGAGTTGGCTTGGCATACACTTTGATCTGGGTTTGGATTTCTCCCAACAGCCACATGGTAGTGCTGTTTAATATCCAATGCACATGGAAGACTGTGAACATCTGAAAGCCTTTTTTGAGCTGTGTGGGCATACTTTGCACATATTAGGAGCATCATTTTTATTTTTCTGCAGCAATTTTCACTCCTAAAGAGGAAGGCTTTTGTTTTTGAATGGGACTCCACACCTTGCTTCTTTAGTTGTCAAAGCTGTGGGAGTGAGACCATCAAAAACCATTGTGACAGTGGCATCACTTCCTTCCATCCAGTGGGCATGAAGGTGGGCACTGCCTTGCCCCCTCTGATTTTGGCTATCACTTGAGAGAATAAACATATTTCAGATATGTCTATTCTTTTGAGAAAATAGACCTATTTCATTCTACATGAAATTACACAGTAAGGGCAATCCGAACTAATTTAGGCCAGCACAATTCACCACTCTACCAGTTCACACTGTTGTGTGTGTGTGTGGGGGGGGGGGGGCAGGTGCATGTATGTGCAATAACCTAAACCCCCAGGAGTGGTGCATAAGCCTTTTGGCACTTTTATACACCCCCATGGGACTTGTTCCAGCATAACTTGGGATGAGAATTGTGCTGTGAATGATTTAACATGATAATATTATCCAAAAATACCAGGATTGTAATTGGCCAAATAGTTTTGTCACTCCTCTGTGAAGGTTACCATTGTGTGTCGCTTGTACTCTCCTGTATGCCCCTAGAGATGCTGTTGCATTCTGGTTCTGGCTTCTCTGTACTAGGACGTTTAATTCTGTTGCTAAGATCAAGAAATTTAATCTGATGTTACACCAATGATTCCCAGAAAGCTAAAAAAAAAAGCAGGCCTCTGTCAGTCTTGAAAGACTATGGTATTGTGCTCAGCGCTGCATACGCTGCATGGAAAGCATGAAAGCCTGGGTTGGATTGTTAAGGAGAATAGGCTGTTACCCAAGCAGCAAATCCCCCCTCTCCACGCCACTGAATTAATCCAATGGAAAGGCAGAGCCGATATGATTGGATCCAGCTGGCGTCACAGAGCTGGGCTAAGGACAGGAGCTCATCCTGTCTTGTGGGGCCGACCCCAGTGGTGGGCTCTAGCAGGTTTGCACCTACTCTATAGAACCGGTTCTTAACAAGAGATAGGACATATAAAGTTTAAAAATAGCCATTTAAAAGTGGCTGCCAGATGGGCAAAGAACCGGTTCTTAAAATTTTTGAAGCCCATCACTGGCCGTCCCGGGTCTCAACCCTGGCCTGCTGGTTAACAAGCACAGTGTCTTAGCCACTTGTGCCACCCACAGCCACTACGAAGGCTACAAAGGCTTAAACCCAGAAGGCTACGAAGGCTTAAACTCAAATATTTGACCTTAAGGGTATTAAGGTTAATCCATAGGTTAAGGGGATTGTTGGGACTGCAGCTTGATTTCTACTTATTCTTATAGTACATATTTGAAGTATAACAAATGTAGTTGAGAAGTGTTTCTCAAACTGAGGGTTGTGCCCACTTCTCATGACAAGATTTCTGTTGGGTCATTGGGCTGGTTCTACCTGGAAACTATTTTGGTTCACATTGAGTTCCAGAACTACATTCTGACCTCTGTCCCACTTTGTTGGCCAACAATGTGACCACATTCTGGGGACTAACCACAAGACATTCTGAGACATGACATGGCCACCATGGCCGATGACGTGAGTCACAGCAGTGAAACATTTGAGAAACACTGTAGTACTGGACCTGAAATAAACATGAGAAGAGGAGAAAGAGAGAACTACATCAACTCATGTCAGGAGCACCAACCGCTTAAACACACTCACCTCTTCCCTCAACAGTCAGAGGAATTGCATGACCTGATGTAAAGTCTTCAGTGCTAAACCAGACTTCTTTCTCCACCACTTCCTATCAAATAGGGAAAAGAGAAGGGTCATTAAGGCTGCAATCCAATAATATTTTTCTGGGAGTAAATTGCAATCAACACAGTGGACTTTTGTCTGAGTAGACTTGCAAAGGCTATTAGTATAAGGAAATGGGGCTGGAAAAACAGAGCAAGATGGGCTCAGGGTGACCATATACAATGGAGGACAGAATGCCTGTACCTTTAACCGTTGCATAGAAGTGGAACTTTAGGCAGGTTCATCTCAGCGTGAAAGAGTTTAAAAAGCTGCACCTGCCAAAATTCTCCCTTCTATACAATGCTTAAAGGTAGAGGTACTCTGTCCTCTGTTGTACATGTGGACATCACTGTACATGTAAAATCACTGTGGATGGGGGGCATAAGAGGAACAAAAACTCTGTCTTAGAGGTTTAAGGGAAACCTTTGACTCAGCACTGCCCAAAATAACATCAGAGACATCTTGGCCAATTCTTCTTAGAGGAACTCATTTCAGACATTTTCTGAGAAACTTTGAGACGTGGAGACTCTCTCTGTTTCTTATAAAATCAACTGTAAACACATGTGATACAACAGTATAGAGAGTTGTATCTACTCACTCCAGCCCCACAACACTGGAGAGCAAGGGGAAAGTATGGTGACTGGAACTGATGAAGTCATGTCTTGAACTGTTCACATGAATCATTAACAAGAAGGGAGCGTAAAGAGAAATGGAGCTTCAAGAAGACCAGTAACATATTTTACAGTGCAACTTTGCACATTCCGGTGTGAAACGTTCTCCTCACTGGCTTTGGAAAATCCAGATTATAGAGATGCAGGACATGCTATGAAAACAGATTTTAGGTTGCAGAAAGGGCTAGAACATGCCAGCCAGAACAGAGCTAGAATAAAGAGCAATGGCTCACCCATACCTTCCGTCACTGACAGTTGCACAAAACTGCATGCGTCTTGCGTGCTGTCAGATTTCACAGTGATTTGGTATCTTCCAGCATCCTTTGCCTGTACATTCCAGAGGACCAGCCAAGCATTTGTGGTGATAGAAGTCTTCCACCGATGTGCCGGCATCACCTCTACAAAGGTGACACATTCACGCTGCCACCATGGTTGTGTGTTGCTACCTGGACTGCATGACCTCAGCTGGAATGACAAAATGAAGTCAGATGGAGTTCCCTGGGTGTGATGCCACTGGATCTCAATGAAGGCCCAGTTGGACCTTGGGACTTCAACGTCAACAGGAATGACAGCTACTTGATTGACTACTGCAGCAATGGACTTTGGCAGGATTATGCAGACTTCAGTACTGGCTATGTGAAAGAAGGAAAAATAAAGCAGACAATATACAATGTATAGAATCAAATTGTTAATGCTTGACATCTCAATCTCAATTTTCATATTGTGATTTTTATATTTGGCCCTGAGAAAGAAATTTGGCTTACAGCCTGATCCTAATCTCAACCATCCCCATGGCTTATGCATGGAGTAGAAAATTCAAGTGTTGTTGCTGTTATGGTAAGCAATATATATTGGATAATTTTGATAAATTGATGTCATTTAGTGGCATCCCAAAACTAATGGCAAAGTCAACTCTGAACATAAGCAGAGTACTATGAAGACATGTCTCACCTCCCCTCTGGACAATCTCTCCAACTCCTAGCTCAAACAAGTCTACTTACGCAAGCAGGAGGCATAATCAGTTGGTATACATGAATTGTGTTTGGGGATTTTATGGAAAGGGTCCACCATGCTGTCATTCTTCAAGCCACAGAAGTCTGTTGGGAGAAGCACTGGATGTGTTGAGCCTATCTCCATCCTTTCAGAAGATTCCTGGAAACCTTGGGAGACAATGTAGGTCAGCACATGTGCAGCAAATAATGGACATCATGAAGGACATCCCCCCCCCCCCCGAATCCGGAGTAACTACAGGAGAACGCAAGAGACTTTACGTGCACCCGTAGTTACTGCACCATCTAGTGAAAACCTATGGGAAATTCATATTGGAATCCAGAGTAAGTTGTTCTTACACTGGAGCAAGGACTCCCCATAGTTACTCTGGTTTTTGCCCATCATGTCTACTAATGGGGTCATTGGAAGAATCATTGTTTCAAGAAATGTAACATTATTTTTGGAATATTGGGAATCTTTAATGGCTCTCAGATATAAGATGTGGTTTCTAATAAGCAGTTATTGAGTCTGGTAAGGAAGACACACTTGATGTACTTACTGCTCTTCAACTAAAAGAAATGTTTCTTGTGCCACTCGACTTGCAAAGTCATAATTATGTCAAGAATTAATCAAGTCAATTAATTATGTCATTGTTCATGATTAAGTCAAGATCCTGCAAATCTCCTACGTTCCTGTTTGGCTGTTTTTATTCCTTTCTGCATTGCAAAGAAAACTTACAGGAAAACATATATCAAGAGACTAGAAGAAACGCTATGATTACTTACTTGGGAGACTCAGAAAAATTACAACTATGGTCAGAGCAACGATTCCTGCCAATGCAACACCAAGGCTGATTTTCCACCAGAGAAGATTTAAGGAAGGATCTGTGGAATGGAAGGAAAACGTTAAGCTGAGCAGTAGTTCCTTCGTTTCTTGCTGGTTTTACTTTAGGCAGGGATTTTCAGGTGGTGTTCGTGGTTTTTACTACAGACCCAGTGGTGGACTTCAGGGGGTTCTCACAGGTTCCATAGAACCCTTTGCTTGTGAGAGCCTCATTCTGAGAACCAGTTACTAATGGGACATAGAACCTGTTGTGAAGTTAGGTTATTAGAATATAGAACCTGTTGTTAATTTATTTGAATCCCACCACTATGCAAGCCCCCAAATTTGTGCCACATAGCCAATGAGCTGTGTGGGTAATGGGAAAGATGTGTGGAAGATCAGGTCAGCTGAAGCCTTCTGAGTGCTTGAGGTGCCTTCCTGGTGTCTCCAGAATGCTCAAGTGGTGCCAAGGCGGCTCAATGTTAGTATGCAGGCCCCACCTGTATTTTCAAGTTAGTTATTCATGGCTACATTTCACAGAAACATAGGTCTCACTAAAACGTCTCACTGAAACATCTCGTACGTCTCACTGAAATGTACTGTAGTACGTCTCACTGAAACATGAAACTAAAATTTCTCACTGAAACATCTCACCAAAACTGAAACATATCTTTATTTTATTAAATATAAAATTGTAAAACACACAAAGAAGGAAAGGCTACAGCATTTGGGGCTCTTTGGCCTAGAAAAGAGGTGGTTGAGGGAAGAATTGATTGATACGTACAAACTTATGCAAGGAATGGATAGAGTGGATACAGAGATGCTCTTTTCCCTTTCACATAACACCAGAACTCGGGGACATCCACTAAAACTGAATGTTGGGAGAGTTAGGATGGGACTACTAAAAAGAAACTCATAGGCAGGATCTTGACTTAATTATGAACGTCATTCAAACGACAGAAAATTATTCTTACATAATATTTTTAAGTTACCACAATTGGCGTTTACAAACCAAGTCAAGGAGAACACATTTTATTTCCATACCTTTGGTCTCTTGGTGAGGTGGTCTTTGGTCCACTTCTCTTGTTGACAAGTCTAAATTCATATACCCCTCATCGTCCTCCATCTTTCAGAGATCGATTTTCAGTGTTTCAGCTTTCAATTTAATATCTCAGTGAGACTCCACAGACTCTTGCTGAGAGGAACTGGCAGTTCCTGAAAGTTATTTGAATGAAAATCCTGTTGCAATTACAGTATGTAAATTGCAGGGACAGAAGCAGCCTCCCAAGCTGTGAAGTTTCACTCTTTCAAAACCTGGAATCAGCAGGCAAGCTTTACACCCAGCTTACTAGGCAAAGACGGACCTTTTCAACCAATGTTCCTCTTAATATTTCACAAGGGGATAGAATCTGATCTTCTTCATTCCAGTCTTTTAGTGGCTGTTCCTTATATGTGCTGTATCATTAAACCATTGGGAGTTGAACCATCTGTAACTAAACCATTTGGAGACCACATCCATCAAATTAGAGGGCTGCGGGCGCTCAATGGTTTAAGCGCTTGTGCCAGGGTGACCAGATGCCAAACCCAAAATTCCTGAACCCCAAGGCCAAAATTCCTACCCCCCAAAGCCAAAATTCCTACCTGCTTTAAAAAAATTGCCAAAAATGTAATTTTTTTGTTTTTATATTTTTCTTTTCAGTTTTTTGGCCATAACTTTTTATAGAAAGCAGATATCTCAAAACTGTTTTTTGCATTGGATTCTGCTCTTCAATACGAATCCAACGACATATGACATGATGGGGCACTGCACACCATTGCGAAGTTAAAAAATGAAGCAAAAATGTAGGACAATGAAGCCAAAATGTAGGACACCCGGACAGGAGGCTAAAAATCCAGACAAATCCGGGTTTTCCAGACATATGGTCACCCTGGCTTGTGCTTATCAACCTGAAGGTCGGCAGGTTGGAGGTTCAAGCCTTGAGTACCTCCAACAGAGTGAGCACCCTTCATTTGCCCAGCTTCTGCCAACTAAGAAGTTCAAAAGCATGTAAATGCAAATAGAAAAATAGGTTCCGCTTTGGTGGGAAGGAGAATGTTCCATGTGACTTTGCGCTTAGTCATGCCAGCCACATGGCCATGGAGATGTCTTTGGACAATATTAGCTCTTCAAGCTTGTAATGGTGATGAGCACTGCCCAAAGTGTTGGTCACAATTAACAGTGCAACCTGAGTGGGCTGGAGACACTTCCTATCTCATTTGATTTGCTCTGTGAATTGCTTTGTGACTTTTTATTGAGAAGTGGTATACATTGGCCCTCTTATCTGCTGTTTTGGGACCTGTGAATTTTTCTCAATGTGGGTCCCATCCCACTGTTTTGGATGGGACTGGAAGAGTCTGCTGAAACCAGACTTGCATTTCAGAGGCCTCCAGAAAGCTATAACAAACTGGATAATTTAGGGCACAATCCAGAGTAACTACGGGGAGTCCTTGCTCCGGTGTAAGAACAATTTGCTGTGGATTGCAGTATGAATTTCCCATAGGTTTTCATTAGATGGTGCAGTAACTACGGGTACACGTAATGTCTCTTACGTGCTCCTGTAGTTACTCTGGATTGTAGGGCCAGTTCCATAATCTCTGTGGATCTCTGGTGCAGAACGCATATTCTCTGTGCAATCTTGCATATTGAAGTATTGTGAGCCGCTAAAATCTGGTATTCATTGCTGTAGTAGAAAAATGTGAAGAGTGTAATGAATGGCGATAAAGGAAGAGTGGGTACAGTTTGATGTAGCTACCATAAGTAGTAGCTAAATATCTGAGCTGCAGTACTGAGTGCTCCCTGGTTCACAACTCACTTCTAGAATGTACCCAACGATGGCCTTTGTCATGACTGTCTCTCAGTATCAGCTATCATTTGGAGCACTATTTAGCTTAAAGGGATTTATTGCAAGAGCTACATCCACTGGAAAAGTGCCACCATCTGGTGTAAGCCACCCAGTGTAGACAGGCAGCAAGTGAGTGTACATGTTGTCTTCAACCAGCAAGGGGAGGGGATTTTCTGCTTCGTTAAAAAACTTGCTAGATGTTCTCTCCTACTATAAACCTTTGACTTCTTTTCCTGTTTTTTGTTTCTGCCTGTGTTTAAAAAATGATTGCAGTTTTTTCCTTGTTCAAGTAAAGCTTTTAATAAAGTCAGTTTTGCTGTTTGTGGGACTTTAGCATTTATTCAATCATCTCTGCTAATATCAAGATAATAAATGTAAAGTGCTTTCCACAATCAGAATAGCCAATGTTTAACATTTACTGATATTATTCATTCTTTAGAGAAACATGGCAAAGTTTCTGATGTTTATGAAACAAATTCCTGCCCTGTGCTGTCATGTGCACCACTTTCTTTTGTATTTGTAGGAAACATCCAAAAGACAGGATTTACATTAGAACTTGTTCTGCTGGATGCGGTCAAGGACTGTTTTACAGTGCAATCTTAAGCATGTCTACTCAGAAGCAAGTCCCATTATGGTCAATCAGTCTTACTCCCAGGTAAGTGTGGTAGGGTTGCTACCTTAGTCCAGGTTTCTGTCTCTCACATTGGCCCTCCAGATGTTTTGGGAAGCATCAAAAGCAACAAGATACTTGCATTCTATTGCCATTCCCTTACATTTGACATGCAAGGATAGGTTACATCCAAAAATATATGCACATAATCATCATGGTTTGTAACGGACATTTCAAACATTTCAAATGTCCTGTGATGGACATTTCATTCATAAATCTATCCAATCCCCTTTGAAAAGCTAGATAATATCTCCACATGCTGTGGCAAGGAGTTCCATAGGTCATTACTGGACATGCTGGATAAAGAAATATTTTTTCTGTCTCTTTTAACTCTCCTAATATTCAATTTTAGTGGATGTCCCCTGTTTCCAATGCTGTGTGAGAGGGAAATACCTAGTAAATGTTAATGTATGTATTGGTTGTTTTGTTTATGAGAGCACAAAAAAAGAAAACATGAAGTGAGAGGACTTTTCTATGTCTTTTTATTTTGTTAATAGGAGCATGTTCTGTGTACATAAATGCAAATATACATTAGGAGGAAACCCATTTATAATCCACCCATTTATACAGATATGACACACAATGATAGAAGCATTCTGTTTTCTAGACAGCCTACCTACACAACTTGACTATGCAGGAACATCCCAGAAAATCATCTCATTGATATCTGTATCATAGTAGTGACGAGACTGGGTTGTGAACAATATTTCTACATAGGAACTGGCTTCTTTCTCTGAGTCCTCCAGGGCCATAAAGAAAGATCCTTGAGGAAGAAAATGTACCCTGATCTCATGGATGGAGTCGGAGCTCACTGTTGTTCCCATAAATCAAGAACCAAGCCCGGAGCCCCTCTCCAGCAAAACTTGCTTTTGGGAAACGGAAAATCTCCGCATCAGTGTCACTATCAGAAAATGCTATCTGTCCCTCTGAATAGTTCACTGTAACCTGAATTTTTTTGGGAGGATGACACAAAGTCAAATTCGTTCTGGGAGTAGTAATTGACTGGTACTGCCCATCAATACGCTGTACTCCCCAATACCCTCCACTAGGGTCAAGGACTATTGGCCCATTTCTGTTGGCGGACTCCCTGGCAACTCCCACACCCCACCAAGTTCCCCCATCCACCACCTCTACTTCCCAGCAAATTTTCCCTGAGTTGAAGCTTTTATTGCTGAGGACACTGGCCAAAACGTTGAACCTCTGGCGACCACTGCTAAGGTTTTGCTTTGTGCCCTTCCAGCTCACACTTTTCAGATCATCAGAGATGTAGAGGTGAGGATTATTTGTGGAGGGATCCAGAGTCAGATAGCCTGTAAGAGATAGGAGGCAAAAGAACTTGAGATCACAGTCCATTGTATTTGACTTAAATTTAAGAAGGAATATTTGATTTTAAAAATTGTACTATTATTATACAAAATATTTGTATATTTATCTATATATATAAAATTGAAAAATCACTGACTGACTGACTGACTGACTCATCAATGCCCAGCCAAAACCACCAGACCTAGAAACATGAAATTTAGGGAGAGAAGAAGGGCAAAGAGTAAAATGTAGGATGGAGAGATAACTTCAAAGATATACTGCAACACCATTAAATGAAATTGGAAGAGGCAGGAAGAAACACAAGATCTCACATCTACCTCAACACTGGGGGACCCCTTGTGACTGTATGGTTAAAGGCACTGTGCCTGTTGATTTGAAGTTTGGCAGGCCATCAGTTCAAGACCTGGCTGCTGCATGAAGCAACATCCTGGCAACAGGTCCCTGTGACAGGCTAGCCAGATTTCCCCATGTCACATCAATCATCTAAAGCGGACCCTCCCAGGAGCCGGAAAAACACTAAGAAAATGATATCCACCTTGACATTCAAAGTGGTAAAAGAAGAGAAGATTCCCAACCTTGCACATGCCCATGGATGGTATGGGGGGGGGGAAGGATGATGCACAGCAGGGATATTGCATGGGGTACGACAGTTGCAGCATGGGGCAATGTTGCATAGGGGGAATGTTGCATAGGGAAGAATGTTGCAGGGAGGTAATTGAATTCAAAACACAATATAATACAGAACACAATTACTGTAATATTAATTAAAACACTATAATATACTGTATAGTAAAACAGAAAAGAAAAACCTTTCTGGCCAAGGATGACTAATTTTCACTAAAAGAATCACTGGTGTCTTTTTGAGCAACTTTCACAAGGAACTTCTAATGACACTGTTCATCACAGAAATGTGACACTGCATTGTCATTAAACGGAACCAGAGTGGGTACACATCCATCCAGACATATAATGGTCTGCTGACTTAATTTCGGTACAGAAACCACACCACATCTACGTACATTTGATGAATGGAAGGGAACTGAGAGTGGAAATTACATAGAAGATGGTTACTCGCCACAAGATGCCACAAGTTTAAATCAAGAGCCTTTCCACTGCCAAAGGGTCAAGATCCATGTGGCTCCATGTGAATGATCAAATTACAAGAGATGCTAAAATGCCACCATTTTTCAGGGAGAACACACAATATGATGTCAACTTACTGTCAGCTTCTCCATTACCACTTTTTTGCATCACCACTTTAATTACTGCCAAAGTAATTTCTAATATGACACTAAACAAGCCATGATGCCCTTATTAAATTCACAAGAAAGGTGAATCCAGGAAGATGGATTGAGTTCAGGAAGAGAAATAGGATATTGGCAGCCCCTCTGCTGCCAATCTTACTCTCTTCCTGGTCTTAATTTGCCCACATCCATGGTGACCAGATGCCCAAACCTCAAAAGGAGGACAAGGTCTTGGGTTCTTCTCTGCCTGGCCTTTCCGGCAGACAGTGGCACATTTGCCTACACACAAATAAAGCCATGATATTGGGCATTTTCATTTTCTCATATTGCTCAATGCGTATTTTTTATTTTTAGGTTTTTTTGCCATAACTTTCGATAGGAAGGAGATATTTCAAAACCGATTTTTGCATTTGATTCTGCTCTTCAATACAAATCTGATGACATATGATGGAGTACTGTGCTCCATTGCAAAATTCCAAAATGGAGCCAAAATTGAGGACAATGAAGCCCTTTTGGAGGACACCCGGAGAGGAGGCTAAAAAAGTGGACAAATCCGGAAATTTCCAGTCATATGGTTAACCTGCCCACATCCCCCTTCTGATGTCAGCTCCATTTCTCCTTCCTCTACCATCCCACCCAACCCACTTCCCTCATACCCCTTGTGCTGACTTACCAGCTGCAGGGGACATGGACAGACTGCTGCCGCACAGCTGGCTGCACAAAATGGCAGATCGTGTATTGCAACAGCTGCAAACAACTACTATATATGCTGTAAGAATACTAAAAATGAGGTGGAAAGAGCTGGGCTTACCTGTTATGAAGTCCTTAGCAGACATGCAAGGAGTACAATTTCCTTGGCAACTCCAGATTGCGTCTTGTGTACAATTGTTCTCTGAAGAGACCTGTGAATCTTTGAAAACAGCCTCACTTTAGAATTGAGTTGCTGCCCATTCTTGATGTCTATACATTCCTCTTACTTACAGAGGTTGCCTTGCAGGTGGAACTTACATTTTTCATGGCATGCATTATTTCATATATGACAGAAGATCCCAGTACAAACCAATATAACTTAAGCACTCATCACTCTTATAGGCAGCAGTCTTGAAACCAGTGGTGAGAGCACTTGGGATCACAATTTTTGGGAAACACAAATGGCTACTTTGACGACCTTCTTCAATCCATTCAAACTAGGATATGCCCAACCAAGTGTCAGAGATCAAGACAATCTGGTAGTACCTTGACGGTTCCATCCCCCCACCCCCACCCTCCCACCCCAAAAAATCACAGGGGTCACAGACAAGGCACCATGTTTATTCAAGTCTCCCGTCTCTACTACATTTGCAGCAGTGACATTTCATGTGCTGCCAGGAATATCCCAGGACCTCTTGATGTCTGGAACAGCATTCCAAATATCTTCCTATCCTAACAGATGATGTGGAATCTCTGCTCCTTCAATTTAGCTCATCACGCCTCACCCCACATAGGTTTCTCTTCCTTTCTGTTCCCTTCTTCCATTACTAATCAAAGGAGCGGAGAAAGAGGGGCAGTGGGGGCAGATAGGTTGCCCACCTTAAACCCAAGCTACTGTAGAAGTCTGACTCCTGATCAGCAAATTCCTGAATAGCATTTGGGTGTTTGTAGTGTGCAGGAGTCCCGGCAGCATCGAAGAAGCAGGAACAGAATAAAAAGTACTTACCCTGAAGACTGAGGAGCATCACAACCAGGGTTAGAAAGTGTCTTTCCAGCAAAATCTCAAGAGCCATTTTCTGCTGGATTGGATTTGGGCAAAGACCTGTGGAACTGCGAGTGATGGTAAAGATCACCATTAGTTCCCTCACTTTTTGATTTGTATCTACGGCTGGTCTCTGTACAGTCAGCTCTGCACTCAATGAAGTAGTCCCAGGAAAGTGTGCATAAAATTTCAGGCTAGCATCCCAATCCTAACTAAATCCTTCACCAGTGCTGCAGTGCCAACAGAGCATACAGTACAACCTGCAAGGGGGAACTGCAAATATTTCCTTGAGGTGAGAGAACTTTACCCCAGGGCAAGTAATCACTACGCAAATGGGTGTCCTTAGAACTGCACCAGAGAAAACTCAGGAGAGAAGGAATAGGGTCAAGAGCCAGTGCATGTTGGAAACACCAAGAAAACCCCTTCTCTCCCCCATTCCTCTCCCCCATGCCCAGAAGAGTTCCCATCCCCCCCGATTCAACCTTCCTGGACTGGCACTGCCAGTTGTGGCAGCAACCCCTAAAGTGTCATTACTGTTGCACTGTTTGCAGTGTCATAAAGGCCTTCGCAGGTCCATGACTTTATGGCACTGCAAAAGCCTGTTTGGATTAGGCCTTAAATTTGTTACAACTAAATTAGTACCATGCATTCAGTGGAAGTCAGCTCACATCAGTTGAACTGGAACTATCATGAATAGATGAGGACAAGCCCACTTCAGAAAGACTTTGCACACATTAAAGTCCATAAAATTCCCATATAAAAAGTCCTTATAAGAAAGACAGGAATTCTGATTCCTGTCTATCTAGTTGTATGACACAAGCATTTTATAATAAACATACACTATGAATTCATGTTCCTTCCAAAACCTTATCCAGCTATTACAAACATTCTATTTTTAATTCACTGTGAGCACAATCCTAACCATATCTACTCAAAAGTAAGTCCCGTTGTGTTCAATGGGTCTTACTTCCAGGAAAGTGTCTTAAGGATTGCAGCCTGTGACTATTCTGCTTTTAAAGAACTAACCAGAGAGTTGAGTCCGTACCTTTGGTGTTCTTGGGAGACTGTCTTCTGCGCACCTTCCTTCTTGCTGTGTCTATCCTTATATATTCCTCAGCATCCTTCAGAGCTCTTGTTCACTGTTCGTTTCAGGATGTTTCAGAAAAGTGACTGGCAGCCCTTGTGCAATTCTGTACATTTCTAAAATCAACTTCTCTTATTATGAAACCATTTTTCACTCACTGAATCCGAATCCGAACCAATCCGAACAAATTTTCCAGCTTCGCGGTAAGGATAACGCAATTCCAATGTAAGGGAACAAACTCTGCCTTATTTTGAAGAGGTCTACATGACTGCCCACAACTGTAGGATGCAGCATATGTCACATTGGCACAGCGATGCCACTGCTGGGATGTTAGATAGGACTGCACCCTATATTAGTTTATTACTTGCTTAAAACTTGTTCCAGGCAGTTGATGGCTTGTGAAACAAAAATAACTTTCTGAAGGTGACTGACAAGTCACTTGGCCCAGGGACAAAAATACAGGTATCCCCCATTTTCTCACTGTTTATTTTCACTATTTCAACACCTTTCAATTATACTATGGACTCATTCATTCACGTTCCACTCTTTCAACCTTTCTCTTCTGTTCTAAAGGCCAAAATTGCCCTCCACCATATTGTAACTCCTGGTCTTAATCCTGTTCCTGAAGGAGTTAATGAGAATCAATTTGCAGCAGGAATTTGCAAGATAAAAGGACTTTTGCAAATTGCTAGCCAAAAAAGCATTGGAAGCAACATTTATAAACTGGGCATTAAACATTGGGTCTTCAATGTTAAGTATAAGCCAAAAATGCGTTTCACCCCTTTTCAGTCCCTTACAGGTTAAATTTCTAGAAATCAGTTCTTGGTGGTGCTCCCATCACAGAAGGAATACATTCCCCAAATTTTATGCTTCTAGGTCTAGGGGTTGGGGCAGAGCATCCTTCAGTCAGGGATTGTTCAATGTAAATTATAGGGAGGAAAATGCGTTGCACCACTTTTCACCACCTTCTGGATGGAATTTCTGAAAACCAGTTATTAGTGGATGCCCAAACACCCTCCCCAAATTTCATGCTTCTTGGTCTAGTGGTTTTGGCTGGGCGTTGATGAGTCTGTGGGTTAGTCAGTCAATGACTTCTCAGTTTTTTATATGAGAGATTTCCATGTTGTAATATTGTATGTGGTAATATTCTATATCGGAACTCTGATCTGAGCAACTGGTCTATAATTTAATTTAAAGATGTCTATCCAAGAATTTCCATATCAATTGTTCTGAAGTTAAGTAACAATGGTATGGAAACACCCGTTCTGTGTCACTCAGCAAGAAGGTAACCCTCAGCTTCCTGAACAGGTATATAGGTTATCCAAGAGGGGTATAAGCAGGTTTAACAGCTTCTGATCCAGGTGACCAAATTATTGGAAGTTGGGACTGAACCCAGTGTCACCTATGATACAGCTTGACATCTACCTATTGCAACAGGTGGGAATCTTCCCAGATCTAGTGAGTTTTGTGTAATCCTTCTTCTGCAGTGCAACCCTGTTGCCTGCAATATTCTGTGAAGAATCAACAACGGTTGTGAACAAAAGAAGAGCCCTCCACATAGGCTGGCATAAGTCCTGGGCTGATCTTGTGGTGTCAGAAAGTGCTGTACGGAACTTCTGCCCCACTCCTGGAGGGGCTAGGTCAACATACAGGCATACACTGTGCATTAAACACACCACCTTGGGAAGATATGCCAGCTGAGGAGATATGTCAGCAGAGGAAACACCAGCCACCAGAAAAGATATTGAGCTGAGGTGACATATAGTCATCATATAGTCACATAAGTCACATACAGTCATCGTGGCTTATAAACAGTAGTGGGCTTTTCTTCCATGAATCTGCCCAATCCTCTTTGGAAAGGTATGTAGGCCAGGTGCCATTGTCACATCCTGTGGGAAGAAGCTCAACAGATTAATTACTCAATGTGTATGTGTGTGTGTGTAAAAAAAATTTCAGAAATTCCATCCAGAAGGTGGTGAAAAGCAGTGCAACTTATTTTCCTCCCTATCATTTACATTTACATATACATATACATATATACATATATGTAAATGTATGTATGTATATATATATATATAGACACACATATATAAATATCGTATATACATATATTTACATAATATATACATATATACATATATTTACATATAAATGTAAAAGTAAATGCATGCAGCGTATGCAGCGCTGAGCACAATACCATAGATGGACTATGGACTATGGTATCCATCTATGGTATCCTAGCCAAAAAAGCATTGGAAGCAACATTTATAAACTGGGCATTAAACATAGACTTAAAAGACTATGGTATCGTGCTCAGCGCTGCATACGCTGCATGCGAAGCACGAAAGCCTGGGTTGGATTGTTATGGAGGATAGGCTGTTACCCAAGCAGCAAATCCCCCATCTCCACGCCACTGAATTAGTCCAATGGAAAAGCAGAGCCTATACGATTGGATCTAGCTGGCGTCGCAGAGTAGGGCTAAGGACAGGAGCTCACCCTGTCTTGTGGGGCCGACCCAGGTCTCAAACTCTGGCCTGCTGGCTAACAGGCATCGCGTCTTAACCACTTGCGCCACCCACAGCCTCTCAGTTTTATGTCCCCTCGTTAATGTTTAGCACAGTTTAGCACAGTCATGAAATTATTACAGGAAAATTTAAACTTCCTATTACTGATCTAGGAAAATGGTATTTATATTTATCTCACAGGGATCTTTGAATATCAGAGATGATGAAGACTAATATTAGTATTGCGGTTTCTCACAAGAATATTCTCAAAGGGCTTTACATTAGAGGGTAATGTAAATGCTCATAAAATGGGGGTCACAACTCCCTTTAAGGGGCAAAGGAAGGGGGAAAGCAGCAGAGCAATCTCCAGGCCCATGCAGAAGTCAGATGTCCACTTGAATCGCACCACAAACTTTCACTTATTTACAGCTGTGAGGTGTTCTACTAAGTGATCTTAGGGGATCTAGATCCCCTCCCCAGGCCCTGATATGGTCTGGTAGGACTCCTGGGGAAGCAGAAAATTGTCTCCCATTCTCCTTCTGTCTGTGATCCTAATGATCATGTCACTGTCACATTTCACTTCCCCACAATGACTTATGGAGAGACATGCCTCAGCTTCCCCACACCATCATGGGAATGGGAAAATGGGTGAGTTGTGCTGGCCTAAATTGGTTAGGATTGTGCCCTGGCCCCTAAATCTCTCCCTATGTTTGAGAACCACTGCCTTACACAAATGTAGAAATGGGCCCCATACCAGTGGGGCTCATAAAAGGAAAAGAAACTCATCAGCAAACACAGTAGTGTCTGGAAAAGAAGCCAAACTGAGAATAGATCCAAGGTTAATACACAGCAATGAAAGACTGCCAGGGCTGTGCAGTTGTTAAGGATGATGTGGTTTGTATTGTGAAGTATGAGAAAAACATACACAGGGAAAATCCCTGATGTTTTCCTGTTTGGGATTTTCCCACACCAGCATCCTCGGTAATGAATCAGCACCTGAAATACCTGCTGCTGAAATACTTGGTTGCTGTATTGCTTGTCCTGTGAATCCTTTGGTTTCAGCGTTATTCAGAAAGATGGCATGGCACGGCTGAAGGGACAAGCTTTCTTTTCTGGATTCCCTCACACAGTACATCCTGGCCAGACTTCCTGAGATTGGTATACTGGCTATGATTGGATGTCTTAAGTTCCTTTGACCATGGAATGGGTAGAGAAACCAGGTTAGTTGTAAAACTTCCAATTGGATGAACCTGTGATACCATCAACCTTCAGTTCCTTACTTCCTTATTTCCATCCATCCATCCATCCATCCATCCATCCATCCATCCATCCATCCATCCTTCTTTCTTCCTTCCTTCCTTCCTTCCTTCCTTCCTTCCTTCCTTCCTTCCTTCCTTCCTTCCTTCCATCCATCCATCCATCCATCCTTCTTCCTTCCTTCCTTCCTTCCTTCCTTCCTTCCTTCCTTCCTTCCTTCCTTCCATCCATCCATCCATCCATCCATCCATCCATCCATCTATCTATCTATCTATCTATCTATCTATCTATCTATCTATCTATCTATCTATCTCATCATCATCATGTGAAATCTTGTTCATAATATAAGAGAGAGAGTGGGGGGAGAGTCCAGCTTTTATGCTGAAAGAGCCCTGTTTTAAGAGGAGTCAATCTGGGCGCTGTCTTCTGCCTATCTGACCTTTATATTTGAGACTCTCTATACCAGAATCACACAAGTATAGACTCTCTATACTGGAATCACACAAGTTAAAGCAAGAAAAAGGAAAATGTTCAGCTATTTCCACCAGGAGAATTACCGGTAATCTCCTTTTGCTATATCCCATAAAATTTCTTTGCCAAAGCTTTGCCAACCACCCTTAGCTTGCTCATCACCCCTCCACTGATTTCAAGTCCCATCAGAGGAAAATTGGGCGGTTGGCATGGCACACACTTTCCTGGGAGTAAAACCCAATGAGTAAAATGGGGCTTACTTCTGAGTAGACATGGTTAAGATTGCTGCTGTAGTGATGGTATGCAGGCTGGGGTGAACATCTGTTGAGTGCCCAGCCTTCACCAGAATAGGTAAATTGGCAAAGTGGCCATTCAAGAGAAAGGCTAGGCTGGCTAGAAGCTTGCTACGGGTAGTTGTGGGGGGGGGTGTAGATATCGGTGGCAGAATAATATCCTGCTTCAGCTCCTCCCCCTTGTTGCATGCTATGTACCAGCCTGGAATTGAATTGAGCTACCTGAAGGATAACATTGTATTCTTTCCACACTTCACAAATGGTTAGACGTTCCAGGGACATCACGGACCAGAATCTGACTTCATTTTGAAGAAGTAAGACATACCCTACAATCCAGAGTAACTACGAGAGCACGTAAGAGACATTTACATGGATGTAGTTACAGCACTACCTAGTGAAAACCTATGGGAAATTAATACTGCAATCTAGAGTACATTGTTCTTACGTCAGAGCAAGGACTCCCCGTAGTTAATCTGGATTGCGCCATGATGGTGAAATTGAAATATATATTTTTTTAATTTACAAAATATAGGTTGAACAGGGGATGGAACCAGTAGCATAGCACTCCTTGCAAGCAAGCACAGGTTGCAGCAGATTTCCAGTGAGACCATCTGACACCCTGAAAGATGCATCCTCAGATCCTTCAGATCAATTTAATGTCTGCTTCAGCCACATATCATGAAGAAACAGCTTGGCCACACCAAGGGAAGTGAGTCACCTCCCAGCTTCACCACAACCCCCTTTCATCAGGTTGAGGTTACAGGACCTTCTCACTGAGCTGCTGCGGTCCCTTTCATCCTGGATGCTCGTACAATCTTACCTCAGAGTAAACCTCATGAGACTTACTTCTGCATAGACAGATATAGATTTGAGCTCTTAGTATCATTAGACAGTCACTTAATTTAAGGTTTTTATTAACAATCCATGACAAAATAATTTTAAAACTCAATGTGTACAAGATAAGTTGATTGATTCATTGGATATTTTCCACCATCAAATTCTTTTGTTTATGATTATTTTCGGCAAAGTATATTGTGATAAAGGGAGAGCACTGAGCACTGAAGAGCATTGCTCAGTGAGCATTGTACATTGACCAGAATTCTTTTTGTCTGAATGTATTTTAATCAACACACTGAAATGGATGCACCATACATTAAAATGGATTACACATTAAAATGCACCACACATTAAAATGGATGCACCAAACAATCTGCTTAAATAAATAATGCAATTTGAAATAATCTACTTGGTAATTCTCACTGCAGCCTTAGATTAAAATGTTATTTTATGATTTCTAGAAAATTGTATGTATAAGAATGGTGGGGGCGGGGGGGAAGAGATCCAAGAAGCTGATTTAAAAGTCCATATGGGCAAACAGGACTGGCCTTAGCATAATGTGGCCTATTTGTGATGTTAGGCCCTGTTCTCTGGGAAGCCCCACACTGAGGTAGTGGGCACATCTCCCACTGTTGTAGCCAGCATCTGGCAGCACAGGAGCTTAACGTGTCAAGCAGATTGTGGGTTTGCTTGCACTCCCCTGGAACTGTTTGGCCTGAAATGAACCTCTAAGATGTAGTTGGGGTGATGTTATGTTACTACCAACTATTTCCAGGTATCCATATAATACTACAAGCAAATAGCTTGCCATGACTTCAATTGCCAGGGCCATCTGGTGAGAGGGGGGCCGGCATGTGATCACCCTAGTGGTCTTGAAGCTGGCCTTGTGAGCAAAGCTTCAGTATGTTGTCTTGGAAAGAGTTTTAATTTAATAAAACTTCAGATTGCTGAGGTTGAGGCCAAAAATTATGTCCAAAACTGAAGCTATGAGAGCTTATAGAATCATAGAATCATAGAGTTGGAAGGGACCTAGTAGGTCATCTAGTCCAACCCCCTGCCTGCAGCAGGAATTCTCCCTAGAGCATCTCCAAGAGGTGCTCATCGAGCCTCTGCTTGAAGATCCCCAGTGAGGGAGAGACCACCACCTCCCTTGGCAATCTGTTCCACTGCCGAACCGCCCTCACCGTCAGGAATTTTTTCCGGATTTCCAGCCGGAATCTCCTTTCTTGCAGTTTGTATTTATTTATGTTTTTATCCTACTTTTCTCCTCCATCAGGGGGACCCAAGGCAGCTAACATCAACATGTATACAACATGATTAAAAAAAAAAGTACAATTAGCAATTGGGATTTTTTTAACCAACTGACAGCAGTATTCCCAGAGTTGAATACGCAAGGAAATGCATTCCCTCTTCTAGGGAGAAGTTCCAGGAGCCTTGCTGAATCCTTCACTACCATGAAGGTTGATTTGAAATCCATGTCCCTCAGTCTCATGGATAGACTCTTAGTTCACCATTCCATTCCATTATCAATAACCAACCAAGGAGCTTTTCTCCACCAAAGTTTGTTTTTGGAAAGCTGAAGAGCTCAGCATCAGTATCACCATCAAAAAATGCTACTTTTCCCTCTGAATAGTCCAGAGAAACCCGTATTCTTGTGGGGTGGTGGCACAAGGATAAATTTGTTCTGGGAGTAGTGATTGACTGGTACTGCCCATCAATACGCTGTACTCCCCAGTATCCTCCACTAGGGTCAAGGACTATTGGCCCATTTCTGTTGGCAGACTCTCTGACAACACCAACACCCCACCAAGTTCCTCCATTCACCACCTCTACTTCCCAACAAATTCTTCCTGCTGTGAAGCCTTCTTGGCTTAGAACGCTGGGAAGAACATCATATCTTAGAGGATCACCTCTTAAGTTTTGCTTCCTGCCTTTCCAACTCACGACTTTCAAGCCATCAGAGATGTAGAGATGGGGGTTATTTGTGACAGGATCCAGAGTTAGATTTGCTGCATTCAGGGAGGGAGAGAGACAAAGAAGAAGGAGAGATCATGATCAATGGCATATATTGTTTTATTCATTTCCTTTGTTCAATGAAGAGTGAGCCTGTGTGACGAGAACATTACAGGCACAATTAACGAGAAAAGTTTGAAGGATTTTGTTATCACCCATTCCTGCTCCATTATTGTCACTGTGCTAAATGTCTATACAGTAAATTTAAAATTTACATTGCTTTATCCCTTACATTTCACGAACATTTGGACCTACTGTTTCAAAGCCAAGATGGTGTAGTCAAGGAACTGGACTGAGTCATGGAAGATCCATGTTCAAATTCCTCCTTGGCTATAAAGCTTCCTGAGAGACCTTGGGACAGATCTACTTTAGAGAGTTGTTGTGAGGGCAGTAGGAAGGAGGAACTTAAGCTTTGTATGCCTCCCTATGCATTTGCATTGGCATGGGCTATATACTGCAGTATTTGCCTACTTCCCATTCATCTCAAAGTGACAGAGATGTAAACATATGCTTAAATCGTTGTAAGCAATGGTGCTCACAACAGTTAACTTTTAATAAGGTTTTAATTCCAAATCTTAAAACCTTTTAAATCCAAAGTGAAAGGGAATGTGCTGCAGCTTTATTTAGGTTAGAGTGTTCTCCAAGTCACAAAAGCTGGACCTGTGGAAAGATTGTACAGTACTGATCTTACTGACAAAGTGACAAATGGTCTCTAGGGATTTGGCATTTTGGAAATTTTCAAAATCAAAAAGTTAGCATGGCATATCCCTTGGTCAGCTATATGTTGTTCAGAGCTTGACTTACCTGTTATGCTGTTGCTTTTAGCTGATGAGCAAGGAATACATCTCCGCCGGCAACTTGGAATAACGTTTCCTGCATATTTTTCTTCAAAAGAGTCATGGGGAACTTAGAAAAAATAATAATTTGACTTTAGAAGAGGATTGCCACCCTGTCATGAGGTTTATCACTTTTATATAGTACATAAATGGCTTTGGGTGGCGCATGTGGTTAAGACACTGTGCCTGTTAACCAGCAGGCCAGGGTTCGAGACCCGGGTCGGCTCCACAAGACAGGGTGAGCTCCTGTCCCTAGCCCAGCTCTGCGATGCCAACTGGATCCAATCGTATTGGCTCTGCCTTTCCATTGGACTAATTCAGTGGTGTGGAGAGGGGGGCTTTGCTGCTTGGGTAACAGCCTATCCTCCATAACAATCTAACCCAGGCTTTTATGCTTCGCATGCAGCGTATGCAGCGCAGAGCACGATACCATAGTCTTTCAAGACTGACGGAGGCCTGCTTTTTAATAAGCAGTAACCTAGTTATGGTCAGATCATGTGTCCATATGTTTGTTGCTGTGGTCATTTGGGACAGGAAAGAAAATCACAGCCTTAGCACTTCCACAGCCTCTTATGAATTAGCTTAAAAGAAGAACTAGAGTTTTCCATATGTTCCATGCAGAGGAATGTTGCTTATTAGGATATGTATGTTGGGACATGGAAAGCTAGTGCAGTAGAAAAAACTTGAGATTTTTCAGACATGCTACATAGCCAATTAATATGCTCTCCATTTTTCATTTAGTAGGGATCCAGCCGCCAGCAACCTCAATTCCTACCTTGGATGTGGCGGAGGCTGCACTGACCAATTTACGCCACAGAGTGAGAATTTAGTTAGGATAGGCCAGTGGTTCTCAATCTTCCTAATGCCGTGACCCCTTTATAAGTTCCTCATGTTGTGGAGACCCCCAACCATAAAATTATTTTCATTGCAATCCTATCCACATTTACATAGGAGTAAAGGCCCCCTGACTATAATGTTATTTATTTCAGAGTAGGCATACATAGGATTGGGCCCTGAGGCTG
Source organism: Cryptoblepharus egeriae (assembly GCA_030015325.1). Taxonomy (NCBI): domain Eukaryota; kingdom Metazoa; phylum Chordata; class Lepidosauria; order Squamata; family Scincidae; genus Cryptoblepharus; species Cryptoblepharus egeriae. The sequence continues at coordinate 14,689,913 of JAREYC010000002.1, forward strand.
CAATCCTATCCACATTTACATGGGAGTGAAGGCCCGCCTGACTATAACGGGATTTATTTCAGAGTAGGCATGCTTAGGATTGGGCTCCAAGACTGCAATCTTATGCACTTTCCTTGGAGGCAGTCCCACTGAACAGAACTGACTTACTTCTGAGTGCACATGCATAGGATCGGGCTCTACTGCTCCAGTGCTATGCATACTTTCTTGGGAGTTAACCTCACTGAACTCAATGGGAATGGCTTCTGAGTACACATGCATAGAATTGGGCTGCAATCCTAGCACTTTCCTGGGAGTAGCCCCATTCACTATCATGGGACTGACTTCTGAGTAGTCAGAAGTCCCCCAAGCCCCCTCCTGTGCGACCTGTGTGGGCATTGCGTGCACCTGGTGGATGCCCCCCCGCTTAGTCAGCCCCAGTGCGCGCACAGCTACAGCCGGAGGTCTGGCAAACCTGACCTGGCCCCCTGCACCAGGGGTCTTTAGGCAACCCCCAGGAAAGCTCTAGGCGACCTCCACTTTAAGAAGCACTGGGATAGGGTCTAGCAACTTACTTGGCATCCATCAGTCTTGAAAGACTATGGTATCGTGCTCGACGCTGTATGAGAAGCACGAAGGCCTGGGTAGATTGAAATGGAGGATAGGCTGTTACCCAAGCAGCAAATCTCCTCTCTCCACACCACTGAAACAGTCCAATGGAACAGCAATGCCAATGTGATTGGTTCCAGCTGCGTCACAGAGTTGGGCTAAGGACAGGAGCTCACCCTGTCTTGTGGAGACCCGGGTCTCGAACCCTGGCCTACTGGTTAACAGGCACAGTGTCTTAACCACTTGCGCCACTCACAGTCCAGCCTAACAACTTGAGGACATGAATTCCACTGGCTAAAAAAGTATTATTCGTGTTTATAAGAGTGAATACATTCAGTTTGATGATGCACACACAATAGCTGAGTGGAATAGGAGGCATGTCTGGATGTGCCTGAATTGTGTTTACAGAGACTTCCCACCACACTTGCTATCTTTTAATTGTGGGGGAAAACTCTGGATGCTTCCTCTTAGAGAGTCCTAGAACACTGGGGTGTCATGATGGGTTCGAAAACATTGCAACAACAAAAACCACATGGCAGGAAAGACAATGTGTATGTAGCCTAGTGAGAAGATATTCTTTACCTGGGAGAGAGAGAAAGATCACAAGCAGGGTCAAACCAACAATTCCTGCCAGCAAAATGCCCACACTGATCTTCCACCAGATAAGATTGGGAGGAGGTGGTGGAGGAGGACCTGTGGAATGGAAGTTGACAGTGAAGTTCAGTCAGATGCAGCACATACCACCCTTGTGATGTAAACCTAGTGATTAGGACAAAAGAGCTCATTATGTCACTCCCATGATGGAGGTTGTCCCTGCAAGACCACACAGACACATGATAAATTACAATACCAAATACACAACTTAAACACAGTGGCATTGCTGGGTTTGATGTAATCCAACATCCACTAACAAAAAACCAGTGGTCAAAGTGATGACATGCAACTGAATAGGACCCAATCCTATTCTATTTTCCAGCGATGATGAATGCAACACAGTCCTAAGGTAAGAAAACAAACATTCCAATACACTGATGGGGCTATCCCCCCAGTGTAGGATGCAGCACATGCCCCTTTGTCACAGCTGTGTCAGTGTTGGAAAGTTGGATAGGAATGGATCCTATACTGTACTATTCTGCATTGGTCAGACCTCACCTTGAGTACTGTGTTCAGTTCTGGGCATCTCACTTTAAGAAAGATGCAGCCAAACTGGAGAAAGTCCAGAGGAGAGCGACAAGAATGATCAGTGGGATGGAAGGGAAGCCCTACAAGGAAAGGTTGGGGGAACTTGGGATGTTCAGCCTGGAGAAAAGGAGGCTGAGAGGAGACATGATTACCCTCTTCAGATACCTGAAGGGCTGTTATATGCAGGAAGGGGCTCATTTGTTCATAGCTGCTTCTGAAAGCAGAACTAGAACCAATGGGTACAAACTGCAAGAGAGGAGATTCCGGTTGGATATCGGTTGAAAAAATTCCTGATGGTGTGGGCAGTTTGGCAGTGGAAAAGATTGCCAAGGGAGGTGGTGGACTCTCCCTCACTGGGGATCTTCAAACAGAGGCTTGAAGAGCACCTGTTGGGGATGCCCTAGGAGAATTTCCTGCTACAGGCAGGGGGTTGGACTAGATGACCTACTAGGTCCCTTCCAACTCCAGGATTCTATGATTCTACTATAAGCACTGCTAAATGGGAATGAGAACTGACCCACATTAACACATTATTGATTTCCTGCTACATTATAAAACATCTTATTGGCTCTTTGTACAATCAGTCTGATCAGTTTTGAAACAAAAAAAATCCACTTTCGGTAACATAAGGCAATTGTGTTTTCCTTTTCTGGCTATAACAATTATCAGGTACATATATTTCAATATTTTTTTGTTTCATTTCATTTTGCATTAAATTGCAGTCAAATGATGTATAATGTGATGGTATGTGAAAGTAACAAGATTTGCACACTAGTGTTGTCTCCTCCTCCCAAGCAGATCAACTGGTGAGGTCTGCATCTCCTGTACCCCATAGTGATGCCACTGCTTGCATGCACCCATATGTATCCCATGGAAAAAGGACTGGTGAACATGTCCACTGCTTTTGTCCACCCTTCCTGTTATACACTATGCACATACTGTGCATCCTCCTTCACTTGTGTCTCTTCTGTTTGAGATGGACACAGAAGATGCTGCATTTGCTTATTGTAAAGAGAAGAAACCTTTCATCCATTGCTACTTGGTCCACAAAGCCCTTTGTCACAAGAATGGGGCCATGGAGTAATGGACAAAATATATTTGGAAAGATATCCAAGATGTATCAGACCAACATCAGCTTGCCCCCTTCTCCACATAAAAGAGCAACCCCGCAATGGGGCTATTTGTTTCTGCACTAGCTTTGGTGCAGAAACAAAGCCACCACTGGTGAAACACTCTACACGGAGGCTTTGATGTGGAGAAACTCTGGTCCCTGATTGGGGTTTAGATCACCCTGGTCTAGATAAAACTGATCATGAACCAAGTCCCACTGAAAGCAAAGAAACAAAATCATTCATCTGAGTCCTATGACATTTAGCAGATCACAGTGCTGACTTGATGTCACTTGGTTTGTCATCAGTTTTCAGGATTTTCCATCTCACAGCTCACTACTAGAATATTGACAATTAACAAAATGCACCATGCTGTCAGCGTGGGGCTCACATCCCCTATTAGCCTAGTTAATAAATGACCTTAATCCCAAGTTCCTATTCCCACCTGTGGACAATCTGTGCACCTGAAAGTGCCTGGTGTAGACACTGAGAACTCTGACTCAGAGGGCGCAATCTAGAGTAACTACAATTTACTCTGGATTGCAATATGAATTTCCCATAGGTTTTCACTAGGTGGTGCTGTAACTACGTTGACGTAAATGTCTCTTATGTGCTCCCGTAGTTATTCTGGATTGTTGAGTCAGAAAGCACACCCACACCTCAAAGCACTTTCTCATTTTGCCCTGTATTTTTAACATAGGCATAAGAGCAAGATTTATCTCAATACTAAGTCTTGCCTAAATGGTGGTTTCTTTAACCCCTTTTAAAAAACAAAATTGCACTTACCAGAAAACAAGTGCTTAATAGTCCTGCTCGAAAGACAGTATTTAAATCCATACCTTTAGGCTTCTGATTATGTGGTCTATTTGTTGGATCTATGCTCATGTATCCGTCTTCGTCTTCCATAGCTCTTTTTCAATGTTGAGTTTCACTGTGATGGCCTTTGGAAGAGGAACTGGAAGTCACTTGCGATTCAAAAAAAAAACTGCAATTATGTAAATGGACTTACAAAACTAACCTCCTACCTTGTTAAATCAGCTTCACTGCCTTGAAATCCATGGATGAGCTTTTTTGCTGGTATACTCATAGTTGGCTACATCTAGATGGCTGTTGAGCTAGCTCACAAATCTCTATAACACATAGAAAATATTTTTCTTTTTAATAAAGGCTCTGGTGTTCCCATCCAGCAATTTGATTTATCCGAACATTACTCCTCCCATCTATGCCGTCTTATGTTGTCAAACAAGTCTCCAAGTATGCTTCACTCCAAGGCAGGGGGAACGCAGACAAGAAGACTGTGAGATAAAATGAGAGGGAGGCTGCACCATCTCTTGCGTAACATCATTCTAAAGGGAGAGATGAAGTAATCGAGTTCTTGAGATGAGGCAACACTTGCTAGACAGTACCAGATGGAGCAATAACCTCACATCAGCCAACTACTACTACCACATTAACTCAAATCTAATGCATCATCGAATCTAATAAAAAAGGCAGCTTCTTCAGCGTTTGTACCGTGTGAGATGATGTCTGCTTGTTGTGGATTGGAGTGTCCTCTAATCCATGATGGACGTGACATGAGGATACCTGGCCAGCCTGCCAAAGGGTCCTTTCCCATTATTGCCTTTCCCACGGAAGTGGTACATATTTATGTACAGTGGTATCTTGAGTAAAGAGTGACTTGAATATAGAGTGTTTTGTGTAAAGAGCAAAATTTTCTCAGAAATTTTGACTTGCATAAAGAGCACTGTCTTGACTAAAGAGCACTTCTGAGGAAGTTTGGAACAGGCTTCCATGGCAAGGGAACTCACAGGTGGGACGAGGGGATTAGCTTGAGCTACAGTAGGGCTACAGTTCTATTTAGCTCCATAGCTTGATCCTTCACCATTAATGTGCCTAGTCATTTTTTAAGGTGATCGGAACCTGTGGCCAATGCAGCACCTGGTCACTGCAAACTTCACACATTGTTTGCAGGAAAAATGCTCTCAGGGAACATGATCAGAAAGCACAGTGACTGCTCAGCCTAATCGGAAAGTTCAAGTACTGCTCAGATAATCAGGCTGCGTCTATATCAGCGAAGCAGGTATCGGGGTGGGGCAGGCAGCATTTATTGTGAAGAAGCAAAGCTCATTTCCTGGCAATGATTTCTGTGCAAGCAGAGGCATGACTAGGAGAATACCAGGAGTAGGAATGGGACTGTGACGAGTATGGAGCTGCCCTGCTGGTTGATGCATTCAAAATGTACATTCAAATGATGGGAGAAGTTTAGTTGTTTCATGGGTGTGAATGCACTGTTGAGTTCCCAGGGCAAGGGGCTTGCAAAAAAGACAGTAAGAGCACAATCCTAACCATGTCTGCTCAAAAGAAAGCCCATTATGTTCAATGGGTCTTACTCCCAGGAAAGTGTCTTTAGGATTGCAGCCTAACACAATTAGCTACCCTTAATCCTTTGATACTCATTGAGAGCCAGTAAGTTAGGTGGCTTTAGCAAAGGATGCAGAAAATTTATTGAGGAAAATTCTTTCAGTGGATATGTTAACCCCAATGGCTATGTGGCTGTATTTAACCACGATGGCTTTAAAAAACATATTAAACCATTATGTCTATATTTTAACCATGATGAATATTTTAACCATTATAAGAGTATGCCTCTGAACATCATTTGGTGGGGAGTGACACCATGAGACAACCAAAATATTTGTGCCCTGCCTGAGAATCTTCCAAGTCTGATCACTTTTGGAAAATTATCAGTGAACACTGATCGTTGGGACCCTTTTAGCAAGTCAGGTCTGTGAGGTAGCACAGCTGTTCTGTATGCAAAAGATCCTAACCATGACATCTCTAGAAATAAAAAGATCTTGAGAATCACTACCTGCTTCTGCAGACTCATCTTGCTCAATTTCATATTGGCAGCTAAACAGTGGCTTGATTCATCTATTCTCAGGACATGCTTGGGACAGCATTATGATTCCTTTATGTAAATAGGATTCTCAGATTAATGAAGGGGTCAAGGATACTGATCTTTAATGCCTTTGAAACAAAAAAGACAGCTTCCTTATACTGAGTCAGATGGTTGGCATGATCAGAATGGTTAGCACTGATGGATATTAGCTCTTTAAGGTTGCAGGAGGGAATTTTCCCTTCCATACCTGGAGATTCCAGGGATTCAACCTAGATCTTCTGCATGCAAAACAGATTTTTCAATTGCAGATCACCAAATTGTGCCCAGGAATGGCCTGGTAGTTGTCACCTACTTGATGATGCCATTGCACACCAGGTCAAATACAGGTGTCCACTACATATCAGAAAGGTGAGGGACTAGAGCTGTGATGAAAAGTTGAAAAGCAGAACCCTGTCTTTTTGAGTTAGCAAATTGTAAATGCCCTTTTTATCTTGAGAATTTTTGCTTTCACACTATGTTTTCTAAAAATGGATTCTCATTAACTCCTTCCAGAATGGGATGGACCAGGAGCTAAAGTGGTTGTGCATGCTCTCTCTCTCTCTCTCTCTTTCTCTCTCTCTCTCTCTCTCACACACACACACACACACACAGAGAGAGAGAGAGAGAGAGAGAGAGAGAGAGAGATGCGAATACAGTCTGAATGTCATAGGCAAATCAACATGGGGAGGGCAATTTTAGCCTCTAGAACAGCAGACAGATGTTGAAAGAGTGTGGAACATGCATTGAATGAATGGCTTCTGGGTATATTTGAAAGGTGTTGAAAGATCAGAAAATGAACCATCAGAAAGCAAGGGATATCTGTAACATATTTTAATGCAGCAGGTACCTTGGACCAAAGTAAAGAACTCCAAAAGATGCATTGGACCAGCAGATTGTGAGGGCAGCAAAAGGGCAGCTGAGCCAGGGTGCCCTTCACCCCAAGTCCACCACCGCTTCTCTCCAGCCCACTGCAGATCCCTGCTGCATTGACCTCCTCCTCACTTACTTGAGCACAAAGTGGTTCATCAACTTCTTTTCCATGATCCTCATGTGGTATCCTCAAAGGTGGAAGTGCTAGGCCTCTGCTTTCATATATAGGACCAAGAATTGGAGCTCTCGCATTTCTATGTTTAGGGAAACTGAATGACGACCATAGGAAGCATTCTCTCTTCTCATGGTCAAAGCGGAGCATTTTTCCTTCATGACCACTTTTAATCTCCTGTGCATCTGCCTCTTCCCACACAGAGGGCACTAATTCCATTTCTCCATTCATGGATTATCTCATGTGCAGCGAACTCCAATTTGTTATGGAATCATTTGCATGCTCTGAACACATACGTGATAGCCATTTTCCATCAACCTTACTTGCTGGCCTGACTGCAAGCAGTTCTCCAGGATCTTAGACTAACAGAAAAATTGTACCTAAATCCCAACCCCCACATGTCAATGAAGTTATGCCACCATAGTATGAACACACTATTAAGTAAGTAGCTGATGTGTTTGTGCAAAAGACAGGGCAGGATTAATAATACTAATCCCCCAAAGCAAGTCAGGATTATCCCTCTCATACTGCAGAAAGAAAATTCTGAGAGAGTGGATTGCCAAAGACCAAATAGTTCGTCAGTGGCAGAGGTAGAATATAAACAGGATTTCCTTGGTCACAGCTCTATCCCTCTAACCTAGTTTTGCACAAGAAAAAGAGAAATAAAAGGGGAAGATTAGAAAATTCCTGAATGTCACTGATAGAAATTTAAACCACCATATGAACTTTGGGGATACTTCTGTAAACTTCTTTCCAGGGTCTTATGTGGGAAGCATTAGGGGGCAAATTTCCCAGGATAATACTTTGGAGGGGTGCTTCCCCAACCCCTCATCCTGCCACCCATTTATTGTTTGTTCATTTATTCTAAAGGCCCATTTACAGGACCTTAGAAGGCCTTCTGAGACTTCCTGAAGGCCTTCTGCAGCCCAGTTAGACCAGTTTTCTCCTCCATTTTTAGAAGGAGCTGCATGGGTGGCAGCACTTTGATGGCCTGGCCATGGGAAACACAGGGGCCAGGATCACAACTGCCACTTTCACATACCTACACTCTATAGATTAAACTAGTATAGATTAATCAAGACATTCATGCCCAACAACCTAAGCTAAACGTTTTGAAAGTTTCACTATTAGTTGAATGTGGTCAGAGTGATATTCTCTGACGTTTATTAGACAGTGTTGCTGGCAGGAACATTTGGTCTGAAAAGTGGGATGGATGGAAATGCTTTTAATAGAATAATTAATACTGGATGAAACTTAGGGATGTTGGCTGGAAAACATTTAAGGATTTGGTTTAGATCAAAGCTACTCGTTGAGGTACGAAAGCAAAAAAAATGGTATAACTGCATCGCTCCCTTTGGCCAGCATTAAACTGTTATATACATATAGATTTATCACCTTGGTGAATTCTTTAATGATAAATCTTTAGTTCAGCATAGTAGTTTGGTGTTTGGTATTCCACTTGGTGTATCTTTTCACACATTCCAGCCAACTGTAGAGTTTCTCTCCTGTGTGGACTCTCCAAAGTGAAATAAGATTAGATTTCTGGTACTTCTACAGTCCAGGCATTCATAGGGCTTCGTTCCTGTATCATTTCACTGATGCACAAGCAGGAATTTATCACAAAAATGTCCTTAAAATCTGGGCAAACATGTTTTTTTTTCTTTCTAACATTTTCCGGTCTATTGTTTTCAAACCTGTGAAGAAAAAAATGTTGCAGCCAGAGATGGAATTATTTATTATTATTTTTCAGTCCAACTATATAGCCCAAATGATAATCGAGTCTTTCCAACAACTCACTCTAGTCAGACATACAGAGGTGGCCTCTTTATCCATGGATTTGTTTCACTGTGGATGCCGAACTTTCTCTCCTGACAGTCCCACTGAACTTTCCGTACCTCAGGACAGCTCTAGTTGCAAATGAGGGATGGTTCTGATGAAATTAAGAGCTCATATGGGCTCCAAAAACTATAAATTTTATTACATGCAGTTTTTAGTATCCATGGGTGGAGAGGTGTCTGGGACACCTGTGGATAAACAGGCTCCACTTATAGACTTATTCCACAAGGATAGAGAAATAGAGCTTTTAACAGTGGCTATATTGCAAATAACTTTACATGAATCAAACCAAAGAATAGAGCATCAACAGTCACTCTCTACAAAGCAAAGGGGATGTAAAAGAAATAGAGGAACTCTTTCTGTTTATCCTGAGGGGTGGGAATGAGATGGGACTTACCTTTGACCTGTATCAGCATGCCTATTTCTGACCTCAGATGTAAAGGTGACTCATTCATTACCATTACTTTTCTTGATGCCTCATGTGGCAGGATCCCCACATAATTCTGATAACATATGATGATCCTGAGCAGCTGCATGGGGACAGGATATTTTCTAGAAGCACCCTCCAGTGTGATTGCCCCCACATCTGGATGATCTGTAAAGAAGAAAAAATGGGAAAAATGATCTGGGAAGAGTCAGTTATAAAAAATATGTAATTGCTTATTGCAAAGTTAAACTTCAGAATTCATGTGGGACCTCTGACTGTGGCTGCAATCCTAAAGACACTTTCCACTTTAAATAGGCAACAAGGCCTATTTAATACAATGGGGCTAGCTTTTGAGTAGACATGGTTAGGATTGCGCTGTTAATATCCAGTGAGTTTACCTACCTCAATACCTTTAAATGCCTTGTAACAAAGAAAAAAGCACTAGAATCCAATTTCCACCTTTATGCTAGTATTTATTTACTTATTTGATTTGATTTGTAATCCACCTTTTTCTCTGAAGGGCATCTGACATAGCTAACAACAACCATCAATACATAAAATTCATCTACAAAAATGATAAAAGACAGATAAAATAATAAAGACAACATAAAAACAAAGCAACCAGCAATAAAATGCGCAAGTAAAAAAACTTAACAGTTCCTTAAACAAAAATTCTCATTCTATTAGACTCCATTATTTGCCCCATCTAGTGGCCTGATACGGTATAGCGTCTATAACCAACTCATTCTTGGAGTCCTATAAATAGAACCAGAAAACTGGAAGTGAATCTTTAAAACTATTTTTCCTCTAATTTGGTATACACTGATTTTTTATCCACTATGGATTAAAAATCAAACCACAGTGGATAACAAGGCATGACATATAAAACTTGTTGCCAGCAGTAAATCCTGAATCTATAAACAGCTGGGCAATCTTGTTGCCCGTTTCTCTGCCTTCCTCACTGGCCTATACTTACTCTGACCAACTTTGCTTCCCTAACTGTTCCTAACCATCCATTCTAACTATGGCAGGATGATTACGGGCATCCCCCACTCTCTGATGGATTGTTTCTGACAGTTCCACTCTTTCAACACCTTATACCCAAACCTCACTCATTCAACACATGCTCCACTTTTTCAACCTCTCTCTGCTGGTCTAAAGGATAAAATTGTTTTCCCGGATGTTGATTTCCATGTGACATGGTGATCAAACTATTTGTGGCATTTCTTTATGAATTTCCTCAGCAAATAACTATAATTCAAATACGTAAAATTTTTCTTTGTTCATTTGTTCATTTTACTGTAATTTGCAATGTATTTTAGCTGTGTTAATAAATACTGTATGTGTTATTTAGGCTTTTGCAGGCAATATTTATGTCTTGGTGCCCATTGTACATTTACAAGCTGAAAAAGACTGGGTACCACTTTTCAACAATTTTCACTTTTAAAAAATGCTCCAGTTCCTAACCCATCCAATAAATTCAGGATGCCTGTATATGCATGTTTCTTCATATATACGTCTCAGTGTATTGTATTCAGTGGAGCTTACTCAAAGGAAAATGTGCATAGGATTGCAGTCTTAGACTGTTCTTGACCATTACACATCCTACAATGTTACATATGTTAGCTCTGTTCCACTGATGATGCATGCATTGCACAGGAGACTCACTCTCACCAAAGAAGCATATATATTAGCCCTGCTATCTTTATTTTGTCTTTGGAAACAAACATTGGGACTAAATTGGGAAACCTATGACTGCAACCCAGTCTGAGCAACCTGGAAGAAGAGCAGACCACATGTAGACCACAAAATAGGGAATTGCTATAATCTCCAAAGTTCAAAACAGGAACTTCAGCCTGTAGATGTGAGCACACTATGGCTTCACCAAAATTGCTCACATCATGTTTTTTATTTCATTTTTCCTCATACTAAAGAACCCCGCAAACACACATTCTCCACCACTTCCTTTTTTCCAGTGTCACTAAGGCTTAGAAGGAAATTGGCTAAAGAAACTGGCCTTGGACCTTCAGAGAATAACTGATTAGAAATGACAGTTTTGGAAAGATCCTCATCAAACAAGGCCACACTCACTTAATTCTCCTGCATAATGTCTCTTTAAAGAGCGCTTTGCTTTGGATTCAATAAATTCCACTGGTTCTCTGTGAAATATACAGCCACTTCTTCAAATGTTGCTGGTCCCTGAAAGGTCAAAAGTGTCCCAATAATCTGCTCACAGTAAAGCAAACTTAACAATAACTCAATCACACATGAGTCTGTAGAGAATAGAGATCCTTCCACGCAAGTGGCTTGAATACAAGTAGAAGGTCTAAACTGAAGCCAGATTATTTGGGTTGCTGGAGCACTATCCCTGGAAAGCTTCCCCTTCCCCAGCAATGCAGCAGCAGCCCCAATCCTTCCAGCACAGACTGAACCACTGCCTGTTCCAGAGCAAGACACAGTTGTACTCCGGGACACGCCATAAATTCCTAAATGAGAAATATTCCAAAAGGCACCTCAAAGGGTACATGATTAAGACATACAAACTTATGCAGGTGATGGACGGAGGGTATAGTAGGATGTCCTTTTCCCTTCACCACTCCACAACAAGAGAACATCCACTGAAATCAACTGTTGGGAGCAGATGCGTACTGTCTTTATGGCATGAGGTGTCTTGTGCCATGGGCCCATACTCCCAGTTTGATATTATTGACTTGTATCATTAGCTAAAAGATGGGTTTTGATAGGAGTGAAATTTCAGTCCTTGCTGTGGGCACCATTTTGCCAAGGTACACCTCTGGGTGGGAGAGTAAGAACAGACAAAATAAAATACGTCTTTACCCAATGTGTAATTAATCAGTGGAGCTCCTTGACATAGAATGTAGTGATGATGTCTCACCAAGATGACTTTGAAGGGGACGAAATTTCAGAAGGAGATGTCCATCATGGGTACAAACCCTGACAGGTATGAGCAAACTCCTTGTTTTAAAAGAAGGCCAGATGCCAGATGTTACTGAGTGGCAGCAAGATGCTGGTCTCTTTTTGTCTTGTGTGTTTCCTGGCGGGCCACTGTGAGATACAAGAAGCTGGATTAGATGGGCTTTCACCTGATCTAGCAGGGCCCTTCTTATGTTCTTATGAGTTCTTGTTTGAGACCCTAGGACTAGGTATTGTGTTGGTTACAGGAGCCATTCTGAACATCCCTGCAGGCTTTGAAAAGTCTCTGCATCACTCAGAGATATTTTGGCACTTCTTGGTGCTGGTTTCCTGAGCTTTTCTGATGAATTTTTCTTAGAGCAAGAATGGTAGTCCTCCCTCCCAGGATATCTTTTGTCCAGGGTTGTAGCCAGAAGGGGGGAACACTAAGTTTTGCAGGGATTCTCCCCACAGTGTGAAAAGGCCCTCTTCCCCTCTGAGCCAGTCCAGGTTGGGGATGCTCTGAGTTATTCCAGTATGCTTCCCCCTCCTGGAATGTCTCAGTGGGGGGAGATCACTTGCACGCTTCAGTAAGGTTCCCTGTTTCGCCCCCCCCCCCCTTTCTGGTTACAGTCCTGTGTTCTTGTCCCATAAGATCATCTGTTCATTATCTGACAATTGATTATGTTCTTTGACAATTTCAGCACTTTGCCACTGTGCCATGAGATGAAAAGATTGAAAATCACTACTTTAGGTTTTCCTGTTCATAGAATCATAGAATCATAGAGTTGGAAGGGACCTAGTAGGTCATCTAGTCCAACCCCCTGCCTGCAGCAGGAATTTCCCCTAGAGCATCTCCAACAGGTGCTCATCGAGCCTCTGCTTGAAGATCCCCAGTGAGGAAGAGTCCACCACCTCCCTTGGCACACCTCCCTGTTCCACTGCCGAACCACCCTCACCGTCAGGAATTTTTTCCGGATTTCCAGCCGGAATCTCCTTTCTTGCAGTTTCTGTTTCTCCTTTCTGTTACCAAGAGAGCAGCAAAAATAGGGGAATTAGCTTGTGCTTCTCTTTGGTTCAATACAGGATCTAGGCAGGACTCAGAACAGTGTCATGCAGAGGGGATACCTTTATTAGAAAGTGAAACACTAAGGAAAACTTATCACAAAGATGCAGATTTTATTGTCATGAAGCATAAACTAACATTACATACATCAATAGCATGAGAGTAAAGTGTACCTGTTCCTTGCATAGTGTGTACCAAGGAGAAGGGGAGGCAAAGGAAGGGGGTGGGAGAAGCAATATCTACCTTCTTCAGGCCATGCCAGGATCCAGGCGGGAGGAGAGTTCAGGAGGAAGAGAATGATCCAAGGGGGAAGAGAAGATCCAAGAGAAAAGAGAGAGAACAATAGGATACAGGGTTTTTTATATCTTAGGTCCGGGAAGGACATGCCCATCTAGGTGTGGTCACCTAGGGAAGGGGCAGGCCTGAGGAGGGGCTATTTACCTTACAGGAAGGGGAAGGCTGGAAGACTACTACCTGAGGACCATCACCCAATCAGGACCAAAACAGAGAAGAACACACCCAGCTAGGTTTGAAAAGGGAAAGAATGGGGAAGGGGCTATGTGACTGGTATAGACTTGGCAATGGAGGACAGTAAAAGACCATGCTTCACATTAGCATATAAATGGCAGGATGCAGAGTAGTTAACAAAGGAGAAAGGATTACAGGAATAGTTGTACGCCCCAAAGGTTGTTTTTAGAAATGAGAGAGGGGGAAGGGAAATGAGAGACTTTGAGCAACACATTTATAATATTAAATTAATAAAATGTATAATATAATAAGGGAGCAATTCTTGTAACATTCCAGGAAGGTAATCCTAATAGATAATGAGAACTGTTTGTATTTGGAGATGGGTTGTCTACAGAGATAAGCAACTGCGGGACAAGCATCCCACATCGGCATTTGATTGGCAGAGGGGAACAGAAAGTGAACTTTATAAGAAAGCACAAGGAAGTCACAATGTGTAAGATATGTGATGTCCCATTGTTGAACTTCCTTTGATGGATATTACAAACATACCCACCATCTTACCCAATCTAAAACAGTATGACTCAAAATATCCTGAAACTCACTCTGACCAAATTAGCATATCGAGGATCTAGTGAGACAAACTGAGTCAGTAAATAGTGGCAAAACAGTCCCTTTGCCAAACTGTCACAATTCTGCAGGGGGTTTTTTCCCCCTCTCAATTAATGGTATGGTTGTTGGATGTGGGGTTGGAGAACTGACAGTACAATGATATAATATCATGCAAGATATTATACAAAGAGAAAGATACAAAGGACCCCCAGTTTTTGATTAGTTTGAGTAGGTCAGTGTTAGCTTCAGAATAGCATTGTTGCTTTTTACATAACTATTATTTGATTAAAGAAATATGTCTTTAACAAGGTAACATTTCCGACAAATACAGTTCCCGCTTTTGCAATGAGTCTCTGCTGGACAACTGTTTTTAAAACAGGTCCAGAAGTGTACAGGATAGACAAGCTTCAGAATTAAAGCTAGGAAGGAGAGTCTTGGGCAGTTAGATTAGGACCAAAATCAGGTCTGAGAGAGAGGCAGGAAGGGTCAAGCCCACAACTCCAGAGAAGACAGGCAGGAGAAACACATGGAGAGAAAAGTCTCAGAACAGAAAGCCATGCTTTCAGATCACAGGCTGGTTGAAAGGCTTTTAGGAAAACACAAGAAATGCTTCAAAGAATGCTTGCTTATAGGGTCCTGTCCGATTGTTCCATTAAAATCTACTTTGGGGCAAACTGATAGTGAATGACCAGCCCAAGGAATACTGAGGGGGATCTGAACCTGGATTTTCTGGTTCTCAGTCCAAGCCCCTAACCACAACACTACCCTACACCATCTTTTGGGGCATGCAAGAGTATAGAGTTAGAACAGCATTTCTCAAAGTGGGGGTCGGGACCCCTTTGGGGGTTTCCTGGAGCTTTCCTGAGGGTCGCCTAAAGACTCCTGGTGCAGGGGGCCAGGTGGGAAGACCTGGCAGAAACGCTGGAGCCGCTGCAGCTGGAAGAAGCCATTGAGAAGCAGCTCAGAAGGAGCCTCTGAGCAGCTGTGAGACAATGTGGAGCCTTGGGGTCGGGGAGGATTGCAGCCTTAGAGCCCAGTTCTACTCAGAAGTCAGTCCCATGATACTGAATGGGACTTACTCCCAGGAAACAGTGGCTGGCTCTGCTGCCTGAGATCCCAATCCTACGGAGGCCTCCTCTCACCCAGGTACTTACCTTCCCATTCCTCCCTCCCTCCCTCTCTCTCTCTCTCTTCCTTCCTTCCTTCCTTCCTCCCCAGTCACCCCCTCTTAGCTATGCCACATCTGTCTGTCTGTCTGTCTTTACGTATTGTTTTTATGGTTAATCACTATGCTTTAATTATGTTCAATTTGTAACAATGAAAATACATCCTGCATATCAGATATTTTCATTACTATTCATAACAGTAGCAAAATTACAGTTATGAAGTAGCAATGAAAATAATTTTATGGTCGGGATCCCCACAACTTGAAGAACTGTATTAAGGGGTCACGGCATTAGGAAGTTTGAAAACCACTGGGTTAGAAGGTTAAGGAGGAGTGATGGGGTAACTAAAGCAGTTGCCATAGGTGGTGCCTATGACCAAGGCTGCTTTTCCAAAACTGGACACTACCTGGGGTGGCACAACCAGGATGACTGCCTGATGCCATTTTGGGTCCACCACCTTCATACTAAAAAATTGCCCAAACTCTTACTACGTTCTTCCTGCATTGTGTGTGTCAGAAAATAAACCCTCAGAAAGTGGGGGACGCTTGTAATAGAATTCAGGTTACACTTTATTTTGTAGGACATTTAGGAGTTTCAGAGAATAATTATACACACAATACTAAAAGAATAAACCAAAGGTACTTGGTCTTGTGCTCTTTTTGTGGTTATGACAAATGGTCAGCCTGGTTCTCAGGCCAAAGTGAGATTCAATAGAAGGCGCTTCTTTCCCGGTTTGCTAGCAGGCTCTGTTCCCACAGCTTCTGCAAAATGGAGTCAGACCCAAGCAGGGTGACCATATCTCATAACCAAAGAAAGAGGACATGGTCTCCCAAAAATGTAGGACACCCAAGAAAAAGGTAGGACATTTACTGGCATTTACTTCTGAGTAGACGTGCACAGGATTGGGCTCAGGCTCACTCAACTGCACTCTTCATCCAGGTCATGGTCTCTCAGTGGCTCCCACCCCGGGGGCAAAGTGAGTGGCTGGTGGCTGCAGGAGCCTCTCTCTGGTGGCATCTCATCCTGGCAGCTCCTCACACCCGTCACCCTCCCCTGCCATCCCCTTCAGGTGCCAGTTCCCTCCGGCCTTGCTGGGGTCTGCTGGTGGTGCAGAAAGAGAGGCAACTGGAAAACAGTCTTGTGTCTGGAGGAAACTGGGAGGTCCCTTGCCAGAGAAGGGCTGGTGCTTGTCCCAGGCTGAGCCGGGAGAGGACAGTCTGTGCGGGAGGGAGGGAGGGAGGGACCAGGCTTGGCTCAGGGGGTTGGTGGCTCTGCTGGGCCAGGAACTCCATTTTGTGTCTTGGAGGGGGAGGAGGCTTTGCTGAGGCTGGGAAGGGAAGGCCTCAGAAGGCCCAGGGAGGGTCGACTGGGAGAAGGCGTCAGAGGCTCAGTCAGGCCTGGGAGTGGATATTCCTGACAGGAAGGACGGAAGGGCCTGGACTCTCCTGCAGCTGTGAGGGGAGGCTGGTTGGACTGGCAGCCCCAGCACCTGCCTCAGGACCTCCTGCAGTAGTGAGTCATGAGGTCCCCCCAGTAGACGGGCATGTTTTTCAACCCTGGACCCTGAAATGAAACAACAATTGCGGCAAACAGAGTGGAAAATGAAAATTAATGCCATTCTTAATGTGAGAGGAAGAGGTTTGAAAAGCTCTCTTAACACGTGGTTTTCAACCTTTTTCATCTAAAAAGGCCCTGAAATTGTCGAGGTTCACCATCAGTTGTTTGTAGCATTGACAAGGCACACCAGGCTGTTCAAATCCCCCAATTTTCCTATTAATTAATGACTCTCCAAATTCCCGTGGCACTCCTGAGGACTCTTCGTGGCACACCCGTGAGCCATGGCCCACTGGTTGAAAATCACTGCTAACACTTCTCTACAGCAGGCTACGCTCCAAGTTGGCTTCCAACCACCAGGACTGACAGCCATGACTGGGTTCTGCCCAATCTCCCTCTCCAGGATTCACTTCATACCAATGGGGAGGATTTTGAGTGTGTACGTGAAGCAGGAATTTACACACGTCTTATTTCTCTTCCTGACAGATAACGGAGAAATTGAATCCAAACTAACCAAATCCTGCTTGGGTGCAAAAATGGCTGCCGCTCCTTCAGGCCAGGTAAGGGGCATTTGCAGCTTGGGCTTCACCTCCTGTAACGTTCCCAGCCACAGGCTTTTCCTTCAGTCTGGACTAATCCTTGTTTCATTCCTACTAACCCTTCTAATGTTCATCTTTCCCTCTGACCTAAAATCAACCCTTTCAGTTACTGGGTCCTTTTGGAAATCCCTGTTACTCTACCTACATATCTTCTCTACCTTCATTAACCCCATCACTTGCACTTCTACTTCTGAGGAGTTTCTCTCACCCTTCTTTTCTCCTCCTTCTAGTTAATCTCCTTAGTTGTCCACTCTGTGTGCATACTGGAGGTGACAGACTCCCTGTGCAATTTAAAAGTGAGCATGTCAGAATAGCGAGTTCCAGTTGAAACCCCATTTTCTTTCTTTCTTTCTTTCTTTCTTTCTTTCTTTCTTTCTTTCTTTCTTTCTTTCTTTCTTTCTTTCTTTCTTTCTTTCTTTCTTTCTTTCTTTCTTTCTTTCTTTCTTTCTTTCTTTCTTTCTTTCTTTCTTTCAGGATCTGATAGCATTCACAGAGGTAGCAGTACCCTTCAACAGTGAAGAGTGTGTCCTTCTGAGTCCTCCCCAAAGGCTTCTATATGAGGCTGTCATGATGGAGAATTACACAAATGTGGATTTTGTAGGTAAGGAAGATATTTTGTCCCTGAATGTATAGATTCTGCAGGTAGGACTCTCTACTCTATTGGATAGTGTCAGGCTGCATGACCTGGGCACGGCTGGTCCCATATCTTTCCATTTTGGCCATCCCAGATTTGGTCTCTTGTTGAGGAGTGTTGCTCCAATGTGGGGACTTGGTCCCCAAAATGAGCTGATTGCTCCTTGGCTATGCTTTGGAAAAGGTGGAGTGATTTTGATGGCATTTCTCAGTGTGTAGGAGCCACCTGAAGCAGCCTACATATTCCTGCAGTAACAGAGAAGTGGCATTGAGAGCTCAGGTGGGAGAGCAGAGGATGACAGGTGTCTCTGGGTAAACTTGGATAAACGTTCTCTGTAAAATACACAGGAATGAAATGCCTTTCCCTTACAGAGTATACACCACAGAAATAGTGGTATACACCATATGACAGAAAGAGAAACATATATTCACTGCAGACTTCTATCAGTTTGTTACTGTGATTATTTTTAAAGAATCCTGTGAATTGCAGTTTGTGGAATGTTCTGAGAAATACCTGCAATTGTTGGTGATAGTTTCTTCAGTTCCAGAGTTGCTTAATGAAACCCAGGCAAAGAGCATGGCTATGACACTGAATTTCCAAAGGCCTAGAGGCAGACCACACTTTTCATTGCCAGAGCAAACAATCCCTGCTGCCACTCTTGTCAATTAGGCCAGACATTTGGGAGAAGCACATCTCATGCATGACATACAACATTGCTTTCACAACATATTTGACCCAGTAAACTGAAGCCACATTCTGGGAGATTGAACTAGACACAAAAAAGCACAAAAGAAGCATATGTGTCTGCAACAACTTTGTGGCCAGATTCAGTCTAGGAATCCATATTGATGAAACTCCAAGGTCAGCTACTACATTTGGTGTTACCTGCATGCATTTTGGGATAGGATGAACTGCTGAGTTGAACAGTAGGGGAAAATGCCATGTCTTGAAGCACAAGGGACAATTATCCCTGTGTCAGAGAATGCTTTGCAGGCAGCAGTAGATATCTAAACCCATTCTTCCAGAGAAAGGATATATTCTATGATCTCAGTGTCAGATGTTTTTTGCCACCTTACTTCTCTTTTATATTTGTATTTACCTTGCAGTAGCTACCTGCTTACCAGTGTATCTTCTCGGACAGGCTGACTATTTTGCTGGCACAAATCTAAAGATCTTTTATATTTGTATTTACCTTGCAGTAGCTACCTGCTTACCAGTGTATCTTCTCGGACAGGCTGACTATTTTGCTGGCACAAATCTAAAGATCCAGGAGAGCTGGTCTGGGCCAGGAACAAGGGATAGGATGGTGTTGTGAACTGTTGCTACCAAGATGCACCCTCTCCTTCCTATCCTCAACTCCCTTTCTATCCTCAAAGTACCCCTATCCTCGACACCAGAATCTTCTCCCCAAATGCTCCATTCATTTGCTCCTGTGGGGCCATTGGAGGCGTGCACAAAGTCTCTGTTTGTGCAGGTGACTCCATTGCACATGACTAACAGACAGACAAACAGACAGACAAACAGTCTAACAGACATTGCACAGTGCTAACAGATAGACAATTGTTTGTTGTATTAGCTAAAAGCCATCGCAATTGAATTTAGAATTCAGAATTGGAATTCATCAAAGTCAAATTCAGAATACAAGCAGAGTTAAAAATTCATTCAGAATACAGAATAGAGTTAAAATCATATACAGACAAACACATGTACCCCTTCATGTTAAGGAATCTGCAATCTATTACAGTGGCACTGCAAAATTTAGCATGAATAGTCCTAGGAGGTTTAGCAAACAGCGCTGTTCTATAGGTGACAAATGGATCACAGTCTGAGAGTAGCCTGCACACTTCCATCCGGGGGCTCTCCCCTTGAAGAGTAGCCAAGATATGTTTCAGAAGTCTTTCCCTCGGTTTTTGATAAAGCTGGCAGTAAAGCAGGTAATGTACAATATCCTCTGTCTCACTGCCCCACAAATACATAGGAGTTAGGAACATAGGAATGGACATATATCTGCCGTCTAAGGCAACAGTTGCCATAGTTTGGAAGTGCAGGTCAGTGAACGCCTTTCTCAGGGTGGCAAAAGTGAGTGTATGTAGATATTGTGCTCTTGAATGACTTATTTTCAATCTTCTCTTCCATATATATAAAAGAGAAAAGTCACTGACTCACTCACTCACTCACTCACTCACTTACTCACTCACTCATCAACACCCTGCCAAAACAGCCAGGCCTAGAAGTGTGAAATTTGGGGTGGGTATTCCTTCTGTGACTAAGGGGTTTTTGGAAACTCCAACCAGAGGGGGGTGAAAAGGGCATAATACGTTTTCCTTCCTATACTTTGCATTGAAGAATTTCATCAGCATTCCGCCCCAACCCCCGGATTTAGAAGCATGAAATTTGGGGAGGGTGTTCCTTCTGTCACATGAACACCCACCAAGAACCCATGTGGAGAAATTTAACCCATAATGGGCTGGAAAGGGGTGCAACATGTTTTTGTCCTATACTTAACGTGGAAGACTGACCAACCTCCAGCCAATTTGATGCTCGGTGCCCTGTGCAGTGGGGGGGATGTTGTTCAGAGGGAGGGGTTGCACTGGGGAAGACGCTGTACATGGGGGGGTTTGATGAGCATGGGGAGATGATGCACATAGGGGGTTGATGCGTATGGGGGGATGTTGCGCATGGGGGGTTGATGGACATGGAGGGTTTGTGTGCATGGCGGTCCCAGCAAAGAGAATTGCGCATGTGGAGAAGTTGCGCATGGGGGGAAGTTGCGCATGGGAGGCTGATGCGCATGGTGGATAATGCACATGGGGGTTAATGCGCATGTGGGGATGAACATGGGGACTGGTGCACATGGGGGGTTGATGCACATGGAGGGATGTTGCGCATGGGGGTTAATAGACATGGAGGGTTGTTGTGCATGGGGGAAGTTGCGCATGGGGGGCTGATGCGCATGGGGGACTCATGCGCATGGGAGACTGATGCACATGGAGGGATTTGCATGGGGAGTTGATGCGCATGGGGAATGATGTGCATGGGGGTTGAGGCACATGGGGTTTGATGCACATTGGGGTTGATGCACATGGATAGAAAATGTGCATGGGGACTGATGCACATGGGGGGTTGATGTGCATGCCGGGAATGATGTGCATGGGGGACTGATGCGCATGGGGGTTTGATGAGCATGAGGAAATGGTGCACATGGAGAAATGGTGCGCATGGGGAAATGCTGCGCACATGGGTTGATGCGCATGGGCAACTGATGCGCATGGGGGCATTTTGTGCATGGGAGGATGTTGCGCATGGGGGATTGATGTGCTTAAGCGATTGACGTACGGGGGAATTTTATTCCCGCAACACAGGTACGCTTTTCACTAGCAGATAATAAAAGTGAGAGAAGTTTGAAGATTTTAATGAGGCTAAATCCAGATCATTATCTCATTTATAAATCCAGTCCCTCAGCACTCGTTTGACTTCGCCTGGTCTTCCTGGTAAGCCTCACAGCTGCTGTTTGTGATCCTCCTCTTCCATCTTGCTGCTCTCTTTCCTGTTTTCTCACAGTTCCTCCCACCTCTTCTGCCCTGTTTACACATGGGAGAGGACTGTTAGGGTTTGAATCTAATAATGAAACATGTTTGGTCAGGCAAGTTGATTCAAGGCTGATGCAATACTGCAGAAGGCTGATGCAATCTAGCTGATGCAATCTGTAACTGCTCTTACAGCATGATTCAGCAGAATTGGAAGTGCTGAGTCACTGGTCACATGACTGCAATATCTCTAACTGTTTGGTGTTTCACTATATTTAAGTGTGTATGAGATTATTGCAAAGTGTGGGTTACTGAGGAGGAGTATTATTACTGTTTGATACTCTGAAAGACTGGACTGTATCTGTGGACTGACTTGTGGACTGTTTAACTGGATTACTGAGATTGGAATAACCCTGCAACTGGATGTATGTATATGACTGATCTACTGCTTTGACCTTGGACTGTCTTACTTGACTTATCTTCTGCCTGTCGTTTTGAACAATATAGTTAACTTGAACTATAAACAGCTGTGTGTGTACTTTGTGCTGCTGCCCTCTCATCCTCTGCACAACTACTCTGCTTAGCCCTGCTAATCCTGCAGGGACTCACACTCCTAACAAGGACAGCAGGGGAGTACTTAAGGAGCTTAGAAACACAAGGAGCCCATTTTTGTTTTTGAAAGGGAATGTGGCAACCCAAAGCCTGTAGAGTCATGAAGACTGACTGACTGACTGGTTTCACAATGCCGAACCGAACTGCTGGACCTAAAAGTGTGAAATTTGGGGAGGGTATTCTTTCTGTGATGTAGCCATCCACTAATAACTGATTTTGGGAAACTCAAACTGGAAGGGGGTGAAAAGGGGCGCAACACATTTTTGTCCCTATACTTAACACTGAAGACCGATCTAACTCAGTGTCAACCCTGGCAACTGATTTTTAGGGATGCTGACTGTTGTAGGTGGGATGGTGCACAGAGAGATAGTGCACGGAGGGATGGTGCACGGGGGATGGTGCACAGATGGGTTATGGTGCATGGGGGATGGTTCATGAGGGGATGTGTGTGCAGGGGGATGGTGCATGCGGTATGATTCATGGGGATAGTGCATGAGGTTGGTGCATGAAGGGGAAATAGCGCACAGGGGGAAGGTGCACAAAGAAAAGTGTTGCACGGGGATGGTTTACCAGATGATGGTGCATGGAGGGGGACAGTGCATGGGAGATAGTGCACAGTGGGGGGATTGTAGAGTGGGAGGTTAGGTGACCACCACTGCACAGTGCTGCATGGTGATCCCTGCTGCCCCAACAATGCCTAGAAGGATTGCCCGGTGCTCACTGCTGCCCACTGCTGACACTGATACCCTCTGGTTCCCAGGGCCTGTTGGTGTCCAGGAGTGCCCATTATTCACCAGTGCCCACTGCCTGCCACCTTGTGCCAGACAATGCCCAGTCATGCCCAGGTCCACAAATATTTTTTAAATTTTACACCCACAACAGCAGGTTTATTTCACTAGTTTATAAATAAATTGAAAGTGCATATAACAGTTAAAAACATTTTAAAACAGTTAAAAACATTTCAGACCCTAAATTATAATAAAAACAATTAAAACATGATACTGCATGCATTTCTTTCCTTCTTTCAACAGCATCAGTTTGGGCCCAGATTGGAAGAAAGAAGGGACTGACTCAGAATTCCCAGCAAAGGACCCACAAAGGAAAGAAGCCCGCTAAGCGCAGAGAGATCTTTAATCTGAATAGTGTAAACATCCATCAGAGAACCCACACATGGGTGAAACCCAGGAAATGCCAAAAGTGTGGAGAGACATTCAATCATATTGCTGGACTTAAAGTGCACCAGAGAACCCACACTGGGGAGAAAGCTTATAAGTGCCAGAAGTGTAGAAAGGCCTTCAGCCATAGTTATAATCTTATTAGCCAGCACAAAATCCACACAGGGGAGAAACCCTATAAGTGCCAAGAGTGTGGAATGACTTTCAGTCACAGTAGAATACTTAAGGGCCACCAGAGAACCCACACAGGGGAGAAACCCTATAAGTGCCAGGAGTGTGGAAAGATCTTCACCCAGAGTAGTAATCTTATTAGGCACCACAGAACCCACACAGGAGAGAAACCCTATAAGTGCCAGGAGTGTGGAATGAACTTCAGTCAGAGTAGTGTACTTAAGGTCCACCAGAGAATCCACACAGATGAGAAGTGCCAGGAGTATGGAATGACTTTCAGTCAGAATAGTCATCTTATACGTCACCAGCGAACCCACACGGGAGAAACCCTATAAGTGCCAGGAGTGTGAAATGAAATTCAGTTGGAGTAGTGACCTTAAGGTCCACCAGAGAACCCACACAGGAGAGAAACCTTATAACTGCCAGGAATGTGGAATGAATTTCAGTCAGAATAGTAGTCATATACGTCACCAGCGAACCCACACAGGGGAGAAACCCTATAAGTGCCAGGAGTGTGGAATGAACTTTTTAGTCAGATTTTTAGTCAGAATAGTCATCTTATACGTCACCAGTGAATCCACCCAAGGGAGAAACCCTATAAGTGCCAGCAGTGTGGAAAGGTCTTTATTCAGAGTAGTGAACTCAAGGTCCACCAGAGAACCCACAAAGGGGAGAAACCCTCTAAGTGCCTGGAGTGTGGAAAGGCCTTCAGAAAGGGTGATCATCTTATTTGTCACCAGAAATCCCACACAGGTGAACCTTAAAAATGCCAGGAAAGTGGAAAGACCTTTAGTCAGTATGGTCATTTCGTATGCCACCAGAGAACCCACATAGGGGAGAAACCCTATAAGTGACATGAGTATGGACAATCCTTCAGTCAGTGTTGTTATCTTAGCCACCAGATAACCTACTCAGGAGCGAAACCATATGACGCTTAGAAGTTATAAAATTGTTTTTGTGCTGTGTCAGGCAACAAAATTTTGGTCCCTCATTTGCCTGAAATAGTTGATGTTTCAAAAATTCCAGTTGCCTTCAAGCTGCATTTGAAGTATGTTGCTTGTTCTGCCTTTATGAATTTATGATTTTTAGAAAGAAAAATGGCAAAATTGTTCCATCAGTATCTTCTAGAGTCTAAAGGGAAGGATTTGCTCAGTCATTGTTGAGCACCAGTTCCTGTAATATCCCAAATCCTCCATGTTTCAGACTTTGATTACACAGACTAGACATTTTCTGCTCCAGTACAAATTTGTTGTATTGATTTTGCACACGTGTGTCTCCAGAGAGCTTAGTGCATTTGAATTTAATAGACTTTCATCAATAATGAAACCATTCCCTTTATTCCACTAAATTTCATTATACATTCATTATAAGTACTATCAACTGAATCATTTGACCCTTTCCTAAAATGTTACACACGCATCATCCCAACCAGGCCAGACTATACCAGTCCTGTTCATGTTCCTTTTGAAGCACAACAGAAGACACAGATCATGAAGCACTGATGGTGTACAAGGAATGGGAGCAGGGCATCCAGATGCCCGGAAACCTCCGGACAGGTCCGGAATTAGACTTCCTGTCCGGCCTGTCCGGGCACGGGGGGGCTTGTCCGGGGATGGGGGGGTATATGTAGTGCTTTGAAGCGGCCGCCCAAGCAGCCATGCCCGGCGCATGCGCACAGCCTCTATCCCTGCCCGCTGCGGGGTTTTTTTAAGGAAGAGGCTGTGTGCATGCGCACAACCCCTCTGTCTGAGACCGTGCGGTCTCTTAGACCGAGCGGTCTGTGGAGGGGAAGCATCCCTCTGCAGACCGCTTGCATCCAGGCGAGAAGTCTGCCTGCGGAGCGGTCTGTCTGAGCTCCAGGCAGTGCTTCCAGGCAAACCGCTCGCCTCTGGAGACTGGATGCCCGCGCGCTGGATGCCTGGAGATCCGTAGCGTGGCACAGCCTCTTCCTTAAAAAAAACCCGCAGCGGGCAGGGATAGAGGCTGTGCGCATGCACACAGCCTCTTCCTTAAAAAAACCACAGGCATGCGCACAGCCTCTATTGCCGGGCATGGCTGCTCGGGCAGTCGCTTCTACGCACGCCAGCCCGATCTACATGTTAAGTGCCGCAAAGCACTACATACACCCCCCATCCCCGGACAAGGTAAATGTTTTAGTTATTTTTTAGTTATAAAAAATGTTTTAGTTATTTTTAAAGTAGGACAAAATGTAGGACATCCTACATTTTGTCCTACATTTTTAAAAATGAAGAACAGGGTCCTCCAAAAGTCCGGATTTTCAACTGAAAATCTGGACTTTCGGGGACCCTTGTCCTACATTTTGGGGTGTAGCATATGGTCACCCTGAATGGGAGCCTTGTGTCCACTGGAATCAACCAAGTTGGAGTGTTGTTCAATAAAAGTATGTGCAGGGCTTTTTTTCTGGGGACATTCAGTGGTACTCAGTGATGGCACCTTTCTCTGTCTGCAGCTAATTAATAATTAGTCATATGAGGAAGAGTATTTAAAATACGTTTAGTGAGCAGCTAACTTTGGCTGGTGCTGTCCCCTGGTGGAGCGAAGGAGTACTGATGTAGGCACTACTTGAATCCTGTGTGGTGATGTGGAGAGGTCGTTACATGTCTTTTTGAGATCATATGAGGAAAGCAGTCAAATCTAATGCAACCAGCCACTCACCTGGTGATGTATCTGTGTCATCTAAGCAAACCCTTCATCTTGCCAAGACATTCCCGTAGATGTCATCCAGGTAAAGGAATATTTGCACCCTAACTTGGGGGAAAGTCTCATTTTCTGTGATGGGTTTACTTGGACCTGACCCAGCAATTTTATTGGCGCAAGAATCAAGCAGACCCAGGAATGCGGATTAAAGGCAGGAAACAGAATGGATATTGGAGGTGTTGCCGCTGCTGCTGATACTGTACAATTCCCACCTTTGATCCACATCTCCTCTCTACTTCAGGCCCTGCCATGTTTATCCCCATTACCACCCTGTTCTTTCCAAACCTGTCTCCTGCACGCTGTGTTGATATAGCAACACCAGGGCTTTGGGGAAGCTGGTGCATTATTGCCATGGCTGCCTGGCCAGTTTGAATAATGTGTCACTAATAGAATCAGCCATGAGGCACACTTTGTCACTTCCCCCAGAACACTCTCCAAAGGTGACGGGGGCATAGGTCTGGTTGCCTCTGGAGATCTAAATGAGGATGACATTGCAGATCTGGCATCACTGGATAATGAAATCTGCGGGTAGCGAATCCGTGGATGCTAGGGGTCTCCTAAATGCTTTTATTGATCAGCAGCTATCTGTCTATTTCATCATTAGATGTTCCTTGTTATTCAAATCAGGCCTGAATAGAATAATGTAACATTTGGGAAGGAAGATGCAACCCAAGAGCCCAGCACTGGAGGCCAGAATTGAGAAGATCTGCACGGCTGATGTGTATTTCCCCTTCGTGCTCAGATAGGTGGGCACAAAGGACACCCAGACGCTGCAGAAGACCAGCATGCTGAAGGTGATGAACTTGGCTTCATTGAAACCCCCAGGCAGCTTCCTGGCTAGGAAGGCCACAGTGAAAGAAATGGCTGCCAGGAAGCCCAGGTAGCCAAGGGCGCAGTAAAACATGGTGACAGACCCTTCGTTGCACTGTAGGATGATCTGGTCAAACTGGGAATGCGTGTCAAGTTCTGGGAAGGGGGGAGAGATTCCCATCCAGACCATGCAGATGCCAAGCTGGCCGACGGAACCAAAAAGGACAGTAGCATATGTCAATTTCTTCCCCATCCACTTCCTCATCACATTCCCTGGCTTGGTGGCCATGAAGGCCAGCACCACCGTGATGGTCTTGGCCAGCACAGAAGAGACGGCCACTGAGAAGATGATGCTGAAGGCAGCTTGTCTGAGAAGGCAGGTCAGCTGGTGAGGCTGGCTGAGGAAGAAGAAGGAGCTCAGGAAGGAGAGCAGGAGGGAGATGAGGAGAATGTAGGTGAGAGTCCGGTTGTTGGCTTTGACTAGAGGAGTGTTGAGATATTTAATAAAGACTCCCAAGACAAAAACTGTGATGACAGACAGGAAAAACACAGAGAAAGTCAGGATGATTCCCAGGGGTTCTACAAAGGCCAGGAAGACTTCCACTTTGGGGACACATTGATCTTGAAATTCATTTGAATACTGATGTTCTGGACAGTTGTCACAATGCACTGCATCTGAAACAATCAAGAATGATTTCCGCATTTCAGTCTCCAACCAACTTTGCTTCTTAGTGACATAGTTTGCTTTTTATTAGATTGCGGGAATTTGGGCCAGCACAACTCACTTGGCATAGAGTCTGGTCTGGTCTGGGGGAAGCTGGTGCATACCTGTGCAATGATCTAACCCTCTCTGAAGTGGGGCAGAGCATGCGCTGGCCTCCCCACACCACCACAGGAAGTTGTGCCTGGTGAGTTATGCCAGCCAAAATTGGTTAGGATTTTACCCTACTTCAATACTTGTTCTGTTCAATACCAAATTAATATTTTGAAAAAAAGATGCATATCCCTCTTCTTCTCTACGTTCACTGTTTTTTCACATATCTTTACTTCATGGATCACAACTTTCCCTCACGATCTGTATCAAAATATTCAATATCTGGTCCACAAAGTCAGTCAGAAAAAGGACACTCATGGAGGCAAGGTCTATGTTTCACTTCACCCAAAGGACATGGAGAAGTGGAGATGGAAAAGTGTACAACTTTTCCTTGCATGCCCAGGAAGGCGTGACTCACATAGTTTTTGTCTCCGCAGTAGAGCATAGGTCCAGAAAGGCCTTTGGAGTGCTACTGTTTTTGCTTAGAGCAGTGGGTCTCAAGCAGCACTTCAGGGGGTTGTGAATTATTTGCTGTCACCATCTTGAATTTTGTTTTTTTTAATACAATTTTTTTTCAGTTTTTCTCTCTTGATCTCCGTGACCTTAGAGACGAGGAAGGAGACTAGCCACACTCTATGCTCATGGAGGAATTGGAGAGAGAGCACCCAAGTTGGCAGCGCCAAGCTGTTTGCAACTCCCTCATGTAGGTAGAAGCAGGTGGGGGTGACACAGCGCGCACCCTCTCCTTTGGCCACCCTGTTCTCAGGGGCCATGCAAAGGCTGCCGTATGTGGCACTCAGAACACAGAGAGTATGTGCAGCTTGTGTCCTGCTGCCTGGTTCTCTGGGGTCGGTGTGGAAGCTGCCCTCATGACCCCCAGAGAGCAGCAAGCAGCTCCTCAGTTTGCTGGAGAACCCACAGGGCAGTCTCCATAGGTCCTCCAGTGAACACACTTTCCTGGGAGGTTTTTGCTATATAATTTCTTTTCAGTAAAGACAGCAAAGAGAAGAAGGGAAGGATGGAATTCAGTTCCCACTTCCTGCATCCCTTCAGTGCAACTTACCTTCCTGAGTAGAAATGGTCCCTATTATGCAGGGAACACAGATGTGGCAGCAAATTTGTTTTTCTTCCGGAACCACCTTGCAGGAGCCGGGTTGGCAGAATTCAGTGCATATGGACTGGGGTATTGTCTAAAGGATAGGAAAAGAAACACTAACGCCTTGGGAGTTTAATGTTTAAGCAGTGGGGCAGGGTGACATAAAACCAAGGAGTGGGAAGAGACTGATGTTGACTGCAATCCTAAAGATACTCTCTTGGGAGTAAGACCCATTGCACACAGTGGGGCTTACTTTTGAGTAGACATGGTTAGGATTGTGCTCACAGTCTTCCCAAAGAGGAAGGACTGAACCTATCAGAACTGAATGATACTTTTTCAGCCTCTCCTTGAACCCTGATTTCTTTAAAACTCAGTTTTTCTCTCACACAACTCTCAGGGTGCATTCCTAACCTATTTAGACCTCTTCTCCATCTCCTCCATGCCCCCTGTCTCCATCGTCTGGCAGGCCAGGTGATTGCTGGGCAGCAGACCACCAGCCTCCAACTGGTGCTGGACCATGCAAGCCCGCATGAGCTTGGCACTGGTGCTTAGCCACGAATTACCCTAAGAAACTGTAGATTTGTGATGATGTGCATTGGTGGTATGCCAAACCACCAATGTCAGGATTGAGCTCATAAATATTCTTAGTATTCATGTTGAAATAAGCTCAATAGGAAGTTGAGCTGTATTATCACCTGTATTATCTCCACCATATTATCAGGGGAGGGTTTGATTCTGAGTAGGCATTATCAGGCTACCAGAAGATTTCCTTATGGACCAGAAAGCACATTTTTAGAATCAGTTTTTCAAACGGGAATAATTCTCCTACCTGGTTGAAACCACTGGGCCACACAACGCTCTCCTGCTGAAAAGTCAACTCTAAGCCTCGGGCAGCCTGGGTGTCTAGGTTGCCAACTTTCACTCTGACTGCAGATTCATTGGGAAAGGTGACCAAATTCACAATGTCATAGTTAGCCACCAGCTCCCCATCCTCACCAAAGTAGACCTCTTCCATGGTAGTACTGTTAAAGCGGATGTTTCTCAGGAAAGGGTGAAGCTAGAAAGATGGACAGTCTCTTATTTACTTGTGAAATGTACCCGCCATTGTGGGAGAAAAATTTCAAGAAAATTTGTGGACCTTGGACCTGGTCACAGCACTATCCCTCTCCCCTGTGCATCCTCTGCCATGCACCACTGGGTATCAGATCAGTTCTTAGTGGATCCTTACATCACAGAAGGAATCCCCTCCCCAAATTTCATGCTTCTAGGTCAGGGGGTAGGACTGGATATTGATCAATCACTCTTCAATGTTAAGTATAGGAACAAGAACACATTGCACCCCTTTTCACCACCTTAGGGGGTAAATTTCTAAAAATTGGTTCTTAATGTGGACTTCTATCACAAAAGGAATTCCCTCCCCAGATTTCATGGTTCTAGGTCAGGGGTCTCCAATCATTTTGACAGAAGGGGCAAATCTTCTCTCTGACACTGTTGGGGGCCAAAAAACTAATTTACTGTTCAAATGTGAACACATTTACATAAATTTACATTTAAGAATGTATTGGAGTGGATAGCAAGACTTGACTTAGGGCTAGATATAGGGGTCCTGCCAGAGGACACATTGAGGCTCACCAAGGCCCACATCTGACCCCCAGGCCGAGATTTGGAGATCCCTGAGCTAGAGCATAAGCTCTTCTTTGTCTCATAAAGCTAGATAGACTGCAAACCCAACCTATAGTTAGATCTAAATCCTGGCATAAGTCCTGTGCTGACCTGGGGATGTTTCCTACATCAGCATGCGAATGGGAAGACCGATGAGTTGGGCCTGGGCCAGCCTATGTTAAGATTGCGCCTTTAGTATCACCTGGAACAATGAGGATTTCCTTATGATCTCTAACCCAACAGAAGCAGTTAATCTGAAGCCTTTCTTAATGGTGATCAGCAGGGTTTTGCACTGGTTTGCAGCTGACTCTCACTGTTGCTCATGTTCAACTGCAAATTTCTGCAGTAACTTCAATGCTGTCTTACCTGCCAGGGCTGTATATTGTGAAATGCCAGTTTGTCTTCTTCAGAAGTCATCATATGGTTAGATGTGGATGTGAAGAAGGCATGGAGAGCATGTGCCACAATATAGACAGCATTGTATATAGTGTAGCTCTCAGAAGACAGGCCTTTCTCTAGCCAAGCTGGAGAGAGACCCTCCAACTTTCCACTCCCTGTGCATCTTGTCCAGGTCTTCGTTGACAAACTCTGGTTGGAAATGAAGCAGACAAATGTTTCTGACCATACTCTGGAATATTCATCTTGGACAAAGAAAAGGTCCTGGGTTTTTAACTTCTTGTTCATTTGTGTGACAAACAATAAAGATCCATGGAAGGATTTAATATCTGCGTATGTAAATGATGTGCTCAGTGTGAAGCCCCAGAGAGCTGTTGTGATCCACACTTTCCATCGAAGGACATCAGTTTCTTCTTCAATACTGACTAGAACAAGGGGCAACAAAAGCATTGACTCAGCGTCCCCATAATAGATTATCACTTTGGCTTCCTGCTGTCTAAGGTGTGCAACAAAAGAGTGATATTCTTGAATAGCAATTTTAAGGTCAGCACCAAAAATTTTGGGAATCCATTGTGTGAAGGCTACACAAATGCTACTCTTGGAAAGCATCATTTTGATGATGATCAGGAACTTATCTCCACCAACATTCTCTGGAGCCAGGAGACATACCCACGTCCATCTGAAATATAGGAGTAACTTAATGATCCCTTCATACTGTGAAGTTTCCTTGGGGGTCATCAAGTATGAAGATGGGAACTGAGTTTGATCACTCATAATGTGATTGACAAAACTATAAGTGAGCTAGAAAGAAAAGGGATGGGTGTTCAATGCAGGAACAGGTTGTCGGACAAAGCTAGATGAATTCTTTCTGCCTGAACCTTTCTTTTCATTTCCAATTTGGCTCATGAGACAGATCTGGCTTATATTTCTTCTCCTTGTTGGCACTTGATGACATCTGTGTCAACATTTTATTTTCTATGTTATTTTATTTTCTATGTGTCAACATTTTATTTTCTAAAGTACACTCCTTTGCTTTATTTTTATTTGTGAAGAAATCAATATTACTGACAGTAATCTCCATTTTATAGCAATTCTAAATGTATCATTATGATACATTTTCTTTATGTAATTAAAGTGTGACAATATTAACAGACCTCACAGTTACCCAGGAGGTAAGCCACCTTGACCTTATCTTGTTTACTTCATTGACTAGAGTATAGATTGTGATAGGGTTGGGCAAATACTGGTATGATTTAAATGAAAGAGGAAAACAGAAACAATGTTATTAATCTAGAAGTGATAACATGGGTGGAAGTGACATCAAACAAGAAAACTTTTTAATATACCTGGACTATTCACAGTTACCCAGGAGAAAGCCACATTGACTATCATTGTTAAAAATGTTAAATTATAGATCTATAACATTTCCCCAAGTGCAGACAAATGCCAAGGTACCATCAAGTCTAATAGATTTGGAAAAAAATATTAAAATGAATGAGGGACCACATAAAATTGGTTTGTGACCCACACTTTGAGAAACACTGATTACTACCCTATTTGTTTCTATTCATGCAATATGAGAATGTAATGTATTTACTGTATTTTTTACAGTATTGCTTTGAGGACTGAGTTTAAAAAGTGGGATAGAGATTTATAAAGCCAAATAGCCCAACTTTCTCTCCATCTCTTCCCTGTTTGCAATGACACCTCCAACAATACCAATGTATACATGAATTTGGGATTCCAACCCCCAATATGCAGTACTCTAAATTAAATATATAGTGCATCACATTGGTCATTTTTTTCTCCTTCGACCAAGTTTGGAGAAATCTCTTAGGAGTTCTTTCCAATTCACGTTGCTTTTCATGACCCTGAGTATTTTCTTGTCCATATGCGATGCTGAACACCAGCATATTGTTTTACAGTAACTTAGTTGTAAGAAAAAGCTTTTTAAAAGCTGATCAATAACCAGATAGAATTTTGAATGAGATGTTCTCACTCTGCTCCTCATCCATACCTGAGGGACTTTGTAAATGTCTAACATGGTTGCCATCTGAAAAAAGTCCTCAAACTCCCCTCCTTGAATGACAGCCAAGAGCTTTTCCTGCCTCTCACACTTGAAGTTGGGGACCATCCAACGGCTGGAGGAGAGCAAATCCATGGTGGCCTCATAGGGGGTCCTGGCGCTAAATGAATTTTCATAGATGTTGTAGCCTAGAGTGACATTGGGTAAGAGCTGGGGATTTTCATTGATCTCATCAATGGCAAGCAACATGGCCAGGACATGCTGGTAGTTCCTCTCAAGTAATCTAAAATCAAAATTAGGTGGAGAATCAAAATACTATTCCGTAGCATCAAAACAATCAAAATACTGCACAAAACCCATTTATTCAACAAAACATATCAGCGGCATTCTGAATTCTAATGAATGTCTCCCTGGGTAATGTAGAGTTCTATGTGTTTATGCCATTAATAGTACTGGCTTATGCACGTCTGCTCAGAAGTACAGGGACACCCCCACCCTACTTTCCAATGGTTTCTTTTCTGACAATCCATTCTTTCAACACCTTTCCATTTTACCCAGAACTCATTCATTCAACACCGGTTCCACTCTTTCAACCTCTCTCTGCTTTTTCTAAAGGCTAAACCATGTTGTAGCTCCTGTTCTAATCCCATTCCCGAAGAAGTTTTAATGAGAATCTATTTGCAGAAATTTTTGTGTGGCAGCAGGAATTTGCAAGATAAAAAGCGCATTTGCAAGCTGCTAGCTAAAAAGCACATTGGAAGTTACATTTATAAGTGCAAAAAGATTGTGTTCCACTTTTTAAGAGTTTTCATTTTTGGATGGTGCTCCAGTCCCTAAACTGGGTGCCTTTTTCAGGGAGCCTCATCACAGCATGCAAGGGACACCTTCCCCCTTTGGAGCAATCCCCAGCAGTGGGAGAGAAACAGTGGTGTACATAATGGCTCCAAAGGTGCCCTTGCATATCGTGATGAGGCTACCTGCAAAACCTGGTGCTTTGCACCCCCTCTAGCTATGCTACATTTCATTAATTTGAACAGATGGACCCTCACCTTTCCTTCTGCTCCTGCAAACCTTTAGTCAAGGAGCTGAACAGTATTATGGAATCATTCTGCTGCCTTCACCGATGTGATCTTTGGTGGTGGCAGCACCAATGATTAGCATTAGTAAGTGAATTACAAGTGCCACTTACAGGATTAAGTCGTAAATGGGATCCTTCTTGAACTCAGGTGTGGGATGCATAATTGTCCTCAAAGGTATGAGTCCAGAAATGATGAAGTCTCCTGGTCTATAATAGTTATATGGAAACATTTGTATATCAGAGAAATCTAGATGTTTACTGATCAGAACCCCAAAGGGCAAATAAAGCAGCAGCAGCAGAAGAAGAAACATGCTTCTGTCAAGAACAAGCCACTATCTTGCACTCATGATGTTGATTGGAGTCTGAAAGTTTCATCTAGCAGAGATAATATCAAATACCAAACTGACAGGCTCATTCCTGATCTAAACCACAACCCAAATCCTCAAGAGCTTCTTTGTATAGTACTCCGATGCAAGAAACTATGTACAATTCTGTATTCTGTTATTTTGATTATGGGTCTTCAACCTGATGTCTGGGAATCCCACTGGGTTCTGGTGGTTAAAGTCGCAATGATTCTGATAATAACAGGGAAAATAATTCTTGTCTGACGTTTGTTGTGTTAACCATGTGTGAGTAGCTGAACTTAGGGTAAAACCAGACTTCAATGCAATATGGCAGAGGTCAGCAACCTTTCAGCAGTGTAGTGCCAAACTTATGGTAGAGTGTTATTCTGCGTGCTGACATCATTATTTTAAAAAATTATTTTCTCACCCTCTACGTGTGTTATCCTCAATCTCGGGTCCTCTTCCAGAGACCTGGGAGTTTGAGGGTTCTGCGCACTAGCTTAGCTGTCCCTAGCATTGTGCTTTCTGGACAGAGTGTTCTGGCATATTTCCTGGAATCTGCTGGAGCCATTCTTTCAGCTTGGGTGTCACAGCTTTGGGTATTCACCTTTACCTTCCACATCCTTTCAAGTTACTCCTTCAAGCCCTGATACTTTTCCACTTGTCATGCTCTTTTTTCTTGATGTTATTGTCATTTGGTATTGCTATATCTATCCCCAGGTTTGTGTCCACCCCTTCCTGAGAGTAGGCGCCATTGACTGCAAAGAGGCTGACTTCTGAGCAGAGATGTTCAGGATAGGGCTCTAAGAATGCACTTTGCTCCACCCTTTCCTAGGATTAGGCTCCATTGACTGCAAAGGGGCTTACTTCTGAGTAGAAAAGAGCAGGACTGAACTCTTCGTATGAACCCTTCTCCACCCTTTCCATTCAGATAGTGGCAGGGTGGGGAGAGACGATGCCATTCTGGGCACCAGCGAGGGTGATGGGCAGCTGCCTGTGGGCAAATGAGACAGCTGCCGTGGCAATACCTCCTAGCTGTTTGTGCCAGAGGACCTTAGTGTGGTGCCAAGCACCTTCTGAGTGCTGAGTTTGGCACTAGTGCCAGGGGTTGCCTACCCCTGCAATGTGGCATTGTCTGTTAAATTGTTATCCTAGAGCTCACATCTTAAACTTTTCTTTTTTAAAAAATACAAACTTCTCTTCCTTGCATTCAGGAAAGCATAAAAATATAGGTAGCTGACCCTAGTTAATAACTATTAACTATTAATATTCTTACCAATTTCATTTTTTTTTCTGTCAAAGTCCCTGGCCTGATTAACAAGAATGGGAATCAATATTTTTTCAGATTCAGTGAGGCTGGAAAGGAACCTGCAAAAATTGTTGGTTCTCCTGAGCCATTTTAGGTGGAAACTCAAAATGCAGACACTACAATAAGGCAGACTTTTTAAAAAATAACTTTACAAGTTTTGTATATATTAGAATGTCAGTATACAATGTATTTTACTTGTTTATTGTATTTTATTAAGTATTTTATTAAGTATTAGCCACTTTGGGTACCCTTCTGAAAGATATCATACAAATCAAATCAAATAAATAATCACCATGAGCTTTGCTTTTATGTTGTTCTGGCCAAGGGTTGAGAGAATCTAGGATCACCATTCCTCACTATACATCCATGAACTAATCTTCATTAATAAGTCAGGAATTCTAAGCTATCAATGTAGGGATAAATACATGACAGTTCCCCACTTGACCCCAAAGGAAGCAGTTCAGTACAGGGGGATCATTGCAGCTACCAGCCTCTACCCTGTTTTACTCAACCTGCCTTCCAACAGCCCTCCATGATGACTTCCATCACTGAGGCTCTTTCTTCAGCAGCTGGCACACAGCTGGATCCACTCATGACTTGATGTGCTGAGCTGCCTGTGTTAAATAGCATGTAAGCTTTTCATGACATATATAAAGGATGTTACACTTCAAGAATGCTGGTTCTGGCAATGCAAGAGATCATTAGGACTGGCTGTTAATATGCATTCAGAAATTTTGAAACACATTCTCTGTATTTCTAGTGATATCAGAAAGAAAGAACCATAATCATGACATTAAACAATGTTTACACTAATCATCTTGGTGTTAATACAGTGACATTGTGCATACGTTACCCAACAATACCAACAAAAAGAATCTATTGATTATCTGCCATCTTTATTTTTTACCATAAGATACTCCTTTGTATTTAGGTCAGGCCTCAGTACAACTATGTAACATTTGGGAAGGAAGATGCAACACAGAAGCCCAGCACTGGAGGCCAAGATTGAGAAGATCTGCACGGCTGCTGTATATTTCCCCTTCGTGCTCAGATAGGTGGGCACAAAGGACACCCAGACGCTGCAGAAGACCAGCATGCTGAAGGTGATGAACTTGGCTTCATTGAAACCCCCAGGCAGCTTCCTGGCTAGGAAGGCCACAGTGAAAGAAATGGCTGCCAGAAAGCCCAGGTAGCCAAGCGTGCAGTAAAACATGGTGACAGACCCTTCGTTGCACTGTAGGATGATCTGGTCAAACTGGGAATGCGTGTCAAGTTCTGGGAAGGGGGGAGAGATTCCCATCCAGATCATGCAGATGCCAAGCTGGCCGACGGAACCAAAAAGGACAGTAGAATATGTCAATTTCTTCCCCATCCACTTCCTCATCACGTTCCCTGGCTTGGTGGCCATGAAGGCCAGCACCACTGTGATGGTCTTGGCCAGCACAGAAGAGATGGCCACTGAGGAGATGATGCTGAAGGCAGCTTGTCTGAGAAGGCAGGTCAGCTGGTGAGGCTGTCCGAGGAAGAGGAAGGAGGACAGGAAGGAGAGCAGGAGGGAGATGAGGAGAATGTAGGTGAGAGTCCGGTTGTTGGCTTTGACTAGAGGAGTTTGTCGATATTTAATGACGATTACGAGGACAAAAACTGTTACTAGAGATGTGAACAGTGTGAAGAAAGTCAAAACTATCCCAAGAGGTTCTTCATATGCTAGGAAGACTTCTGGTTTGGGCATGCATTGATCTTGATCCATGTTTGAGTATAGATGTTCAGGACAATTTTCACAATCGTCTGCATCTGAAAGAATCACAGAGGATTTATTGGAAGAGGAAAAAAGTTGTAAGAACCCACCATGCACCTAAAAAGAGTGACATGAACCGTCACTCTGCTAGTTAACTAGCTGGAAGGGTTTCTTATATTGTTTTCCTTTTCCTGTAGGCATGTTTTAGTCTGCAGGTGAGTCTCAAGTTGGTTAGTATTGCCCACTGCAGAAGTCAGAACTGTCCCTTTGGCGGCTCTGGCCAGACTTGGAACTGTCCCTTTGGCTGCTCTGAACCCACCAAGATGTTACATTGCTCCACTGTGA
Organism: Cryptoblepharus egeriae; assembly: GCA_030015325.1. Taxonomy (NCBI): domain Eukaryota; kingdom Metazoa; phylum Chordata; class Lepidosauria; order Squamata; family Scincidae; genus Cryptoblepharus; species Cryptoblepharus egeriae. Next base: position 14,727,862 of record JAREYC010000002.1, read on the forward strand.
GTTCTGGTGGGGATGTGAATATATCACCACCACCATTTGCTTCAGTTTATGCGGACTCAGTGAGGTGACACCGCAAGACACTGCATTGGGTCCAAGAAAAGGTAGTGACATTACGTGCCTCCAAACCAAGAACATCCACATTACCGTTTCAATTTGTCTGGAAAATTCCTCATCTATTTCTCAGACAATGTTGACTCTTCAAAGTGACCTACCTGCCTGGGTAGAAATGGCCCCTTTGGGACATTGGACACAGCCATAGCAGCAAATCTGCTCTCCTTCTGTGACTGCTTTGTGGCATCCAGGTTTGCAGGCTTCAGTACATACAGAAATAGGCCTTGTCTATAGATCAACAAGAAATCAACTTTTAAAGAATAAATTAGGAGATTCCTCTTTGTATAAGCAAGTGGATGGTGTATAACTATGACAGTGAAAAGGACTAACTGCACAAACCAGAGTAATTATCGGAGCTCTGACGTAAGAAAAATTTACTCTGGATTCCTCTAGGAATTTCCCATTTGTTTCCACTATGTGGCGCCATAACTACATCGATGTAAATGTCTCTTAAGAGTTCCCATAGTTACTCTGGATTGTGCACTGAGGCTGCAATCCTAAAGACACTTTCCTGGGAGTAAGACCCATTGAACACACTGCGGCTTACTTTTCTGTAGACATGGTTGGGATTGTGCCATAAACCAGTGATTCCCAAACATTCTTTGGGTTTCTTGATCTCCTGGATCATTGGCTGCAGCTTCCCATTAAGGCTACAATTCTATTTATTGTATGAGGCGGTAGATTTTTCTCAAGGGTTCCATGTCTCCCCTTGCCAGTTTTTGGTGGTCAGCCTGGATTGACCCTCCAGACCAGCCATTTTAACCACTGTGCCATAGCATATTGGTGTACAATGAGTGGTCCCCAGGTGTGCCATGGGAATTTGGGAAATCTAATTTATTATTTATTAACAGCATTCTGTACACATGAAGGCCACATGTCCATGGAGGTGTCTTCAGACAATACTGGCTCTATGGCCCTAGGAACAGGGGCACCACACCCTTTATCCATTCAGATTCCGTTCTGGAACCTCCCATGGATAAAAAAATATATGTATAAAGAAAACAATTGAAAAATTGGTTTAAAGATTTTTTCTTTTTTTCTTTTTTTCTTTTTTTTCCTACTTTATTGCACCCAGTTGAATAAAGTCATGCCTTAATATCTGCAGAGGTTTGATTCTGGGACTGAAAAATGGAATGATTACTTCCGTAATCATTACAACAGTAGAAAAGCAGTTTTTAAAATGGTGATTTGCAGTGGCCATTCATGTTGAGTCAAATCCGTGTATTAAAAAATCTGCATATAACAAGGTTGGATCTATACATTTCTCACCTGGTTAAACCAACTGGGCCACAATATCACCTCTTCATGAATGGTCAGCTCTGGTCCAGAGGCAGCCTGGGTTTTGAGCCCTCCAACTTTCACTCTTACAGCTGATTCATTGGGAAAGGTGACCAAATTCACCAGATCATAGTCAGCAACCAGCTCCCCTTCATCATCAAAATAAATCTCATCCAACATCGTACTGTTAAAACGGACATTTCGCAGAAAATGGTGAAGCTAGAAAGGGAGATAAATTGGGAAAATAACACGGGTATGTCTTGTCCTCATAATCTCCAGTCAGATTGCTTTTCTGGCAGAAACCTCCAGTTTGTTCCCTTGGCCTGGCATGGCTCTGAAGGGGAGGGAGAGGCTGCTTGTGCACCGTAGTGAGGCTCCCTGCAAATCTTTAGTGCTTTGGACCACCTCCAGCTCTGTCTCTGGGTAAGTCTTGCACGGATCAGTTTTGCCCAGTCCCACAGCCATATGAGAGGAAGGCAGGAAAAACAAGGCACTGGACTCGTGTCTTGGTTAAGAGGGAGGGTACCACAGGTTGACCCTGGGTCATTTCATGACTGGGCCAGTTGGGCTCCAAATTGTGACCATGGCCCACATACACTTTTTTCAGCTTTGGGAATCTGATAGGATTTTTTTTTGCCACTAGCCTAATTCGCCTTGACTGTCAAATTTTTTCCTACCCCAAACTGGCTTAGGTTCAGAGCAGTGATGGGCTTCAAAGAAATTAACAACCGGTTCTCTGCCCATCTGGCAGCCACTTTTAAATGGCTATTTTTAAACTTTATATGTCCTATTTCTCGTTAACAACCAGTTCTATGGAGTAGGTGCGAACCTGCTGGAGCCCACCACTGGTTCAGAGGTGTTAAATCACATCTAGACTAGTTTGAATTCTTGCCCCTTTTGGTCACTTTAGTTAGATATTGTGTGGAAATGGGACTAAGAAGTTGGTTCGTGTGCACCCTGAAGTGACATTAACTGTCCCTACAATCGAGAGCAACTACGGGTGCACGTAATAGACATTTTGTGTACCCGTCGTTATGGCACCACCTAGTGAAAACCTATGGGAAATTCATATTGCAATCCAGAGTAAATTGTTCTTACACTGGAGCAAGGACTCCCCGTAGTTACTCTGGATTGCGCCCTAAGGGCACCATCCTAACCTGTGCAGGAATAGACAGGCTGACTGTCCTGCATTGTTTCCCACATGGTGCAGACTGGGGTGAAATTTAGAATAAAGGGGTTTCATTCCTGCGATAGATTCAGTGCAGGTTAGGACAGGGTGACTAGATGGAATGGAGCTGAAATATTATTGCAGCTGAAATTTTAGAGGTTCGTACCTGCCATGGCTGGATATTCTGAATGTCCAGTTTCTCTTCTTCGGCCATCACCATGTGCTTAGAGGTCAATGTGATCATGGCCTGGAGAGCATGAGCTACAATGTAGACAGCATTGTAGATACTGTAGCTCTCAGCAGACAGGCCTTTCTCAAACCAGGCTGAGAGAAAATCCTTCAGTGTTTCCCTCCCAGAGCATACTTGCCACGTCTTACTGGACAAACTGTGAATGGAACTGAAGCAGTTAAATATATCCAACCAATCAATGGAATATTCATCTTCAGCAAAGAAGAGGTTCTGTGGTTTTGACCTCTTGTTGGATTGTGTGATGAAGGACAAAGCACCATGGAAGAACTGGACGTCCCAGTATGTGAAGGAAGAGCTTAAGGTGAAGCCCCACAAAGCTGTCGTGATCCACACTTTCCCTAGAGGAGCACTGCTTTCTTCTTCAATTTTGACTAACAAATGAGGCAACACAAACATAGAGTCTGCGTCTCCATAATAAATGAGCACATTGGCTTTCCTCTGCGTGAGTTGTGTAAGGAAAAATGACACTTTTTCACGCCAGGCGTAAAGGCCAATGGAAAACGCTTTGGGTATTCTTTGTGTGAATGCGACACAAATGCTGCTTGCGTACAACATTCCTTGCATAATTTTCACAAAGTTATCACCACCATCACTGTCTGAGGCTGTAAGGATGACCCATGTCCATCTGAACCACAAGAGTAACCTGACTATGCCAATGATCTGAGGAATTTCCTTTGGGGTCATCAAATAGGAAGAAGGAAATTGAGACTGAATGTTCAAAACCTGGCTGACGAAACTGTAAGTGAGCTAATAAGAAAAGGAAGTGGCATTGAACGATAAAGATTATATTCTGATAAATAATAACCAACATAAAAAACCAACATAAATAAAAAAATTCCAACATATTGAAAACCAACATAAATTGGTTTCTGTTTTAACCTACCTTTGGTATTATGGTAGATTTGTCATTAATAAAGTTATGCACATTGAGGCAAAGAATCCTAACTATATATAAATCAATGGGCTCTGAGCTATCTGTGGCAGAGCAGGAGAGAGATCTGAGGTTGCTGGTGGATAGATCAATGAAAGTGTCAACCCAATGTGCGGTGACAGTGAAGAAGGCAAATTCCATGTTTGGGGTCACTAGAAAGGAGGTTCAGAATAAAATGGCAAAAATTATGATGCCATTGTACAAATTGATTGTGCCACGTTTGGAGTCCTGTGTCCATTTCTGGTTGCCACATCTCAAATAGAATATGGAGGAAATGGAGAAGGTTCAGAGGAGAGCGACCAGAATGATTGATGGTCTGCAACACCTTCTGAATGAGGAACAGCTGAATGAGGCTCCTCAGAAGAGGTGCTTGAGGGGAGACATGATTCAGACATACAAAATTATGCAAGGGATGGCTAGAGTGGATAGGGAGATCCTTTTTTCTATTACATAACACCAGAACTAGGGGTCATCCCCAAAAACTGAATGTTAGGAGGGTTAGGATGGACAAGAGAAAATATTTTTTTTTACCCACCATGTATTTGGTCTATGGAACTCCTTGCCACAGGATGTGGTAATGGCATCTGGCCTTAATGCCTTTAAGAAGGAATTGGACAAATTCCTAGAGGAAAGGACCATCATAGGTTACAAGACATGATGGGTTTGTGTGCGTGTGCACGTGTGCGTGTGTACACAGATAGATGTAGATTTGGACAACCCCAAAATGCCGGATGGGGAACTTGTATACAAGTGTCATCTGTGATCTCTGAGGCATCGGGGGGGGGGGGGCACTGTGTGATACAGGAAGCTGTACTACATGGGCATTCGGGCCTTTGGTCGGATGCAGTGGAAGCTCTTCTTATGTTCTTATTGGGTACAGCTTGAGGTTTTTACCATTTTTAGCCTTTTTGGTCCATTAAAGACAGATTTATTTATTTCTATAATTTATAGAAATAATTTATAAGAAATAATTTATAAGAAATATAATTTATAAGAAATAATTTATTTATTTCTCTCAAATAAATTTTTTTACTGCCATCAATGACTGAATTCTGAATTATACCATAAAATTGAGGGGGAAATGGACTTAGATAACACTGTAAGAGTTTCCCACCTCACATACCCCACAACTTGCTGACTGAAGTGAGGAAATAAAATATTATTACAACCATCGCTGTGAACTCTTATTAAAGCTCTGCTTCTTCTTCAGCCTTTGTACTATACAGTGACAAAATTACATTAAGCTCTATATCTTCCTATAATGTTGAGTTTGAGCCCACGTTGCATCTTCAAGCCTTTAGAAAAGGGAGAATGTAATAAAAGTTTTGACAGCCTTTTTCCTCAAATCTTTCATCTTGCTCATGGTGCAGTGCAGCAAAAACTAAGCAATGTGACACTTTCTTAGACAAAAATGAAGTTGTCCTCAATATTCTGTGATAATTGCCCATAATAACCTTATTAAAAGATCGTAAACAGATAATGTGTGCTTCCATTTTTGCTCATCACAATCCCAGCCGCCCAACCATACCTGGGGAACCTTGTAGATGCCTAACATAGATACCATCTGAATAAAGTCTTCAAACTCCCCTCCTTGAATCACAGCCAACAATTTTTCCTGCCGTCCACACTTGAAGTTAGGAACCATCCTATGGTCAGTGGAGAGCAGGTCTATGGTGGCCTCATAGGGTATCCTTACACTTAAAGAATTTTCATATACATTGTAACCTAGGGTAGTATTGGGTAGGAGTTGGGGATCTGCATTGATTTCCTCAGTAGCAAACAATATGGCCAGGACATGCTGGTAGTTCCTCTCCAATAACCTGGAATAATAATTATATTGAATATCCACCAATTAAAATACTGATAAAATCTTGATTTCAAGTATATATAGTACTGGATTTATGTGTAAGCTAAACAATCTATAGCTTAGGGCCCCACTCTCAGGGCCCCAAAAACTTAGGGCCCCAAAAAATTTTAAGGAAAAAAAACTGGATTTTGTACATTTCCAAAATATAAGATAAAAAACAATTTTCAATAGAATCTGGCCCACCAAGGACTCCCCAGACCCTGCGCTACCCCATGCCCAATAGCTAGCTTTCCCTTCCCTGTGACTTCCTCCTCCCTTCTCCTGACTCCTGAGAAGCCAGTCTTCTGCCTTAAGAGGTTGTAAGGGGATGGGGTGGGAGCGATACAATCACCACTGGAGGGGCCCAAAGGCAGGTCTGCAGTCACCAGAGCTGCAGCAGCTTCAGCAGGTTTGCGATCCTGAACATGGAAGTGGGTCACAATCACCTTCCTAACTCTCTCCAGACCTGGGGAACTCCTATGGAGGCTGGCGCTGGCCTCCCCACACACCTGCAAGGCTGCTACAGCCCTGGTGACTGCAGATGGGCAAACCCATCGCAGCCTTCCCTCTTCTCCCCACATACATGGAAGAGAACAAGAGCAGCAGCAGCAGGAGGATGTGTCCCACTGCATCCCAGCCGAAGGATTAGGTTGGAACATTTCTCCTCCACTCCCCATGTGGGTATTAAACAGTATGTGGGGGGTCAGGGGATTGCCCCCCATATCAGATCCCCATATCTGGGTGTTAGAGTGTGGTATGAATCACACCCTATATCTGGGTATTGTGAGTGTGTGTATGAGATCATTCCCCATTTTAATCTCCCCATATAAAGAGTGTGTGGTATGATACCTATGTATTAAGAATGTGTGGGTATGAGATAATTCCCACATCTGAGTGTTAGTCTCCCCATATCAGAAATCCCATATCTGAGTGTTAAGAGAATGTGTATGAGATCACACCCCCTCCATTACTGAGTATTAGAGAGAGTGAGTTGCATGAGATCTCCCCATAGTGTGGAACTGGTCTAGAGATTTTCCCTCTCCTTTGAATATTGGAAAATTTTTTATAAAATTGTTTAAAATAAATTTGTCTCTAATATATTCATTTATGTTAATTTATGCAAATCTGAAATGTAAATTAATTGATTTTTTTCCAGCCCCTGGTACATTTGCACAGAGATGATATGGCCCTTCTTTCCAACATTTTGGAGGCCCCTACTCTAGAATACTATTTAACTAACCATTAATGGTAATCATCCATCAACATAGGTATTATTTAGCCCTAAGCTGACATTTCAAAGCCAATGAGTTATCTTGGAAAGTACTTCCAAATCATTGGGCCTTACTTTTAAGTAGACATGCATTAGAATGTGCTCCAAGAGTGTTAAAGAATCATTGGTTGAGAGGTAGTTTAGCTTGACATCAGCCATGAGCAGAAAAATTATAATCACGTTAAAATTCATCCAAAAAATAAAGAATTGTGCTTCAACAAGTATATACTTACGGTTTGAAGTCCTTAATGGGATCTCTCTTGAATTTATGATTTGGATTCATGGCTGCTCTCAGAGGTACCACTCCGCCAATGAGGTAATCCCCTACTTTGTAATAATTATTTGGATACATTTGTAAGTCAGAGAGATCTATGGTTTCACTGATCAGGACTCCAAAGGGCAAATGAAGCATAAGAAGCATCAGCAGAAGAATCATTTTAGGCACAAGGAAATTATAACCATTCTCTTTCATCTGCTTTATATGACGTTACAACCTCAGCAAAGAAAGGACGTCAAAGCTCTTGTAAGAATCATCGTATTGTGGTTGGAAGAATCTGGTTTCAACTAGTAAATATACCATAAAGCGTTAGCTGGTACACTAAATTGGATCTAAATCTCACAGGGTCTCTATTTATTTAGTACTCACTCCAAATCTGATGCAAGATATGTGATGTTCAGTTTCTGTGTCTTTGACGCTGGATCTCCAAAGTGAAGTCCGGAGAGCCTTGTTAGAAATAAAAATAAATCTCAACAATTTAGATAATTACAGGGGAAATAATCACCTCTTTGTGACCAGATGTGGCAATTGTAAAAAAGGGGAAAAAAACAAGATTGCCACTGCCAACCCCCATGAAAGGAGAACTGACCTTCAATTAATGCTTAAAGGGGAAATTGATCTGAGGAAAGTGAGCAGCATGATGCTCACCCCTGGAGTGGACAGAAGGAAGCAAGGAGGGCAAAACAGAGTTTCAGGACTTCTCTTTCAGGAAAGGTGATGATATCAGCAGGAGGGCTCCGGTGTCGCCTTTGAAACTTTTTGAAACTTTTGAACAAAAAAATGTCATCAGTCTCTGCAGGAGACAAAGTTACAAATATGACACATTAGGTTGCCTGGAACCATATTTTGTGTGCATTTGTAATTATGTGTTCATGACTGGAACACAGCAAACACACCAGGTTTAATTTATTTTTGAATAAACAAGACTGGCAACAAGACTGATTTTAAAAAAAAATTAACCATTGCGCATTCCAAAAACACTCATCTCATCATTTAGTTTTGAACCACTCATCAATCCAGCCCCTCATTCTTGCAGTAGCTGGGAAGAGTGTCTGATCTTTTGGAGCAGAAATTGTGCATATCCCACTGACCCAAATAGCCTGACAACCCACCAGCTCCCTTCCCTATTTCCATACAGGGAGACCCTACAGTCAAGGGGCTTGGAGAGAATTCCAACTTCTAAAACAGGGAGCAGAATGTAGGGAAAGACCTTCCCTACTAAACCTGGTCTGGTCAGTTGTTTGATATGCTTGTGGCTGGCAGTCGGGTGATATTCTGCCTAATATCACATTGGTTACTAGTGAGATCATTGCTCTTCTGCATGTTGATTAGTCACCGCTAGCAAAAGATGACTCGGGGATGCCTCCACAAAACAACTTTAGATTTGGTGGGGGGCCTGAATTAGTCCCAAACCAAATCTGGTTCCACTGTACAACTATTGCTGGATAGCACTATGTACAAAGAGCACTTTATCTTCTGTAGTTATCAATATATATTTTATTGTAAATATCCAAAGACATTCAGAAAAGAAGCTATAGTTTTGAAGTACAAACATAAATACTACAGTTTTAATACTGTCACCAGTGTTAAAGAGCAAGAGATTAAGCACATGTAATAAGTGAGACTGTACTAAGTATTTACTTCTTAGAACTAGAAGACATAGCAGTTCAGATGAGATCTTAAAATGTCCATGATCTTTGATGCGTGAACAAAATGGTGAGAACCCTAACTCTTAAAACAACAACAAAAGTATTTTATGTTAGAATATTCATTAGTTTATTAAATCACATATTTGCTACACAGGGGAGCCCGTATCTGAGATCCTATATCTGTAATTTTATTTACCTGCGATTCTGTAGTGTGTGTATACAATAGGACTTAATTCTGAGTAGACATGCTTAGGATTGCATCATAGTCTCCAAAATCAGGGGGTGCTTTAGATTTAATGGTGCTTTAGATATGAGTAAATATGGTATTTTGATAATATGTATAGATCAGTATTTAATATGCTATATTGTGATAAAAATGTAACATAAACCCATTGTTGTATAAAGTGGGGCAATTAGGTAAAAATCATAACCCCATTGTTGTTGTCGTCGTCGTCGTCGTCATTCATCTTCTTCTTCTTCTTCTTCTTCTTCTTCTTCTTCTTCTTCTTCTTCTTCTTCTTCTTCTTCTTCTTCTTCTTATTCAGTGAAGATTATGAGGACAAAAACAGTTACTACAGACATGAACAGTGCAAAGAAAAATCAAAACTATCCCAAGAGGTTCTTCATAGGATAGGAAGACCGTAACTTTGGACATACATTGATCTTGGTCCTTATTAAAGTATTCATCATCAGGGCATTCAAAACAATGATATGCATCTGAAAGAATTCAGAATGATTTAATTATCTCTGACTCAGTGCATCTTGCTTCTGGCGAAACCATTTCAACCATTTACTTCTCCCAGATCTCCAGATTGCTGCCTTAACAATATTAGCAAGCAGAGTGCCCTTCCATGGTATACTTGCTCCATATGGCTTAGGGCCAGGCTATCTAAGAAACTATCTATCCAGTCCAATTCCAGCTTGTCCCTTCAGGTCAGGGTGAATGGAGGACTTATAGAATGAAGGGCATACTTCCTGTACCTTTAACCATTGCATAGAAGAGGGAATTTAAGCAGGTTGTGTTTTTAAAATCCTTCTGTGTTGAGCTAAAACTATCTAAATTCCCTCTTCTATGCAATGGTTAAAGGTACAGGCACTCCGTTCTATTTGGTCACCCCGCCATAGGTCATCAGAGAACACCCTTTTATGAGTGCAGCCACTGTGTGAGGCAACAGCAAGAAATAGGGCCTTCTCAGTAGTGGCACCAACATTATGGAATTCCCTCCCTCGTGACTTGAATATTGTTCCCTCCCTAGAAAGCTTCCAGTGAAGCTTTATTTCTTTTTAGACAAGCCTTCTTAGTGCCGGCCCAGGACACAAATGACAGGTTCTTTACAACCCACATCTGCCTGCCACCCCTCCTGACTTGGCCATTCCAGGGATTTTCTATTTCCACTTGCTGGGATCAAACAGGAAAAGAATCTGGGCATAAGCAGCCTATCCCTGTCTCCAACCCTCCTTTCTGGCAGGTCGAAACCAGCCTAATTCCTATCATTGGGTCCCCCATTTTACAACTATTTTTGTGGCTTTTGATGGTACCGACAGCTCTGGGTTCAGATTTGACAGTAGTTAACCAAGCAGAATTGAGATTGAGAGCCAAATATTAACCATGTCTACTCAAAAGTAAGCTCCATTATGTTCAGTGGGTCTAACTCCCAGGAAAGTGTCTTTAGGATTGCAGTCTCAGCAAAACAGAATTGAGATTAGACCTCGCAAACCAAATCTTATTCAAAATCTGTTTCATTAATCAGGCACTCAGCTTGGAATAGCGTAATTAATTCTATTAGCCTTATCTTGTTGCAGAGGATCTGCTACCTGCTATTCCACCATCACAAAATGGCTGCCAGCAGAGGGTTCAGTGTTCCATCAGTGGCCATTTTTGGGAGGGATGCCACCGGAAGCAGCTCCCAGAAGTTTGGTGGATCGTGCTGGACATGCTGGAGCAAATAAAGCAGTGAAAGGGAGGGGGTGGAGAGTAGACAGGGAAAGACAGATGGGGCAAAAATGCGGGGAAGCAGATGAGGCGGGGAGGCTATGGAAGTGGTTGGATCTTGCAGTAGTGGTGTGTGCCAGATCCTATTGTCCATTTTAGCAATCTCCTTGACCTTTCTCTCCCCAGATTTGTGCCAGTTGAAGAGTTGCATGGGTCTGAGAACACCCATTGCAGGGGGGAGGTTTACAGAAGGAGAAGAGGATTTAAATTCCCTTTCCCCTCCAAAGCTTCCAAATTCACTTCTCTCCTCAGCTGGATACACTGAGTACCATTTTGGCAGGGATGTACCAGCTGAGGCAAAGAATAGGATTGGGCCATAAGAGTTCAAGCAAATGACTGGTGAATGTGTGTTTGTGTCTGTGTGTATTGGGGTGGGGGAATTGGGGAAGGCCAGCACAAGACCTTGGAACACTTGAGGTGGGACATCAAGTGCTACCACTTCCTCCCCTATTCAGTGGTGTGGTTGCCGTATGTCATATTCTGCCACTATCCACAGATATGAGGGGCCTCTTCCACTCCCCTCTTCTGTGCTTCTTGAATTGGAATTGGAAGACGAGAATGGATGGAAAAGAAAGTGTGCAGAAAGAACAATGTTAGCCCACAAACTCTCCTGACATAACACTATTAACTGGGAAAATAGGAGAAGAGCACACACCTCTGAACGATGACTCTATCCAAAGACATACGAGTGTGAGTGCACCAGGCTCCCAGCTCTTCTCTTAAAATGAAATGGGTTTAAGCTAATGTATTTGTTATTTTAACTGATAAAAGATTTCTACACATAGTGTTTTACAGAGTGACATAACAATGACACAAAACCAGATCTTTATCCTGGGAAAATTATAATACAAAATAAAATATTAACAATATTTGCTACTTAACAGAATATATTATATGAAAGGAAAAAAATTCACAACATTTTCGGTTTTCATAGGACATGTAAAGATTTTTTACTATTGACAAAAAACTATTTCTCTATAGCATTGAATGAGCCAGAGAAGAATGATCAACATAATGGCTGAAAATCATACTGTGGTATTAATTTTCTTGATATCTTGGTGTTACTACAATTGTACTGAGCATGCATTAATAAACAGATCATTTCTTCATTAGATGTTCCTTGTTATTCAAATCAGGCCTGAATAGAATAATGTAACATTTGGGAAGGAAGATGCAACCCAAGAGCCCAGCACTGGAGGCCAAGATTGAGAAGATCTGCACGGCTGATGTGTATTTCCCCTTCGTGCTCAGATAGGTGGGCACAAAGGACACCCAGACGCTGCAGAAGACCAGCATGCTGAAGGTGATGAACTTGGCTTCATTGAAACCCCCAGGCAGCTTCCTGGCTAGGAAGGCCACAGTGAAAGAAATGGCTGCCAGGAAGCCCAGGTAGCCAAGGGTGCAGTAAAACATGGTGACAGACCCTTCACTGCACTGTAGGATGATCTGGTCAAAATGGGAGTGCATGTCAAGTTCTGGGAAGGGGGGAGAGATTCCCATCCAGACCATACAGATGCCAAGCTGGCTGACAGAACCAAAAAGGACAGTAGCATATGTCAGTTTCTTCCCCATCCACTTCCTCATCACGTTCCCTGGCTTGGTGGCCATGAAGGCCAGCACCACTGTGATCGTCTTGGCCAGCACAGAAGAGATGGCCACTGAGAAGATGATGCTGAAGGCAGCTTGTCTGAGAGGGCAGGTCAGCTGGTGAGGCTGTCCGAGGAAGAGGAAGGAGGACAGGAAGGAGAGCAGGAGGGAGATAAGGAGAATGTAGGTGAGAGTCCGGTTGTTGGCTTTGACTAGAGGAGTGTTGAGATATTTAATAAAGACTCCCAAGACAAAAACTGTGATGAGAGAAAGAAAGAAGGCAAAGAAAGCCATGCTGATCCCCAGAGGCTCTCCGTAGGATAGGAAAACTATAACTTTGGCTATACATTGAACTTGGTTCTCATTGGAGTACTGATCTTCGGGACACTCATTGCAATGATCCGCATCTGAAAAAATCCAGAATGATTAACACAATTGATATTCCAAGTATTTTCTTTCTTGTCTTGAATTTTATAATCTTACTCTTAATCCAGTTCCATTCCTCCCCCCATTCCAAGGTAAGAGCCCCAATTTCAATAGTCTGTTGAGGATAGATCACAACGTTGAGTAAATTGCACCAGTGAAAATAGAATTACTGCTGTGCTATAGAAAGAGGCCACAGGTGAAGCTTCATTGGGACTATTGTCTGAATTATTGTATTTATTAAATTGCCTCAGAATGCATTCAAACGAACTTACCATTACATATTACACCTATTTTAGCCTTATTTGTAAAGATCAGTGTCATTTTTTTCAGGGTCACCCACCTTCCTGAGCAGAAATTGTCCCTTTAATGCATGGAAAACATTCATAGCAGCAAATTTGCTTTTCTTCTGGGACCACCTTGTAGAATCCAGGTTGGCAACTCTCAGTGCATACAGAATGGGGCCTTGTCTAAAAGGCAACAAGAAAGCATGTTTCTGGGAAACTTGGTCTTGGGCATCCCCAGTCCAAACCAGTGTTGGTGCAGTCCATGTTGTATCCTGTGCTGGAAAGAAGCAAGCTGGAGGTCTCATTGGATTAAGCCTTATAAGCCCATTTTTTCACTATCACCTGTGACCGTTCGGACTCAGTATCCGGCTACTATAAACTACTATAGTTTTTAATGGAAGTTATGCTTATTATTTGACAAGATCTTGTGCCCTTTTCCCTGCAATTTAGGCAGTTATAAATCCAAAAGCTTGAATGTTTTGAATGTACATTTTTTTCTGTAAAATCAAGTTTTACCATTGATGCCTGGGCAGACTCTCAGTCCAATGTTAAAATTGCAATCAAATTACACCCTGGCTTGCAGAAGTTCAATGCAGGGGATCAACGGGGCTCACCTGCTGCTCCGCATTGGTTAGCAGCTGTGAAATTCCTTTAGCAACCCTAGATACTTATCTGTATATTTCCTCCCTTATCTGCACTGTGAAGCAAATTGTTTCTCTTATGTTTGTGAAAGGAAAGATGCCTGTCTACCTTGAGTCTGCCTATTACCTGCAATTTGTTTTTGTTTTAGCATTTGTTCTTTGAATGTTTCCACAGCCGCTAAACAATGCAGAGCAGCAGGTGGGCCCCATTGCCCCCCTGCAAACCTGGATGCAAAGCAACAGGCTACACAGCTAATGTGATTGTAATATTAACTTTGGACTGGGAGTCCGCCTGGGCATTTCATTGTAATTGGACTTGGAGTCTGCCCGGGCATCAATGATAAAACTTGATTTTACAGAAAAAATATAAATTCAAAACATTCATGCTTTTGGATTTATAACTGTCTAAGTAGAAGAAAAAAGTCACAAGATCTTATAAAAATAAGCATATATTAAATAAGCATAAAATCCTATATATTATTTTTTACATACTTGAGCTGAGGATGAAAATATACCACTTTGAATAAAGTTGAGGATGAAAATATACCACTTGAGCTGAGGATGAAAATATACCACTTTGAATAAAGTTATCTCTATTTTCATCATTGCTTTGAATTGGAGATTTTCCAGATTTTAATTTGCACTCCTAGCAATTATTTATCTATTTTTATTTATTTGAAAAAGACATCCTGGCTTTCCATTCTGAAGCAAATGCTCAAGGCTGCTTAAAACCTCCAGAATAAAATGTACAATGAAGAAAAACAATAAGTTAAAAAATTTGAACAAACAAAACAATAAAAGTAGAGTGATTGAGGGGCTATTTGGTCCAGAGAGACACAGCCAAGCCACAATCCTGTTAAACAGGCATATAGGGCCGATGTCAGCAGGCCTCCGTCAGTCTTGAAAGACTATGGTATCGTGCTCTGCGCTGCATACGCTGCATGCGAAACATGAAAGCCTGGGTTGGATTGTTATGGAGGATGGGCTGTTACCCAAGCAGCAAATCCCCTTTCTCCACGCCACTGAATTAGTCCAATGGAAAGGCAGAGCCAATACGATTGGATCCAGCTGGCGTTTCAGAGCTGGGCTAAGGACAGGAGCTCACCCTGTCTTGTGGGGCCGACCCGGGTCTCGAACCCTGGCCTACTGGTTAACATGCAGTGTGACTTAACCGCTTGCGCCATCCACAGCCCATAGGGCCAATGTCAACCCATCATGCAAATACCAGATGATTCAGACATGTTTGGAGCCCTTGCTGATCAGCTGTGAAGGAGGTGGTGCTAGAAAGGAATTCCATAGTTGCGGGTGCTACAACAAAGTAGCCTGGAGGAGTTATAGGCGGCACTTGAAGAAGACCCTCTAACACAGAGGTACTCAAAGTGGGGGTTGGGACCACCTTGCGGGGTTGGGATCTTTAATAACGGAGGGAGTGGTATCCACCATTTTGGAATCTAATACTGGACTTTACTGGGAGTAAGTCTCATTGAACACAATGGGACTTGCTTTTGAGTAGACATGGAGGAGCTCTATCATAACAGTGAAGCCATCCTAGTAAGTTTGACAGAGGGATCCCAGACAGATTTTTAAATTTGAAAGGGGTTCCTGGGTTGAAATGCCCAAGTACCACTGCCCTATGGTGACAGGCTGGGATGAATGGGAGAAGGTGGTCTCTCAACTAACCTGGACCTGTAACATGAAGAGCTTTAAATTCAGTACCAGCACCATGAACTGGGATCCAACTGACTGAAATGTGACCAAGTACAACCACAGCTGGCATTAAGTCCAAAGGGGCAAAGGACTCTCTACCCACTGCTACCGCCTGGGTCTCCAGGAAGAACTGTGAGTCCAGGAGCGTTCCCAAACTGCCCATCTGTTCCTGAATATATTAGATCGGTTGTAAAAGAGACATATATTTCCCACCTGATTAAACCAAGTGGGCCACACTATGATATCCTCCTCAATGGTCACCGTGAGGCCTGATGCCGCCTGGGTCTCCAGCTTCCCCACATTCATTCTCACAGCAGATTCATTGGGAAAGGTGACCACATTCACAAGGTCATAATCAGCTGCCAGCTCTCCATCTTCATCAAAATAAACTTCATTCATGGTGGTGCTGTTAAAGCGAATGCTTTTCAGGAAAGGGTGAAGCTAAGAGAGAAAACGCCATTATTCACCAAGTACATAAATGCATCTGACATATCTCTGTTCCCCTCCAGATTCACCTCCAGATTCACCATTTCTTTGGCAGAAACAGATGGAGCCCTTGATGGAAAAACGAAATAAGAGACAAAGTGCAGGGAAATAATTCCTTTTTCCTCCCAGAATTTCACAGCTGTTTACACAGGATGGAAGAGGGTGCCTGGGCCTTGCATCGGCCGTTACATGCTGCACTCCTTAGGGCATGTTCCTGGGAGTAGGACCCATTGAACACAATGGGGCTTAATTTTGAATAGACCTGGGTAGGATTGTGCTCACAGTCACTGAAACATAATGGCTGAATGGTAATTCAATCTTTCCCCCAAACTCTAACCTCTAGACCTTGCTGGCTTTTTTTAACTTACAGATGCAATCCTAAGCTCAGAAGTAAATCCCATTGTGTTCAATAGTATTTACTCCCAGGAAAGTGCAGTTGGGAGTATCCTGTCTTCACTGGGCTAGCCTAATTCCAAGATAGGCCAGCCTACCTACACCAGAGAAGGCTTGTGCTGACAAGTCTATTTAGGCTGGCCCCATATAGATGGATCTGGGCTGACCTAGCAGGGCTAGCCTAGGCAATTCAGCAGGGGTTTGTTGAAGGCATGGGGGGCTTGGCTTGGAACAATGCAGTTAGATCATATCCAGAGCCTGTTTCCAGGGCAGAAATGAAACCCTCCCTCAGAGTTAGACCACCTCAGGAACAGGAGTAAATCTGAGTAGACCCATAGGGGCCCATGAAAATGGAAGCAAAAGAAAAAGTTATAAGTTTTAAGTTATCCTAATTAACACTCTTGTCTCTCAGCCTCAGGATATGGCACAACCACACCAGCCCACCTCAGGATATGGCACAACTACACCAGCCTAGTGAGCATGCTACACTTGGCTGCAGCAGTTAGGCCAGTTAGAGGCTTCCTAGCCCTGTGGATTTGGCCTAAGTGTCAGCCTAGAGGCTTCCTATTCCTGTTGCTATGGCCTACTTAGGCCAGCTTATCTGAGTCATTTTTCTGGCCTAAAGTCAGGATTGCATCCAGAATTAGGCAGTCACTAATAAGGCAATTAAACAACCTAATCCCCAGTAGGGCTGGCACAAGTCTCGGTACAATTTTTTGTGCTGTCCTGTTCAGAAGACACTTCTGCATCACTCCTGGGGGATGTGGTTAGGCCAGTGCATAGAAATGTGCTGTCCTCCCCATACCACCATGGGAATGGGGAGAAAGGTGAAGTGCGCTGGCCTAAATTGGTTATGATTGTGCCCTCAATTCATTACCAGAACCATAAATAGAGGCAAACTATTATTAAGAGAGTTCAGAGCACATAAGTTAGGAAAAATGGGTTCTGGAAGCAGATCACTCTTCCTTTCAGCTGAGATGATCCTGTTTCTTACCTGCCATGGCTGGATACTCCAAAGGTCATGTCTGTCTTTTGTGGCCATCACAATATGGTTAGATGTGGAAGTTGCCATGGCATGGAGAGCATGAGCGACAATGTAGACAGCATTGTAGATACTGTAGCTCTCAGCAGAGAGGCCTTTCTCACGGCAAGTGAAGAGAAGTCTCTTTAGTGTTTCCATCCCAATGCATACATGCCATGTCTGACTTGATGAACTACGGCTGGAACTGAAGCAGTTAAACATTTCCGACCAAACCGTGGAATATTCATCCTGAGTAAAGAAAAAGTTCTGAGATCCTGTTTTTTTGTTCATTTGTGTGGTGAAGGTCAAAGAACCATGGAAGAATTTGATATCAAAGTATACAAAAGAGTTGCTTAAGGTGAAGCCCCACAGAGCTGTGGTGATCCAAACCTTCCCGAGAGGACCACTGCTTTCCTCTTCAGCTATGCTGAGAATGTGAGGTAATAGAAACATTAAGTTTGAATCTCCGTAATAAATTATCACATTGATTTCCCTCTGTATAACCCTTTTATGAAAGTGTAAAATGTTTTCAATAAATTCATCTCTGGTCTGAGAAAAAAATACAGGTATCCTCTGAACGAAAGCGACACAAATATCATTTCTGGAAACCATTGCCCTCATGGTTCTTGCAAAGCTCTGTCCAGCATCATGATCTGGAACAATGAGACCGACCCATGTCCATCTGAAATGCAGGAGCAGTTTCACTGTACCTTCGTATTGGGGAGTCTCCTTTGGAGCCATCCAGTAGGAGAAAGGGAATTGAGTTTGGTCACTCAGAATATGGTTGACAAAACTGTAAGTGAGCTAATAGGAAAAGGGGAGGATGTTTAGAATTGGAAACTGAGCTCAGAAAAACAGCAAGTCAAAAGAACGGGTTTTATCTGAATATTTTCACACAATTATTATATTTTCTTGTCCTGTTTGCACGCACTCAGACACACGGACACACACACAAACACACTGCTATATTTCACTGGTTTTAAGAGTAAATGGATATGATCTTGTACATAAGAGCTGCAACTGGTGTTGTTCTAGGTGTGGGGGTAAAGCAGGACAGCTTAACGGGTAACTTGTGGGAAAGGGGTTACATACACTCTAGTGCCCACAAACCCCACATTTCTCATATTTGAAAGTACTGCAGTGGAAACAGCTAGGAGTAGGTTTCCTCAGACCAAGTATTTCCCAGACAGTTCTCTGTTGTCTTTCATACCTGAGGGACTTTGTAAATGTCTAACATGTTTGCCATCTGAAAAAAGTCTTCAGACTCCCCTCCTTGAATGACAGCCAACAGCTTTTCCTGCCTTCCACACTTGAAGTTAGGAACCATCCTGTGGCCTGTAGAAAGCAGGTTTATGGTGGCTTCTGAGGGTATCCTGACACTAAAACAGTTTTCGTAGATGTTGTAGCCTAGGGTAATATTGGGTAAGAGCTGGGGATTTTCATTGATCTCATCAATGGCAAGCAATATGGCCAGGACATGCTGATAATTTCTCTCCAACACCCTGGAATGAAAATTATGTGGAGCATCAACCAATTGAAGTCCTGTTTTTTTCTTTATGCCATAATGGTCTGAACTGGTTAATTATTTGGAGAATCTAGACATTATCAGACAGAACTATTTCTCCTCACATAATTATTATAAATGTGTCCTTTAAGAACAGTGGTCATGCTTTGCTAAAGTAGACCAGAAATCCATCCAAAGTCCACGTATATACTCAAAAAACATAACACAGCCCAACACATATTTGGTACTTTAAAAATCAGACATTTCCTTGAATATATTTGTGGAATTGATTTAAAAATGACATTGTTTTTGCCCTATCATCTTTAGTTTTGGAGATGCACACTTTATAGATTCAATAGGATTTTGATGGATGCTAAAAACAAAGTGTGTGTAGCCTCCACAAAGAGATTTAAACCACAATCATTTGCATATCTACTAAGTACTGCTGAATTCAGGGGGGCTACACTCAGGAAAGTGTACCTAGGATTGCAGCCATAAAGGTCTTAGGCAAGGAGGCTATAATCATGAAGAGTTTGAGCATCCAAACTAACTGCAAGAAGGGATCTGGTGTTGTCTCGTGATCAAGAGTCTTGCATTAGGGGTAAGAAGATCTGGGTATACTAAGGTATACTGGATGTTTTTTGAAACCTATTTCACAGAACCTACTTCATAGAGCTGTTGTAATGATCAAAAGGATTTAACGGTGGTGCAGAAAAAACAGCATCAGCCAGACTTTACCCAAAAAGCAAAATATGAATGGCAATTTATCTGAAGCAGGGACATCAGGAGGGCATTGCTACTAAATAAAGACAAGCAAGGAAATCAGAATGGCATTGCTGGTAAATAAAGACAATAACAGGAGCTGAACCCTCTGATTTCCCATCAAAATGCAATATTGAAAATTAATGAACTTTAGGGTTTTAAAGAATTATTCTGGTATTTTCTGCAAATTTAGTCAAAATAGAGATGGTAGCCGCCAAGACCAGAACTGGCTGCATACCATTCAAATCTAATTACAAATACTACTTACGGAGCAATATCACAGATTGGATCACCCTTGAAAGTATGTTCTTGATATCTTAAAGCCCTCAATGGTACTACCACAGAAATGACGTAATCTCCTGGTTGGTAATAATTATTTGGATGTGTTTGTTGATCAGAAAAATCAATCCGACCACATTCACTCACAGGCCAAATGAAGACCACATGAAGCAGTAAAACTAACTGCAGAGTCATGGTGGGGCTGAGCAAGCTACAACTACCCTGTTTTAACTGGCTGCATAACCAGTTTGAGTATCTCAAGAAAAGTCTTGCATGTCAAGAAATAAGTTATCCAGCTGTTTGGCAAGGTATATCACCTGGTTTTGTAAATGGTTTCATAAAAACAGGTATATCACCTGGTTTCGTAAATGAAGGCCTGGTTTTAGCAATGAAATCAGTCCCTGCCTAATCTAACTCACACTTAAAGCCTCCATTTCCAAAGGTATATGTACATTATTGTGGACACTTTTCAAATATAATGAGGGTATTGTCAGCAGTGAGGTTTCCGATGTTTCCATTTTAGATCTCAAGGTGACTTCTGGGAATGCCATGTAGTATTTTGGTAGGAAGAAAAATAAATCACAATGACTTTGATAATTGCAATAGAAATAATCATCTCCCTAAAGTTCTATACTCCCTTTGTGTCAACATGCGCAGGTGCGCAGCAAAAGAAAACAGGTTTTAGCTTTGGTGGGTTTTTTTTTCCTCAGTGAGGCAATAAATAGAAGGCAAAACTTTGTCAAAGATTTAGGCAAAACTTTGTCAAAGATTTAGGGCGCAATCCAGAGTAACTCCTTGCTCCAGTGTAAGAACAATTTACTCTGGATTGCAATATGAATTTCTCATAGGTTTTCATTAGGTGGTGCAGTAACTACTGCTGCACATAATGTCTCTTACGTGCTCCCATAGTTACACTGGATTGTAGGGTTACTACATTATTTAATGGAAAACAAAGTTGTTAGAGGAGCCAAAAACATACCTTTGTGTACTCTACTCCGATATCCTGAATATCTCAATGTAAATTCCAGATGTTCACCGTAGCGAACCTACATGTCTCTAGTAACAGTTTTTGTCCTCATAATCTTCATTAAATATTGATAAACTCCTCTAGTCAAAGCCAACAACCAGACTCTCACCTACATTCTCCTCATCTCCCTCCTGCTCTCCTTCCTGACCTCCTTCCTCTTCCTCAGCCAGCCTCACCAACTGACCTGCCTTCTCAGACAAGCTGCCTTCAGCATCATCTTCTCAGTGGCCGTCTCTTCTGTGCTGGCCAAGACCATCACGGTGGTGCTGGCCTTCATGGCCACCAAGCCAGAGAATGTGATGAGGAAGTGGATGGGGAAGAAATTGACATATGCTACTGTCCTTTTTGGTTCCGTCGGCCAGCTTGGCATCTGTATGGTCTGGATGGGAATCTCTCCCCCCTTCCCAGAACTTGACACGCATTCCCAGTTTGACCAGATCATCCTACAGTGCAACGAAGGGTCTGTCACCATGTTTTACTGCGCCCTTGGCTACCTGGGCTTCCTGGCAGCCATTTCTTTCACTGTGGCC
Organism: Cryptoblepharus egeriae; assembly: GCA_030015325.1. Taxonomy (NCBI): domain Eukaryota; kingdom Metazoa; phylum Chordata; class Lepidosauria; order Squamata; family Scincidae; genus Cryptoblepharus; species Cryptoblepharus egeriae. The sequence continues at coordinate 14,749,282 of JAREYC010000002.1, forward strand.
TTCCTAGCCAGGAAGCTGCCTGAGGGTTTCAATGAAGCCAAGTTCATCACCTTCAGCATGCTGGTCTTCTGCAGCGTCTGGGTGTCCTTTGTGCCCACCTTTCTGAGCACGAAGGGGAAATACACATCAGCCATGCAGATCTTCTCAATTCTGGCCTCCAGTGCCGAGCTCTTGGGTTGCATCTTCCTTCCCAGATGTTACATTATTCTATTCAGGCCTGATTTGAATAACAAGGATATCTAATGATGAAATAGACAGATAGCTGATGATCAATAAAATTGTGCATATAGTAGGCCCCTAGCATCCATGGATTCAGTACCGACACATTTCACTATCTGTTGATGCCAGATCTGCAATGCCATACCCATATAGATCTCCAGAGGCAACCAGACCTATACTCCAGTCACCTTTGGAGAGTGTTCTGGGGGAAGTGACAAAAGTGTATCTCATGGCTGCTTCCAATAGTTACACATCATTCATACTGGCCAGGCCACCACCGTATCCAGCGAGCAGCCATGGCTACAATCCACCAGCTTCCCCAAATCCCTAGAAAACACAGGCTGCAGGAGACAGGTATGGAAAGAACAGATTGGTAAGGAGGATAAACATGGCAGAACCTAAAATAGAGAGGGGATGTGAATCAAAGGTAGGAACTGCAGTTGCAGCTGCAGCAGCAACACCACCAATATACATTCTGTTTCCTGGTTTCAATCTGCATTCTTGGGTCTGCTTGATTCTTGTGCCACTAAAATTGCTGGGTCTGGTCCAAGTAAACCCATCACAGAAAAAGATACTTTCCCCCAAGTTAGGGTGCAAATATTCCTTTACCTGAATGACATCTATTGGAATGTCTTGGCAAGATGAAGGGTTTGCTTAGATGACACAGCTACATCACCAAGTGAGGGGCTGGTTGCATAAGATTTGACTGCTTTCCTCATATGATCTCAAAAAGACATGTAACGACCTCTCCACATCACCACACAGGATGCAAGCAGTGCCTACATCAGTACTCCTGCGCTCAACCAGGGGATAGCACTGGCCAAGGTTAGCTGCTCACTAAATTTATTGTAAATACTCTTCCCCATATGACTAATTATTAATTCACTGCAGGGGGCAGGTAGAAAAATGTGCTGGCCCTGAGTACCAGTGAATGCCCCTGGAAAAACACTTCACAGGGTTTGAGTGCCTCCATGTTGTGCTGGAGGGGCGAGACAGAATAGGGATTCTGTTGGTTTACCACCTGCCACGCAGCCCAACAGTCTCCCTGCCTGAGCTGACCGGGGTGATCTCGAGTGTGGCATGGGAGTGCCCTCGCCTCCTAGTGCTGGGGGACTTCAATGTCCATGCCGAGGCACCCCAAAAATCTGCAGCTCAGGATTTCATGGCCTCTATGGCAACCATGGATCTGTCTCTAAGAATATCTGCCCCTACTCATGATGAGGGACACACACTGGACCTTGTGTTCACTGCTGGGCAGGTTGATGGTGATCTGGATGTGAAGGACATCTCCATTACTCCATTGCCATGGACAGATCACTACCTGGTGGGATTTAGGCTTATCGCAGCCAGTAGCCTCTGCACAGGCAGGGGACCGCATTCCATGGTCCGCCCCAGAGACTGATGGATCCAGATGGTTTCCTGAGGGCTCTGGGGGATTTTCCTGCAGCCGGCGACTGCAGGAGCTGGCGACTCACCTGGCTCCTTGGTCAATCTCTGGAACACGGAGATGACCAGGGCTCTGGATAAGATCGCTCCTGAGCGACCTCGGCCCTGCCGTAGATCAAACACAGCTCCTTGGTTTTCTGGGGAGCTGCGGGCTTTGAAATAGCAAGGTCGACGTTTAGAGCGATGATGGCAAAAAAAAAACTCGTGTCGTTTCTGATCGGGCAGAGGACATTGAATGTTCTCTGGACATTGAATTCAATAGGAAAGAGAATACAATTCAAGAGGATGCAGCTATCCCTGGAAGGTGAAACCAACACCTCATCAAAGTAGGTGTGAAAGAGCCTTGGAAAGGAGAAATATCCATATCATCAACAGGGTCAGGGCAGGGTCAGGAACCCCATGAACAATGGGAGAGACTTTTTCATTATCATGTGCATAGATAGCAATCAAAGGTGTGAAGAGGTCAGTAAAATGCAGGCTAAAAGGAAATAAGAAACTTCCAAGAGTCAGCTTAGGAGGTGCAAAGGTGGTAAAAATTTGCCAGGGGGGGGGGGTTACTGGGGGTTCCCCAGAAAAGAAGCTGGAAAAATGACTGGGGGGTTTCAGACAGCACCTAGAACTAGGAAGGTACTAGGAGGGGCAGGCATCTTGGCCATCATGGTGCAGAGAGGGAGCAAAAACAAAATCACATGGAATTCAAATTCAATTCCAATTCTAGCTACGCCAAACATAGGGTTAAAAACAATCACAGCAATAAATCGATAGAAGTCTGCAGTGAATATATGTTTCTCTTTCTGTCATATGGTGTATACAACTGTTTCTGTGGTGTGTACTCTGCAAGTGAAAGACATTTCATTCCTGTGTATTTTACATGAGGAAGTTTACCCACGTTTACCCAGAGACACTTGTCATCCTCTGCTCTCCCACCTGAGCTCTCAATGCCACTTCTCTGTTCCTGCAGGAGTATGTACGCTGCTTCAGGTGGCTCCAACACACTGCATCCTATCTGCAGAATCTATACAGAATCTATCTGCAGAATCTGTCCCCTGTAAGGTATCTTCCTTACCTACAAAAACCACATTTGTGTAATTCTCCATCATGACAGCCTCATATAGAAGCCTTTGGGGAGGACTCAGAAGGACCCACTCTTCACTGTTGAAGTGTACTGCTACCTCTGTGAATGCTATCAGATCCTGAAAGAAAGAAAGAAAGAAAGAAAGAAAGAAAGAAAGAAAGAAAGAAAGAAAGAAAGAAAGAAAGAAAGAAAGAAAGAAAGAAAGAAATGGGGTTTCAACTGGAACTCGCTATTCTGACATGCTCACTTTTAAATTGCACAGGGAGTCTGTCACCTCCAGTATGCACACAGAGTGGACTACTAAGGAGATTAACTAAAAGGAGGAGAAAAGAAGGGTGAGAGAAACTCCTCAGAAGTAGAAGTGCAAGTGATGGGGTTAATGAAGGTAGAGAAGATATGTAGGTAGAGTAACAGGGATTTCCAAAAGGACCCAGTAACTGAAAGGGTTGATTTTAGGTCAGAGGGAAAGATGAACATTAGAAGGGTTAGTAGGAATGAAACAAGGATTAGTCCAGACTGAAGGAAAAGCCTGTGGCTGGGAACGTTACAGGAGGTGAAGCCCAAGCTGCAAATGCCCCTTACCTGGCCTGAAGGAGCGGCAGCCATTTTTGCACCCAAGCAGGATTTGGTTAGTTTTGATTCAATTTCTCCGTTATCTGTCAGGCAGAGAAATAAGACGTGTGTAAATTCCTGCTTCACGTACACACTCAAAATCCTCCCCATTGGTATGAAGTGAATCCTGGAGAGGGAGATTGGGCAGAACCCAGTCATGGCTGTCAGTCCTGGTGGTTGGAAGCCAACTTGGAGCGTAGCCTGCTGTAGAGAAGTGTTAGCAGTGATTTTCAACCAGTGGGCCATGGCTCACGGGTGTGCCACGGAGAGTCCTCAGGAGTGCCACGGGAATTTGGAGAGTCATTAATTAATAGGAAAACTTGGGGATTTGAACAGCCTGGTGTGCCTTGTCAATGCTACAAACAACTGATGGTGAACCTCGACAATTTCAGGGCCTTTTTAGGTGAAAAAGGTTGAAAACCACCGTGTTAAGAGAGCTTTTCAAACCTCTTCCTCTCACATTAAGAATGGCATTAATTTTCATTTTCCACTCTGTTTGCCGCAATTGTTGTTTCATTTCAGGGTCCAGGGTTGAAAAACATGCCCGTCTACTGGGGGGACCTCATGACTCACTACTGCAGGAGGTCCTGAGGCAGGTGCTGGGGCTGCCAGTCCAACCAGCCTCCCCTCACAGCTGCAGGAGAGTCCAGGCCCTTCCGTCCTTCCTGTCAGGAATGTCCACTCCCAGGCCTGACTGAGCCTCTGACGCCTTCTCCCAGTCGACCCTCCCTGGGCCTTCTGAGGCCTTCCCTTCCCTGCCTCAGCAAAGCCTCCTCCCCCTCCAAGACCCAAAATGGAGTTCCTGGCCCAGCAGAGCCACCAACCCCCTGAGCCAAGCCTGGTCCCTCCCTCCCTGCCTCCCGCACAGACTGTCCTCTCCCGGCTCAGCCTGGGACAAGCACCAGCCCTTCTCTGGCAAGGGACCTCCCAGTTTCCTCCAGACACAAGACTGTTTTCCAGTTGCCTCTCTTTCTGCACCACCAGCAGACCCCAGCAAGGCCTGAGGGAACTGGCACCTGAAGGGGATGGCAGGGGAGGGTGACGGGTGTGAGGAGCTGCCAGGATGAGATGCCACTAGAGAGAGGCTCCTGCAGCCACCAGCCACTCACTTTGCCCCCGGCGTGGGAGCCACTGAGAGACCATGACCTGGATGAAGAGTGCAGTTGAGTGAGCCTGAGCCCAATCCTGTGCACGTCTACTCAGAAGTAAATGCCAGTAAATGTCCTACCTTTTTCTTGGGTGTCCTACATTTTTGGGAGACCATGTCCTCTTTCTTTGGTTATGAGATATGGTCACCCTGCTTGGGTCTGACTCCATTTTGCAGAAGCTGTGGGAACAGAGCCTGCTAGCAAACCGGGAAAGAAGCGCCTTCTATTGAATCTCACTTTGGCCTGAGAACCAGGCTGACCATTTGTCATAACCACAAAAAGAGCACAAGACCAAGTACCTTTGGTTTATTCTTTTAGTATTAAAAAAAGCAGGCCTCCATCAGTCTTGGAAGACTATGGTATCGTGCTCGGCGCTGCATACGCTGCATGCGAAGCACAAAAGCCTGGGTTGGATTGTTATGGAGGATGGGCTGTTACCCAAGCAGCAAATCCCCCCTCTCCACACCACTGAATTAGTCCAATGGAAAGGCAGAGCCAATATGATTGGATCCAGCTGGCGTCGCAGAGCTGGGCTAAGGACAGGAGCTCACCCTGTCTTGTGGGGCCAACCCGGGTCTCGAACCCTGGCTTGCTGGTTAACAGGCACAGTGTCTTAACCACTCGCGCCACCCACAGCCCTGGCCCTCTTTTAGTATTGTGTGTATAATTGTTCTCTGAAACACCTAAATGTCCTACAAAATAAAATGTAACCTGAATTCTATTACAGGCGTCCCCCACCTTCTGAGGGTTTATTTTCTGACACACACACTGCAGGAAGAACGTAGTAAGGGTTTGGGCAGTTTTTTAGTATGAAGGTGGTGGACCCAAAATGGCATCAGGCAGTCATCCTGGTTGTGCCACCCCAGGTAGTGTCCAGTTTTGGAAAAGCAGCCTTGGTCATAGGCACCACCTATGGCAACTGCTTTAATTATCCCATCACTCCTTAACCTTCTAACCCTATATTCTTGCATGCCCCAAAGTAGATTTCAATGGAACAATCAGACAGGACCCCATAAGCAAATGCTTCTTCTTTGAAGCATTCCTTGTGTTTTCCTAAAAACCTTTCCACCAGCCTGTGATTATGGCTTTCTGTTCTCATATTTGTCTCTCCATGTGTTTCTCCTGCCCGTCTTCTCTGGTGTTCTGGGGCTTGACCCTTCCTGCCTCTCTCTCAGACCTGGTTTTGGTCCTAATCTAACCTGCCAAGACTCTCCTTCCTAGTTTAAATTCTGACTATGCTTGTCTCTCCTGTACACTTCTGGACCTGTTTTAAAAACAGTTGTCCAGCAGAGACCTGTTGCAAAAGGGGAAACTGTATTTGTGGGAAATGTTAAGTTGAAAAGACATATTTCTTTAATCAAATAATAGTCATGTAAAAAGCAACAATGCTGTTCTGAAGCTAACACTGACCTAGTCAAACTATTCAAAAACTGGGGGTTCTTTGTATCTTTCTCTCTTTTAGGAGGATCTTGCATGATCTTATATCATTATGCTGTCACTTCTCCAACCCCACATCCAACAACCATACCATGAATTGAGAGGGGGGAAATACACTGCAGAATTGTGACAGTCTTGGTTAGATTTCTGTGTGTTAAGATACTGAACAGGGTGACCAGATGCCAAACCCAAAATTCCTGAACCCCAAGGCCAAAATTCCTACAGCCCAGAGCAAAATTCCTACCCCCAAGCCAAAATTTCTACCTGCTTTAAAAAAATTGCAAAAACATGTAATTTTTTGTTTTTATATTTTTTGTTTTTTGGCCATAACGTTTGATAGGAAGGAGATATCTGAAAACTGATTTTTTGGGATTCTGCTTGTCAATACGAATCCAATGACATATGACATGATGGGGTACTGTGCACCATTGTGAAGTTTAAAAATGAAACCAAAATGTAGGACGATGAAGCCAAAATATAGGACACCCGGACAGGAGGCTAAAAATCCGGACAAATCCGGGTTTTTCTGGTCATATGGTCATCCTTTTTGGTTCCGTCGGCCACCTTGGCATCTGCATGGTCTGGATGGGAATCTCTCCCCCCTTCCCAGAACTTGACATGCACTCCCATTTTGACCAGATCATCCTACAGTGCAACAAAGGGTCTGTCACCATGTTTTACTGCGTCCTTGGCTACCTGGGCTTCCTGGCAGCCATTTATTTCACTGTGGCCTTCCTAGCCAGGAAGCTGCCTGGGGGTTTCAATGAAGTCAAGTTCATCACCTTCAGCATGCTGGTCTTCTGCAGCGTCTGGGTGTCCTTTGTGCCCACCTATCTGAGCACAAAGGGGAAATACATGGCAGCTGTGCAGATCTTCTCGATCTGGCGCACAGTGCCACTGTATTAACACCAAGATGATTAATGTAAACATTATTTAACGTCATGATTATGGTTCTTCCTGACATCACTAGTGATACAAAGAATTTTTCAAAATTTCTGACTGCATATTCACAGCCATTCCTAATGAGCTCTTGCATTGCCAGAACCAGCATTCTTGCAGTGTCACATCCTTCATGTATGTCATGAAATGCCTACATGCTACTTAGTACAGGCAGCTCAGCACATCAAGCGGTGAGTGGATCCAGCTGTGCGTCAGCTGCTGAAGAAAGAGCCTTAGTGCCAGAAGTCATCAAGGGGGGGCTGTTGGAAGGCAGGTTGGGTAAAACAGGGTAGAGGCTCGGGGTGGACAGAGGGGTAGATGAAGGCCAGAAAGAGATGGGATCATCCACAGTGGCATCACTGATGTGCTATTCTCAGTCTCAGTCCACCTTTCCTGGTTCAATCAGACTTGTATTAGGAAAGTGCCTGGAGCAGGTCCATGTAGACCTTTTTGTCAGCAGAGGATGACCTGCAGGCAAAGGAATGATTGTTCAATTGGAGAAGAATTCTGGGACCTGAAACTCAAATAGAAGAAGCAGCACATTCTCCGGTGGCATAGCTGCAATGATCCCCATGTACTGTACAGCTTCTTTTGGGGTCAAGTGAGGAACCGTCATGTATTTATCCCTACATCTATAGTTTAGAATACCTGACTTTTTAATGGAGATTAGTTCCATGGATGTGGAGTAGGGAATGGTGATCCTAGATTCTGTACATCCTTGGCCAGTACAACATAAAAGGAATGTTCATGGTGCTTATTTGTTTGTTTGTTTTATTTATTTGTTTGTTTGATTTGTGTGACATCTTTTTCCCAGAAGGGCATCCAAAGTGGCTAACAATAAGTTAAAATAATAAAATACGATAAAGCAGTAAAATGCAATGTATACCAACATTCTAATAAATGCAAAACTTTTAAACAGTTCTTTTAAAAAAGTCTGCCTTATCGTAGTGTCTGCATTTTGAGTTTCCAGCTCAGGAGAACCACCAATTTTTGCAGGTTCCTTTCCAGCCTCACTGAATCTGAAAAACATATTGATCCCCGTTCTTGTTAATCAGGCCAGGGACTTTGACAGAAAAGAAATTAAATTAGTAAGAGGTAATAGTTATTACCAAGGGCCAGGTACCACATATTTTTATGTTTTGCTGAATGCAAACAAGGAAGAGAAGTTTATATTTTTTTAAAAGAAAAGTTTAAGATGTGAGCTCTAAGATAACAATTTAACAGACAATGCCACATTGCAGGGGTAGGCAACCCCTGGCACTAGTGCCAAACTCAGCACTCAGAAGGTGCTTGGCACCACACTAAGGTCCTCTGGCACAAACAGCTAGGAAGTATTGCCACAGCAGCTGTCTCATTTGCCCACAGGCAGCTGCCCATCACCATCGCTGGTGCCCAGAATGGCATTGTCTCTCCCCACCCTGCCACTATCTGAATGGAAAGGGTGGAGAAGAGTTCATATGAAGAGTTCAGTCCTGCTCTTTTCTACTCATAAGCAAGCCCCTTTGCAGTCAATAGAGCCTACTCCTAGGAAGGAGTAGAGTAAAATGCATTATTAGAGCCCAATCCTGAACATCTCTGCTCAGAAGTAAGTCTCTTTGCAAGAGGCATGGCAAAGACAGGATCAGGCTGTTCTTCAGCATCTCCAGCTCCCATAGCACCATAGTGGAGAAGTGCTATGGAGAAGCCTCTTTGGGGGGTACAGAGGGAGCAATGTGCTGGCTGGAGGTCAGAGATGCCCCAGGAGCATGAATAACACTGTAACATTAGTTCGGCACTACACTGCTGAGAAGTTGCGGACCTCTGCCATATTGCATGGAAGTCTGATTTTACCCTAAGTTCACATGTGGTTATGTTACCAAAAAATGACAGTGTACATATTTTTTCCTGTTGTACATGTAGTGATTGGGGAGAGAGAGAGAGAGAGAGAGAGAGAGAGAGAGAGAGAGAGAAAACACAACAAACATCAGACAAGAATTATTTTCCCTGTCATTATCAGAATCATTGTGATTTCTTTTTTAACACCAGGACCCAGTGGAATTCCCAGATACCATGTTGAAGATCCATAATCAAAACAACAGAATGCAGACTTGTGCATAGTTTCTTGCATCGGAGTACTATACAAAAAAGCTCTTGAGTATTTGGGTTGTGGTTTAGATCAGGGATGAGCTTGTCAGTTTGGCATTTGATATTATCTCTGCTAGATGAAACTTTCTGAATCCATTCAACAGCATGGGTGAAAAATAGTGGCTTCTACTTGTCAGAAACATGTTTCTGCTGCTTCTGCTGCTGCTTCATTTGCCCTTTGGGGTACCGATCAATGCAAATCTAGATTTCTCTGATATACAAATGTTTCCGTATAACTATTATAGACCAGGAGACTTCATCATTACTGGACTCATACCTTTGAGGACAATTATGCATCCCATACCTGAGTTCAAGAAGGATCCCATTTATGACTTAATCCTGTAAGTGGCACTTGTGACTCACTTACTAATGCTGATCTTTGGAGCTGCCACCACCAAAGATTACATAATGAGTTTAAGGCAGCAGAATAATTCCATAATACAGTTCAGCTCCTGGACAAAAGATCTGCAGGAGCAGAAGGAAAGGTGAGGATCCATCTGTTCAAATTAATGAAATGTGGCATAGCTAGAGGGGGTGCAAAGCACTAGGTTTTGCAGGTAGCCTCATCGCGGTATGCAAGAGACCCTTTGGAGTCATTATGTTCACCTCTGTATTGTTCCCACTGCCTGGGACGGCTTCAAAGGGGGAAGGTGTCCATTGCATGCTGTGATGAGGCTCCTTGAAAAAGGCATCCAAATTAGGGACTGGAGTACCATCCAAAAGTGAAAACTCTTGAAAAGTGGAACACACTCTTTTCACATTTATAAATGTTACTTCCAATGCTTTTTTTAGCTAGCAGCTTGCAAATGTGCTTTTTATCTTGCAAATTCCTGCTGCCACACAAAAATTTCTACAAATAGATTCTCATTAAAACTTCTTCGGGAATGGGATTAGAATAGGAGCTACAACATGGTTCGGCCTTTAGAACAACAGAGAGAGGTTGAAAGAGTGGAACATGTGTTGAATGAATGAGTTCTGGGTAAAATGGAAAGGTGTTGAAAGAATGGATTGTCAGAAAAGAAACCATTGGAAAGTAGGGTGGGGGTGTCCCTGTACTTCTGAGCAGACATGCATAAACTAGAACTGTTAATAGCATAAATACATGTCTATGTCACCCAAGGAGACACTCATTAGAAATCAGAATGCCGCTGATATGTTTACCCTACAATCCAGTGTAACTATGGGAGCACATAAGAGACATTACTTGCACCCATAGTTACTGCACCACCTAGTGAAAACCTATGAGAAGTTCATATTGCAATCCAGAGTAAATTGTTCTTATACCGGAGCAAGGACTCCCTGTAGTTACTCTGGATTGCACCCTTAGTTGAATAAATGGGTTTTGTGCAGTATTTTGATTTTTTTTATACTCCAAAATAGTATTTTGATGCTATTTTGATTCTCCACCTAATTTTGATTCTAGATTATTTGAGAGGAACTACCAGCATGTCCTGGCCATGTTGCTTACCATTGATGAGATCAATGAAAATCCCCAGCTCTTACCCAATATCACTCTAGGCTACAACATCTATGAAAATTCATTTAGTGCCAGGACTCCCTATGAGGCCGCCATGGATTTGCTCTCCTCCAGCCGTTGGATGGTCCCCAACTTCAAGTGTGAGAGACAGGAAAAGCTCTTGGCTGTCATTCAAGGAGGGGAGTTTGAGGACTTTTTTCAGATGGCAACCATGTTAGACATTTACAAAGTCCCTCAGGTATGGATGAGGAGCAGAGTGAGAACATCTCATTCAAAATTCTATCTGGTTATTGATCAGCTTTTAAAAAGCTTTTTCTTACAACTAAGTTACTGTAAAACAATATGCTGGTGTTCAGCATCGCATATGGACAAGAAAATACTCAGGGTCATGAAAAGCAACGTGAATTGGAAAGAACTCCTAAGAGATCTCTCCAAATTTGGTTGAAGGAGAACAAAATGACCAATGTGATGCACTATATATTTAATTTAGAGTACTGCACATTGGGGGTTGGAATCCCAAATTCATGTATACATGGGTATTGTTGGAGGTGTCATTGCAAACAGGGAAGAGATGGAGAGAAAGTTGGGCTATTTGGCTTTATAAATCTCTATCCCACTTTTCAATTTCAGTCCTCAAAGCAATGCTGTAAAAAATACAGTAAATACATTACATTCTCATACTGCATGAATAAAAACAAATGGGATAGTAATCAGTGTTCTCAAAGTGTGAGTCACAAGCCAATTGTATGTGGTCTCTCATTCATTTTAATTTTTTTTTTTCAAATATATTCAACTTGATGCTACCTTGGCATGTGTCTGTAATTGGGGAAATGTTATAGATCTATAATTTAACAGGTATGTGTATATGTTTTTAACAATGATAGTCAACATGGCTTACTCCTGGGTAACTGTGAATTGTCTAGGTATGTTAAAAAATTTCCTGTTTGACGATGTCACTTCCAGCCATGTCAACACTTCTAGATTAATAACATCGCTTCTGGTGGGTCCCAACACATTGTCATCCTAAAAAATTTGAGAACCACCAGTTGAAATTAAATAATCTATGGAGGTTTGGAGAAGGGTTTCCTATCTTTTTCTCTTTCATTAAAATCATACCAGTATTTGCCGATCACAATCTATATTCTAGTCAATGAAGCAAACAAGATGAGGTCAATGTGGCTTACTCCTGGGTAAGTGTGTGGTCTGTTAATATTGTCACACTTGAATTCCAAAAAAAGAAAGCTAATGATACTTTTAGAATTGCTATAAAATGAAGTCTCACAAGTCAAAACTGTAAATGAAAAGAAAGGATCAGGTAGGAACAATTCATCTAGCTTTGTCCGACAACCTGTTCCTGCATTGAACACCCATCCCTTTCCTTTCTAGCTCACTTATAGTTCTGTCAATCACATCATGAGTGATCAAACTCAGTTCCCATCTTCGTACCTGATGACCCCCAAGGAAACTTCACAGTACGAGGGGATCATTAAGTTGCTCCTGTATTTCAGATGGACATGGATAACTCTTCTGGCTCCAGAGAACGTTGGTGGAGATAAGTTCCTGATCATCATCAAAATGATGCTTTCCAGGAGTAGCATTTGTGTAGCCTTCACACAGTGGATTCCCAAAATTTTTGGTGCTGACATTAAAATTGCTTATCAAGAATATCTATCTTTTGTTGCTCACCTTACACAGCAGACAGCCAAAGTGATCATATATTATGGGGACGCTGAGTCAATGCTTTTGTTGCCTCATCTGCTAGTCAGTATTGAAGAAGAAACTGATGTCCTTCGATGGAAAGTGTGGATCACAACAGCTCTCTGGGGCTTCACACTGAGCACATCATTTACATACACAGATATCAAATCCTTCCATGGATCTTTATCGTTTGTCACACAAATGAACAAGAAGTTAAAATCCCAGGAACTTTTCTTTGTCCAAGATGAATATTCCAGATTATGGTCAGAAACATTTGTCTGCTTCATTTCCAACCAGAGTTTGTCAACGAAGACCTGGACAAGATGCACAGGGAGTGGAAAGTTGGAGGGTCTCTCTCCAGCTTGGCTAGAGAAAGGCCTGTCTTCTGAGAGCTACACTATATACAATGCTGTCTATATTGTGGCACATGCTCTCCATGCCTTCTTCACATCCACATCTAACCATATTATGACTTCTGAAGAAGACAAACTGGCATTTCACAATATACAGCCCTGGCAGGTAAGACAGCATTGAAGTTACTGCAGAAATTTGCAGTTGTTAACAGTGCAAACCCTGCTGATCACCATTAAGAAAGGTTTCAGATTAACTGCTTCTGTTGGGTTAGAGATCATAAGGAAATCCTCATTGTTCCAGGTTTTACTAAAGGTGCAATCCTAATAAAGGCTGGCCCAGGCCCAACTGATCGGTCTTCCCATTCCCATGGTGATGGAGGAAACATCTCCATGTCAGCACAGGACTTATGCCAGGATTTAGACCTAACTGTAGGTTAGGATTCCAGTCTATCTTGCTTTATGAGACAAAAAAAGAGCTTATGCTCTAGCTCAGGGGTCCGCAAATCCTGGCCCAGGGGCCAGATGTGGCCCTTGGCAAGCTTCAATGTATCCCCTGGCAAGACCCGTCTATCCAGCCTTTGGGCAAGACTTGTAATCCACTCCAATACATTCTTTTATGTAAATTTATGTAAATGTATTCACATTTGAAATGTAAATTAGTTTTCTGGCCCCCAAAACAGTGTCACCTAGAACCATGAAATTTGGGGAGGGTATTCCTTCTGTGACAGGAGCCCACACTGAGAACCAATTTTTAGAAATTCAACCCCTAAGGGGGTGAAAAGGGGTGCAATCAGTGATGGGCTTCAAAGAAATTAAGAACCGGTTCTCTGTCCATCTGGCAGCCACTTTTAAATGGCTATTTTTAAACTTTATATGTACTATCTCTTGTTAAGAACCGGTCCTATAGAGTAGGTGCGAACCTGCTGGTGCCCACCACTGGGTGCAATTTGTTCTTGTTCCTATACTTAACACTGAAGACTGATTGATCAATATCCAGTCTCAGCCCCTGGACCTAGAACCATGAAATTTGGGGAGTAAATTCCTTCTGTGATGTAAAGATCCACTAAGAACTGACTAGTGGTGCCCGGTGGTGCCTGGTGGTGGGTGCACAGGGGAGAGGGATGGTGCTGCCCAGTGCCCAGCTGTGCCCAGGTCCACAAATCTTCTTGAAATTTTACTTCCACAATGGCGGGTACATTTCACAAATGAATAATAAAAGAGACTGTCCATCTTTCTAGCTTCACCCTTTCCTGAGAAACATCCGCTTTAACAGTACTACCATGGAAGAGATCTACTTTGGTGAGGATGGGGAGCTGGTGGCTAACTATGACATTGTGAATTTGGTCACCTTTCCCAATGAATCTGCAGTCAGAGTGAAAGTTGGCAACCTAGACACCCAGGCTGCCCGAGGCTTAGAGATGACCCTTCAGCAGGAGAGCATTGTGTGGCCCAGTGGTTTCAACCAGGTGGGAGAATTATTCCTGTTTGAAAAACTTATTTTAAAAATGTGTTTTCTGGTCCACAAGGAAATTTGCTGGTAGCCTGAATCAAACTATTTCCATTCGGAATAAAACCCTCCCCTGATAATACTGGTTGTGATAATACAGATAATACAGCTCAACTTCCTACTGAGATTATTTCAACAGGAATACTAAGAATATTTATGAGCTCAAGCCTGACGTTGGGGTTTTGGCTTGCCACAAATGCACATCATCACAAATCTACAGTTTCTTAGAGTAATTCCTGGCTAAGCACCACTGCAATGCAAACCTGCATGGTCCAGCACCAGTTGGAGGCTGGTGGTCTGCTGCCCAGCAATCACCCTGGCCAGCTAGGCAGTGGAGACTGGGGGCATGGAGGAGATGGGGAAGAGGTCTAAATTGGTTAGGAATCCACCATGAGAGAATCATGAGGAACCAAGAACGAATGTGAACTGAGCATTCTCAGCAGCCCCTTGGAAGTTTGAGGTGTAAGCTGAAGAAACAACAGCAAAATCACAAGGGATGGAAGGGGGGGGGGAGAGAGAGAGAGAGAGAGAGAGAGAGATTTCAGCACAATCTGGACTTCCTGCGAGTTAGCACAGCCTTCATGAATCACGAAGCTCATACTCTGCCTGCATGCCACATGGTTAGTAGGTCTGGGCCTCCAGTGTGCTTAAAACGTGTACAATTTGGTTGGGGGATACAATATATCCTTGCATGGTCATCTTATCTTTAGTTTTAAGTGCAAATAAAATATAACTAATCCTGTACACAAGTTAACAGAAATAGTTTCCTTCATATAGATCAGGCCTCTCCAAACCCTGGCCCAGGGGCCAGATACAGCCCTTGGTGAGCATAGACCCCAGCAAGACCCCTCTATCTGGACTTTGGGCAGGGTAATCCACTCCAATATATTCTTAAATGTAAATTTATGTAAATGTATTCAAATTTGAAATGTAAATTAGTTTTACGACCCCTGACACAGTGACAGAGAGATGATGTGGCCCTCCTTCCAAAAACTTTGGAGGCCCCTGCTATAGATAGACCAGTGGTCCTCAAATTTTAGGAGCTTGTGGACCACTGAGGCAAAAATTGAAATTGTAGACCACTTATGGCTGTGGATGGTCTGGTCTCCATTCTCTCTGGTGGTCCCTATGTCAAGCGCTCTCCCATGAACTATCCATGAGGATGGAAAATGGACCACCCAGAACCACGACTGACAGTCCAATGGCTGTGGGTGGTCCGTTCTCTGCCCTCTTTGGTGGTCAGTAGGAGATTGCTTCCTGGGTGAAACAGAAACACTGTTCAAAGTGACAATGATTAAAGGTGCTTTTTTTGGGAGACATTGTGGGCCATTGCTCAGAGCCTCATGGACCATCTGTTCTCCAGGAACCAGAGGTTGGAAATCAGTTCTATAGACAATTTAAAAAGTATGAGAGAGTCAAGAAAGCATGAGCATGAAAACATAGGGAGGAAAGGGAACATATTCTGCAAGGGAGGTGACACTAGAAGAAAGCACAAACATTCTACATATATGACATTCACCACATAGCCAGTTGCGTCGACCCAAAAATAAAACCTACTGGGTTCAAAATGCTGCTGCCTCCTAAAAGCCTGAAATCAAGGAAGGAATTCTGTGAGTGAAAAACTGTGTTTTAAAGAAACCAAGGTTCAAGGAGAGGCTGAAAAAATATCATTCAGTTCGGATAGGTTAAGTCCTTTCTGTTTGGGAAGGCTGTGAGCACAATCCTAATCATGTCTACTCAAAAATAAGCCCCACTGTGTGCAATGGGTCTTACTCCCAAGAGAGTGTCTTTAGGATTGCAGTCAACGTCAATCTCTTCCCACTCCTTGGTTTTATGTCACCCTGTCCCACTGCTTAAACATTAAACTCCCAAGGCGTTAGTGTTTCTTTTCCTATCCTTTAGACAATACCCCAGTCCACATGCACTGAATTCTGCCAACCCGGCTCCTGCAAGGTGGTTCCAGAAGGAAAACAAATTTGCTGCCACATCTGTGTTCCCTGCATAAAAGGGACCATTTCTACTCAGGAAGGTAAGTTGCACTGAAGGGATGCAGGAAGTGGGAACTGAATTCCATCCTTCCCTTCTTCTCTTTGCTGTCTTTACTGAAAAGAAATTATATAGCAAAAACCTCCCAGGAAAGTGTGTTCACTGGAGGACCTATGGAGACTGCCCTGTGGGTTCTCCAGCAAACTGAGGAGCTGCTTGCTGCTCTCTGGGGGTTGTGTGAGCAGCTTCCACAAGATCCCAGAGAACCAGGCAGCATGACACAAGCTGCCCACACTTGCTGTGCTCTGAGTGCCACATACAGCAGCCTTCACATGGCTCCCGAGAAGTAGGTGGCAAAGGAGAGGGTGAAACACTTCTCCATTTCCAGAAACACCATCTGTCCATGGGGTGAAATGAAACATAGTTCTAGCTTCAATGAGGGTGACCTTTTTCTGACTTTTTCATGACCTTTTTCTGACTCACTTTGTGGACCAGATATTGAATATTTTGATAGATCATGAGGGAAGGTTGTGATCCATGAAGTAAAGATATGTGAAAATACATACAGTGAATGTACAGAAGAAGAGAGATACGCATTTTTTTTTCAAAATATTCATTTGGTATTAAACAGAACAAGTATTGAAGTAGGGTAAAATCCTAACCAATTTTGGCTGGCATAACTCACCAGGCACAACTTCCTGTGGTGGTGTGGGGAGGCCAGCGCATGCTCTGCCCCACTTCAGAGAGGGTTAGATCATTGCACAGGTATGCACCAGCTTCCCCCAGACCAGACCAGACTCTATGCCAAGTGAGTTATGCTGGCCCAAATTCCCGCAATCTAATAAAAAGCAAACTATATCACTAAGAAGCAAAGTTGGTTGGAGACTGAAATGCGGAAATCATTCTTGATTGTTTCAGATGCAGTGCATTGTGACAACTGTCCAGAACATCAGTATTCAAATGAATTTCGAGATCAATGTGTCCCCAAAGCGGAAGTCTTCCTGGCCTTTGTAGAACCCCTGGGAATCATCCTGACTTTCTCCGTGTTTTTCCTGTCTGTCATCACAGTTTTTGTCTTGGGAGTCTTTATTAAATATCTCAACACTCCTCTAGTCAAAGCCAACAACCGGACTCTCACCTACATTCTCCTCATCTCCCTCCTGCTCTCCTTCCTGAGCTCCTTCTTCTTCCTCAGCCAGCCTCACCAGCTGACCTGCCTTCTCAGACAAGCTGCCTTCAGCATCATCTTCTCAGTGGCCATCTCTTCTGTGCTGGCCAAGACCATCACGGTGGTGCTGGCCTTCATGGCCACCAAGCCAGGGAATGTGATGAGGAAGTGGATGGGGAAGAAATTGACATATGCTACTGTCCTTTTTGGTTCCGTTGGCCAGCTTGGCATCTGCATGGTCTGGATGGGAATCTCTCCCCCCTTCCCAGAACTTGACACGCATTCCCAGTTTGACCAGATCATCCTACAGTGCAACGAAGGGTCTGTCACCATGTTTTACTGCGCCCTTGGCTACCTGGGCTTCCTGGCAGCCATTTCTTTCACTGTGGCCTTCCTAGCCAGGAAGCTGCCTGGGGGTTTCAATGAAGCCAAGTTCATCACCTTCAGCATGCTGGTCTTCTGCAGCGTCTGGGTGTCCTTTGTGCCCACCTATCTGAGCACGAAGGGGAAATACACATCAGCCGTGCAGATCTTCTCAATTCTGGCCTCCAGTGCTGGGCTCTTGGGTTGCATCTTCCTTCCCAAATGTTACATTATTCTATTCAGGCCTGATTTGAATAACAAGGAACATCTAATGATGAAATAGACAACCAATGATCAGTAAAATTGTGCATATAGTAGGCTCCTAGCATATCCAGCAATAGTTCTCTAGCGGAACCAGATTTGGTTCGTGACTAATTCTGGTGCTCCACCAAATCTGCAGTTGTTTTGTGGAGGCGCCCCCAAGTCATCTTTTGCTGGGGGTGACTAATCAACATGCAGAAGAGCAATGTTCTCACTAGTAACCAATGTGATATTAGGTAGAAAATCACCGGATTGCCAACCACAAGCATATCAATTGAGACGTCCAGGTTTAGTAGGGAAGGTCTTTCCCCACATTCTTTTCTTTGTTTCAGAAGTTGGGATTCTCTCCAAGCCTCTTGACTGTAGGGCCTCCCTGAATGGAAATAGGGAAGGGAGCTGGTGGGTTGTCAAACTATTTGGGTCAGTGGGATGTGCACAAAAGATCAGAGACACTCTTTCAAGCTACTGCAGGAACAAGGGGTTGGATTGATGAGTGGTTCAAAACTAAGTGATGAGATGAGTGTTTTTGAATTACGCAATGGTTAATTTAAAAAAAAATATATCAGTCTTGTTGCTTGCCTTGTTTATTCAAAAATAAATTAAAACTGGTGTGTTTACTGTGTTCCAATCATGAACACATAATTACAAATGCCCACAAAATATGTTCCCAGGCAACCTAATGTGCCACTAGTCATATTTGAAACTTTGTCTCCTGCAGAGACTACTGTCACCTTTTCACTCAAAAGTTTCAAAAAGTTTCAAAGGCAGCACCTGAGCCCTCCTGCTGATGTCGTCACCACTCTTGCTGAAAGAGAAGTCCTGAAACTGTTTGAAGTTTGAAGCATCCGGTGGGCCACTGTGTGATACAGGAAGCTGGACTAGACGGGCCTTTGACCTGATCCAGTGGAGGCTCTTCTTATGTTCTTATGAAAGGTAAAATCTGGCCTGGGAGGCTGGTGTTTGTGTAACAGTTTAGGAAAGGGTCAAATGACTCAAGTACCCACAGAGTTATTTTGATGGTGAAAATCAAGCATTATTCAGGAAATATTAGGATAACTTTTTTTAAATAAGGATGGAAAATGAAGTTGATGGTATAATGAACCTTCAATTTAATGGAATAAAAGGAAAGGTTCCGATAATGCTGAAAGCCCATTAAATTTTAATGCAGTGAAGTCAATGGAGATGCACATCTGCAAAAGGTATACAATCAATTTTCAAAGTAGAAAGTGTCAAGTTCAGAACTCTGTGGAATCTAAGTCTGGAAAATGGAGGGTTTAGGGTCTCATGCTGATTGGTTCTGGACCTCAGCTTGGACAATTACTGAGCAACGCCCGGTTTATACAATCTAGAAAATAATAACAGTAATTTTGCACTTTTGAATGTTTTTATTTTCCACAATCCAAAAATAAGCAACATACTTTGACAATACTTGAAAAAACACATTGTGGAAATAGCAAGAATTATTGAAACATCAATCATATGATTCAAACAAACAATTCAACTTTTGATACTTCATCAAACAAAAATAATTTAAACATACCTAAGCTGTACTGTATAAGATTTAAAAAAATTGTATAAAAAAATACTAAGTGGGTTTTCTGGTGGTGAAGAAGTTGACAGCTCTGACTGGAAACCTTTCAAACTCCTAGCACTTAATAGGATATCTCCTGTTTGGTTCCTCTGGTAACCTTAAGTGTACTAATATGATGGATGGTTGTTTCACATTCCTGGAACTTATAGGGTTTCTCATGAGTGGGTTTGATGATGGAAGAAAAGATTATCATTCCGACTGAAGGTCATTTCACACTCCTGGCACTTATAGGGTTTTTGTACAGTGTGGATTATACAATGGAGTATAAGGTAATGATTTACATTGAAGTTCATTCCACAATGCTGGCAGTTACACAGTTTATCCCATGTGGGTTTGCTGGTGGTGCTTAAGTACACAATTATCACTAAATGCCTTTTCATGGACCTGTCACCTGCTGGTTTCTGGTGACACTTCTATTAGCCATTCCAGGCTCAGGATACTCTGAGTCATTCCAGGATGCTTCAGAAAGGGAGGAGATTCCTTGCACTCTGTAGTGAGGCTCTCTGCAAAACTTAGTGTCCCCATCCTGTTCCCAATCCCCCCTACAGCCCTGTCTCAATGTCCAGTTAATATCCCATTTGATGTCCAATTTAGAGGTTAGAACATAAGAACATGAGAAGAGCCCCACTAGATCAGGCCATCTAGTCCAGCTTCCTGTATCTCCATCAGTCCATCTAGTCCAGCTTCCTGTATCTCCACCAGATGGTGATCTGTATCTCTACCAGTGGCCCACCAGATAAAAGTAAGGTAAAGGTCCCTGGCAGGTTGGCCTACCAGCTGTGATTGGCTGCAGGTTGCACTGCTGCCTGTACAGGCACCAGCCACAGCTGCTGAGTGTGGTGTTCATCCCCTGTTCAAAGCCAAGAGCCAGTGCTACTCTCCACTGAAGCCTGACAATCTCTAATGAAGTAGAAGTTCCTACCTGGGACAGTTCAGGGCAAAAGGATCATCCTTACCTATAAAGGTGACACTTTCATAGTTCTCCAACATGACCATCTCATAGAGGAGCCTTTGACGTAGACTAAGCAGAGCCCATTCTTCTCTGCTGAAATACACAGTTATGTCCAAGAATGAAAGAGGGCCCTGCAAGTAAAAGGAGAAACATTCTATTAGCAACATTGGACCTGCCTGGGACATGAAAGGGAGAGCTTTATTCCATTTTCCAGGAAAGGACAAAACATTTCTATGTTTGAAAACACATTCCCTTGAACCTTGCACTCCCATCTTTGGGTCTTCCAGCTTCAATGAAGATTCCAGTTTCCTGAAAGAGGATTGTTTTCTTCCATTCCAGTTTCCAAACTGACATCACAGTCCTATGCACACAAGAGAGCCCCACTAATTGCAAAGGGGTGTATTCCCAGGAAAGCACACCCAGGACTGAGATCCCCATCACTTTCCCCACTGTCAAAAACCCTTACATTATCTTCAGATGCTCTGGCTGTGGTAGAGGTTAGTCCAGGTGGAAATCCACCCATTTGAGCTTTCACACTATGTTACAAGCAGTACTTGTACACTTGCACACAGAAGGGGAAAGCAATGATCTGCAGGGATCTTGTCTTCAAAATCATGACCAGTCTTTGTACTTGAGCAATAATTATGCAGTGCCAAACTTTACTGAAAGTGCTTAAGAACCAAAATGGGGTTTCATCTGGGATTTGCTATTCTGACACTCAGTTTTAAACTATGAAAATTGGGCTCATTTCCACAAATCTGCACAGACAGCGGAGACCCAAGGAAGGTTAGATAGGAGATGAAAAGGAGAGGGGAGGAGAAAGAACGGTGAAGGAGAAGTGCAGAGACGGGGACAATGCAGAGGAGACTGGATGGAAAGGAAAGCTTTAGGTTTAGGGTATATGGAAAGGAGAACATCAGGGGGATTCGAAGGAAGGGAACCTGGATGGTACAGATAGTCAAGACTGAGGTAAAATGGCTGTGGCTGGAAAAGTTACAGCAGGAGAAGCTGTAGCTGCAAAACCCCTTACCTGGTCCTGGCCTGAACAAGCAGCAGCCATTTTGTCCCCAAACAGGGTTTGCTTTGCTTTGATTCCTTTGCTGTCAGGAAGAGAAAAGAGACCTGCATGAGTTCTTTAACCCTTCAATACCAGCTTCATGTACATGCTGGGATGGGAGAGGAGCTTTATCTCTCTGAACCCACACTTGGGGGGGGGGTTGAAATCACCTTGCCCTCTGGCTCAGGAAAAGAGGGCTCAAGGGGCAGGCAAGGCAGGGGGTGGCAGTCACTGGAGGGAGGGTAGAACCCATAGGGGCTGAGCCAGGTGCTGGGGCTGCCGGTCCAACCAGCCTCCCCTCACAGCTGCAGGAGGAGAGTCCAGGCCCTTCTGGCTGAGCCTCCAACACCTGCTCCCACGTGGCCCTCCCTGGGCCTTCTGAGGCCTTCCCTTCCGCGCCTCAGCAAAGCCTCCTCCCCTTCCAAGAGCCAGTCCTGGAGCTCAGCACAAAATGGAGTTCCTGGCCCAGCAGAGCCACCAACTCCTGAGCCAAGCCTGGTCTCTCCCTCCCTCCGGCACAGACTGTCCTCTCCTGGCTCAGCCTTTGTCCAGCACTGGCCCTTCCCTGGCAAGGGATTTCCCCTTTTCCTGCCAGGCACACGGTCTCTTCCAGCCCCTATTTGCAGGGGATTCTCAGGAGGGGCTGCAGATTCCTCTTCCTGAAGGGTCTGCTCAGTCCCGGTTCCGTCAGCCCTGTCCTTCTCCTGATAAATCTTTGCAAAGTTTTCAGGATTGCTGGAGGGACCAGGAAGCCAGGATCTCTCCATCCCATAAACTATGGGATTTTGGTGCCTTCTCTTTGGCACGAAGAAAAAAAGGAAAGTCTTGGCCTTCCAGAGACCCCAGAACAGGCTGCTGACCTGCCACTTGTCTCCAGATCTCCTTCCCCACATATCCAGTCTTGGGTTGAACAATCCCTGAGAGGAATTTTATCAGGGGGTAGAGTTTCTTTTGGGTCAATCCTTTCTTCAATGGATCAGAATTTCCAAATTAATTGGATCATATTTCTACAAGTTACAATATCTAAAATCTTGAAGACTTACACAAAATTTGAATGCTACTCTTCACACAATATTTGCCAACAATTTATGAGATTCCCACATAATTTCTGACTTCCCTCCTTTAGCTACTATGCCCTCTTTCTGACCACAAACCTGGGTACAATGTATACTCTGCGTCCACCCTTCTCCTCAGGGGATCTGATCTTACATGTTCCCATCTCAAGTTCACAGTCAATTTGGGGCCCACTCCTGCCACTCATGTGCCCCCTTTTGCTCCTGGGTCTAGGTTAACCATCTGCACTCAATCACCAAGTTCTACCCTATTTCTTTTCTTTTACAAAACAAGTTTCCTTCTTTCCATAGAACATTTTAGGATACCCCTCACTGGCTGTTGCTTGCAGTGGAGAATGTTTGTAGGATGCCTGCTTGGTATCAAGTCATGCATTTCTTAAAAGGTGCATAGGGACGGGGACTCAACTCAAGGTGTCTCTAGTTGAGTCGTGCTTGTTACTGCACTTAAGTTACAAAGAATTAGTGCCTTCATTCCTTACAACAACCCTGTGAGGTAAGTGCTTCTGAGACTGAGTGACTGGTCCAAGGTCACCCAGGAAGCTTCATAGCCGAGAAGGGATTTTGACCTGGATCTTCTAGGTCTCAATACAACTTCCTAATCATCACGCTATCCTGGCTGGTCACCTCATCTGTAAAAATAATTTGTTGATCAGATCAGGCATTCTATTCACAAGCCAAATGAAGCAGTCATATTAACATCAGAGTCACTGTTGGGCCAAGTGACAGTCATCCTCTTTTAACACCCAAGTGTTGGGCTAAGTCACAGTCACCCTCTTTTAACTGGTTTTATAACCATTTTGAGCATTAATGTGTCAAGAAAGGTCTTGTTTCTCAAGACATAATTTTCCAGCTCCAAACTGTGAATGGTTTTGTAAATGAAGAGCCCAGACTATCAAACCCAAGCCTAATATTAACCCCTCCAAAACCCACAGTAGCTGAAAATATATTGTTTATTTAAAAGATTTATACCCTTCCTTTTCTCTGCTGGAGCAGATACCCAAACCTGCATAATTGTAGGTTAGATAGAGAGAGAGAGAGAGAGAGAGAGAGAGAGAGAGAGAGAGTACACCTTCCAAGTATGATGCAAATAATTATCAACAATGCTGGTTTGCTAATGTTTTTATTATGGATATCTGAAGTTACCTTTGGAAATTCCATGCAGTGATTTGTAGGGGGTAAAACAATCACATTACTTATAATGATAGTGGAAATAATAACATCTCAAATATTCTACACTATTATTGCAGGTGCATGTGCAAAGTAAGAGAAAATGTTTTTGAGTTATGGCATTTTTGCAGTAGGTTAATGAGTGCAGAGCTGCTCATAAACTAATAGTGGAAACAAACCTCACAAAAGTGCCAGAAGTATGGCTCTTCTGTATACTGCTCTATCATCCCGAGTCTCTGGATCCAGATATTGAACCTGGTGCTATCAAGTGTCTCAGAATCTCACATTTTTTAAAAGATCTATTCTATTGCAATAAAATGTGGAGGGTGCCTGGCACTCTGAAAAGAGTGAACCTGCTCTGTCATGCCAATATTTTTTGTTCTGACTAATGGAAGTGAGACTTCTTGCCTGATTAATGAGGAGGCAGTTGTCTTGGAATTAAAAAGCCCCTGACATTCACAGTCCCTTGGGAGCTTTTCAGTCTAGAAAAGAGGAACCTGTCTCATAATTGAGACAAACAAAATTATGTAAGGGATGCACAGAGTGGATAGAGAGATGTTCTTCTTCCCGAAAGTGAATTTAAAAACCTATTATGTTCTCACCATTATTAACACTGTAAAAAAATACTTGTTACCCTCTTTTCCAAGAGGACATCCAAAGAGGATCCTGGGCATCCAAAGTTTATTTCTATCCCAAAACCAGACCTGAAGCTGGACTGAAAGACAAATAGTTAATTACTTCATACAGGACCCTCTGGAACTGAGACACCACTACCCACTCAGGGTCAATCCTAACAGGCCCATGCCAGCCAGGTGCCAGTGCTGAGGCATGTGCCATAAGGCATGCCTATGACACTCACTGTGGTACTGGTATCAGCACGAACCTGCACTGAGCTACCACCAGATGGAGGTTGGTGCGCAGAGCACATGTGGAGCATTAGGTGGCAGAGTGGTAAGTTAGGGTGGAGGAATCTTGGGAGGTCACATTCAACAGAGGTGAACCACTACAAACTTTGTCTTGCTCTGGCCATTCCCCCTGGGGTGATCTAATAATCCATGCTGGACACAGGTCAAGCAAGTAAGCAAAAAAGCCTCAAATGCCACAGAATCATATCCACACCCTCATCTTGTAGAAGGTGAATGAATCCATAATTCTGGGACTAACAGATGGAGAAAGAACCAAAACTGTTCATGTGGCATCTAACTCACAACGGATGCTGGTGATTTAATCCCTGAGCAAATTGGTCACAGTGAAATATCATGTTCTTCTCATCACTTCCCCAGAGGCAGGTAGAGCAAACTCAGTTTGCTCTCTATGGATGCAGTGGTGGTGATGGAAAAAATACCTTCATTACTGCCATCATTGCCACAAATTGAGCCATATGACGGGATGTGATGCTCAGACTGGTCAAACTGATCACAGATTTTTTTCCCCTTCATTCTATGCTGTTTTATTGCAAACAGCTCCCTGGAAAAACTTGGGAGCCCCCTTTGATCTACACCCAGGAAGAAGCAGAGTATGATCACGTATTTCCAAGAAGGGTCAAGTATGGGTAGAAGAGCTGCACATTTCTAGCATTTGGCATCCAATTAATTCACTCCACATCAAGTCTCAGATTGTTCACTGGCTAAGAGCTGTCGTACATCAGTCTTGGAGGGATTCTGATGAGCCAATGTCATCCTGATGGAGTCTGGCCCACATCCATCCACTCCTGGATGGTGCTTCCTTCCAAAGTATATATATACTGTAGGAAACAGGAGAAAAATTTCCAGTCACACCCAATGCCAGAATAGATCAGAAGAGAAGGAGCAATTTGCATGCCATGGTAAGGCTCCCTGGAAAACATTAGTGCTATGCACCTCCCTCTAGCTACACCATTGTCTTTAATAAGTGATGTGAAACATAGAAATGATTTATAAATCTAAATTATTGGGTTCCTAAGTTACAGTCTATATTAGACAAGATTGGGAAGAAAAGTCAAGGATTCAAAATGCATCCTTTTGCCGAAGCAAGTATCCTGGGCAGGGTGACCATATGTCCCCTTTTGTAGCTATGTGTCCTAGAGAAAATGTCCATTGTCCTCCTTTTTCTTGTGAACAGGCAGCATGTAGCCTTATGGAAATTAATAAACTGTATGTAATAAATTATATGTAATAGTTTTAAATTTGAAAATAAGTAATATAGGGTGCAATCATAACTTAGGCCGCCCCAACTCATCAGTCTCCCCATTCCCATGGTGATGTAAGGAGGGAAGTGCATGTCTGCGCACTTCTTAACCCTGTGCATGTCTTAACCCTTCCCCATGAGTGGCACAGAAGTGTCCTATGGCACTTCTGTGAAACCCCCAGTTAAGCACAGGACTTATGTCGGGGCTTAGGCCAGCCTAACTTGAAGTTAAGATTGCAGCCGTAATGTTTAAATTAACCACATGAAAGCAATAAAGATGAGAGTTTCTAGCTTTTATTTTGTCATGTCCTACATTTTTCTTGGGTGTCCTACATTTTGGAGGATGTCTTGTCCTCTTTTTAAGTTATACGTATGGTCTCCCTGATCCTAGTTCAAAGGGCAAGGCCAAGTAAGCCATAACAGCTGAACTAAAGCTTTGTTTGTAATCTTTGAAGAACATCATAAGGAAATGCCAAAAACAATTAGATCACCATGTTACATGCAAATCAACATTAGGGAAGACATTTTTAGCCATTAGACCACCAGAGAGAAGTTGAAGGAGTGGAACATGTGTTGAATGAATGAGTTCTGAGTATAATGTGTTGAATGAATGAGTTCTGAGTATAATTGAAAAGTGTTGAAATAGTTGCTGTGCTGCTCCATATTGTTTGCTCTGAAACACATTAATTGCACAAAGGACATAAGTGTGAAAAGATTATACATTATATTATGTATATTGTTATACATATTTAATTTTACATATTGTAAAATTATACATATTGTATTTTCTGTCTGAGGTCATGGAAACTGAACTCGCGATGATGTACAAAGAGCTGGTGGAATTATAGGAATAGGGAAGTAGCTTTTGAATAGAAAGAAGCTGACAAATTAGATAATATTTTCTTTGCAACTAAGACATTTCCTTTGCTCTTTTTATCCCTCCATCTTCACTGCTTGGTAAGCAATCTTCTCTTTGAGGGGTTTGCATTGGTGCAGAATACAAAGTGTTGGTACAAAATGAATGGTGTAGATCTAAGGCAACCAACAGTGAAAACCTCCAGAGTGCCACTCCAGACTGATGGTGTGAGTGAAACACACTTTATATTGGTGTGGTGGCAAGGGTCGGGTGAGGACTTTGGTTTGGATTGGCACTGTAAAGACACCATTCTAACCAACGTTCTAGCAGAGAGTTGATGGAGGGTACATTCCAGTACCTTGAGGAAGCCTCTGTGATTGCCATCCAGGTGCAGGAAGTGGCACATGTCAGCTATGTCAGTGCTGTAAAGTTGGTTAGGATTTGGATCTGTCTCATAGAATTAGGTGGGACTTCTCTGAGATATAGGAAGCTGGACTAGATGGGCCTTTCACCCACCAGTGAGGCTGTACTTGTGTTCTTAATTTTGTGGCTCATGCAAGCTTCTATATGAGTTTGTGCTGCTCTGTGAGCAAACCACAAACGAATTCCTCCCACAACAATTAGCTCGATGATTACAACAGAGAGCAAAACAGAAACCGTCTCTTCTTTGTACTGATGTTCCCCAGCACTGCAATACTTACTTCCCCCACAATCATTCCTAAGATGAGGAGGATGAAGCCTGCCAAGATAATTCGAATGCTGCTTTTGATACTAAGTCCTTCCAAGATTAGAGGCTGCGGTGGCTCAGTGGTTAAAGATGTCCTGTTAATAAAGAATCCTTTCAAGGTTAATGTTCCTGCAACAGACATGGAAGAAATTAAAGGGATTTGGGTGGCAAAATGAGAAATAGTAGACTGGTGGAAAAGTCAGGATTCTCCACATTAACACCAGTTGTATCAACAACTATGATATTGACAGTAAGAGAAAATATGAAGACAACACAATTCCCGTAATCAGATGACAAGTCATTTGCATTTGCCAAAGTAGGCCCACTGGGGATGCCGCTACATTACCCACAGTAATTGGGAAAGTTTCTGGTGTACAGCACTTTTATGACACCCAAGGCCAGCACTTCTGCTGGCCTAC
Source organism: Cryptoblepharus egeriae (assembly GCA_030015325.1). Lineage (NCBI taxonomy): Eukaryota > Metazoa > Chordata > Lepidosauria > Squamata > Scincidae > Cryptoblepharus > Cryptoblepharus egeriae. The sequence continues at coordinate 14,777,103 of JAREYC010000002.1, forward strand.
CTGGGGTTAGGATTGCAGCTTCAGTGTCATAAAACTCCTCAAATGCTAAACCTTTTTAGTACGTTTGCAGCTTTAAGTCTGCAGTATCTGATTTTGGATCAGGCCAAAGAACCATCTAATCCAGCTTGCATTGGGACTTCTGCTGGCCCCACTGGGGTTAGGATTGGAGCTGTTTTAACCTACAACTGTTTATGTAACAGTTATGTTAAACAGTTAAACTGTTATGTTTTGGCTGGGAAAGCCTTAGTAATATGTCAAACAAACACACTCATACTTGACCTGGTATCTTCAGTCACCGTCAGATTGACTTTTATATTAATTTTCACACTGACGTCAGACAGTATCGTTGCCTGGTATATCCCAGCATCCTGTGGTTCCACACGATGAATCAACAGTGTCCCATTACTGAGGATATCTGCCTGCTGCTGATACATCTCAGCTACCTCTTTGTCAACGTTGCATTCTCTCTCCCACCATTTTTGGGAGTTTTTTCTGCACTTGTCCAGCAGGTACACCAGGATAGGTACATCCTTGTACATCCCACTGATGTTGTTGAATACCCATTTGATGCTTATGAATGTCCAGTTGTGATTGGTTAGTTGAAAGGACAAGGGCAGCAGAACTGAATGACCAGTAGTGGCAGAGACCAAAGTCAAACGGTTGGATGCAGAAACAGAGGCTGTGGCTGACATACCTGTAAATATGATAAGGTAAATAAAGGGTGCAGTGGCTCAGTAGTTGACATGCTGTGTCATCTATATCTATCTATCTATCTATCTATCTATCTATCTATCATCTGCTGCTTTTCAAATAAAAAGTTCACAAAGCGGTTTACAGAGAAAATGAAAAAAATAATGGCTAATGTGTCCCTGTCCCAAAAGTAGGGTTGCTCTATGTTCCTAAAAAATGGGACTGTCCTGGTTTTTAGGAATCGCATTCACCTACTGGCAAGTTTGACAAGGGGTCCTGTTCTGGTTTTGTGGAAGAGAATTATGGCAACCCTACCCCAAAGGGCTCACAATCTAAAAAGCAAAAGAACACCCACAGAAGCCACTATAACAGACATTGGTGGGGTGAGATGGGCCATTTGCTCTCCCCCTGCTTAACAAAAGAGGGACACGCATGTGAAAAAGTGTTGGCACAATTCTTCAGATTCTGAAACTTTTACGGATTTGCAAGCTGAGATGCTTCTTCCCATTGGAACAGATATGTTAAGCAGATGCAGAGTAGAATCTCTGTACCTCTAACTATATATACTGGTAAGGTCAGATTCTGGGGTGATGTTTTGTACCTCCTTACATTTTGTACCTCCTTAAAAATGGAGAGACAAATGGATTGCTCAGTTCAGAGGCCAATTCTATGCATGTCTACTCAGAAGTTCCATGACAGTCAATGGGGTTTGCTCCCATTGGATTGGATTGCTCCAGGTGTGGATTGGTTGGATCCCAATCAATTTGAATCGGTTCCCAGACTCACTGCTTAATCTGTTCAATAGCAATAATAAGCTCACTGTAAAAAATTGTCTGGCTAACCAATAAAAGCAACTTTCAAAGTATAATTTCTAGTAGTGTTCTGACTTACCAATGACAGCCCATAAAATCATCACAGTCTTCAGTAGGGGACAACCACACAGTCGCATATCACCACACTTCTAATCTCAATCACTTCACAGATCTCCAAAGGAGCGGTTACTCCTTTTATAATCCAGATTTCATTCCTTATGCTGAACTTTTGCTGAAATGAAACCTAAAATCTCTGATCTCTAAAACATAACAGTGCTGCTGAAGTGAGTGGTCAACCAGTGAGGATGTGGTCTCAGAAATGCAGTGTCTGAAACCTAGTGGTGTGACACCTGCCTTGGGCAGCGGGGAATGGAACAGAAACTCTGCCCTGCAAAGTTTCAAAGAAACAATGTGCTTGCCAAGACTGAAAACAGAAGCTAGCCCTGAAGAATCATAGTGTGGGCAGAATTTTGAGACAGGAACCAAACACTTGTAAATTAGTTGCAATTCTTTTTTTCCATCTTTTTTTTTTTGCAATTCCTAGAATAGAAGAAGTAACTGAGCATCTGCTTATCAACATCATCCATACATATGTAAGAGGGAATCCTTGCAACAAGAACCCAGTTCTCATCATTCCCCACCTAATGCTCCCAACATGTTCAGAAATAGGGCCTATGTCATGCTCTAATTGGGCTGTGGGTGGCGCAAGTGGCTAAGACACTGTGCCTGTTAACCAGCAGGCCAGGGTTCGAGACCCGGGTCGGCCCCACAAGACAGGGTGAGCTCCTGTCCTGTCCAGCTCTGCGACGCCAGCTGGATCCAATTGTATCGGCTCTGCCTTTCCGTTGGACTAATTCAGTGGCGTGGAGAGGGGGGTTTGCTGCTTGGGTAACAGCATATCCTCCATAACAATCCAGCCCAGGCTTTTGTGCTTCGCATGCAGCGCCAAGCACGATCCCATAGTCTTTCAAGACTGAAGGAGGCCTGCATGCTCTAATCTGTTGAAACTCTAGCTGGTGAGAAGGGTGAGGTTCTGCACCATCTTCCTGCCCTTTTTAGTTTATACAGGGTGGGATCTTGGGTTGGTGTTGGGGTGGAAAGGCGATATAGGGCCACGGCTAGGATAATTAGCCTAGGGGCAAGTTTATCAGTGGCTCCTGCTAAGACTTGTATCTCTGCCCTGGAAAGCATGGGGGGTTGCTGAAGGGAGGAAAAATGTAAAATTAAGGAATCAGGGCAAAAGGGTTATAGACTGAGAGTAGATCTGTGATGCTGAGTCACAACTCAAAATACTTAGTATTGAATAATCATAGTATTGAAAATGTCAATACTTTTTTCAAAAATGAATTTTTAAAAAACATCTTGCAATTTTAAGAGTGTAAAAATACTGCTGAGCCTCTCAAACAGAAAGTCGATCCACTAACAGAAAACATGTACAAAGGAGGTTTTCTTTGGTAAAGTGTGAGCCATGTGCTGCCTCTTCTATGGGGAAACAGAGGTGACAGCCAAAGGATTAAGACTGGTAGCATGTGTGTGCGAGCATTACTAGGAGGGAATAGAATATTTTTTAAGGGTTCTCCTTTAAAATCTTATCCAGACTTTAATTCTTGGAAACCTTTGTACAAGACCATTGACCTTTCATATGGGAAGTAAAAGCAAAGACACCTGCCTAAGTGTAAGGACAGATTGCCTGTCTGTCATTGCGGAGTAGCTACAACAAGCCTTTGGCCAGCTTAGGTTAATAATCAAGAGTGTCTAGGAAGGTGTAAGATTTACTCTGTTCTTTCTTACAAATTAATATTCACAGATGATATATTGATGGTATGGGATGATATAAATACACTGTGACTGTTTCATTTAGTTTAATTTCAAGGATATTAGGTTTGAAACAGAGTGCAGTGAAAATACCATTAACTCTTTGGACATTATGGTAATACCAGTTGCACATAAGCTACACTTTGGCACATGTAGGAAATTAGGAAATACATGTAGGTTGACATAATCCAAACCGGAGCACTACAGAAATAGATTTATTTTTGGCCCACTGTTGGTATTTATAGCAGAAGAGCATTTTTCTCACAGATCCACTTGGTCACAGCACTGCAAGCTTCTGAAATAACTTTGGCTCCATTCAGCATCCCGCAGCTATTAGCTTGACTATCACCCTTGACTTGTAGCCTGCAGAATTTGGATAGGAAAAACAAACCAGAAACATGCATATATATTTGACTGGGATGGCTTGATGCAGTCCATGTGAAAAATATTTGGATGTTTTAATAATAAACTTGAGCCAGCAGTGTGATGCAAAAAAAAATGCATTGGCACTGCCTACTCTGTGGGTTTTTTATATCCCTGGCAGTGGAGCACTACAGGCCACTGTAACACAGATCTGCATTTGCAGGGCTCCCAGAAAGCTGGAATTGGCTGGATATATCCAGAAATAGTGCCCAATCTGGGCTAAAATGGCATTGTCCAGGCGTTGTCCATAGCCAGGAGGGGGGCACAGCACTAAGTCCCTCAGCTTCCTTTCCCTTCCCCTTCCTCAGTGTGGGGGGCTTCTCCCGGTCTGGAAAAGGTCAGGAGTCTCAATTGTAGGCATTAATTTGGTGGAAAAGGGGTCACATTATATTTAGGTGCATACTGGTTGATACCAAGCAGGGGGAATGCTTACTGGGAAGGTTTGGGAAGAAGTGGATCTCCTCTGGAGAAGGAGAATGCAGCAGCAGGAAGAGCAAGGCAGTGCTTTTCCCAGCTCTGTGGAAGTGGGATGGGGAGGCTGGGAGGGAACCAGAGCCAGTGCTGGGTTACCCCTGTGGTTGTAAGGTACGCCAGGGCATCTCCATGTGCTCTGCTTGGCTGGAGGGGCTGCCCAGTGGCATAGCTAAAGGAGGCAGAGCAGCTGGGCTGAGGATCCCGTCTCCCCAGCAAGAAGATTGCAGCACATCCATCCCAGATAGAAGAGGAGAAGAGACTCAAGGAGAGGAGTCTGGGTGGACTGGGTGGACATATCTACTCCACCCCACTTTAGAAGAGGATACTCCAATACAGCCCTCCTACTCTCAGGAAAATGTGTATAGGATTACAGCCTCAACCCCACTGATTTCTCAACAGTGCTGTGGGCAGGCTGAAGGATTCTAAGAGCCCCATCCAAGGCATGCCTACTCAGAAGTGAATCCCATTGAGTTTAATGGGGATTACTCCCAGGAAAGTTTGTATAGGATTGCAACCTCTCTCTCGTGGGACTTACTTCGATCCTAGCCAATGACAGACTGGCAGGACTCTCTCTCATACACCCTTTTCCAGACAGGGAGAAGCCCCTTACTCCTCCCTGTGCTAGAGTGCAGCAGCAGTTGCTTGGAGAGTGCAGGGAAGGGAGGGGAAGGCAGGCAGCCAGCCAGCCCTCTTAAGTACCCCCAAGTACCCCCTTCACCCAACCTCCAGCAGCCTTCCCAGCCCAGGTAAGTCCTCTCCTCCTATCCATATCTATTCAGAAGTAAGCCCATTAAATCAATAGAGCTTACTCCTGAGTCAAGGGGAACTATAAACAGGTCCAACATTTTGTCCTACTTTTTTTTTAAAAAGTCTGGATTTTCAGTTGAAAATCTGGACTTTTCATAGAGCTTGTCCTACATTTTAGGTGCTAGCATATGGTCACCCTGTGCATTTGGAGCCTCAAATCAGCCTCCTTCACATCTAATTTGACCCTAAAGGGCCTGGATATTGATAAAGAAGTCTAGCCAACAAAGATACATCAAACTGAGAATGAATTTGAACAAACAAGGCAGATTTTAGGCACAAAAATGTGAATGGAAAAATCCACTGCGGGTGAAAAAATCATATCGTTCCAAACTCATGTGAACCAAGGGAAAAAATACTCACAGTGTTTGATTTAATGGAGAACCATCCACCCAGGTCCAATTTCCTGCTGGGGATGAGGCTGTCAGTCCAATCCACAGAAGTTTTGCTCCTTCAGTGACATATGAAATGAAGTCCTGCCAGTGACATAATAAGTCTATATCTATTTTCACTTAACAACCCTGATCCCTTTCTGCTCAGAACCCCCCAAAGCATCTGCAATCTATTATAATATCATAGCTATGTTTGTTAATGCACAGTGATATACCATATTTACTTGAATATAATGTGCCATCGAATATAATACATACCCTATACTTATAATCAAAATACAGTGGCGCCTCACATAACAAATTTAATTCATTCCGGAGGCATGTTCTTTACGTGAAACATTCTTTATGTGAAGCGGATTTTCCTATAGGAAATAATGGAAACTCAGATGATTGGTTCCACAACCCCAAAAATATTCATATAAAAATATTAACTGGATGTAAAAATGATGACAGAACACTGGGATTGAATTCAAAACATGCATTCAGTGTGCATGATCTTATGAATTCTACTTAGGCTGCAGTCCTAAAGACACTTTCCTGGGAGTAAGACCCATTTAACACAATGGGGCTTACTTCTGGATAGACATGGTTAGGAGGCTGCAATCCAAGACACCTTCAAAGTGTCTCCCCACTTTCTCCTTCTCTCCATCCTGAGCCTCTCTCTCCCCTGCTCTCTTCTGGCTAGCCCTGAGTGCTTCCTTCTTCTCCACTGCTCTTCTCTGACTCTGCCCAGCGGACACCCGACCACAGGAGGAAACAGCATGGAAGTGTTGTTTTCACTATAGGCAGGTGTGCTAGGCAGCCCTGACGCTTTTTAAACAGGCTGCTGGCCAGCGCGTCTGCCCCAACATGAGAGCGTGTCATGTTCTTTATGTGAAGCACGTTCTTTACGTGAAGCAGAATCCTAGAGAAAATTTTGTTTGTTACGTGAAACATACTTTACGTGAGGCGTTCTTTACGTGAGGCGCCACTGTACTGTATTAACTCAGTTCTAATTAACATAAAATCTAATGCGCACCCTGATTTTGGAGTCTGAATTTGGCTGAAAAGAGTGAGCATTATATTTGAGTAAATACAGTATTTATTTATTTATTTTATTTAATCAATTTATATCCCGCCTTTCCTCCCCTGCAAGGGGGAGCCCAAGGCGGCTGACATCAGGGAATAAAACATCATTAAAATAGATCATAAATAAAGATTAAAACACCATTAAAATATAATTAAAATACAATTAAATTGAATAAAAACATGCAGGTTAAAAATATTTGTTGAAAACAGTAAAAAACAATAAAAAGAACTGTCCCCCCACCTCTGCCCCATTTAAAATGCTTTTTTTAAAATAGAAGGTTTTAAGGCTCCGCCTGAAGCTCTGTATTGAGGGAGCTTTTCTCAGTTCAAAGGGGAGGGAGTTCCAAAGCCGGGGTGCCACCACCGAGAAGGCCCTATCTCTGGCCGCCACACCTCTCACATCTCTAAGTGGCGGCACAGTCAGTAGGGCCCCCTCAGATGACCTTAGGTGACGGGTTGGATTGTACAGAAGAAGGCGGTCCCTCAGATACCCTGGACCCAAGCCGTTTAGGGCTTTAAAGGTCAGGACCAGCACTTTGAATTCAGCCCAGAAACGAATGGGCAACCAGTGTAGTCGCTGAAGCAGTGGCCCGACAGAGTCGAACCGACGAGCCCCAGCAAATACAGTATTTAAACTGTAGGTTCATTCCTGCACCCTATGCAAAAAGAAGCTGGTACTGCCACCTGGTTGCAGTAGATCTGGGGTAGATCTGCAGTAGATCTGCAGTAGATCTGGGGCAAGATCCTGTAGTTGGCTCCTCATAGGATCCTTGACTACCCTCTAACATTACACTGGGTGCTACTACTGCCACTGATTTTGAGGCTCACCAGGTTGACCCTGTTATGGTGCTCCAACCCGTGTCCACTCTGACTGACCTCTGATGTGGAGCACACTTTCTCTAGTGAGAATATCTACTACTTTTCAGCAAAATGTTCACTGTAAATCGGATGACTAAATAGCCTCCTGTCCCAAAATGTCTCACAATCTAAAGATACAGAACTCCAGCAAACACCAGTTATTAAAAAAGAGACTATGCTGGATTGAATAGGATCAGGTACTCTCTCCCTGAAAAATGTAAGAGGGGCACCTTGAAAAATTGCCTCTTTATCCAGTTATATGAAGATCCCATGCTAGATAAAGAAATATTTTGAGCACAATCCTAACCATGTCTACTCAAAAGCAAGCCCCAATGTGCTCAGTGGGTCTTGCTCCCAGGAAAGTGTCTTTAGGATTGCAGACTTTGGCTCCAATCCTATAGACACTTTTCTGGGAGTAAGACCCATTGAACACAATGGAGCTTCCTTTTGAGTAGACATGGTTAGGATTGTGCTCTTAGGGTGCAATCCAGAGCAAGTTCAGCCTGCTCTGCCCTAACTGCTCTCTCCTAACTATTCTGTATCCAGAGCAGAAAGTTATGCTGCATCCAGAGAGTCAGGAAGCTTGGGCTGCCCTAACTGCTCCAGTGTATGCTAAGTAATTGACACATGGGGAGGACTTGCTCCTGAGTAGACCGCCCTCAGATCACACTGAAGAAGGAACAGCTGTGGTGCCTACATTATAAGGAAGCCCAGCAGTTCCTGACAACCAGTTCTTCTGGTGCAAGATGGATGCTTGGAGTGGCCTGCTGTATCCTGAGGTTAGTGGGCTGCCATTGTTATGCCATATCCTGAGGTTGAGAGGCAGGGGTTGCAGCTAGGCTGGCCAAGAACTCAGATTTTTGAACAACACTACCATTCTTACTCAGGCCTTATCATGGACCCCTTTGGGTCTACTCATTACTATACCTGCTCCTGAGGTGGTATATCTCTGAGGAACTGGAAGAGGGCATTTCTGCCTTGAAACAGGCTTCGGATACAGAGTAATACAGCTGCTTAGGCTGCCCCAGTTAGGGCAGAGCAGGTCCACCTCTCTTAGGGCACCCTATGTTGCCTTGCTCTGCCCTAAGCCTCTTCCAGAGTAACTGGGCTGGAGCATCTTGCAGTTGCTCCACCCTAGTGATAGATAGGGCACCCTAAGGCCTCTTATGTGCAAGGAATAGTTGCTCTGGATTGGGCTGCCTGTCTCTTTTACCAACACTCAGTTGTAGTGGATGTCCCATGATTCTAGTGTTGTGTGAGAGAGAAAAGATCAGGAACCAGAGAGGCAAAGTACAGTGGTGCCTCACATAAAGAACTTAATTCATTCTGGCGCGTGCTCTTGAAGTGAAATGCTCTTTAAGTGAAGCAGATTTTTCCATAGGAAATAATGGAAACTCAAACAATTGGTTCCACAATCCCGAAAATATTCATATAAAATATTAACTGAATGTAAAAATGATGACAAAACACTGGAATTGAATTCAAAACATGCATTCAATGTGCATGATCTTATGAAGTTACTTAGGCTGCAATCCTAAAGACACTTTCCTGGGAGTAAGCCCCATTTAACACAATGGGCCTTATTTCTGGGTAGGCATGGTTAGGCTGCAATCAAAGACACTTTTCTGGGAGGCTTACCTGGGCTGCTGCTGGAGATTCAAGGTGGTCGGTGGGGGCACTTGGGGGCAGTTAGGGGCAGCTGCCATTGACACTTCCAGCCAATTTCCCTCAAGTTTGGGGCAGTCAGAGGCAGCAGTGCTAGGCAGCAGCCCTTTTAAAGAGCCTCCCTGCGGAGCATGAGGGCTGCATAGCACAAGTGCCCATAGCACACTTGCTTGTTAAGTGAAGTGGAGCTTGTTATGTGAAGCAAGATTTCTTGGAAATTTTGCTTGTTATGTGAAACGCGTGTTAAGCGAGGTGCCACTGTATCCTCAATTTCATTATCTCCACCCCATTTTGCTTCTCCCATCTGGGACTGGATTCTACCTTCCTTATAGAACAAGTAAAAATTGCAAAGAAGAGGAATCCAGCAGGGTGAGAACAGAACTCAGGACTGTTCTAGGCTTAACAATTTGCCTTCGCTATCCAGAGAACATAAGTTGTTAGAATGCGGTAAAACAAAAAAAAGTATTTACCAGATCTTCTTGTCCATGCACCACTGCCAAATGAGCATCTTTTTCTGCACAGTCTTTCTGGCTGTTGTTCCAGGTTTGTTTAATTCTGGAAACCCAGAAGCATTTGTCTTCATAAAGCACCCAGTTTTCTGGGCAGAATTTGCAGCTGGAATTCTCTGGAAGAAGGAAAAAGGAACCTAAATGGATCAGCCCTAAATGCCATCTATTCTCTTACTGAAGCTCCTGAAGATATTCATGCTGATACAACTGATCACTACTTATGAGTCAGCTCATGGAATTAAAGGCTTACTGGATTTGACAGTTTTGTTCTTCTCACGCAAATTGATACAGAGAGTTGGGCCACAATCCCGAGCCTACTAGTTGGAAGTAAGCCCACTGAATTGAGCAGGACATCTTTCCAAGTATCCTTGTACAAGACTGGGCTGTTAGTAGCTTGTACTGAGATGCTAGCCTAAGAATTAGCAGTCACTATTATATTGGTAGATATTTATGGAAAACCAGAAACCCAGACTCACAAAACAATGTGAAGATTAGGAATTTATTTAAGTGTCCAGACCTATCAAGGTTCCAATTTTACCAGCCTGGGAGTAAGCCTTACTGAACACAGTTGGATTTACTTACGAGAAAATATGCATATGTAAGGCTTACAAATTATGGTCTCTTCAGATATGCCAGCAACTTCATATGATCTCTGGCCCACAAACCAGTAGTGGGCTTCAGGGGGTTCTCACCGGTTCTATAGAACCCTTTGCTAATGAGCGCCTGGTTCTGAGAACTGGTTACTAATGGGACATAAAACCTGTTGTTCTATGGACATAGAACCTGCTGTTAATTTAGGTTATTAGGACAGAGAACCTGTTGTTAATTTATTTGAATCCCAGCACTGCCCCAAACCAGAAAACAAATATATGGGTCGTGATCTAAAAGTTTAAAAATCCAACTGATAGAACTTTCTAATAATCCAGCTGATTTCAATGGGAAAGATATTAAATATATTTTTTACTTTTTCTTTTGAAGCTCCCTTTGACTCAATCATACCCCCTTTGTTCAACAGTCCCCACACTTGTAGTCCCCACATTTGTAGTATTTTTAGATACTCATGGGGATGATAGTTTTCTTACATAAATTACACCACTAGAAGTCACTTTAAAACATAACGAAGCCACTTCCTACTGATTTTTCATTTTTTTTTTCTCATGGTACACAGACAAGGCACTCAAATTGTCAAGGTTTTTAATGTGTCAAATTGTCACACTTCAGTTTTTGGACAATTGTCTAGGCATACTGCATTGTAGATGGAGCGGCTCAAATCTCCCAATGACTATACTGATAAATTATCCTCCCTCAGACTCTTGTGGCATATCTGTGGATCATTCATGGCATACTGGTTGAAAATTGCTGACCTTCTGGGTCAAACTCTTTATCCATGTAGATCAGGAGTCTCCAAACCTAGGCCCTGGGGACAGAAACAGCCGTTGGTGAGACTTCATCTGGCCTTTGGCAAGCCCCCTCCATCCGACCCTCAGGCAAGTCCTGTAATCCTCCAGAGGCAAGCGGAGCGCCACACATCAAGAGGGTATTTTGAGGGCTGGGGAAGCCTGAGACCTGCTCTGTCCATGTATGAAAGTACTTATGAAACTGGTTTGAAGATCACCCTCTCTATGTGTGTTGGAAAGTGTTTATGAACTGACTTGAATTCATTTATTCACAGACAAGTCATGTCACTAAAGCTGTAATCCAGAAGTGCACTTAGGCTACCCTAATTATCACTGGGGTGGCCTAATTCCAAGATGGGGGCAGCCCAGTTATGCCAGAAAAGGCTTGGAGCAGCCTGACTCTACAATCCAGAGTAACTATGGGTGCACGTAAGAAACATTACGTGTACCCGTAGTTACTGCACCACCTAGTGAAAGCCTATGGGAAATTCATATTGCAATCCAGAGCAAATTGTTCTTACACTGGAGCAAGGACTCCCCATAGTTACTCTGGATTGCACCCTAAGTCAACATAGGATGCCCCAAGACAGATGGACCTGGGCTGCCCTGGTTGTGCCAGCCTAGGCAGTTCAGGAGAAGCATGTTGAAGACATGTTCAACATGGCCTAGAACAGAGCAGTTATGCTATATACACAGTCTGTTTCTCAGGCAGAAATTCCCTCTTCCAGCTTCTCAGAGTTAGACTAACTAAGGAGCAGGTATAAATCTCAGTAGACCCATAGGGGTCCATGATAAGGCAGAGTAAGAATGGCAGTGTTGACAAAAAATCTGAGTTCTTGGCCAGCCTACCTGCAACCCCTGCCTCTCAACCTCAGGATATGGTACAACTACGGGATACAGCAGGCCACTCCAACAAGCCCCTTGCATCCACTGTAAACTGCTGTAAATCCTCATGCTGCAGCTGTTCCTGGTTGTCAGGGTCTCCTTATAAGGTAGGCACCACAGCTGTTCCTTGTTCAGTGTGATCTGAGGGGGGTCTCCTCGGAGTGATCACTCCCCAGGTTTCACTGACTTGGTGCCTACTGAGCATGCTCTGGCGCAGCTAGGGCAGCCCAGGCTACCTGATTCACTGGATCCAGCACAACTTTCTGCTGTGGATTCAGAATAGTAGGGGTAGCCCAGCCAGGGCACACTTCACTGCCCTAACTCTGGATTGCAGCCTATTATAATCATTTATGTAAATTTATTCAAATTTGAAATGTAAATAAATTCTTTTCTTCTTCCGGCCCGTGACATAGTAGCAGAAAGACACAGTGGCCTCAAGTCAAAAAATTTAGAGACACCTGATCTAGATGAAGTCTGAGACCCAGTAGGACATGATGTTTTTAAGTACAGTCTAGAATCTGCTATGGAAGCTGTTCTCAAGCTTTTGAACAAGACCTGTTCTTAGCCCTGTCTAGAGGTGCTAATTCATCCGAGACCTTCTGTATGCATGCAGCTACTTTATCAAGCTATGCTCTTTTCATGCTGATGTCGCCCTGGAATTACCAGCAGAGTAACTGTCATTCATCTTGCACAGAAACCGTCGCAAGGCCTGGCAAACGTCCATGCTGGTACCGTGTTTTGTTTCAGGGCTAAAGTTTCGGAAGTCGTAGGTCTCCTTCACAGCATTCAGGGCTTTTTTGGTCTGCAAAACTAAACATGACATTCATTTATGTAAGAGACTGAATATGAGTTTAAGATATAGTCTTTTCCAGCAATTATAATAATTATTATTTAACATCACAATACTTGAAAGAAAGAAAGAAAGAAAGAAAGAAAGAAAGAAAGAAAGAAAGAAAGAAAGAAAGAAAGAAAGAAAGAAAGGTTAGTTATTTCAATTTATTCAATTCAATGACTGGTTATTTAGATTTGGTTATTGGGCACCTGGTGCCTCCATAGCGTAGAGAACAAACAATAGAAGTTTTATCTTCTGGGACAAATAGTGATTGTAGTGGAACAAAGTGTTAATTCCTCCTCTCCCCATGTTCTGGTCTCAGTCTGTCTGACACACATATCCACAGCTGCTGTTTACTTATGAACACCTTGGGTATCATTATCCATGATTCCCAAAGATACCCACCTTGGGTATCCTTCCAGAGTGCTATAGCACAGGGGTGTGTAACCAATGGCCTTGGAGGTGTGCTAATAGTGTTTGGTGCAAGGGAATTAGGTGTAGGGGAATTAGGTCTAGGGCCATTGATATAAGTCCCCCTCCACCAACAAGGCACACCCCACAAGGTGTGCCTTGTCAAAAAAACTGATGATGTGCCTTGACAGTTTTAGCACCTTGTCACTGTGCTGGAAGATGGAAAATATTGAAAATTACTGTCCCGAAGAATTATCTTTCTCGTATACAATCGATTAGAGAGTCTCACTGTGCCAAAAGGCCAAAATCCATCACTGATGTTTCACTAGCTTGTATGTTGCCCAAACACATGGGTGTGTGGTGTGCAGCCTCCACATACTCACCCCAAATCCCCAAAGTTATCACAGCACCAACAAGCATGAGGATTAAGATACATGCAGACCAGCCAATGAGACAAGGAGTGCGGCAAGGTCTTTTCAGAAGATCTGCAAAAACCAATAAAAGTAAAACAGTCTCCGTCTATATTTTCTTTATCAATAAAAAATGGAGCAAAACTACTTTCTTACAATAAACAGAGCTGGAAGAGAGCAAGGGATCACTGAGCCCCCATGGCTCAGTACCCCAAATACTACTTGAACAAACCCAAGGCCATTGTTTCAATAACCCTTTCAAAAAAGTTGTGTTTCATACACAGTTGTCCTGAAAAAACAATTGAGAAACTGGAAGATTTTCTAGGATCAATGTGAGTTATTAATTTCCAGCACTGCTAATAGGATTGATTCAGTTGTTAATAAGAATCTTCTAAATGTTAATAAGAATCTTCTAAATGTGCCCCATGAGTTATTGCTAAGGGCCAGTGGCATAGTTAGAGGGGGTGCAAAGCGCTATGTTTTGCCGGGAGCCTCATTGCAGCATGCAAGCAGCTCTACCTCCCCCCCTTCTCATCTATTCCAGGTGTTTGCCTCTGTTTTGCTCCTACTACCCAGAATGGCTCTGAAGGGAAATAACAAAAGGCAGTAGTGTCAGCATAGAGTAGGGGCAAGACAGCTGCAGGAAAAGGTGGATCGCATGTGGCTGTGACAGTGCATGCCAGATGGTTTCTGCCATTTCTGCAACCTCTCTGCCTCCCGTTCTCTCCTAAGACTAATGCAGGTCCAAAGAGATCCGATACAGAGTGGGAGTCTTATGCAAAGAGATTTAAGAGTCTTATGCCTCCTCTGCTGTAGCCTTCCAGTTTCTCACCCTCACTGGAAACAATGCAAACAATGCAGCACAGTGTGCAATTGGGATCAAATTCATATAGTATACAAAGCTGTTTAGTATAGTATACAAAAGCTGTATACTATAGTATACAAAATAGTATACAACATAGTATACAAAATGTATACTATAGTATACAAAAGCTGTCTATAATCACTAGTCCATTTGATCAAGGGAGAGGTTTCCCAACTCGCAGATTTGACAGTTACTTTGTGCATTTGAGTTAAACCATAGAGGCTGTAATCCTGGGAGTTAGGCTAGCCTATCTTCACTGGTCTGGTATACTTTGAAGATAGGCCAGCCAACCTATACCAGAGAAGGCTTGGGCCAGTTTAGGTCTACTTAGGCTGGCCCAAGACAGATGGAACGAGGCCAGCCTATCAGGGCTAGCCTAATCAGCTCGGCAGGGTTATGTTGAGCATGGCCTAGAACAGAGCAGTTAGGCTATATCCAGACCCTGTTTCCAGGGCAGACATGCCCCCTCCCAACTTCTCAGACTTGGCCACGTCAGAGCATAAATCTGAGTAGACCCATGATAAACCAGAGTAAAAATGGAAGCAAATTTTTTTCTAATTTTTAGGCTAGCCTAATTATCACTCCTACCTCTCAACCTCAGGATATGGCACATTAACACCAGCCCACCTCAGGATATGGCACAACTCCTACAGCCCAGTGAGCATGCTGCCCTTTTGTTGCAGCAGTTAGGCCAGCCTGGAGACCTCTTAACTCTATGGATTTGACCTGTGTCAGCCTAGAGGCCTCCTAGCCATGTGGATTTGGCCGAATTGTTAGCTCAGAATAGGCCAACTTAGGCCAGCTTAGCTGGGCCACTCTCTCTAGCCTAAGAGCACAATCTAGAGCAAGTTCAGCCTGCTCTGCCCTAACTGCTCTCTCCTAACTATTCTGTATCCAGAGCAGAAAGTTATGCTGCATCCAGAGAGTCAGGAAGCCTGGGCTGCCCTAACTGCTCCAGAGCATGCTAAGTAATTGACACATGGGGAGGACTTGCTCCTGAGGGACACCCCTCAGATCACACTGAACAAGGAACAGCTGTGGTGCCTACAGTGGTGACACGACTCTGCGCATCACCTGGTGCAGACGTCTGTGTGCCACCCCTGGGATGCGCACACCCCCCTACCTGGACTGCGCAGTCGCCAAAGTTGGTGCTTGCGCAGTTGTTTCTGAAGCCAACTCTGACGCCTATGCAGTACTTTTCTGAAGACTTTTGGCTTCAGAGGAGACTGTACAGGCGTCAGAGTTGGTGCCTGTGCAGTACTCTTTCTGAAGCCATTAGGCTGCCAGTCCACCTCCTGGCCGTGCAGAGGCGTGGACTTCCTCTGCTCTAAGGAAGTCTCATCTGAAGCTGTTCGGCATGCTTAGTGTGTTTCTGCACAGTGCACCTCAGCTGGCCATATGGGCCAGATCCGAGGACGAGTGGCAGCTTCTGGCTGCTGCTCCGCTTTGGAGCAGGCCTGAATGGGCACGCTGACACCTGGGGCCTGCCAAAGGACAGTCAAACTCCTCCGGCACATCACCCCATACAGAGCGTGTCACCCAATGCAGCCCACACCAGCCACACCAGTCTGGTGACGCCGCTGGGTGCCTGCCTTATAAGGAGTCCCTGATGAGATGCCAGTACATTCTACAGTGAATACAAGGGGCTTCTTGGAGTGGCCTGCTGTATCCTGAGGTTTGTGGGCAGCCATAGTTTGTTCCATATCCTGAGGTTGAGAGGAAGGGGTTGCAGCTAGGACGGCCAAGAACTCAGATTTTTGGTCAGCACTGCCATTCTTACTCGGGCCTTATCATGGACCCCTATGGGTCTACTCATTACTATACCTGCTCCTGAGGTGGTATAACTCTGCGGGCTGGAAGAGGGCATTTCTGCCTTGGAAACAGGCTTTGGATACAGAGTAACTGCTCTGCCCTAGGCAATGCTAAACATGCCCTCAACTTGCCTCCCCTGAGCTGCTTAGGCTGCCCCAGTTAGGGCAGAGCAGGTCCACCTCTCTTAGGGCACCCTAAGTTGCCTTGCTCTGCCCTAAGCCTCTTCCAGAGTAACTGGGCTGGAGCATCTTGCAGTTGCTCCAACCTAGTGTTAGATAGGGCAACCTAAGGGCTCTTATGTGGACAGATTAGTTGCTCTGGATTGTGCTGTAAGTCAGGATTGAATCACCTAAATGGAAATACGGAGGTTTTGCATAAGTACTTACTGTAGTTGTCAGCCAAGTGAACAATTTTCCCCCAACATTTTTTTAATGTATAGCTCACTCTTCTTCTGAGGAGGTGCAAATATCAAATAGAAATTTCCCCTATGTAAAGGTCACACTAGCTGAGACATGAAATAACATGTGCAAATACACATCAATTTATCTAGTTGTGGTTTTCTTGCTGATAGAAGCCTATTGAAAGCATAAGATCAAAACACAAAGAGAAAGCACAAAGAGAGGAGGTTTTATATCCATGTGGTTTTTTCGACCCACAGAAAGTCAAACCTTGAAATAGCTATTGGATCTTGGAAGCAGTGGCATACCTAGGGGGTGCAAAGCACTGAGTGCTCCATTTTGTTCCCATCACCTTGAACAGTTCTGCCCCTTAGATGATGCAGTGAGGCTCCCTGCAAAACTTAGTACAGATGGCATAGCATCTCCTCTAGCTATGCCACCACACCCAGAACTTTCATTTTATAACACACAAACCTAATATGACTTCCAGGGTGTCATAATATGATTTATCAGAAAAGGAAATCCACCTGAAACACCGCAGTAGGTCTCTTTTTTAGGTAAGACAATGTTCATATTCCTTCAGCTCTTAAGATTTATGAGGCCAAAATATTACCACAACTTTTGTATGGTTCTTCAGTGTGGTTCTTCAGTTCTTCCTCTTGAACAACCCCAGACTAAAGCTGCAGTCCTGAACACACTTCTCTGGGAGTAAGACCAGGGCTTACTTAAGAGTGGACATGGTTAGATTGTATGGGTCTGTCCTCTGATCTCTTGGTTCTCTCTTCGAAACAGGAACTATATTCACTACTTAAGCAGAGACTTGCTGATACTGAATATCAAACACTGCTCAGCCAGGCCACCCAGTCCTGTTCCCCCGTGATCCGTGAATATTCATATTCCACTAGTCCATATCCAAACGACCTCTTGCCTGTCTCTTACCCTGCCTTAAAGAATGTCATGCTATTACCCAAGCCAGATTTAACATGGTTCCATAGGCTGTATCCTTGGGGTGGTATACTGGGACTCCTTTATCAGATCGACACTGTTCCTGCTCGCTGATACAGATTGAGACTCTATCATATATTATTTTTGCTTGCCCAGTTCATTCTGATCTGCGTTACATTTATCTAGAATTGTACTTGGAGAAGAAATCTAGGCTTCCAAAGCAATCAAAACTTTTATTCCTACTAATGATGGCCAATACACATGTTAATGGATGTGGCTAAATTTTTGTTGTCAGTCACAAGAAATTCTGAGTGCTAATAAGAGTCACTTGATACATCTGTAGGTTGTTTTTACTCATATTTTAACTTTATTGTTGTTGTGACTGTAATTGTTGTCTTTGATGCCAATACAGGTCTATCTATCTACACCAGTGATTTTCAACCAGTGTGCCGTGGCACAATGGTGTGCTGAGGATCATTCTCAGGTGTGCCAGGGGAATTTGGGGTTTGACATTCATTAATAGGAAAATGGGGGGACTTGAACAGTCTGGTGTGCCTTGTCAATGGTAAAAACAATTGATTGTGTGCCTTGACAATTTCAGTGCCTTGATAAGTGTGCCGTGACATGAAAAAGGTTGAAAATCACTGATCTACACAGCAAAATTTAAATGATACTTTTGTTTCTCAATACTTCACAAAAGTGGAATATAACCATTTCATAAGGTAAACATTAATCTGAAAACCATGCAGACAAGTTAGGGAAATTTTTCAGTTAGGGAACTTTAAAGGGAACTTTAAAAATTGCTGCACCCAGGATATCACCCAGGTGAATCTTTGAGGAGGGGGAATCCTTTCCCACTCAATAACCGCAGCCATGGATTGCTAAAAACAAAGCCATGTATGAAATGTGAGGAGGGCCTTATCACTTAGAAGCCTCCCAACCTTTACCAACACATGGAGCAACAAAAACATATTGCATAAGGATTTCATGAATGCGGACAACCAGCAACCATCTGTCAGCAAACCTTCCCGTTAGTCACTCATATTCACCCCATGATTGACCACAATCTGAGATTCATGAAGCTTTTGCTGTGGATCAAATGGCAACGATACTGAAACCTTCAATTCAAACAAATAAGCTCTTATTTACCATCCATCTGAGTTTCAGGACCGCGTCTCCTTTGATTGTCCATTGGCCTGAAGTTAAAGTAACACGGGGCATCCTCCATCTGGGACGGCGTTCTGGGACCAGTTTCCACACATATGACATTCCCTGTTAAGGACTGCAAACAGACAGAGAGAGGCAGAGCATCCTTCTGATTATCAAGCCCTGCTCTGATATGAAAAACAACACTATGACTTCGCCAGGAAGATTTATCAGGAAATGGTGCCCCTATACTTGACTAGCTCTTGACACCTCAGCTGCGATCTTCTTGAGGTTGCCAATAAGCTTTTCGAAACACACAAA
Source organism: Cryptoblepharus egeriae (assembly GCA_030015325.1). Classification (NCBI taxonomy): domain Eukaryota; kingdom Metazoa; phylum Chordata; class Lepidosauria; order Squamata; family Scincidae; genus Cryptoblepharus; species Cryptoblepharus egeriae. The sequence continues at coordinate 14,796,035 of JAREYC010000002.1, forward strand.
CCACCACTTTCCACTTCAGTATCAAAACTAGCTGGAGAAACAAATAGAGGAGTTGCTTTGATGAGCATGATTTTTGACTAGAAAATCGTGCAAGGGAGGTCAAGTTTTTCAATAAGTAATACAATAAGGATTATTCCCTGAAGCTGTTTTTGGTCAACATAAGAAGAGCACTGCTGGATCAGGCCAAAGGCCATCAAGGCCAGCTTCCTGTATCTCACAATGGCCACCAGATGCTTCAGGGAGCACGCAAGAAAACAACAGACCTGCATCCTGCTACCCTTTGGTATTCTAAAATCAGTATGTTCACATACCCATCATGGCTAGCAACCTTTGACTTTTCCTTCAGAAACTTGTCCAATCCCTTTAAAGGCATCTAGGCCCGATGCCATCACTACATCATGTGGTAAGGAGTTCCACAGACTAATTACACACTGGTTAAGAACAGGTACTTTTGGTTGAAAGTGGCCTTGGGATCAATGGATGAATGACTGATGTTATCCTAATATCCAACTGTAAATTCTTAGGGTCAAAAACCCAAATGAAAGTGCTAATATCCATGCAAATTAGGCAAAATTATGTTATATTATAGCAGGGGAAGAGCTAGTGTAGTGTAGTGTCTTTTCCAGTGGTTGTTACAGGTGTCTTTTCATTTCTTTTTAGAATATGAAAACTTTGGGGACAGGGAGACATTTATTTAATTGTTTTGCTACATAAACCCCTTTGTGAAGTACTTTTTGCTAAAATGCAGTAGATCAATATTAACTAATGGCAAAAGCAATAATATAGACCTTGCTGCTGGTGTATATATTAAGGAAAATATGTAATTATGAAAATTATGAAAAGTAATCTTATCAACATACGTACGCATCGTTTTCTAAGAAGTAAGTCCCAAAGTATTCTAATTGGGTTTTCGAATTGGCAGACAATTTAAAATGAGTTACATGTTCTTGTCTTAATTTTGCATGTTTCCCAAAAAACTGTTAACCTTCAGTTTAATAGAATAATAGGAAGGGGTTCTCTTAATGATGAAAGTCTATCAAACCAAATGCACTGAAGTTAATGAAGACATTCATCTACAAAATGTATACATGTAATTTTCAAAGGAGTAAAGTGTTCCTATCTAAAGACTGAGGAATCAAGCTGTGTTAAATTGAGGGGTCCAGTCCTGCTGGAAGAAAGAGCCCCTGAGTTCAGACCAGTAGCTGAGCTGTACCAAAGTCCATAGGATTTTCTTATCTGGTAGTTCACCTGGATGTCAGCAGATTTCCACACACTCAGACACAAACATGTCAATCCCCATGAAAGAGGAGTCTGCCATCTGCAGTCTTCTCCAATAAGGTGGAGAAACGGGGGGGGGGGTGTCCTTGCTTCCCATTTGCAACAATTCCAAGCTTCCCCACTGTTAGGGTTGCCATAATTCTCTTCCACAAAACCAGGATAGGATCCTCTGTCCCATTTGCCAGTGAGTGAACACAATCCCCCAAAATCAGGACTATCCCTGTTTTTGGCAAGCCTACCCGCTGCAGAGAAGTGAGCTTGTGGACAACTCCACCGTGCTTTGGAGAGAGGGCTTGATTTCTGAGTAAACCGAGGTAGCACATGGGTGGGACTTTTACCTCCCAAAAATTAAATGGAATCTCTCGTTTTGCTAATGCTTAAATAAAAAAAATCCTTATTTTCGCTCTGCCTTACAAGAGGCCTGTGTTCAGATTTGTGCAGCTGCTGAAAACAGTTTTCAAAAGAAAAGAGTTATGCTGCCAATTGGCCTCCCTAATTTGCTCAGAGGTAAATCCTATTGTGTTCAAAAATTGCAGCCTAACAGCCCAGTCTTATCCAACTTTCCAGCAGCGTCCTCAAAGTTATAGTCTCTTATCTTCTATGACTTCCTGCTTCCCGCTGCAGGATGCACCCTATTGACATGGTTGCTTCATTCCAGGAAAGTTAGTTAGGATTGAGCTGCCAGTTGATGTGAACCTCGACTACCCTTAAAAGGGAAACTAAAGGGATTACTCCTTAGTCTTTTTCCTGCTCAAAACATAAACAGCTCAGAGCAGTGATTTATTTCCAGGTTTCCTTCCTTAGGGAATTTTAGATCTGTGTCTTAGGGCTGGAGGCTGTTGGAAAGATATTTAAGCCTAACAAGAAGAGGATCACCGTACTTTACTTTCACATAGTAATATGTAATCCACTTTCAACTAGTACGCTGTTTTTGCTCAATAAGAAGTGAGCTATATTCGTCGAACACTGTGAGAATTGAATATGAATAACTGCTGATAGCGCTCCTGTTCTGTTTTCGTCTTTTTTTAACATAGAAAGTCACTTTCTCCAGAGTTTTCCCACTGATGTTGATGTAGATTAGAGGTGACAGCAGACTGAAGGGGCATAAAAACCTAAGGACATAAAAGCCTTCATTGGATCAGGCCACGGGCCCATCTAGTCCCGCTTCTTGTATCACACAGCGGCTCACCAAGGAGCACATAAGACACCTGTATACTGGCATTTTTGAAATTGCTCACAGCTACATCTATCTATGCACACATACACACTCTGCAAAACTTAGTGCTATGCCTTTGTAGATATGCTACTCATTGTAGTAAATACAGTAAATATATTTTACTGTATCCAACCTTCAAGCACATGTAGGATGACCATATGACCAGAAAAACCCGGATTTGTCTGGATTTTTAGCCTCCTGTCCGGGTGTCCTACATTTTGGCTTCATTGTCCTACATTTTGGCTTCATTTTGAAACTTTGCAATAGTGCACAGTACCCCATCATGCCATATGTCGTTGGATTCATATTGAAGAGCAGAATCCAATACAAAAATCAGTTTGGAGATAACTCCTTCCTATCAAAAGTTATGGTCAAAAAACCAAAACCAAAACAACAAAAAATATACTTTTTGGCAATTTTTTAAAGCGGGTAGGAATTTTGGCCTGGGATTAGGAATTTTGGCCCTGGGGTTCAGGAATAATCTGGTCACCCTGAGCACGTGCTGCATTCGAATGTGAGAAGGTCATGGAAGCTTGCAACGGCACTGTGCTGGTATAGCGATGTGTATCCTGAGGTTGGGTGGTGTCGTTGTGCTATATCCTGAGGTTGAGAAGCATGGGTTGACCTAGGACTCTGAATTTTTTTGCCATCGCTTCCAATTTTACTCTGGCTTATCATGGACCCCTATGTATCTACTCAGATTTATTCCTGCTCCTTAGGTGTTCTACCTCTGAGGAGCTGTGAGGGGCATCTCTGCACTGGAAACAGGCTCTAGATACAGTGTAACTGCACTGTTCTAGGCCAGGCTGAACATGCCCTCAACGTGCCTCCCCTGAACTGCCTGGGCTGCACAGCCCAGGTCCATCTGTCTTGGACCAGTCTATGCTGACTTACGCCAGCCAAAGCCTATCTTAGAATTGGGCCACCCCATTGAGAAACAGGCTAGCCCAAATGCACTATAGGATTGCAGTCTTAGCCTTGATTGTTTTTCTAAAGTAAGCCTTATTATAATCAGTGGAACTCACTCCTGTGTAAGGGGGCAGATTGCAGCCTAGAGACGTAAAAGACTAAGGGCAGGTTGAGTTAAAAAAATTTCTTTGTATTTTCTATTTTGGATTACAAGCGTGCTTCTGAAACGAATTGTGCTTGTAAAGGTACCACTGTATACACCTTGCAACTGGTGCAATGTAACAATGCAATCCTATGCATGTTTACTCAGCCTGCCCTGAGCCCCTAGAGCAGTGGTTCTCAATCTTCCTAACGCCGTGACCCCTTTATAAGTTCCTCATGTGGGGACCCCAACCATAAAATTATTTTATTGCTACTTTTTAACTGTAATTTTGCTACTGTTATGAATTGTAATGTAAATATCCGATATGCAGGATGTATTTTCATTGTTACAAATGAAATGTATGTTCTATGCACACATTGAACAGAATGGGATTTATTTCAGAGTAGGCACCCATAGGATTGGGCCCTGAGGCTGCAATCCTATCCACATTTATATGGGAGTAAAGGCCCCCTGACTATAATGGGATTTATTTCAGAGTAGGCATGCATAGGATTGGGCCCTGAAGCTGTCAGTCAGCCCCAGTGCGCGCGCAGCTACAGCTGGAGGTCTGGCCAGCCTGACCTGGTCCCCTGTACCCCTGCACCCCGAGGAAAGCTCTAGGTGACCCCCAAAGGGGTCTGGACCACCACTTTGAGAAACACTGCCCTAGAGAGAAGTGGGCAGTCAACTCAGAAGTAAGTCCATTATGGTCAATGAACCTTACTCCCAGGAAAGTGTGGATAGCATTGAGCTCCTGGAGAAAGTTATGTTGTCAGTGCAATCCTATGCACATTTACTCAGAAGTAAATCCTATTGTGCTCAGTGTGCTTACTCTCAGTTAAGTATGATTAGAATGGCAGCTTCTGCGAGTTAAGTCAGGCTGCCATCTGAGCCACCCTTTCCTGGAAGTAACTACCATTGAGTATAATGGGAGTTTCTTCTGAGTAGACATGCGCAGGCTTTGCCCTGAGTCACTCAATCAGGGGAAACTGCTGTCCCAGCCAGCCAGAGTGACTGTGATAGCCTCAGCCGAGAAGTGCAGCAATAGCCTAACCCAGCCCAGCTGCAGAGCATCTCCTTTCCTGTGCAGAGCTCAGTCTGCTCCAGAGCCAGAGACCAGCCTTCACGTGCCCTGCTCAGCCACTTCTGCTGCTGCTGCACCCCAAGGTATGCCAACCTGAAGGATGGGTAGAGCCAGGGTAACCAGATGTCCTCTTTTTCCAGGACATGTCCTCTTTTTTAGCCTTGAAAAAAGTCTTGTCTTCCATTTCCTTGTGAGTAGACAGCATGTAGAGTGCTTGTAATTCATAAATTATATGTCGCAAATTAGATCATTGAGTTTTATAATAAGCGATATTGTGTTTAAATAACCACTTGAAAGCAAATATCTACTAGTATTTTCAGCTTTTATTTTCTCATGCCCTACTTTTTCTACACTTTGGGGAGGTTGTGTCCTCCTTTTTAATTTTGACATATGGTCAACCTTGGCAGGCTAGAGTTGCACTCAGGGCAGTGATGGGATTCAAAGAAATTAACAACCCGTTCTATGCCTATCTGGCAGCCACTTTTAATTGGCTATTTTAAAACTTTATATGTCCTATCTCTCATTAACAACCGGTTCTATAGAGTAGGTGAGAAACTTTTGGAGCCCATTGACCAGATCTCCAAGAACTGCTTCATACTGAGTGTGGTGTCTGCAGGCGCACTGTCGTGTGAGAGAGTTCTTGGCCGACACACAGATTGCAGTTCTCGACCACCCTCCTTATTCCCCAGATCTCACACTATGTGACTTCTGGCTCTTCACCAGGCTGAAGACTGTGCTCAAAGAAACCCATTTCACCTCTATAGAAGAGATCAAGGCCACTGTGACGAGGGAGCGAAGGGGCCAGAAGGAGGAGGACTTTGCTGAGTGCTTCCGTGGGTGGCAGAAGCAAATGCAGAAGTGCATTAACTCGGGGGGGGGGGGATTTATTTTGAAGGCGGCAATTTCTCTGTCGATTTTGATACTTTGCTCCATGTTTGTGCCACCTCCAGTTGCATGACAAGCTGTATCAGCACTGTGATACACAACAGCCTGAAGCAGAAGCAGAGTGAGCAAGATAAACAATATAGCAGAATAGTGGTGTGCAACACAGTAGTGTGCAATAGTGGTAAGCAATGTCGCGCAACACAATGACATAAAGCAGGGTGAGCAGACAACCGGAAAAACCCCGATTTGTCTATATTTTTAGCCTCCTGTCCGGGTGTCCTACATTTTGCCATCATTGTCCTACATTTTGACTTCATTTTGAAACTTCGTGATAGTGCACAGTGCCCCATCATGCCATATGTCGTTGGATTTGTATTGAAGAGCAGAATCCAATGCAAAAATCAGTTTGGAGATATCTCCTTCCTATCAAAAGTTATGGTCAGAAAAATAGAAAAACAAAAACAAAAAATACGTTTTTGGCAATTTTTTTCAGCCAGTAGGAATTTTGACCTGGGATTAGGAATTTTGGCCTTGGGGTTCAGGAATTTTGGGTTTGGCATCTGGTCACCCTGTTTGAGACATGAATGTGGCTTCCACAGTCTCATATTTTTATTGTCATGTAATTCATCTGATATTGGGGATTTAAATTCACAAACAGTGCAATCCTAAGCATGTCTACTCAGAAGTATGTGTTCAACAGTACTTACTCCCAGGAAAGTGTGTTTAGGATTGCAGCAATAAAGTAACTATGTGTTTCCTTAAAAGCTTTTTATCTTGAATTGTGATTCCCCCAGTTCTGCATCATTGTTCCTCAAATTTTAGTGGGAGAGGATAGGAAGAAAGTAAGAATTGATCAGTTCTGTCCCTGTTCCAATAGTTGCTTCTTCCCATCTTCTTGTCCAGCAGGTCTGCCAACCTCCTTGACCTTCCTCTTCTTACAGACATGATAAAAAATCCTTTTTGTTACATCTGGCATCCCTTGCATTCTGCACTACTGGCGGTTCCTGGTGTAGCCTTCTTTATTTACTAACCCACTTCCTGTATGTGTTCCCCATGTTCATTTTAGGGTTGTTGAGTCACACAACTATTGTGAGAAAGAAGCTGCTCTCCTGGATTTTCAGAACAAAGATTCTGAAAAAAAAATAAACAAGGTATTATTAATGGAAATTGAATGTGCAAAGGCTTTTTTCCCTTTTGAATTATTTTGTATATATGGGCATATAAACATGCCAAGTGATTGTCACCCATGAGCTCTATAGCAAGGTTTTGACACTACAACACATTTGTGAGCAAAGCAGAAACAGTCTGTCTTATAATGTGTTGGAAAATTGGTCTCCAGATCCAAATCTGCGTCCTTGTACAGATTAACCTGGGATACAGTCCCACTGTACTCAGTAACCAGAGTATGTAAGAGACATTTACAAAGATGTAGTTACAGTACCACCTGGTGAAAACCTATGGTAAATTCACATTGCAATCCAGATTAAATTGTTCTTAGTCAGGAGCAAGGACTCCCCGTAGTTACTCTGGATTGTGCCCTAAGAATTATTTCTGAGTAGAAATGCTGAAGATTTTCTGCTAGTAGCATCTATGCTAAATTAATTTGCAATGCAGTCCTAAAAACGTCCACCCAGAAGTAAATTTCTGATGTCTCGGTCCAATACAGGTCCTGCACCGGCAGACCAGCGAGCTGGCCTGTTAACAGGAAGGCTAGGGCTTTCTTGTACACACTGGTGATCCAGGACTTCTGTACCAAATGAGTCTGATATTGGGGCTGGAGTATGATGAGGGCAGGATGGGGAAAGTATTGAATGGGATTGTGGGGTCAAATGTGGCGACCAGAGATAGGGCCTTCTTGGTGGTGGCACCTCGGCTTTGGAACTCCCTCCCCTTAGAACCGAGGAAAGCTCCCTCTATACAGAGCTTCTGGCGGAGCCTTAAAACCTTTTATTTTAAAAAAGCTTTTTAATGGGGCAGAGGTTGGAGGGCTGTTGTTTTATTGTTTTTAACGTATATGTTTTTAGCCTGTATGTTTTAATTGTTTTTATTGAATCGTATTAGTTATGTTTTTAATTATGTTTTATGGCAGCCGCCTTGAGTTGGGCTAATGGCCCGAGAAAGGCGGGATATAAATTTTTCAAATAAATAAATAAATAAATAAATAAATAAATAAATAAATGAATGAATGAATGAATGAATGAATGAATGAATGAATGAATGAATGAATAAATATTCAGAGAACACAGCAGAATTGTAGGTATTTCTCTCTACCTATCCATAGGCATACATGGTGGCTTTATTCACCAAAAGTCCAACTTTTTGCAGATAGCTCAAAGGCTGCACGCATTTTGTCTTTTGGGCTGAAGATTGCAGCTTTTGAATGAATACTTCAATGCTCTTGCAGTCAAGAGATAGGAAGTGAAACAAAGGCTACTCATTTCGTAGAAAAGCTGGGGAGTGGAGGTAAGAAATAAATTTTTTTAAAAAATCCAAATATTTGGATAGCAGCTCAGATGATTTCCCTGAAATTAATTTGAAAGGCAGCCCTTGAGTCAACGTAAAATAGTTTAGCACAAGAATCCTATGATGCACTTTATACCTTTCATTACCTGTATGTAGGAAATGAGGGAAGGATGCTTCAAAACCTTCAAAAATAAACAAAAAAAGATGAAAATTAAAAGGATTAACAGTGCAATCCTAAGCATGTCTACTCAAAGGGAAATGCCATTGTGTTCAATAGTACTTACTCCCAGGAACGTGTGGTTAGGCCTAAGCTTATTAAAGTAAATTGAAGCTACAGTCACCTACTTGGAACTAAGCTCCCTTTGGCTCCCAGCCCAATCCTAACAACGGTAAATCACTATACAGTGATGTAGAAGTGCCAGCGTGGACTACTCTTTCCACAGAGGTTTTTGGCTCTTAAAAAGGGGGACGTTTTTCTCCTTGTTCCAAGCTAAGAGCACACTCCTAACCATGTCTAATCAAAAGTAAATCCCATTGTATTCAATGGGTCTTACTCCCAGGAAAGTATGTTTAGGATTGCAGCCAAAGCCCCAGTGGCTGTAACGAGTCAACTTGGATCTGGACCAGCTCTATAGCTGTTGATCCACACAGGTTGGATGGGTTACAAAAGGGGGTTTGGATATGGTGCTGACACTGCCAATCCTGCCCCATCCCAGGCACAAACTACCCACCACTGCCACATTTGACCCCACAATCCCATTCAATACCTTCCCCATCCTTCCCTCATCCTACTCCAGTCCCAACATCAGACTCCCCAATATCAGACTGTTGGTGCTCCATCAATGTGCATCTTTGCACGCTGTTGGAGTGCCTTTTACAACTGCTGTAAGGGATTTGGCACTAATGGGACAATCATTCTGCCAGTGCTGAAGTCTAGTGGGCAGGTGGTGAGATCATTGTACTACATCCATCCTCACAAATACTTATGGGTTTGTCTGCTTTTATCTTGCGCTCTAGCTGGATCCATGAAGAAGCATACAATTTGTATCATTGTCCTCACTGTTTTTGTCATTGGTTTGGTCATCGCTCTTATCATCGGTAAGGTGCCTGGACATTGATGTTGCTTTATGAAAGTTTCCCTTGCATCCTATAACCCATGTATTTGCATACCTCCCTAGTAAGTCTAAAATAAGTTTTAATCATAGTCAAGCTTTATATGATTTTAAGTATCAGAGAACCTTACAAAAGCAGTGGATCAATTGTCTTACCCCCAAATCCAGAGTAACTATGGGAACACATAAGAGAGTTTACGTGCACCCGTAGTTACTGCACCACCTAGTGAAAACCTATGGGAAATTCATATTGCAATCCAGAGTAACTTGTTCTTAGTCAGGAGCAAGGACTCCCCGTAGTTATTCTGGATTTCACTCATAGTCTTTGTGAGAATACAGACTGGAAGCCAAACTATGAGGCATAAGTTAGAATGTCCATGATCAGGAGCTCTTTAAAAAACAACTCACTAGCTTCATGTGGCTACTTTGAAGAGGTGGGCTTCAGCCTTCCTTCCTACCTGGGTCTCCTGTCTAGATTGCTTCCCTCCTCAGAGGTGGCCCTCTGAGCCTGCAGTCTTATCCACACTTTCATTGGAGTAAATTCAGTTGAGACAATTGAGACTTAGGGCAAAATCCAGAGTAAATATGTGGAGTTCTTACTCCGGTGTAAGAACAACTTACTCTGGATTCCAATATGAATTTCCCATAGGTTTTCACTAAGTGGTGCAGTAACCACAGGTGCACGTAATGTCTCTTATGTGCTCCTATAGTTACTTTGGATTTGGGGGCTACTTCTGAGTAGACAGGCATAGGATTGGGCTCTGAACTCTTTTCCAGAGTTGGAGTTTCAACAATAGTTTCTCTCCTGGAGTGCTGGGGCTGCAATCCAAACCCCCAATGAGGCTGGCACATATCCTGAACTAGCCTAGGGGTGTCACAAAAGTGCTATAAGGCACTTCTGCACTGTTCTGGGGGAGGGGGATTAAGCCAGCGCTCAAACATGCTCCAGCCTCACCACATCACCGAGGATACAGGAAAACAGGTGAGTTATGTCGGCCTAAACTTATTAGGATTGCACCCTGGGTGAAACATACTGGGGGGGGGGGAGGATGTTGTGGGCTAGAGTAACAGGAAATGTTCTGCTCTCTGTACCTCTCTTTACTTTTGCTTTTGCTGACTTTTAGCCAGTCACCATCTCTCAGACTTACCCACCTCCCAGGGTTGTGTGGACAAAAGGGGGGAACTATGTACCCCACTCTAAGCTCACTAGAGGAAAAACAAAAAAATGAAAAATAAACTTTTATTTACTGTTGTAACAGTTCCATGTTTCCATGAACTGTTGCTAGGCTAGCTTTAAGCTACATGATCAGATTGCACCCATTGGTGTATATTTTCAAAATTATGAGAAATACATAGCTGTACATTCAAAATTTTAAAAAGAGCAGTGAATATCTTCCTTTTCTGCTTGTGAGCTTCCCAGAGGCACAGCAAGGATCAGAGGATGCTGAAGTAGATGGGATTTTGGCTTGTTCCCACAGGTCTTCTGTTCTTCAACTGTGATGTGCACAGTAGGTTCTCCAAATTAGAGTGGTCCAAAATATCCTTGATTAAAGTACTACGGAAGTAAATAGCTAGACCCTAATCTGGTTAGGTGGTTAGCTGGCTGTGATGGCTTGGTGGTTAAAGACAACCACCAATGTTGTCAACCTGAAGGTTGGCAGGTCATTGGTTTGAGACCCAAGCACCGCATGACAGAGTGAGCTCCTGTTACTTGCCCAACTCTTGACAACATAGCAGTCTGAAAGCATGTAAATGCATGTTGATAACTAGGTACCACTTGAATGGGAAGGTAACAGCGTTCTGTGCACCTTAGGCATTTTGTCATGCCAGCCATACGATCAAGGAGACATCTTCAGACAACATTGGCTATTCGGCCTTGCAATGGACACGAGTACTTCCCTTACTCTGGTTAATCCCAATTTCTGGTTTATCCCAATTTCTATCCATGATTCTCAGGGCAGGATAGGGCTATTTAATTCTCTGTGTCTTTCTCACTTAACAGTAGGTGTGTGGCTACAACATTGTAGGCACCAAGATTCTGCCTGTCCTCATGGATGGTTTGGATATAAGAAGAAATGCTTCTACTTTTCTAAAGAGGAAAAAAACTGGGAGTCCAGCAGAGTCTTCTGCCAGTTACAAAATTCTTCCTTGCTTGACATCAAAAATGATGAAAAGGTAAGGGATGCAAATATTTAGTCTGTCCTAGAAGTATTCATTTGTGTAAAGCACCATTGATTGATCACTGTCAGACACTACACCGCACGAGAGAAAGCTGAAAGTGTGTTGAATGTAGCAAAGAAAGTCTTAGTTATGTCAGTAGCAAACTTATTTAGATACTTATAACACATATGTTCCATTTATTCCTATGCGGTAGCATCATTCTGCTGCCTGGAAATCCTGAGAGATTTCCTCATATCTTTCAAATATCTTCTAAAAACCCAATTTTGGACTACTCTGGGCACAAAATGTGGGCACTAAACTGAAGTAACTGACTTTGGGCGCAATCCAGAGTAACTATGGGAAGTCGTTGCTCCGGTGTAAGAACAATTTGCTCTGGATTGCAATATGAATTTCCCATAGGTTTTCACTAGGTGGTGCAGTAATGTCTCTTACATGCTCCAATAGTTACTCTGGATTGTAGGGATTGGCTACAGTCCTAAAGACACTTTCCCATTGAACACAGTGGAGCTTACTTTTGAGTAGACATGGTTAGGATTCCTAACACGTTGAGGTTCTACTGCTGCTGTGTTGGCCTTTCATTATAAGAGATCAGGATTCCTCCATCCTTCTCTTTTGTTCTCTATAGGAGTTTCTGATGCATTTCAAAGGTATTGCCAGCTTATGGAGTAACCTTAGGAAAGATTCATCTCAGCAGTGGAAACAGTCTGATGGCAGAAATGTGACGTGAGTCCCCTTCTTTGTTTAATCAACCAAAAGAAATTGCCTTCTTAGTCAGCTTTGCATTTATTTGTTAATGGGATGGATCCCAGGAACAGATTTGTCCTTATCTTCTTCAAGATAAATCTGGAATTGGGGATTGGGTACAATGAGTGTGAAATGCTGAGCAAGAAGCACATTTGGTCTGGATGGGTGTATAGTAGTGCAATCCTATTTGAAGGATTTCTCCTGTGGAATGCACATTATGCCACTGGAGGCTCCTTTACAGCCATTGCAAATGCATCTAGGACTGTGTGCCTGGGCTGGCCAGTGCTGCAAGTGGCAAGCAACCAACTGTGTGCGCAATTGCAAATAGGCACCTACCAGAGGAGCTAAGCTGGCATGTGGAGTCAGAGGAAGGGGAGAGATGTTGAATAGGGTGGGGTGGACAAAATGGGGAAGGACAGGGGTCTTTTTGATGGGATAATCACAGGTACCGAGGACTGGCATGTCTGTGGTGAGGACTGGCACGTCTATGCCCCTCCTCCAAGCAGACATATCTATGATTACAAAGAACATCTTCATGGTGAGTACCCCCACCTTTAAAAAATCTTCATGGTGACTACCCGCACCTTTATTTCTAGAATAAAGCACTGGGGAAAGAATAGGCAAAGCAGGGCAGTGACGGAGAAAAGAGGAAGATCTGGCCTGGGGTGGATTGGTGACAAATGCCAAACCTTGACTCCTTTTCCTGATCCACCATTGTAGATCAACAAGAACTTGAATCAGTGATTGTACTGGCACAAGTCTGAGTTGAACCCTAGTGGCTGCTGTAGCTTAAAATATCCCCTTACCTAAAGATCTCCAGCATCCAAATCTCCTCTGCAGGATACAGCAGATACTGTACCTGCGTCACACCATTGCTGCACAGGGAGATAAGTAGGATTGGGCTATGTACTGCATGTCGGATGACTGCAGCTAGAATGTGGTTGTGTTCATGAAGCAGGATTTTGCTCTTGTTACCTGAGTGTGTTGGTTCAACTATACAGGTTGTGGTCACCATCTCTTGGAAAATATTTGAAAATGGTTTGAGAAGTCCATTGGTGTGATAGTGACTGATAATGATTTACACCCTAATTTCTGTTAGGAAAAGGCCCAACTCTTGCTGTGTTGTGTTGCAGATTGTCGGTCCTTGGAGATGGAGACGCCTCCGGAAACTGTGCATATATAGCAGTCAGCAAGGAAGCCAGTGGTTCCCCCAAAATGGAACTGTACGCTTCAAGATGCAGTACAGAGCACCAGTGGATTTGCAGCAAGCCTGATGCATTTCAGAATCTAAAGGGTGCATGACAAATGATTGGACCAGTGTTCCTCTTAAAAACCTATGGCTGTTCTGTGGTGTCTTCCTAGGGTTGCCGTAATTCTCTTCCACAAAATTGGGACAGGTCCCTATGTCCCACTTGCCAATATGTGAACAGAATCCCCCAGAATTGGGTCTGTCTCTACTTTTCAGGGCATATGGGAATCCTATGTGTTCCTGGTGTTTAGTAATGACAGCATCAAGTCGTTGCTGATGTATAACTCAACATAGCTGCATAGCTTAGTGAGAACATGGATGGGACTTGACTTTATGTTTTGATTGCTTTACCAAATGCTTTCCCACTCCTTGTTCATCTGATGACTGAGCTCCTTCTGTCTCTGTGGACCTGTGGCAAATGAAGGGCTAAAGCAAAGCTGTAATAGTCTGGTGCTGGCTGTGCTAAAAAATACAGCTGTGGTGCTAAAATAATAATAATATTGTGGGTTAGCATTGTATATGTCACCACTGCACTGTCTGTGGCGCCACAAGGCATTCTCAGTCACTAACTGGATGCTGCAAGGCATTCTTGAACACTACCCCCGAACACAGAAACATACAAAAGGGGGGGCATGGAACTAAAAAAGATTGGGAAGCACTGGTCTAAAACCCGGAGAGGCCTGTGCATTTCACTTTCGCTATCACAAAGATAAAAACTGGGTTATCCAGTTCTTACTTGGCTCTCTGGGGTCAGAAAGAGGTGTGGTAGCCTCCGTGGGTACACCTGGGAGTAATTCTAATTAGGGAACAGTGTAATTTAGCTTTATTCAGGAATGATTTTGCTATATTTTTCATGTAATTGTCTGCTAATTTTTGTGCTAAAATCTATATCCAAACACTGTCACTTCTCAAGCCATTTCCCATTCTATATTGTACTTTCCTTTTATATTTTCAATTCCCTCCCCTCCGTTTCATATTTTCAGTAAACCTTTTACCTGACCGTGGTTAAGCCCAGAGCCACGTCCTTGTTCTCCTACACCTGGGCTCTCTTGTACAGCATTAGATTTTTAAGGAATCTCTCATGTAGCTGGAGGTAGATTAATCCAAAAAGTTGCAAGAAAAGTTGAATGGTTTGCTATTTTCAACATCAAGAGTGACAACATAAAGTAGCTTGATAATAACTTGGATGGTGTTGATGTATTTTCCCAAAGGAAAGCATATGAAGCATTTCTAAATGTGAAGAAGTGGTGCCCATTTCTGATCTGAAATTCACAAGACAGAATGTATTTGGTGCTTCTGATTACAGTACTGTACTTTTTGTATCATCTTAGTAGCTGAATTTGCACTAGGTTTGCTAGAAACAAATGGAAAGCTTTAAAAGGGAGATATTTTAAGCTCTTTTGGACTGACTTTTGGGTGAAAACAGGTGAGCCCTCGTATCCACATGGATTGATTTCTGGTACCTCCTACAGTTATCTGAAACTGTGGATACAGGGAATGCTTGCTCCTTTCCTTTGGAACCAAGGGGAGAAGAGCTCCTGTTTGTATTTGTTTTGTATTTTATTGTGCTTGTAGAGTATTTGAGTTTTTTGGTCTGTATTGTATTATATTGTATTTGGGGTTTCTGGATCAAGAGTAAATTGTTTAATTTCTTGTAAGTAGTTGTGATTTTGTGCCAAACCTGGCTCCTTAGCCATCAACAGTTCTCTTTCCTTTTTCTATATTTTTATAGAAATATATAATATCTGTATGTATCCATACATCAACCTTATGCATATAGTATTGATTACAAAAGTACTTTAAAAATACAGTTTGAAATAGGGCCTACATTTCCCATCTGGTGTGGGCCTCCATACATCTCCACACAGCATCTCAACCCACGCAGTGAACCTCTGCACACCGTCCCCCACCCCCTGTGCACCACCCCCCCCCCCAAGCAGCAAGCACCATCAGGTTCCAAATAGTGGGTCCTTACATCACATAAAGAATTTCCTTTCTAAATATCTTACTTCTAGGTGCAGGGATTGGGACTGGGTTTGATCAGTTTTCAATGTTAAGTATAGGGACGAAAACGTGTTGCACCCCTTTTCTAAAAATCGGTTCTTACCGGGGGAGGGTTAGGCCAGTGCACAGACATGCGCTTGCTTTCCTACATCAGCACAAGTATGGGAATATGATTAGTTGTGCTGGCCTAGGTTAGGATTGCACCTTTAGACTTCTTTGTTGAACAAATGTATGGTTTGGAGCAAAAATCCTTAATATGGAACAGATGAGAGAGGCAGAGCTGAACTGAAATTGCTATTTCAGTTTGCTATTGCTATTACCCCAAATAGTTGTTATCTGTCAGGCACATTAAAGGGGGGATGCAAGAGGGAAACTACCAGTCCCAGGATAAAAAAAATTGGGCTGGAAGCCAAAGAAGCTGGAAATTTTGTGGGATAGAAAACATTTGCAAAGGTTGTGTGAAGACCTGCATTCTCATGTTGTGCAGGTCTATATGGTTTGATGTATACTGTAATTGGTAGAAATTCTGATAAAATTAAAGTGGAAATTCTGATCCAATGGAGAAGAAAAGGCCCCAAAGGAAACATTTACCCCAAAAGGGGTCTGAAAGGAAACATTTACCCCAAATAGGGTCTGAAAGGAAATTTTCCCCAAAAAAGGGGCCTCAAAGACATTTTGTGTCCCATGTGAAAATTCCTCTCAGAGGCCCTGGATTTTCACATCCCCACACAGGGCAGCCTTTTACAGGGTCTGTGGGGAAAGCGTCCTGGAGACAAGAGGGGGGCAGCAGTCTCCTCTGGGGTCACCAAACACAAGGGCCAAGACCATTCATTCCCTCACACCATGCTGGGCTCTGCACAGAGAGAAGGCAGGCTGTGAGTCTCGGCTGAAGGACTCCAACAGAGCAGGGCTGTGCTGGGAATCCACTCCCAGAAGGAAAGCCCAGAGGGTGGTGGAAGCACAGATGAGAGCGGCTGCTCTCAGGTGGCCGGTGTATGGGATGGAGAGAGCCATGATCCTGGTTCCTCCCTTTGCTGCTCCACAGAACCTCTGCCAAGGTTTCTTAGGGCAAAGACAGGTCTAAAGGGGACCAGGACTGACTCAGTAGGAACTCTCCAGCCCCTCCTGGGAAATCCACTTAAATCGAGACTGAGGCAGGAAAGGTCTGTGAGGGGTCTTTGAGTGAGAGTTTTGAGTCTGCTGGGCCAGGAACTCCCTTCATTGCCAGCAATTCCCTGGAAGTGGAGGAGGCCTTGGTGGGGCTGGGAGGGGAGGGCCTGAGGAGGCCCAGTGAGGGCTGTCTGGGAGCAGGCGTTGGAGGCCCAGACAGGCCTGGAAGTGGTTGTGCTTGAAAGAAAGAAAGAAAGAAAGAAAGAAAGAAAGAAAGAAAGAAAGAAAGAAAGAAAGAAACTCCTTCTGCAGCTGTGAGGGGAGGCTGGGTGGTCTGGCAGTCATAACACTTTGCTCAGGACCAACTGCAGCCCCTGTGGGTTCTGCCCCCCCAGTGACGACCACCCCTGCCTCGCCTGCCCTTGAACCCTCTCCTAAGCCAGAGCCTGGGGGATTGCTGGACCCCCCATATCCGTGCAGAGGTTCCTCCCCAGCCCTCCTTCCAGCCCAGACTACGGGTGAATTCAGTTATAAAATGGCCTGAAAAGTCTGTCACTAGAGACAAAATGGCATCCAGTCTTTGCATTTACCTCAATGCATAGAGATTGTCTACTTTAGAAGATGGTTAGCTTTCAGCCATCAGATCTAATATCCGTGACATTCCTTTGAGAATCTACTACCGTATCTCCCTCTGCAGCCATTGCCTCAAATAGTGGGAAGGGATTCGAATATGCACATGAAGCAGACATCGAAGGTTAAAAACACTAAACTGGTCTCCTTTCTCTTCCTGACAGACAGCAGAGAAACACCATCCAAACAAACAACCAAAACTAACAACAACCTTGTTTGGGAACACAAATGGCTGCCGGTCATTCAGTCCAGGTAAGAGGTTGTTGCATTTTGGGTTTCTCCCAGTGTGACCATATAGGATGGAGGACAGAGTTCCCCTATCTTTGCACAGAAGGCAGAATTGAGGCAGGGGCTGCTTTTTAAAGCTTTCTATAATGGGCCAAACCTGCCTCAATTTCCTCTTCTATGCAGTGCTTAAAGGTAAAGCCACTCTGTCCTCCATTCTGTATGGTCACCCTAGTTTCTCCTCATGTAAACACTCCCACCCACAGCAGCTTCTTAGCTCCCTTCTGGACTATTAGTGCTATACTAGTTTTCTTCATAGTAACTAACCCCTCTGACATTCTCCTTTCCCTGTGCCCTAAAGCAGGGGTCTCCTAAGAAGCTCCGACCTAGATGAACAAACACAACTGGAGCTGTGATGGTGTGCTAGGCGAATGAGGATCCTTGTGTGTGATTTATTTATGTGCTATGTGTTGGAAATCCAAGCCCATTTGTTCATTAATCTATCTCTAATGTATTTAAATTTTATATTTATTTTATCTAGCCCTCAACACTGTGCTAGATATTTGATGTGGCCCTTTGGCTGAAAACTTTAGAAATCTTGCCCTAAAGTCTTCCTTACAGGGTTCCTTCGGAAAGCCCAGCCACCTTATTTCTTCTCCCTCTGTATATTCCCCATCCCTGCACTTCTCCTTCAGTTTCTTTCTCCTCCCCTCTTCTTTTTCCCTCCTAGATAATCTCATTAGGGCTTCGTTGTGCATATATATGCACAATGACGGTAGGAGCCCCCCCTTACACCTTACTTTTTGCCAAAGGGTATATACATTAGTCATCTTCAACTCAAGATTCATGGATATCATTGCTTTCCCACTTCTGTGCGCATGTTAAATGTGTTTTGAAAAAGCACTGGTCATATATTGTGGGGACTAAAGTGGGTGGATATCCCCACCACCACCCCAAAAATTGCCATAGCCATAATAGCCAAAAATTGCCATAACCAGGACAGAAAAGATAGTATGGCTGCAATCCTAAACATACTTTCCTGGGAGTAAGAATACAATGGAGCTTACTTTGGAGTAGACATGTTTAGGATTGTGCTCAAAGTTTTCTTAAAGTGGGAAAAGTGATGGGGATTAGAATGTGCAAAACAGCTTAGTGCTCAAGGTTCTCAGACCTGGATATACTTTCCTGGGAATAAGCCCCACTGGAAGCACTGGGGCTCACTTCTGGGCTTGTATGTCTAGGATTTTGTGCCAGTCTGAAAACTGGAATGGAAGGATTCTCTGAGCCTCCTTTCAGGAAATGTGAGGAACATTACTGAAGCTGGAAACTCCAAAGATGCCAAGTTGGGAGAGACTGTTGGAAATGTGTTTTCAAAATTAAATAGCTTTTATCGTTTAGGGAAACCAGAATACAGTTCTCATTTGAATGGCAGTCATGACCTAGGCAGGTCTAATGTTGCCAACTGGATTCTTCTTTTTTCAGGGTCCAATTTCATTCAAGGAGATAGGTGTGTACTTCAGCAGTGAAGAGTGGGCTCTGTTGAGTCCATGCCAAAAGTTCCTGTATGAGGCTGTCATGATGGAGAACTGCGAAACTCTGATCTTTGTAGGTGAGGAGAATTCTCTGGTCCTTCATTAACTGAAGGCCTAGATGCAAACCTCTGCTCCATTTGATGTTGTCAGGCTATATAACCTGTGCATGGCTCCTGCTATACCTGATGACCCCACATCTTCCCCTTCTGACCTGATCTGGATCTCTAGATGAAGAGAGGAGCCCCAACCTGGGGCCACGGGCTCAAATGATATGGAAATCCATCAGCTGCCCTTTGGAGGAGGTGTTTGTATTTTGGAGCACACTTTCCTTGCGTTAAGAATCTCATTCTGTGTGCAGGAGATGCCTGAGAAGGAAAAAGCCTTACAGCACAATCCAGAGCAACAAATCTGTCCATATAAGAGCCCTTGGGTTGCCCTATCTATCACTAGGGTGGAGCAACTGCAAGATGCTCCACCCCAGTTACTCTGGAAAAGGCCTACTGTCCATAGCTGCTCTTGAGTTTATAAGGGAGAGCCATGGGGGACTAAAGACTCTTGAGTTTCATCACTGTAGAGGCCTAATTGAATTGGGCTTTTAGATAAGTAGCTTCCTGATTGCTATGTTTCTGCTCCCCTTCCTCTTATCCATGATCTACTATGTTATGTTGAGCTTCCCAACACACTGTCAGTCTTTCTTTTCTCTCCTCTGCCATAGCAATTCTAGATTCTTTTGTTACACTAATGCTTTGGTTCTTTGGTTTTTACATATGTAAATATATGGGACACGGAGGTAATTAAGTTTTGTACTACTGCAAACCAGTCTCTAGCCCCTCAAGAAACAATGCTGCCCATAGAAAGACCACAAGTGGGTTGGAACATAACTTATGTCTGGAAAAAAGGACAAATGGTCACTTTGCAGGATGCACGTGTGCACTGGACATCAAATCTCACCCATAAGCTGCAATTTTTTCCTTTGGTTTCTTACTGCATTTCTTTTCTCATTTCAGCAACAACATTTTGGGATCGATTTGGAAAAAAGCAGCAGATTAAGTCATCCCAGCAATGAAGCCAAAGAAGAAAGGAAGAAGGCAGAAAACTCTTCAGTCAAAATAATGCACTTAAGGTCTGCCACAAAACCCACACAGGGGAGAAACCCTATAACTCTCAGGAGTGTGGAAAGACCTTCACCCAGAGGAGTAATCTTATTAGCCACCACAGAACGCACAAAAGGGTGAAACCTTATAACTGTCATGAGTGTGGAATGACCTTCATTCATAGTAATCCATTGAAGGTACACCAGAGAAACCACACAGGGGAAAAACCCTGTAAGTGCCTGGAGTGTGGAAAAGTCTTCAGTCAGAGTGGTGACCTTAAGGTCCACCAGAGAAACCACACAGGGGAGAAACCCTATAAGTGCCAGGTGTGTGGAATGGCCTTCATTCATAGTAATGTATTCAAGGTACACCAGAGAACCCACACAGGGAAGAAACCCTATAACTGTCAGGAGTGTAGAAAGACCTTCAGTCAGAATAGTAGTGTTATTATCCATCTTAGAACCCACACAGGGGAAAAACCCTATAAGTGCCAGGAGTGTGGAATGGCCTTCATTCATAGTAATGCATTGAAGATACACCTGAGAATCCACACAGGAGAGAAACCCTATAAGTGCCAGGTGTATGGAATGACCTTCATTCATAGTAATGCATTTAAGGTACACCAGAGAAACCACACAGGGGAGAAACCCTATAAATGTCGTGAGTGTGGAAAGGTCTTCAGTCAGAGTGGTAACCTTAAGGTCCACCAGAGAACCCACACAGGAGAGAAACCCTATAAGTGTCAGGAATGTGGAATGACCTTCAGTCGGAATAGTAGTCTTATTATCCATCTTAGAATCCACACAGGGGAGAAGCCTTTCAAGTGCCAGGTGTGTGGAATGACCTTCAGACATAGTGGTACACTTAAGGTTCACCGTAGAACCCACACAGGAGAATAACCCTATAAATGCTAACAGTGTGGAAAGGCCTTCGGTCAGAGTGGCCATCTTCTTAGCCACCAGAGAATCCCCTCAGCAGAGACGCCTTAAACAACTTTGGTGTATTAGAATTGTTTTTGTTCTTCATTAGCCAAGAAATGTTGATTTACTTGTTTGAATCTGTTTATTCTAATCAGTTTCTTCAATTCTATAATGTTCATTTGTAAAGTAGATGAAATATCTTAGAATCATAGAATCATAGAATCATAGAATCATAGAGTTGGAAGGGACCTAGTAGGTCATCTAGTCCAACCCCCTGCCTGCAGCAGGAATTCCCCCTAGAGCATCTCCAACAGGTGCTCATCAAGCCTCTGCTTGAAGATCCCCAGTGAGGGAGAGTCCACCACCTCCCTTGGCAATCTGTTCCACTGCCGAACCGCCCTCACAGTCAGGAATTTTTTCCGGATTTCCAGCCGGAATCTCCTCTCTTGCAGTTTGTACCCATTGGTTCTAGTTCTGCTTTCAGAAGCAGCTATGAACAAATTGGCCCCTTCCTCCCTATGACAGCCCTTCAGGTATCTGAAGAGGGCAATCATGTCTCCCCTCAGCCTCCTCTTCTCCAGACTGAACATCCCAAGTTCCCCCAACCTTTCCTCGTAGGGCTTCCCTTCCATCCCACTGATCATTCTTGTCGCTCTCCTCTGGACTTGCTCCAGTTTGGCTGCATCTTTCTTAAAGTGAGGTGCCCAGAACTGAACACAGTACTCAAGGTGAGGTCTCACCAGTGCAGAATAAAGAAGAACTATAACTTCTCGTGACTTGGAAGCTACAGTCCTCTTAATGTAACCTAAAATGGAATTTGCCTTCTTTGCAGACACATCACACTGCTGACTCATGTTCAGCTTGTTATCCACGGCGACTCCAAGATCCCGCTCACATGTTGTGCTGCCAAGCCAAGTATCCCCCATTTTATACCTATATTATACCTTGTTCTTGTTTTTCTTTTGAAAAAAACCTAACTTGTCAAAATTGCCGTTTTAACTTGTGACTTTCTATGTACTAGGCTTTTCTTAGTCATTGTCCAGGTTCAGCACCAACCACTGTGAACCCTAAATTTAACAAACCATTATTTTTTAAAGAAAAAATAATTTCTATTTGATTGAAAATTACTTGTACACGTTATAGATGTCTGTCTCCATTAACCTCAGTGTATTTGTTTTTAATGAACATTCAGCATTAATAGAATTTTTCTTAGTATTCAGTTAAATTCAGAGTTCATTATACTACCAACTTTGTTTTCCATTCTTATTGGGTAATGTTATATTAGGTTTTTGAAAAGGCTGTGGAACTAGAGATCAAATTGCCAATAGTGCAATTATAGAGAAAGTAAGGGAGTTCTATTAAAAAATCTACTTCTTTCACAAACTACGTACATTATTCATTCATTCCTACTTCTTTCACAAACTACATTATTCATCCATCCATCCATCCATCCATCCATCCATCCATCCATCCATCCATCCATCCATCCATCCATCTATCTATCTATCTATCTATCTATCTATCTATCTATCTATCTATCTATCTATTTATTTATTTATTTATTTATTTTTTATTTAAAAATTGTATCCCGCCTTTCTTGGGCAAATTAGCCTGACTCAAAGTGGCTGCCATAAAACATAATTAAAAACATAAAATAGAACAATTTGATTAAAAACAATTAAAATCATTAAATTTTAAAATCTTGTATTGATCACAAGTTCTTAAAAAGATGGGGAGTACCAGCAACACTTTATTGGTCTTTGTGAAACCTATACATGGGACAAAAGCAACAGTTAGGACTGGATATGGAACAACAAAGTGGTTTAAAATTGGGAAAGTAGTACAACAAGGCTGAATATTGCCATCTTGATTGTTTAATTTATATGGAGAGTACATTGTGCAAAAACGCTAAGATGGATGAATCAAATCAGAATTAAGATGACTGGAAAAATATCAATAACCTCAGATATGCAGACAATACTATTGGCAGAAAGTGAGGAGGAACTAAGAACTTCTTGAAGAGGGTCAAAGAGGAAAGTGCAAAATATGGCTTGAAACTAACATTAAAAATATTAAGGTCATGACATGACATCTGGCCTCATTGATTCATGGCAAATAGATGAAGAAATGGAAGTTGTGACAGAAGGTTTTGTGGGGTGGGGTTGGGTGGTGTGGGTGTGGGGAGTTGGTTTGCTTTCATGATTCCAGCCATGAAATTAAAAGACACCTGTTTCGAGGGGGGAAAGCTATGGCTGACCTAGACAAATTACGGTAATTAAAAGTCAAAATATAATATTAACACAAGGATTCCCAGTACTAATGTATGGCTATTAGAGCTTAAATGTAAGGAAGGCTGTCCACTAAAGAATAGACCCTTTTGAATTACGCTTTTAGAGAAGGCTCCTGAAAGTCCCTTAGGCTGCAAGGTGATCAAATCAGTCAGTTTTATAGGACAGAAGTTTCCAAGCATTTTGGTTAAAGGGCCACTTCAAAAATTTAGCCTGTTGTTGAGGGCCAAAAAATAAATAAATACAAATTTTAAATACATAAGAGATGGCACTCAATTTTGAGGCCTTCTGGATGAAAACAGAGTACTGTTGAGTAAGAGACTTTACATGCACCCATAGTTACTATACCACGTAGTGAAAACCTATGGGAAATTTATATTGGAATCCAGAGTAAGTTGTTCTTACACGGGAGCAAGGACTCCCCATAGTTACTCTGGATTTTGCCCGTAGCCTTCTACAGCCCTCTTGGCACTGTTCCTGGATATGGTGAAAAAACCAAACATAGCTAGGTGTTATTAGTATATTATACTATAAGTGCCATCAGACCATCAGCTGATCCTGCCCATCACTTCAGGCAAACGTTAAAATGCATGAAGTGTAAAACAGAAACTTGTGGAACCCATGGGTAATTCCCAAGTGACAAAAGTCATAAAAACACATCATGATCTGGTGTGAAATAACAAATTTGAATCTCTTGGAAAGTATCATCATCAGTAACACCATCATCATCAACATCATCAGGTCTTTTCATGAGGACATGAAGGGCACTGTAGCTTTTGATGGCCTAACATCAGACTCCTTTCACATCCGAAGTGGAGTGAAGCAGGGCTGCGTCCTCACACCAACTTTATTTGGGATCTTTTTTGCAGTCATGCTGAAACATGCTTTTGGAAACGCAACTGAGGGAATCTGTCTCCGGACCAGATCCGATGGAAAACTATACAATCCTTCCAAACTAAGAGCAAAGTCCACAGTCCAGCTGAAATGCTTGCGGGAGTTCCTCTTCACCGATGATGCTGCTGTTACTGCTCACTCTGCCGCAGACCTTCAACAACTTATGGACTGCTTTAGCAAAGCCTGCCAAGACTTTGGACTAGCAATAAGCTTGAAGAAAACACAAGCCATGAGTCAGGGTGAGGATCCACCTCCCTGTATCACAATCTCTGAACATGAACTGGAGGTTGTCCATGACTTTGTGTACCTTGGCTCAACTATCTCTGACACTCTCTCCTTAGATACTGAGCTGAATAAACGTATTGGTAAAGTGGCTACCATGTTCTCCAGGCTTACAAAAAGAGTATGGCTTAATAAGAAGCTGACAGAACATACAAAGATCCAGGTCTATAGAGCTTGCATCCTGAGCTCACTCTTGTACTGCAAGTGAGTCTTGTACCCTTTCTACATGGCAGGAGAGAAAGTTGAACACTTTCCATATGCGCTGTCTCCTATGTATCCTTGGCATCACCTGGCATGACAAAGTCTCAAATGATGCAGTCTTGGAATGTGCTGGAATCTCTAGCATGTTCACACTTCTGAAACAGCAGCGTCTACGCTGGCTTGGGCATGTCGTGAATTGCTGATGGTCGGATTCCAAAAGATCTCCTATATGGAGAATTAGTGCAGGGAAAGCGCCCTAGAGGGAGACCACAGCTGCGATACAAGGACATCTGCAAGAGGGATCTAAAGGCCTTGGGAGTGGACATCAACAGCTGGGAAACCTTGACCTCCGATTGTTCAGCATGGAGGCAAAAGACCCAGCATGGCCTTCTCCAACTGGAAGAGACACTTGTTCGGCAGGCTGAAGCAAAGAGACAGACCCAGAAGCAGCGAAACCTGGGGCCTGGGCAGGGGATGGAATTTATTTGTCCTCAGTGTGGAAGGGATGGACACTCTCCAATTGGCCATTTTAGCCACACTAGCTGCTGTTTTAGGATCTCCAATCAGAGCACGATATAGTCTTTCAAGACTGAAGGATGCCAATGTGTGTACTTTTTTTTTTAGCTTCCTTTCACTGGTCAGAATAAGATGTGAGATTTTGTTGCTAAGTTTAAAGTAGTCTATCCTGTATTTTTAGTTCAAGATACAGGCTCCTCTTGCTGCTCACAGAGACAGAAATGGATGCTCCCAAATGGATAGCTTCAGAGGTTCCACTAGGCAGATTCTCTACTTTCATTATTTCTTTTGTGAGAATTTTGAACAATAACAACAAAATTTTCTCCCCATTGCTCCTACACCAGCCTTTGTTAATTTACTTTTGACATTTTGAGAATGCTTTCACCATCTGATCACAGGCAGACCCTGGCAAGGATCCCACCATAAGAAATCTCACAGGAACAAACTGCCCTGTTGGAGAAACCTCAGTGTGTTTCCTTTAGCTGCCATTCCTTGTGGGTACATTCCTTATCAGTACAGAGGTACCACATTGTAGGTCAGACTGAAAGGATATGGGATCACCCAAATTCCCAGAGCACAAGAAGTGTTCTGCCATTCCCAGCTCCTGCAAAGCATTTTATGCTGAGATTTTCAGATCCTGGATTGAGTTTTACAGCACATATGTTCAGAGTCTTCTGGGTCAACTTCAAACAAAGGGAAAGATTGAAAGGATTTGCCAGTGACAACACTGTTGCCTGGGGGTGCTCGATTGCAAACTTGTAAATCTTTGACAAGTCGACTTTCATGTCTCCATATCTTCAGAGCAATCACAACAGTACAATTTGGATGATGTCCAAGGGGAGTTCACACCCAACATCTTGAAATCTAGTAGCTGTAAAGTAATAATGTCACTGGACTCTTGCACTACCTGAAAAAAATCAACATATTAAAGGAATGTTCCTATCAGGTGACTTGTTAAGTCACTTGACTGACACAGGAGTTTTGGGGAAGGTCATTTATCGGTGGGACAACTTATGGACCGCTTATGGATCAGTGGGACCATGTTACCCTTCCACTGGTGCACCATGTACCTTGTTGATTGTAAAAAAAAAATACGTGGTGCATCTTGACTATTTTCTTTCTACAACCCTGGTAACCATAAAGTAATAATCTTATCTGATACTTTCAAGCAGGGCAAGAGTTTGTGTAATAAGGGAAAGTTCACTCTGTGACACCCTTGGGGACTCTGTCATCTATAGCAGTTTGCTGAGGATTTGCGGCTGACAAGTGGCTGATGGCATTTCCAACAGGAAAACAGCTGGTGCTTTGACAAGCTCATGCACTTCCTTGCAGTGTGGAATAACCAGTTCATCAGTACAAGCCATCCCTATTTCTAGCATCTCATCTTCCCATATTTTCAATGGTACGTATGCTAGGTGCTACACAACCTGCCTGAAATTGGTTTGTGATCACGAACCATCTCTTGGGTCCCGACATATAGTTTGAAAAACACTGCTCAGGCACTGAGATAGTTTGCTATCACTTTTATGCAAAACCTGATTACTCCGTAGAGCCCAGACAAGAGAGACTATTTCTGCCCTTTTGCCACATTTCTCCAACACAGAAACAGATTACCCTAGTTTCACATTTTAAAAAGTGTTACCTTCTCTTTCCCTCTCTATGCATATCATCACCTGCACTGTACTTTCAGGAAGTCACTGTAGCGGTTGCTGTATCTTTATCTTTATCATTACACTAATATTCCTCATCATTGCTGTTGGCTGGCTCTTTTCTGGTAAGTTTTTTTTTTTTTGGCTCTTCTGATTCTTGGTGACTAAAGTCAGTTACAATAATGGTTCCAAGTACAATAATGGTGCCACTTATTTGCTCCCTTTCTGATGATGGCAAAATGATCTACCATATGTTTCAAAAGGCACTCAAAGTGTCAGGGAAGGTTAGATTCAGAGGCTGTGCCCTTGCTTCCTCCCCACATCCTCATACTGTATCACCAACCTACCATACAGTAATGGGGTTAGTAAGATATTTGTTTGATCTCATTGAGCCTCACAAAACATGATGCTTCAAGATTAAAATAAATCTTGTCCTGTTTTACCACAGGCCAGATTTCTAAAATGCAGTGGTCTAAAATGCCTTCACATGTAGGCTGTCCAGCCAACTGGTTGAACTATGAAGGGAAATGCTATTTTTTCTCAGAAGAAGAACAAAGCTGGACTGCTGGTCAGAGCTTTTGCAGTTCTTCTGACTCTTCCATGGCTGTAATAAAAAGTGAGGCCGAGAAGGTGAGACCCACAATTAACATTTGAGGGCGCAAATGAGAAGGGTATGTTTGTGCCAGCCAACTTTGGTTGGTATGGGGGTCCTGGGTTATATGTGGGGACGGCAAGGAGAAAGCAGGGGGCAGGCATTCTGTGGCAGGGGAGCATGGCAGATATTCACAGGGTGGATGGTGGAGAGCTAGAGGCAGGGGCAAGATCTGCTGCATGCACTGGATCTTCACTCGCCTTGCTCATAGGCAGCCCAGGGCAGTCCTGGGTTCTATCAGTGCCACCTGCTGAGATGACACAGAATTGAGTAGCCTCCCCAGGTGAGGGAAGAAGTCTCCCATTGCTTCGGGCTGAGGCGGAAAGTGCCCATACCTTGATCTGGGTTCAGCACAGTTACACTGACCTGCTTGTTTCAGTACAATTTAGAATTTTAACTAGGCATGTTGCCAGACATGAGCATATTGCCAGTTCCAGCCCTGTTTTCCATGCCTCCTCCAGCCTCAACTCTGCTCTCCCTGCCTCCTTTGGAACTCTGTGCACCACTGTAGCTTGCGCAAGAGGAGGTGCAAATGTGCTTTATGGCATATTTGTGACCCTCCTGGGCCAGTGCAAGAAACGTATGCCAGCCCAGCACAACCTTTGGATTTTGCTGTCAATCTATCTTTGTGTCCATCTCAGGTGTTCATTCTGCGTTATGCGGGCATCACTGATTATTGGATTGGATTAAGGAAGGACCGTCAACAGATCTGGAAATGGATAGATGGGGCAGATTTCAACCATTTGTGAGTCCTCATTTTTCCATATCAGGCTATGGAGTAGAAGTTGCAAAACAGGGATCTGGCAGTGCAATGTCCTTTGCGACTGTCACAAAAGACAACACACCATTCAGTGCAGCTGGACCACAGTCACAAATGGTGAGTGGTCATCTAAAAATAGCCTCACAACAACTCCTGATCCGTGGTAGATCAGGAAGAGGTAGATCCTCTTCCCACAAAGAGTGGGAAGGAAGCAGCAATGGGAAGAATTGTGCAGAACGGAAGGTAAATGAAGGATAGCACCTGAAAACCCTATCTTCTAAATATATTGTCTTGATGCTTCTGTTGCAGATTGGAAGTGAAAGGGGAAATTGGAGGCTGTGCCTTTCTGAGCACTGAGCATGGCTTTGCCTTCTCTTCTGGTTGCCAAATAGCAAGAAAGTGGATCTGCAGCCAGCCTGACGCTTACACAAGGAACAAAAGTCCTGCAAAAGGAGACTGACAAAGCAGTGGGCTCTTTGCCCTTAGCACCAATGACAATAGTGAACAGCTGCAGAGCCCAGATTGAATGGGCAGCAAAATCTCTGCATATCTTCTTCGTTTGATTAATGCTGCCCTCTGAATATTTGAGTCCTGAAAAAGAAATGATGGAGCATTTCACACACATTTAAGAAAGGAAACAAGAGAGAAAAAGAAAAAGAAACTTTCAAGAAAAGAAACAAGTCTTGTATTAATCCTGCCTCTCTGTTAGGTATACCTGTATATTTATGGTATGTTTATTACTTCCCTTGCCAGTCCCATCAAGGCCGCCCCCCCTTCCAGAGCCCACAGCAGGGATTGTTGGGTTACATGGTTCTTGGGCACAGCAGACCCACTGACATCACTAACAACCTTTAAACAAAAATTTAGACTGTTTCCAAATTTTTTCTGAGGGTGGAGACAGTTTCCACTAATTAAAATGAGGGAAGAGACAGGTGAACAATTTGGCTAGATGAATGAATGAATGAATGAATGAATGAATGAGTAAACAAACTGCCTGTGTGGGCTTTTACAAGTGGAAACACACCCCTATAGGTTGATTTTATGGTCATATAAAGTCAGTTGATGTCCACATAGCGTTGGTAGATGCCCTTATATGGTCAGTAGATGCCCATATAGAGTCAGTTCATGCCCACATGGGGTAGGTAGATGCCCAAATAGGGTCAGTTTATGCCCATGTAGGGTCAGCAGTCTTCTGCTGAACCTGAGAACTGCAGTCTTTTCTCTAGTCCCCTCATCTCCTCCCTTCGTGTGGGGGAGTCACCATTGAGGGGAAAGTGAGGGCAGCCACTTGCAGGGCTACTTGCAGGTTCATTTGCTAGGATGAGGAGGGCACAAAACTTTCCATCAACCAAACCATTTCATTTCAAACCAAGAATTCCTTGGAATTCTCCAAGGACAAGAGAACCTGAGTCTCCCGTAACCGTTAGATGACTAAACGGATCAATTGACCGGCAATTATAATTTATGCAAATTAGGCTATTTTTAGATGGAAATAATTATTTTCAACCATTTAAGGTAGAATCTCTCCATGTTTTGTGCCTCATCAGTCTGTGCTTCTTCTGTACCAGAAAAAAACATTTCTCATTACAGCTGTGACTGCAATGACCAGGTAGACAAAAAGCTGGTTCCATTTTACCTGCTTTCTGTGCTTTATGCCTACAGATACAACCAAATTTCAAACAGAGAGTGTAATATAGAAGTGTAATCCCACATCCATAGTTGTCCTTACAAGCAATCACTCTGGTCAATCCATGTGATTTTATATACCTGTACTCACTTATGGCAGCTATTAAACAAGATGCCACATTTCTTGGGAAGAAATCAAAGCAAAGTTTTTTTTTTTATAAGAAACCATGTTAGAGGTTACAGGAAAATATTAGCAGGCTTTCATTTTTGCTTTCACATCCTTTTTTCTCCCAAGAGACATTACTGGTAAAAACAAAAGTCTCTTACAATTAGGGCTAGAAGGACTGTTTGCTACCTTGATGCTCTGGAGATCAGAAGGCAGGTAGGTTCTATTCTTCATACTAGAGCCCAGCATGATGGAGTCAGATTCAGGGTTTCTGGAGTCAGGAGCTAGACTAAAGAAAAGAGAGAATGAAGAATGAATGAAGAGTATGAAGAGAAACAGGAGAAGAAAGGTTAAATATCCACTGCACGCAAGATTTAAACTTGGATCTTTCCAAGGTCGTATGCTCTGAACTCACTCTTTCTTCAGCAGCAACTGCAAACCATTTGATTTCAATCATACAAATGCCCATCTATGTCATTTTTTGTTTGCATTGCAGATCTGTGTCTCGATAGACATAGATTAAGGAGAAGGAATGAGGGAAATGGCAGAACTGAACAGGAGTGGCATTTAATTTTAAACTCTGATTTCATGAAATTTTGGCTAGCATTCACAACATTGGTCTCCCTTTCTCATGGTCTCCCCTTCTCATGCAACAATGCCTTGTTCAGGGTGGGCACTGAGGAAGGATGGGAAAGGAATTGGTTAAATGCCATATATACTTGATGTGCACCCTGATTTTAAAAGGTTTGAGATTTTTAAAATGTTTACGGTGATTGTAATGCGCAGTTGCAAAGCAGGTGTAAAATTTTACTGCATTCAACAATGAGTTATATGACAATAATAATATGACAATGGGTTTATGTTATGATTTTTACCAAATTGTACTACATTATACAACAATGGATTTATATTACATTTTATTGCAATACTAGTAAAACATACCTGCGTTGCAGGAGTAAAATACCTCCGTGTGCCATCCCCCCATTGCACATCATCCCCCCATGTGCATCATCCCTCCCATGCACATCAACTCCCCATGAGCAACATCCCTCCATGTGCACCATCCTCCATGTGCACCATCCCCCATATGCATCAACCCCCCATGCACATCAACCCCACCTCCACATCAACCCTCTATGCACAACATCCCCCATGCGCATCAACCACCCAAGCGCAATATCCCTCCATGTGCACCATCCCCCATGTACACTATCCCCCAGATGCATCAATCCCCCCTGCACATGAACCCCCCCATGCGCAACAACCACCCATGCACATCATCCCCAACATCCCACATGTGCATCAACTCCCCATGTACATCAACCCCCCCCCCACATTCATCAACTGATGAGCATCAATTGACGCACATCAAACCCCCCCCCCCATTGATGCACAACATCCCCCATGCGCAACATCTCTCCATGCACAACAAAATCCCCCATGCACATCAACTCTGAATGCGGAACATTCCCCCATGTGCTACATCCCCCATGTGCATCAACCCCACATTGATATGCAACATCCCTCCATGTACAACATCTCCCCATGTGCATCTATCCCCCGTGTGCATCCCCCTTTCCCCCTTCTTCCTCCGAAATGACTCATTTCAAGAACGCAAATGGTGAGAAAGAGGAAATAATGCAAAGTTGTTTATGTAGCCAGGGTAATCTGTTACCTAACCATCTGTCTTCCATCTCACTTAAAATACCATTATTATAAAAATCCAACATTGTAATGATGGTAACATGAAACAGTTGCTTGTTATATTTAACTTTAGATCATTTCATGTGTAAGACTGGAAATAACGCTAAACAAGAATTAAGTTTTAAAAAGAGTAATCACCAAAGAATTAAAAGTTCCCACCTAGATGTCTGCTCTGCTGCTTTTTCTAAACCACAGAAGCTTTGGAGGAAGGTGGCTGATTAGTCGAGCAGAGGAGGCTGCTTGCAACTGGGCAAGCAAGCAGCCAAGCAAGAACTACCCATAACAGATACTCTTAACATAATAATAGTCATATTATCCTATTATAGTATTATCATTATAATATTAATATAATATAACATAATATAATATAACAGTACTATCTTATTATATTATATTATATTTGATATCGTATAATATTAGTATAATAATAAGTAGTATTACATTAAGAGTACGGAATGAGTTAGCAAGTCCCAGGCAAAGAATTTTTAATTCTTTCGATTGCTCTTTTTAAAACATGGTGGAAGGGAAAAAAGTAGGATAGGAAGGTGGATGAAGCTGAATCTTAGAAGCATTGAAGGCTTTTGTTTAGCTGGAAGGGAAGGGGGATTTTTCACTTGTTGCTGCTGCTGGAAGAGATGGAGACTTTTTATTTGTAGCTGAGAAAGTTACCTCCTTTTTAGGGAGAGAATAAACTGTGTTTTTCTTCTTTCTAAAATATTCTGTTTATTTGATTCTTCATGTGTGTTTTAGAGGGACGTCAGGAAAGTGTGTCCCCAAGTCAAGGCAAGAGGCTAAAAGTACCAAAAGACTGAGGTTTTCCGGTTCTATGGAAGTAAGCTGGGTAAGGTTCAAATGACTCTTCTAGTAAGAGTACATGATGTCTCTTGGTGGACCTGAGATGACGAAGTGGGTTTCCTGCCTAACAGATGTGGTGGTGGAAAATTATCTTCACTGACATTACTAAATGAGTGTGTTGTGGTAACCCAACACTACCAAGACTGATGGAGGCCTGCTTCTCTCGAAAGTGCAATTCTACCCAATTTACGCCACCTTAACTCACATGGCATATCTTTCCTTAGTGGTGTTGGGAGGGTCGCATTTGCCTGTGCAGTGGCTTAAACCCATGATAAGTGGGGCAGAAGGGCCTTTTGGCACTTTTGTGATGTACTTAGCATAGGACTTAAACCAGGGCTTATGCCAGTTTAAGATTGCAGCCTATGTCAATGGAGCTTACAACGAGGAAAGTGCAAATAGGATTGCAGCCAGTGTTTCTCAACCAGTGGTACTTGAGATGATGTCTGGTGGTACTCCTGGGACCTCTGGACACCTGCTGCCCAACAGC
This sequence comes from Cryptoblepharus egeriae, assembly GCA_030015325.1. Taxonomy (NCBI): domain Eukaryota; kingdom Metazoa; phylum Chordata; class Lepidosauria; order Squamata; family Scincidae; genus Cryptoblepharus; species Cryptoblepharus egeriae. The sequence goes on from JAREYC010000002.1 coordinate 14,828,893, forward strand.
AGGACTAAGAACATGACACAACAAACTGCAGTAGGAGGTTCATATCAGTGGGCAGAGCTCCAAACCATGCGTTTCTGCACTCAGAAAAGCCCTCCTGTCCATCTTGAACCTCTTTACCGGTATCATGTCAAATCTGGCTTCTTAGCTCAGAAGTAAATGGAGCTGATGTCATGATTCTGGTGGTACTTTGAATAGACGGATCATGTGAAATGGTACGGCAGAGAACAAACTGATCTAGTCTATTAAGAGAAAAAAATGTAAAAATCTAACCTTATGATTTTTCTATTGCAGTTTGGACAATCAAGGACGTTGTTGGACCAATCCGCCCTCTCTGGGTATTGCACAGAATTAACTTCCATCTGCAAAACACCTGCTACCTCTGCTGGTGCAAACAGATCATCAGGCTCAGTGGATGGAGGAAAAGCAAGCAAAATTAGATGCAGTTGCATAGCCACTCTTTCTCCTGACAGATAAGGAATACCCAATGCAGTATAGAGAGAAGGTGGCAGGTCCTCTGGTGCTGCAGAGCTGAGATGTCCCCTGCGGCCTGAGACTGAGAAAGCCCACTGAGAGCAACAGGTGAGGGGGAAGGGATGATCCAGGCACCCACTGCCACTGTCCTCTCCAGCAACCCCACCCAGCATCCCTGCAGCTCAGCCTATGGAGGACCCAGTGAGTTCCGTGGGGCTTTCCCCAAGACTGGAGGATTTCCTGCTACAGGCAGGGGGCTGGACTAGATGACCTACTGGGTCCCTTCCAACTCTAGGATTCTACGTATGATTCTATGAATGAATGAAGACAGGAACTTTGCCACTCAATGCAACCTGTAGCTGCTTCATGCAACCACATCAGTGAATCAACCTTATAACAGTGTCCTTAGGAGTACTCCGTCATTATAACTTAAGATTATAACTTCACAGTACCTTAAGAAAGTTAAAAACAGCCATCTTGGGAGGGGGCTTTTAACTGACATGGTTGTTCCCTGCACTTTCTTTTTCAATGTTGAGCAAACCTTCAGCAGAAATCTTGAAAGGCATATCTTGGTCAGCATCCATTGCTTCTGGAGTAGCTCCGTCCGACTCTTCTCTTTAATATTATTGAATTTCTGATTCTGGTTCCAGATGAACTAAAAAAAGGAGTTCTGCATTGGAGCCCCCCTGAATGCATTTTTTCTCATAACTGATGGAAGAGCATGTTGTGATAACACCATATTGGAAAGGAGGACCAGGGAACTACTGAGGAAGCTCAAGTGATATAGCAGCTATGTGATTAAAAACTTCAACCAGGAGATGGCAGGTAATATCATGGACTCATCCACTGACAATTGTGCTTGTCTAGACTGCTGTTTAACAATGCTGTCCTTGAAAGTACTTTTGGCTGCAATCCTAAGCTGCAGTTAGGCCTGCCTAAGCCCCAGCACAAGTCCTGTGCTGACCTGAATGTCACAAAAATGCTGTAGGGCACTTCTGCGCTACTCCTAGCAGAGGGTTATGTGCTTGCCTCCCAACATCACTACGGGAACAGGAAGATTGATGTGTTGTGCCGGCCTGGATTAGGATTGGACCTTTCATTTTGAAACCAGCTGTGTTTCCTATTTCGAAACCATTTTATTTTGTTTTTCATTTTATTTTGTTTTTCATTTCATTTATTTTGTGTTTCATTTCATTTCATTTCATTTCGAAACCAGCTGTGAAACCCTATTACTCATAATTTATGAGTCCTCTGTGTTTTTTGAGGCTTCTCTTTCTGTTCTTCCTGTCTGAAAAGAAGGTGGAAGACGCTTCGAATGAAGGAGGACATCTGACAAAGGCAACATGGTCCAGCCTGCTCAGGACCATAGCCTAGGTACTAGCACCATCTCAGTCAGTCGGTCAACAGTATTTATATATCACTTTTCAACAAAAAGTTCACAAAGCTGTTTACAGAGGTTGGAACCCTTTTTCTCAAGCAACTAGCTCTTCCCTCATCTGTTTCCCTTTTGAATGACTGGTTTGTTCCCGCTTAGCTTTTGAAATCGATAACTAGTGGTTATCACCAGTAAATTTACAACTTGAATGAAGAGCGTGGGTGATTTACTGTTAACAAACATGTTTCATGTTAGTTGTTTCAAGCAGTACGTTTGTTGGGAGCACTGAACATCAGAAGACATTTACTGCCTGGTCAGAACACTGGTTCATTTTAGTTCAGTAACATCCACACTAACAGGCAAAAGCCTCTTAGGATTTTAGGCTGTAATCCTGTCCAGACTTTCCTAAGAGCAAGTCCCATTTCATACAATGACACTTCTGAGTAGGCCTGCTTAGGCTTGTGCTGCTAGATAACATGTCTTTGCCATGCCTACACCAGGAATTGAACCTTTGCCATGACTACACCAGGAATTGTACATGCACAGCATGTACTCTGCTATTAAAATACAGTGGCGCCTCACGTAAAGAACGCCTCACGTAAAGTATGTTTCACGTAACAAACAAAAATTTCTCTAGGATTCTGCTTCATGTAATAAACTGTGCTTCACATAAAGAACACATTCGTTGGCAGTTGGGGCAGACGCGCTGGCCGGCAGCCTGTTTAAAAAGCGTCAGGGCTGCCTAGTGCACCTGCCCATAGTGAAAGCAACACTTCCACGCTGTTCCACCTGTGGCCAGGTGTCCGCTGGGCAGAGGGAGAGAAGAGCAGTGGAGAAGAGGAAAGCAGCTCAGGGATGGCCAGAAGGGAGCAGGGGAGAGAGAGGCTCAGGATGAAGAGAAGGAGAAAGGGGGAGACTCTGAAGGTGTCTTGGATTGCAGCCTCCTAACCATGTCTACCCAGAAATAAGCCCCATTGTGTTAAATGGGTCTTACTCCCAGGAAAGTGTCTTTAGGACTGCAGCCTAAGTAGACTTCATAAGATCATGCACATTAGATGAATGTTTTGAATTCAATTCCAGTGTTCTGTCATCATTTTTACATCCAGTTAATATTTTTATATGACTATTTTTGGGGTTGTGGAACTAATCAACAGAGTTTCCATTATTTCCCATGGGAAAATCTGCTTCACGTAAAGAATGTTTCATGTAACAAACATGCCTCCAGAACGAATTAAATTTGTTACGCGAGACATCACTGTATAGCTTCTTCCACTGTAATATACACACTCCTTCTTCAGATGTTATAATTCTGGGTTGCATACATCTGAATTCAGGAGGAATAGGAATGCCAGTGCAGTCTTTGGTCATTCCAGCAGCCTATATTTTGCAGAAGGGTGTCCCATGCTTCTTTCTTTCGGTAAATATTGAATTTTGGGGTAGCAGGGGCATGGCTAAGGTGTCTTCACATGAATGCAGCAGATCCCAGTCCCTGGGATCATGTAATGATGGCTGCTTGTTTTGAAAAAGTGAAAGAGCACATTGATTTTGGGGTTATTTTTATAGTTTGCTGAACTAAGGCAGAAGTAGCAGAATACACAACAGATTCAAAATTGTAACCAAAATACATCATTGTACTGATTTAAATCCCAGGCTGGCTGGGGTTTGTTGCAAAAGTGCCATTTGGCATTTCTGTGCCAATCCTAGGGGGATTAGGTCAGTGCACAGACGTGCGCCAGCTTCCCCATGCACAGCCTGCACCCACACATGCACAGCTGTATTGTATAGTTTAGTGATTCTCAACCTTTTTAGCACTGGGACCCACTTTTAAGAATGGCAGCCATAGCACCCACTTGAAATAATGTCATTAACCTGAAGTGATATTGTGGCCCAAAATGAGATCATGAATTTAGGCTTCTCACCTAAGTTGCGATCAGCCAATAATCCCATTACAACAGCATGCTTGTTCTGTTATTTTATATAGCTCAGAATTAAAACTTTCCATCTAGAAAATCAAAGCAGAATGCATGTTTGGCTCCTTCTCCAACCACAGAGCCCTTCCCCCTTTCCAACTATCCCTTCTTCCCACTCATTTAGGGCAAAGCATCATGTATTTCGCCCATCAGAAGCCCATCCTGCACCTTCAGCTCTGTACCCTGTTTTTTCAGTGCTGTATTTTTTATGGCACCTGAGCTAGGTGCTATGTGAGTTCCCCCAAATTGAGTTGTGACCCACATATTGAGTCCTGAGCCACAGTTTGAGAAACATTGGGTGAGGGAAATAATACTATTTTGCCCACCCTGCCCTGTACCTGAAGCCAAAAGACTTCTAGAAACTTTTCAGGCTTTTGTCTTGAAAACATCTTTTAAAAATTTCAAACATCTTTGAAAAATTAGGCTTTCAGAGGTTTAAATTCCATTTTGTATGTTCATGTTGATCACATGTTGATTACATACATCTCATGGATTGTTTCAGACATGATTTTCCCCCAAGGAAGTTCCCTTTGTTTTAGGTAGCTGTTTTAAAGTTTCAACTATGTTCGGTTTGCTCTGGATTCTTAGGGCGCATTCCAAAGTAACTATGGGGAGTCTTTGCTCCAACATAAGAATAATTTACTCTGGATTGCAATATGAATTTTCCATAGGTTTTCATTAGGTGGTACCATAACTACGTAGACGTAACTTAATGCCAATAAAGCTTTCTTAATCCAATAAAGGTTTCAATTCAATTCAATATGTAGATGTAAATGTCTCTTACATGCTCCTCTGGATTATGTGGATCATGCTCCTCATGTCTCTTACATGTAGTTACTCTGGATTGTAAGGTTAATCTGTGAAGCTGTTGTGCTTTCAGCTTCCTGGTTCCGTATCAGAAGGGAGTTTCTTAATGAGCAACAATCATAACTCCTGGAAATAAAACCCTGATCTGGGAAAATATCCAGTATGTGAAGTGGAATGTTTTCTAGGACGGATTCCAAGTACATAGTTCAGATACCTATCAGCAGGTGGGTCAAATAAAGTGTCAGTATATAGATATAAGCCCTTATGGATGCTGCACATTTCTTGTAGAGATAACTTTTTACTGTTGCTCTCAATTAAACAATGAAACTGTTTTCCTGTTAGGATAAAAGGGTCCTGTAGTTTTTTGGACTAGGACTATCCCTAGGCTAGTTGATGGCATCTGCATCTTATCCCCAGAGGTGCGGCTGGTTACAGCTCCAAATCTTATTATGAAGAAGTCCTTTCCTCTTCTAGTGAGACTTGCTGGAAAAAAATGCCCACGACTCAGTCTGACCCATGAACAGCCAGAAATGTGCGCTGGCTAGTGCACAGGCCTGGCATCCTGCCTGTTTCTGCACAAGTAAGGACTGGGCTTTAAATGTCTCGTTCTATTTATACATGTTGCATGTTAACATTTTTAACAGCAGGTTCCCAGCATGGAAATTCCACCAGAGGAGATTCTCAGGAGGGAAACCCAAGTACCTTATAGTGCCAACTAAATGTGTCAGGGGAAGCCCATGTCGCCGCCCTGCAAATGGATTCCAGGGAAACAGAGCCCTCAAAGACTGCTGAGGTTCACTGCCGACCTGGTGGAATGGGCGTTAATGCCCCCCGGGGGTTCCTGACCCACAGCCTTGTAACCCTCTGCTATGGCCAGTCTCAGCCACCTAGCTAGGGACGCCAAAGATGCCTTCTTCCCTTTCGAGGGACCCCCATACAGGACAAAAAGGGCCTCTGATTTCCTGAAGCCCTTTGTCCTATCGATATAGAAACTAAGGCCCCCCTTTACGTCCAAGGAATGCCATGATTGTTCCTTCGATGATCCAGGATTGGGGCACAGGGTTGGTAAGACAATCTCCTGGGACCGATGGAAGACTGAGTTTACCTTAGGCAGGAAGGACGGGTCCAACCTTAACGTCACCCTGTCGTCCTGAAAAATACAAAGGTTAGAGTGCACTGACAGGACCCCCAACTCAGACACCCTCCTCGCCATCTGGAGCTCCATCTGGAAATAAACCAGGCCCATATGGTGATGAAAGGCAGTCATGATAAAATCCTCCCAAAGGCATCAATAGCTTGCACCCCTCTTTTCTAGGAAATCATCTTTAGCTTTGTGTCCTGGGAAAAAAATTCATTATCCTGCTTTTTAGTGAGCAGGCAATAAGTAAACTTGTTATAATTAATACATTATACGCAATAAACCGTAACAATTTCAAATTTAATAATGGAATATAGTGTTTAACCACATGAAAGCAATGTACAGTACTCAAATCTAAAGTGCACCCCAATTTTTGGAGACTAAATTTGGCTGAAAGAGGTGGGCATTAGATTTGAGTAAATGTGGTGTATGAGTTTTAGTTTTTACTTTCTCATGACTTATATTTTCCTTGTTTCCCTACACTGGGGAGGGCCTTTTGCATTTATGATATCTGGTCATCCTGCTTGCATCACATGTTCTTCAGGCAGCAGCTCTAGATTACTCCAGGTTTCTCTCTTTATAAATATAAAAAGATTGATTCTCTCTTGAAAGTGGGTGTAGGTCAGAGATTGCCAGTATTCCAAATTTAGGGCTCCAGGACAAGTAACATCAATCAGTTAACAGCATTTACAAAGCAGTTTACAAAGAAAATGACATGGCTAATGGCTCATGTCATCAGTGTGATCAGCTGCTTTAAGTTCTACATTGATGCAATATTAGACCCATCATAAGCTTTCCTGAAGAACTGCCCTTGCAGAAGCTGTGAAGTTGCTTGTGTTTCTGAGTTCTCCCAGCCCATCCCTGAATCAAACTCACAAATACATAGAGGATTATCTCACATATTTTATTGTGCTTCAGAATGGACCCTGGAATGGGCCCTGAAATAGGCCCCAAAAAGGACCCCAGAAGGAAGCAAATAATTTGGATTGTGGTGGGCAGCATTGTAGCTCTTGCTGTCCTCGGCACTGCAGTAGGTAATTTACTCAAACCCGTGCTTTTTTCTAGAAATAAAGGTGGGGGCACTCACCATGAAGATGTATAAATGTGGGGATACTCACCATGAAGATGCCATTAGTAATCACAGGCATGTCTACTTGGGAAGCCACAGAGATGCCAGTACTCATCACAGAGGGGCCTGTACTCACATACTGGTACTTAGTACCAGTAAGCACGCCCTCAAAAAGACCCCTGACTCAAACTGTGATGAAGTTTCATTTCCAAGATCTCCATGCATTCAGTACAGGTACCACGTGTCTCAGTTTCAGCTATTCACATTTTAAGCTGTGCTTGTCTCTCTATAAAATAAGGCAAACAACAAATGACTCCCATTTTCCCCACCACCAATCTGCAGGTACACCTCTTCAGGTGAAGAGATCGCACCTCTAGTTTGTAGTCACCATCATTTTTGGGTGGGGGGTCCTCTTCCTATGACTGCTTTGCCTCAGTCCCAATATCTAAAAACCATGCTGGTGCCTGAAAAACAAAATGAGCTAATATCGTCATCTCTTTACTCAGTATTTAGGCTTTCCTTTTTTTCTTTTGCCTCTTGCTGATAGACTCTCCTTCCCTCATAAGATTTGACTTGAAGGCTGAAATCCTATACTTATGGACTTATCTGGAAGTATATATCATTCATCTTAATGGAAATGATTGCTGAGTAGACCTATGCATAAATTTGCACTGCAACTGTCATAATGGACACTCCCAACTGCTTCCCTCGCAACAAAGGTGTTCTCATTTCTACAAACTAATCACAATCCTTTCCGAATTCCAGTATCTGTTGGCTGTTGGCTTGCAAGAGATATAAAGAAGCCTTGATAAAAATAGCCCTGAACTGGACAGTGTGGCCTCCTCTCAGTTGGACTGATAATTTCAGTTTGCGTCTATATGGTCAGAGGGAAGGGTCTTGACAAGGCACTGTTTTAACTCTCTGTGCCATTTTCAGTTGTAGGATTTTTAATTGTGAGGTTCACCTGCAAATGCCAGAGATTTATGCTCTTAAGTTCTGGTGCCACTAAATGCCCAGATGACTGGATTGCGCATCGTGGAACCTGCTTCTATTTTTCAAACAATGCACAGACCTGGGAGAACAGCAGCAATTTCTGCGAATCCCAAAATGCAACCCTGGTGATAATTGAGAAGGACGAAACCCAGGTGAGAGGTGTAGATAATTCTCTTGCAATAACTGCCCAATCCTATTGATACACCTCTTTTGTTTCTTCTGATTGCCATGAAGCAACCACCGAAGGTGCAGTAGCTCTGGTCTTCTTACTGGCACAAGCAGATCCAGGGAACAAGGTCGGAGAGGCTGGAATGGGGGATAGAGCATCAGGTCAAAAATGCGGCAAATTAGGACAGAAAAGAAAATACCCCGTGTGTAATTAGTCTGTGGAACTTCTTGCCACAGGAGGTGGTGATGGCTTCTGACCTAGATGTCTTTAAGAGGGGTGTGATGCAGGCTGGGGAAGGTAGTGTGGGTAGAAGGGGTGGCTCCCATATTCACCATCGCATCTTCCCCAAAATAATGCCACGGAGAAGTAGGTGGTATCTCCAATACAATACTTTTACTCTCCTCTTGACGAGGGGTGCAGTTCATGATTGCAAACACAACAGGTAAGTAACAACAATCAACTTCAAGCCTTGGTTTCAGGTTCACTTACAACAGGTAGGTATATTACGGTCATACACCCAGGAACAGGTAGGTGTCCATGTCGCACCAAGCACCCAACAACCCTCAGTTCCTCCCGCCTTCCCTTAAATATCCCTCCAAGGTCCTCGCCCCCTAGGGAGCTTCCAACCCTCTGACCTAGGAGGGGGAGGCAAATTCCCCCACCAGGCAGGCCCTTGATCCATACCCGGCCAGCGGAGGCTGCAACTGGATGACAACCCCCCCGGGGTGACGGTAAGCTTGTTCTTTCCTTCGTCTCCAATAGCCAGCAACCATCCTCTTCTTCTGCTCTTCCATTCTCTCATCTCTTTCCACCATGGCTTGCCACTCCTCTGGAGTCATGGTATCAGCCACGATGGCTTCAGCCTCTCTTTCTCTCCTCTCCTTCTCCCATGGTGGGATTGGTGGAGGGTTGTACCTCGTGGCAGCTCTGCAATGGCACTCTGGATCCCCTTCCTCCCGGGATATATCCAGCCACATTAAGTCCTCCTCTAATTCCTCCTGGGGGGGGGGGGGGGTCATCCTGCGGCCCTCACAAGGGGATTGGACAGATTTCAGCAGAAGTCCATTATGGGTTACAAATCAGGATGGGTATGCGCAATCTCTGTATTTTAGGACCATCTCAGAATGCCTAATGCAGGGGAGGACACCAGGATGCAGGTATCTTGTTGTCTTGTGTGCTCCTGAGGCATCTGGTGGGCCACTGTGAGATACAGAAAGCTAGATTAGATGGGCCTTTGGACTGATCCAGCATGGTCCTTCTTATGTTCTTAACTTCTTATGAAAGTTCAGCAGCTGTGGCAGTCACTGTATCCTAATCCCCTCTAGACCAAATCCACTGTGCAGGTGTAAGTGGATCTACACCAGCTGTTTGTTTGTCTAGCACAGGTACAAATACACACACAGACACACACACCACCCTGTGGAAGTTTTCTCTTTACCTGCACAAGTGTGTCTTGCCCACCCAAGATGCACTGTTAGCCATGGATGCCCCACCTGGATGCGTGGGAGGAGAATAGGATTGGACTCTGTGATTGCTTTCTGGACCATGTTTAGCCTTTTTGAAGCATGTATAGCCCAACTGAAATAGAGAAACCTCAGTAATCTAGCAGAATGTCTCTTGAGCAAATAAATAGGAATCTGTAAGTCATTTATTTACATTCCTGTCCTTCCGAAATAAACGTATGAGGTGGCATGTCACAGGTTTTAGCAAATCCTTCTATCACTTGTTTTTTTATAAATATGCATGTATAGGTAGGTCACCTAAATTATATGTATAACTGTGTGTTTCTTTGCTACGGAGTTTTTAAGTAATTAAGTTCCAGTTTAAATATCTTCTGGTCTTGTCAGGACTTTGTGCTTCGTTTCAAATGCCCCAGGAGCTACTGGTTTGGCCTCAAGAAGGAAGGTCAATTTTGGAAATGGACAAATGGAGAAATTGCAAAGTACCGGTAAGTCTTCTTTCCACTTTAGTCTTCAGCAGGAAGACTTCAAAATGAAATACGTATTTCTCAAGGGCATATCTCTTCACTGATTTGAAAGGAACCCATGCATTTATGGGAGGGATGCAATCAGTGGTGGGATTCAAATAAATTAACAACAGGTTCTATGTCCCATTAGTATCTGGTTCTCAGAACCAGGCGCTCATTAGCAAAGGTTTCTATAGAACCTGTGAGAACCCCCTGAAGCCCACCATTGGATCCATCTATTTTTTGGAGTAGAATGCTGATAAATCCCTTAAAATTAACCAGATACTATGGATAAAATGAAGTACATGTGGAAGCCTAATCCTGAGACTTGGAGAAATAAAACCACTGACAATATTGGTTTGAAACATTTCTACTCCCTTGTTCAGTTGGTAAAGTTCCCAGAGCAGCTTGCATACAATTGAATACAACAGAAAACCACTAAACAATAAAATTAGGGATTTTCCTTTTCTTGCCTGCCTGCCTCTTCTTCATCTTCATGTAGTTCTGCTGGCTTGTAATTAGTAAAGACCCCAAGCTTCTTGCTCTCAAGTGTCATAATATCTTATTTATAATCAGAAAAATGGGCATCCCTTGCTTGACCAGTTTCTGTTTCTGTTGTAGCGTGAAAGTCCATGGGACCACCGGAGACTGTGCCGATATCAATGCTGCAAATTGCGAGGAGACTCATTATTTTATCTGTTACAAGTCTGGCTTACCTTAAAATCCAAGATAAGGAAATCTAAAGAAGATAGTACATGACTTTGCCGTCACAGTTTACTTTCTTTATATCTTTCTTGTTCTTTTTGCAACATGTTTTCTCTTGGATTGGGAACAAAACTCAACATGCGTGTTGTGTCAATTTCATGCTTTTGTAATATGAACAGAAGAGAGCAAATATGTGGGTGGAATTACCTTGCAACAAAATTACAAATTATCTGTGTAACAGGTCTTGGATAAATCCGCAAGCAGCTTTGACAATTTGAATGCTGCATTTTTATTGCCTTATTCATTTGCTTGTTTGTTTGTTTGTTTGTTTGTTTAGGGTTGTATACTATCCAACTTTCCAACACAGATGCAGACCTGAGGTATGGCCCCCGCCTCCTCCACCACAGGCTGCAGTACACTGCCCATTGGCGCAGTTACACAGGCACTTGAAAGTTGGATAACAATGGACTCTCAATTGAAATTTTTGTAATAAAATAAATTATATCTAAATTAAATAAATTTAATGAAATCCAAAAACAAAATCCAAAGATACCCAAAAAAATAAAGCACATGTGAAGGAATGCACATGTAAAACACATGTAATAAAGCACATGGAAAGCAATTTTACAAGGCTGAATTTTGCAACAATATGAAGTCTTTTGTGATAGATTTCTGGTTAAAAATTTAAATTACAAAGAACACAAAGAAAAGGACCAGAATTTTTTTTTTGGGGGGGGGGGGGAGAGGAGGGAGTGGGATTCAATTATCTTCTGCAGCCTCCCATGTACGTCACCCCCTTTCCCTGCGCAACACCAAGCAGCAGTTGCCAACTCCTATCTCCCTGGCCCAGCTGAGACATACTGTCAGCCATTCCTCAGATCTGTGACAGCAAAGAAGATGGTGTTGATCTGAGGAGTTCCCAGGAGACCACCAGAGAAGTCAGCAGAATTTTTATCCCTCCCTGATGGGTCCTCTTGTGTTCAGGATACAAGTGGCTGCTACACAGGCACCCCTGTGCACCAGCAGGAGAGAGTATTGAGCTGGCTGACCATTTGATAGGAATTCCCTGGAGACCTCTGTAAAAAGTAGGAAAAGCCCCTTGTTCACTGGGATTCAGGCCTGGTAGCCATTTTATTTATTGTGCGCTTCTGCATGCTGCTCTGGGAGTCCCCAGAACGGGGAAACACGGGTGGGAACAGGGGGGAGGTCCCCCACCACCTTGTGGCCACCTTGGAGGCCCCTCTGCACCACACTGCAGCCTCACTGGCCAGCCCTCCCCTTCCTACAAACAGACCAGGTCTCCCACGTCTCCTCTCCTCCAGCCGGACGTGCCCCCTCTGGGCCCTCACCAGGTCTCCCATGCCACCTCCCTTCCCTCTCCATCCAGGCACTGCTCCTGGGGCCTCAGCAGCCGACCCCAGTCTCCCATGGCCACTGCACCTCTTCTGCCCCTTCTCGGGCCAAGCTGAGCTGCCTCTGGGGCCTTACTGGCTGGCCTGAATCTTCTGTGGCCACCACGCCACTTCTGGTCCCCTCTGGCCACACCACCTGAAGGTGAGTGTATGCTGGGGTTTGTGTGTGCTTGTGTGTGTGTGTGTGTGTGTGTGTGTGAAAGAGAGAGAGCATGTGCTTGTGTGTGTGCTTATGTGTGTGATTTCATGCATGGGGTGTGTATGTGCGCATGTGTGAGTGAGTTAGTGCATGGGGTATGTGTGTATGCTGTGTGTGGGAACAGGTATTGTGGGGCTGGGGTCAGTGGGAGAAGACTGTGTCTGCTTTGAGCCACTTCACATGTGCATTGTTGGTGAAAACAGCTCTTATAAATTTCAAAAGTGGGGAAAAATCAACTTCTAATTATACAGTGCAATCCTGCTCTGCCTCAAGCCTTTGCAAGTCCCTAGTGCTAGACTAAGGGTGAAATCCAGAGTAACTACAGGGAGTCCTTGCTCCGGAGTAAGAACAAGTAAGAACATCCAAAGCGTGCCAGAAGCATTCCTGTGGCTTTTGAGTGTTTGAAAGAAAGAAAGTAATACTACTTCCTGCAACCCATGGAACCAAGAATTAACTTTCAATATGAAGGCTGGATCAAGTCTCAGCACCACCTTATCTTTTTGGAAGATACACAGATTAGAATTCACTGAGAGAGGCCCTGGCTCAGAGACTCTCCTGCCTGATGTTATAGCCACCAAAAGAACAGTTTTAATAGTTAGGGAATGAAGTTCCAAATTATGAAAAGGTTTAAAGGGCGCCTTAGCAAGGCCCTCAAGAACTTGGTGCAGATCCCAGCTGAGAAACCTGTGAACAGTTGGATTAATATGGAAGACTCCCTTAAGGAATCTGGACACATCCAGATGGGAAGCCACTGCAAGACCTAGACCTTGCTGCAAAGCAGAACGCAGACCCACAACTTGACATCTAAATGTGTTGGTGCTGAGACCTAATTCCAGCCCCTCCTGGTTTAAGTGGATTAATATCCCAACTAAGACACCAAGATCAAAACCTTTTCCATGTGGCCTCATAGATTCTCTACGTGGAAACTTTCCTGGAAGCTAATATGGTCTGAGTAATTTTCTCAGAATAACCTTTCTTGATCAACGCTTGCCGCTCAAGTCCATGCCGTCAGATGGAACATATCTGGACGAAGATGGAGGAGGGGACCCTGCATGAGAAGGTCTAACTGAGGAAGAAGGTCTAACATGAGTCCCCCACCTGCAGTTGAAGGATGTCAGCAAACCAGGGCCACCTTGGCCAGAATGGGGGCACCAGATTTACTGTGGCCCTCAGACACCAGATTTACTGTGGCCCTTCCTCCCTTTGCAGGAAGGGAGATATCAGCTGCAATGGAGGGAACGCATAGAGAATTCCCCTCAACCAGGAAGCCTGAAGGGCGTCAACCCCCTCTTTCCCTAGGACCAGTTTCCTTGAAAGAAATCTGGAAAGTTGTGTGTTGAGATTGGAGGCAAATAGGTCCATTATTTGTTCTCCCATGTGCTTGGTCACTTGTCTGAACATGTCTGGGTTCAACTGCCATTCAGTCTTGCTGAATTGTTGTCTGCTCAGCCAGTCGGCGGCTATGTTTGGGACCCCTGCCAGATGTTCTGCTTTTATGGATGCTAGGTGCTTTACCACCCAGAGAAACAAATGATTAGCCTCCCTCATCAGAGCCCTTAACCTGGTCTCCCCCACAACGATCAAGATACGTGTTGGCCGTTATCTTGTTGATCCTGACCAGGACATGGGAAACCCAGAGGGTCTGAATAAAGTGTATCTGAGCCAGCCAGATCTCTCTGAACTCCAACCAATTGATACTGAGAGTTCGCTCTAGGCTGGACCACCCACCCTGAACGTATTGTCTCTCCAGGTGAGCTCCCCACCCCAGAAGACTGGCATCTGAGGCATCTGAGGATTCTCCTGGAGGGAAGAACCATGGAAACTCCCTGAGAAAGCCTCCCGGGATGATGGTCCAGCCTGTCCTTCGCCATCTGATATAGTACCAGGGGAAAATTGTGCTTCCTCTCAAAGTCTTGCAAAAACTGCCAAAGAAAGGACTAGAGAGGATGGAGATGGAATCTGGACGAGGTTACTACGTCCTGGCAAGACATTAGACCCAGCAGCCTTGTCTGAATTGTGAGATCTGTCGCCAGAGAACCCTAACAGTTCAAAGTACCCCAGAGAGGACCTCCTTTCTCTCTGTCAACAAGGCTCTGCTTTGGAACAAAGGAGCTCTTGGTCTCATTGACCACAAAACCTAAGGAGCTCAGCAGGGAGAGCTTCTGTTGGAGATCCACCGCCGCCTTCTCCTTTCACGATGAACAAATTAGAATGTCATCTAGGTGTAGGGTGTAGGGCTATTCACTGGAGACGGAGATGAGCAACAAATGTCACCAAGAGCTTGTTGAACACACATGATGAAGCAGTCAGACCAAAGGGCATAGCTCTGTACTGGAAATGGAGATTTCCATAACAGAACTGGAGATACTGACTGTGTTTTGGTAGTATGGGCACATGGAGGTAAGCTTCTGTCAAACCCATGGAAACCAGGTAGTCTCCCTCCTGTACGGAGGCAACAATGGACCTCCATGTCTCTATCCTGAACTTCCTTTTCCGTAAGAAAAGGTTGAGCCATTTCAGATCGAGGATGGCTCTCATGTCCCCGTTTCTTTCGGGGATTAGGAAAAACACCGAGTGACACATATGGTTCTATCGCTGATATGTCTGGGAGATGCAAATGGTGGCCATCTTCTGAGCACGACTGATGGTTCCCTTGAAACTGGAAGGATCCCTAGAAACTGATGGATTCCCTTGAAACTGAGGGATCATGACAAACTCCAGAGGATAGTCCCTGGTGACCGTCTCCAGAACCCAGGCAGGCATCCATGGTGATATGATGTCAGTGTTCTAAAAACAAAAGGAGTTGGGCCACCACAACTCCTGAGAAGGAAGGGACCCCGGTGTCATCTTTGTCATTGTTCCTTTCCAGTTTTTTGTCCCGAGAAGGCAGAACCGGCGTGATTCCTTCCCCTTGGGATGACTCTGGTGCGGTTCCACTTATTTCCAGACCTCTGGACAGACTGTCGGATCTGAAAGGGAACCAAACGGACAAAAGGAGGTTTGTCTTTTAGGAGCTTCCTTTTTAGAAGATAGCACCTTCTGCTTTTCAATATTATCAAGGGCCTTCCACAAAGTCTCTTGAAGGGAAGGGATAGGGATACCCTTGAAGGGAAAGGATATCAGTCTACCTACTGAGACAGGATCCTCCCAACCCCTCAACCAGATTGTCCTGTGAGCTGTGATGACATGGAGCGAGCAGCAAACTGTAAGGCATCTAGAGAGGCATCAGCAGTATAAGCTGATGTTATGGACACCCTCTTGAGTGTAGATCTAGCCCTTTTGGACAATTTATGCTCTGAGTCTATCAGGTCATTGACCCAAGAAATACAGGCTCTCGCCAAAATGGAGGCTGCAGTGGCCGCTCTCAGAGATCTAGCCGAAGCCTCGAAGGCATGCTTTAATGCTGGATCCACTCTTTTATCCAGATTGTCCTTGGGCCCCAATTCCCACTCTGAGGGAAGAAGGGCTGAAGAGGACAAAGAGGTAACTTAAGAGTAAACAGAGGGTACCCTGATTTTCTTCATAATAAACTCTGGGAGATAATACAACTTGTCACAAATTTTGGAAACTAGTATGGAGCCAGGGTTGTCCCATCCCCCTTCCAAAGCCCTAACAAAGGAGTCAGGGAAAGGGACCACGTCAAGTTGATCACGTCAAGGGATCGCATCTTTTCACCTGGGGAAAAGATTCTTTTTGCAGTTCAAGGGTTTTTGCTGCCTTATACATAAGGCAAGGGCAAACCCACTGGGCAAAGCCTATGGGGCGCTCCAAGGGGGCTTTGATGTCCCTGTCATACTAAGAAAGCTCTCCTACCTCCTTCTCTGATGAGGAGGGAGAGGAGCTAAGTTCTTCACAGCTAGATATGCCCTACAGGACCCTAGTCTTCTTCTTAAATATCTTCTTTTTAGGCTTTTTAGGCTAAGGTTCACTAGAATCCTCAGAATCAGAGGCCAATGAGAACACCTGAGAAATGGGGAAAGGCCCTGGAATCAGAGCCATCACTAGGGTAGTGTGGATGGTGCAGTCTGCATCGAGTGATGCACCACCGGGGGTTGATGTGCCGGAGGAGTTTGACATTCCTCCAGCTGACCCTGGGTGTGAGCCTCCCCCCCCCCCCCATTCCAGCCAGCTCTGAGGTCAAACAGCAGACAGAAAGTGCTGCTCCGTCACGGAAAGACGCACTGTGCGTGTCCAGCTGCTCAGCCTCTGGAACATGGCCCACTGGCTGTGCAGAAGCACTGCGCATGTCCGAAGTCTCAGACATGCACAGAGTGTCTCTCTGCACAGGCATTTGGCCTCACTATGGAGGCTGAATGGCAGCTTCTGGCTGCCGCTCTGCTTCTCTAGCAAGGCTGAATCCCCATGCTGAGGTGTGGATTTCCACCCCTCTAACGAGGAGTCAACATCTCTCCTCTGAAGCCAACTGAGGACAAAGAGGATAAAGACTGGCTTCAGAGGAGACTGCACATGTGTCAAAGTTGGCACATGTGCAGCCATTTTCTGAAGCTGGTTGGCTTCAGAAGTGACACTGCGCACGGGCCAACTATGGCGCATGTGCAGCATCCCAGAGGGCACACACATCCCAGGGGTGACGCACTGCTCCCCACACTGGGTGATGTGCAGAGGCAGATCACCCCTGCTTGGAATGCTTGGCACGTTTGGAAGAAGGGTTCAGCCCAGCAGTTTATTGAGGGCAGAACGCAGAAGGCCTTAATAATATCCAGAACCCTAGATGAAAAGACATTAAAAACAGCCATAGAGATCATCATAGACATATCAGGCTCAGACCTGGACAATTTGGCCCCATGTTTGGTCTTAGAGGTTGTCTTGTGGCCCTGGGAGGGACCCTGCTTGGATCTGCTCTCACGCCCTGTGGGATCCCCTTTGTCACCCATGTTGGCCTATAGAGGACAGATTACTCAAACAGGTGCCCGCCACATGGAGTCACCTAAAATGGTCACTTGCCTGCGACCCTATGGGAGATGTGCATCTCCTGGGGGACTCCTTGAAGAAAAGCCCTTTCCTGAAGGCCTAGCGCCTCTGTGGCCAGATTGCCACCCTGCCACTGCCAAAAGATGATGTGCATACTCTCTGGGCACCAAAGCAGCCAAAGCCCAGGACAGGGCCAGTGAGGGGAAAAAGGAGCTGTGTACACACTCCCGGCACCCATGCAGCCTGCGGTTGAGCCGATACGAGCCCCACTGCTGGCTATAGAGGGCTGCACCACTAACAGGCTCAGGTGGGGAACTGTGATATCTCCCCTTGCCCAATTTAAAGGGGCATGGGTGAGTCCTGGGCAGTCTCCCATCCTCTTGCTCTGGACCCAAATGGGCGGGGGAAGGAAAGAAAAGAGAGAGAAAGAAATGAAAAAGGTAATTGAGTAAAGTGAGAAGTGGAGCAGAGAGCTCCAAAGAATAACCTGCTTCCAACTAGGAAGGACCAGACTGGGTCTAGGAGGCACCCTCTCCTGAAGAAGTCAGTCAGGACTGCCTCATTAGATGGGGAGGGGCAACCCAAGCTGTCACAAGTGCCATCCTTCCCTCCGAGGGGAGAAGGTCTTCCAACACGGCACTTTCAGGGTTTCTCTCCAGTGCGGGTTCTCTAATGGCACTTAAGTCTACTACTTCAGATGAAAATCATTCCATGCTCTTGGCAGCTATAGAGTTTTTCTCCTTTGTAGGTCCTCTTGTGGATAATAAAATTACTGCTGTGAAAAAGGTCCTTTTCACACTACTGGCACTTACAGCGTTACTTTCCTGTATGCATCCTGGAGGATGGACTGATTTGATCTCCTTGCAGTCCAAGGGACTCTCAAGAGTCTTCTCCAGACCGTAATTCAAAGCCATCTATTCTTCGATGGCAAGCTTTCTTTATAGTCCATCTCCCACAGCCATACATGACCACAATGTCTCAATTTTAATGAAGTTGTCTAGATCGCCATACCTTTTCTCCAGTGATGGGCTTCAAAAAATTTAAGAACCGGATCTATGCCCATCTGGCAGCCACTTTTAAATGGCTATTTTTAAACTTTATATGTCCTATCTCTTGTTAAGAACCGGTTCTATAGAGTAGGTGCGAACCTGCTAGAGCCCACCACTGCTTTTCTCCCCAGAAGCTTTTAATTTCTTGGCTGCAATAGCTGTCTGCAGTATTCTTAGAGCCCCCCAAAACAATCTGTCACAACTTCCATTCCTTCCCCTTCTATTAACCATGAATTGATGGGAGTAGAAACCATGATCTTGATTTTTTTTAGTTTTAAACCACATTCTGCACTTTCTTTTTTCAAATTCATTTTCTGCCATCAGAGTGCTATCTAGTTCCTTAGTTCCTCCTCATTTTCTGCCATTAGAGTGCTATCAGTTGTATATTTGAGGCGATTGATATTTCTCCCAGCAATCTTAATTCTGGCTCGTGATTCATCCAGCTTAGCTTTTCACACAATGTACCCTCCATATAAATTAAATAAACAAGGTGACAATATATAGCCTTGTCGTTCTCCATTGCTAATTTTAAACCACCCAGTTGTTCCATATTTGGTTCTAAGTGTTGTTTCTTGACCCACACACAGGTTTTTCAGGAGACCAATACAATACTCACATGCCACTGGCATGGCTACCACCCTACGCCTGCCTGAGAAGGCTGTTAGCAGCATTCACTGAACAGCAGACACAACTGAGGTCTTGTGAGGATGTCTGAGGAAGCCTTGCCTCTCTGTACTGATGCTGGCCAAATGGGCACTCAAGATTGCGCCTTTAGATGACAGTGTCATTTTTATATAGGCTTTCTCAGCCATCTTCACAAGACCTCAATTGCATCAGCTGTTCAGTGAGGGCTGCTAACAGCCTCACCAGGACCCTGGAAGACAAGGTTCTATCCCTGCCAGTGGAGCAGGTCGCAGCTTAGCTGGTAGGGACAGCAGCTTGCAGTTGTGGCTGTAGTGGCAGGATCACCAATAGTCTACCCTCTAAGCATTTCTTCTTCCCTTAGATTACCATATATTACTCTCTTGCCTTCCATAACTGCTCTCAGCGACCATTCCACCAGACACACATGCATGCGGGTGCACCTATATATAGCTCTCCCAGACCTCTAAGCGATAGTTACCCCCATCCTAACCCCAGTCATGAATTAGCATTGAATCATGACTAAACTTTTTCTTTGAACTTTCAATCTAGCCCCCATCTCTTTTGTGTGTACATGATTAGTGGGAAGTGGTGGTTGGGGTTTTTTTTTTACTGGTAATAACTCTGGTAGGTTAGCCCCCATCTAACAAACACAAGGCACTTCTAGTTCAGCACCTCCATTCACCCTGCATAGTCTATAGTGAGCTCAGCAGAGTCCATTGAGGAGATAAGATCAAAGGGAACCAGCTCGGGGTTGGAGTCTTTGAAAATCCCCCACTGCCCTCTCAGTAGGAGTCTCCTCACCATTTCTTCAGCAGCTACATTCAGCCTCTGTCCTCTTTATCCTTCACAGCTTAAAATTAAAAGTAGTCAGACATCTGGGCAGAGTCTGGGTTTGCCTCAGGTTTTAATCTAAGCCACAACGTTCACACCTATGATCAGAGAACTGTATTTTCTCCAGGGTAAAATAAAGAAGATTCTCCAGGGAAAAAGAGAGAAGTTTAGTTGCTAACGGAAATATATACTAAGGATGAAATCCAGAGTAACTACGGGGAGTTCTTGCTCCAGAGTAAGAACAACTTACTCTGGATTCCAATATGAATTTCCCATAGGTTTTCACTAGTGGTGCAGTAACTACGGGTGTACGTATTGTCTTTTACATGCTCCCATAGTTACTGTGCCCTAATTTAAGGGACATAGAGCACAATCCTAAGAGATTTGGGCTGGTCTAACTCACCTAGCCCATCTTTCCATGATGGTGTTGGGAGGTGTACACCTCTGCATTGGTCTAATCCCTCGCTCCCGCAAGTGGGGCTGAAGTGTATTACAGCACTTTTGTGACAGCAGCAAGTCGGCACAGGACTTCTGTTGGGACTTAGGCTGGCCTGAATGAAGGTTAGGATTGCAACCTAATTTGCTTTGTGATTTTGCAGCACCATAAGCTAGGTTCAGAGATGCAGGCACTATCCTTGAATTTGAACCTTTTGATGACCGTTACACAATCACAAGCTTCTCTGAAGAACTGCCCTTGCAGAAGCTGTGGAGACTCCTAGAAGTTGCTCACAATACTGAATCAGGCTGAATCAGGCTCATAAATACATAGAGGTTTGTCTTTCATCTTTTGTTGTGTTTCAGAATGGACCCTGGAATGGCCCCCGGTGTGGACCCCGGCACGGGACCTGGTATAAGCCCCAGAGTGGAACCCATAGTACAACCTGCATGGAAGCGAATATTTTGGATTCTGGTGCTCATTCTTGCTGTTTTCGGCTTGGTAACTGGTAAATTACTTACTGTAAACTAGGATGTTATTTTCCTGAAGTCCCTTTTCCAAGAACTCTGTGCAGCCAGTAAAGACGCCATGTGCAGCCATGCGTCTCAGTTTCAGCCAATTCCCCCCATGCAATACACACTCCTGTGCACAATCCCTCCCCACGCACCATCCCCATATGAGCACCAAACCCCATGCGCACCACCACCCCTTGGCACCATCTCTCCTGCACACCATTCTCCCAATGCACCAGACACCAAATTGGCTGGATGTTGATCAGTAAGTCTTCAATGTTAAGTATAGGACCAGAACACATTGCACCTCTTTTCACCCCCTTAAGGATTAAATTTTTCAAAACTTTTTCTTTGTGTGTACTCACTTCACTCACTTCACATAACAAATACCTTCCCCAAATTTCATGCTTCTAGGTCCAGGGGTTGGGGCAGCGCCTTGATCAATCAGTGATTCTTCAGTGTATAGGGAAGAAAATGCATTGCACCCCTTTTCAACCCCTTCTGGTTGGTATTTCAAAAAACCGGTTTTTAGTGGGTGCCTCCATGGCAGAAGGAACACCCACCCCCAAATTTCATGCTTCTAGGCACAATGATTTTGGCTGAGCGTTGATGAGGCAGTGAGTTAATCAGTCAGTCATTGAGTCAGTCAGTGACTTTTCAGTTTTATATATAGAGATATGCAGGTGCTCCTGTATAGTTGTGTGTAGAAAACCTGTTGATCCAATAAACTGCAAAAATAAAATATATTTTATCACAGCAAGTATTAGAAAAATGGGTAAAATTACACACAAGGTGTAATGCTCTGCCTCAAAATTGTGATTTCCCTAGGGCGGTGACATTACAGTGTCACAAGACATTACATTCCATATGTCTTAGAGGGAGGGGTATTGACAAGACGCTGATTTAATTCTCTGTCCTGTTTCCAGTTATAGGATATTTAGTTAGGCGGTTTTCCTGTAAATGCCAGAAATTCGTGAGAAAGAGTGAATCTACTGGTTCTATTATTGCATCATGCCCACCAGATTGGATTTCATATCGGGGCGTATGCTACTTTTTTTCAAGCTCTACAGTGGACCAGGCAGGCAGCAACGCTTTCTGCAAATCTAATGGTGCAGAACTGGTGACAATCGATAATCAGGAAACCAAGGTTAGAAGTGCAGCTACTTCTCTTGCGATAACTGTCCAGTCCTATCAGCAAACCTCTTCTGCCTGTGCTGACTGCCTTGAAGCAGCCATTAAAGGTGCCCCAGCAGCACACTTAGTGTGCGATCAAACAAATTTAGGCTGGCACTATCTACCTATTTCCCCATTCCTGTGGTGGTGTGAAGTGGCCGGCACATTGCTGTGCACTCACCTAAATTTAAATCACTTTGTGGCACCCCTGGACAGCGCGGGACTTTTGCCAGGATTTATGTGGGGCTAACTGTGGATTTGAGCCTTAGTAGCCTTCAGTGGAACTGACCCTCCTGCTGGCACAAGCAGATCCAGGCAACAGGGACAGAGAGGCTGGAATGGGATAGGGTGGGGCTGGGGATATCGGGTCAAGGGATGGGGCAGGTTAGGCCAGACAAAAGAAAAATTTCTTTATCCAGCATGTCATTATCTGTGAAACTCCTTGCCACAGGATATAGTGACGGCTTCTGGCCTAGAAGATACACATGTTCACATCCCATCCCATGAAGGCTTTCTCTTGACTAAGGGAACATGTGTTTCCATACCCTGAGAAGAACTCCATTGTGTCCTCCCCGGCCCAGATGCACTGTTAGGCATTTTGTGCCATGCATCTGTGGTGTTGTGGGGTGGAAAATAGAATTGGACTCTGTGCTTGCTTTTGGGGTCATATTTAGCCTTTAGGAAGCATGAATAACATTACTTGGCATCCATCAGTCTTGAAAGACTTTGGTATTGTGTTCAACTCTGCATGCGAAGCACGAAGGCCTGGGTAGACTGATGATAGGCTGTTCCCCAAGCAGCAAATCCCCCCCTCCATTCCACTGAAATAGTCCAATGGAATGGCAGAGCCGATACGATGGGTTCCAGCTGTGTTGCAGAGCTGGGCTAAGGACAGGAGCTCACCCTGTCTTGTGGGGACCCGGGTCTCGAACCCTGGCCTGCTGGTTAAAAGGCACAGTGTCTTAACCGCTTGTGCCACCCACAGCCCACACCCACAGCATGAATAAGCCAATGTGGTTTTGAAATTGAAATAGAGAACACCTGAGGATTCTAGTTCTCTGGACTAATAAATAGGAATCTGTGGAGGTCATTTGCTTACATTGTTGTTCTTCAGAAATAAATACATGAGGTGGCATGTCATACGTTTTTTCTATCACTTGTGCTTATAAATATGCATGTATCATCAGGTCCTATCGACACACCTTTTCTCCTTGTGCTGACTGCTCTGAAGCAGCCATCAAAGCTTCCCCAGCAGTGCATTTAGGGCACAATCTGGCCAATTTAACTTCAATTATATATATTTGTGTATATATGTATACAGTAGACCCCCAAAATTAACGAGGGTTACGTTCCTAGACCAACTGTAATTTTCAAAAACCATGAATTTTGTCCCTATGGTCCTCCATCTCCCCCTGGCCCTCCATCTGCCCCCTCCCCCTCCATCTCTCCCTGGTTGTTGGGGATCAAGCGCCTCTGGGGGTGTGATCTGCTGACCAGCTGGCTTATGACTGTGTCTACCTGGCGCTCCCAGTGCTCCCGCTGCAGAGCCTCTCCCCACAGGCAGTGCTCTGAACACTGCACCATCCCATCCTTGTCCCAGGCTCCAGAGATGCCTCTTCCTCTCCAGCACTGCTCCCAAGACCCCCCTCTTTGGGGTCTTGGGGGTCAGTTGGTGGCTCCCCTGCCCCATCTCCATTAGTAATCAGGCGAATTAGGGAGGAATCCAGGAACAACTGAGTCTGTGCAGTCTGAACTGCAACTTCACGGGGGTGTACTGTACTAGTGAAATGTTCCCACAATGCTCGAGTAAAATACTGCCCCACGCCTTCCCCCATTGTGTATCATACTCCACATGCACAACATCCACTCTTGTGCATCACCCCATGCGCAACATGCCCCAGGCACAACATGCCCCCCATGTGCAACATCCACTATCCCATGTACCATCCTCCTACAATTGTGGTCACCCCTGTCAGGGAGTTGCAGGATTTGGGTTTGGGTGTTGATGAGCCTTCAATGTTAAGTATAGGACAAAAATGTATTGCATCCGTTTTCAGCGTCTTAGGGGATAGATTTCTAGAAATCAGTTCTTGGTGGGTGCTCCCATCACAGAAGGAATATGCTCCCTGAATTTCATGCTTCAAGGTCCGGAGGTTGGGGCAGAGTGTCCATCAGTCAGGGATTCTTCTAAATCTTGTGGTTTTGGGCTGGGCATTGTTGAGTGAGTCAGTGACTGCGTGAGTCAGTGACTCTTCAGTTTCATATATATCGATATACTTAATATATACATATACAGTATATATTCCTAGAATCTAAGTTATATGTGTAACTGTGTATTTTATGCATTTTGTTGCTATGGAGCCTTTCAAAAATTAAGTTATAGGTTTAAATCTCTTCTGGACTTGTTAGGATTTTGTGTCCCGTTTCAAATGCTCCAAGGACTATTGGTCTGGCCTCAGGAAGCATGGTCAGTTTTGGAAACAGCCAAATGGAAAAGGTACAAAGTAAGTCCTCTTTCCATTGTACTCTTCAGCAGGGAGAGCTCAAAATGAAATATAGTGGCACCTCACGTAACAAACGCCTCATGTAAAGTATGTTTCACATAACAAACAAAAATTTCTTTAGGATTCTGCTTAACATATCAAACTGTGCTTCATATAACAAACACACTTGTTGGCAGTTGGGGCAGACGCATTGGCCAGCAGCCTTTTAAAAAAGTGTCTGGGCTGCCTTGCGCGTCTGCCCATAGCGAAAGCAACACTTCTGCGCTGTTCCTCCTGTGGCCGGGTGTCTGCTGGGCAGAGGGAGAGAAGAGCAGTGGAGAAGAGGGAAGCAGCTCAGGGCTAGCCAGAAGGGAGCAGGGGAGAGAGGGGCTCAGGAGGAAGAGAAGGAGAAAGTGGGGAGACACTTTGAAGGTTTCTTGGATTGCAGCCTCCTAACCATGTCTATCCAGAAATAAGCCCCATTGTATTAAATGGGTCTTACTCCCAGGAAAGTGTCTTTAGGATTGCAGCCTGTGTAGACTTCATAGGCTCATGCACACTGAATGCATGTTTTGAATTCAATTCCAGTGTTTTGTCATCATTTTTACATCCAGTTAATATTTTTATATGAATATTTTGGGGGTTGTGAAACCATTCGTCTGAGTTTCCATTATTTCCTATGGGAAAATCCACTTCACGTAAAGAATGTTTCACATAACAAACATGCTTCTGGAACGAATTAAATTGGTTACGTGAGGCGTCACTGTAAGTATTTCTCAAAGGCATCTCTTCATGAATTTGAAGGGAACCCCTTAATTTATGGGTGGGATCCAGTTATTATTCTTCGGAGTACAGTACTGATAATGTTACAGAAATGACAAAGCCCAGACCAGAAATTATGCAGAGAGGAGCTTTGCACCAACCTCAGTCTTACAAACTGGACTGAGGTCCAGAGCAAAATCATATATTCATTCTCATACCTTTTTGGTCAGGTTTACAACATCATCAAGACTCCTTCATTCTTATTTGTCAATCAGTTGGCAACATCAAATTCCAGGCCATTTCCCGCCCACATCGGTGGCCCCAACTACCCCCAATACAATGTTATTCTTTGAAGATGCCTAGCTAGCTCTGCCTTTCTTTATTATGGTCTACTAGCATCCAGAAGGGAGAGGAAGATTTCTTAACTTAGCCCAGCCAGGACCACGCGTCATTCTTTGGCTTGTATTTTATTTCAATCTACTTGATTTCTATTACTATAAAATCTATATTTTTAATTCTTTCCCTAACAATATACCCCTTAAAATTAACCGGATACTAAGGATAAAATGAAATACATTTGGAAGACAAATTAGGAGGCTCAGAAAATGAAGCCACTGACAAAGTTTGTTTGTTTGAAACATTTTTACCCCCATGCTTAGTCGGCAAGGCTCCCAAAGCAGCTCACGTAAAATGAAAATAATGTAAAATCATTAAAAGAATAATATTAGGGATTTTCCTTTTCTTGCCTGAATTTGCTCTTCTTCATCCTCATCTAGCAGTTGATACTTCAGGTAGTTGGCCTAGGAGTTGATAGTCCTACGGGGGTCTTATAAAGACACTTTGAGCACAATCTAACCATGTCTGCTCAGAAGTAAGCCCCATGATGTTCAATGGTTCTTACTCCCTGGAAAGTGTTGCAGCCTAAGCTTCCTGCTACAAGTAGTCAAAATATCTTAATTGAGTGCAAAAAAAAAATTCAACCCTTGTTTGACTTCGGTTTCTGTTGCAGTGTGGAAGTCATTGGAACCACAGGAGACTGTGCAGTTATAAGTGGTGTCGGCGGCATCATTGTCAACGCTGCAGATTGCTTCCAGCATCATTTTTATATTTGTCAAAAAAATGGCAGATATTTAACCTAGAGGTGCTCCAGAGGAAGATGGGACGTGACTCTGCCCTTACATTTTACTTTCTCTCTATAATTCTTTCCTGTTTTTTATACGTGTTTCTTCTTGGATTGGGAACAAAACCCAACATGCATGTTGTAATTAGAAGTTATCTATGTAACAGGTCTTGAATAAATCAACAAGAAGCTTTCATCATTTGTATGCTGCATTTTTATTGCCATCTATATTTATTTACTAGAAATCTTGGAGCAGAAAGGAATACTATTAGATTGGTGGTCTGAACTGCAGATTAAAGGCAAAATCCAGAGTAACCACGGGGAGTCCTTGCTCCGGTGTAAGAACAACTTACTCTGGATTCCAATATGAATTTCCCATAGGTTTTCACTAGGTAACTACAGGTGCACATAGAGTCTCTTATGTGCTCCCGTAGTTACTCTGGATTTGGGGGTAAGTCAAGATTGAAAGAAGATAAGAAAGTCAGCTTCTTTGCAGTAGACACTGATTTTGACAATTTACTCTTAAAATGATGAAGGTCAGTTTATCAAAAAATGTATCAATTTTTGCCACATTATCATACACGTGATCAAATTGTTAAGGAATCAATGATTATGTGGGCAAAAAATATGGGACATAATAGCAACCTAGAAGATTGGGAACAAATATGGAAAAACATTAAAATAACAAAAGCGGTGTGGTTTAAAGAAAATATTATTAAGATGTTTTATTGAAGGTGCTATTCACCAGAACTTTTGGCTAAAATAGACCATAGTATTAGTATTTGTACTGGCATCCATAAGTCTCGAAAGACTATGGTATTGTGCTCGACTCTGTACACGAAGCACAAAGACCTGGGTAGATTAATATGGAGGATAGGCTGTTACCCAAGCAGAAAATCCCCCCTCTCCACGCCACTGAAATAGACCAATGGAACAGCAGGGTGTTCCTTCCGTGACGGAGGGGTGCACTAAGAACTGGTTTTCGGAAATTCCAACTGGAAGGGGGTGAAAAGGGGTGCAACGCATTTTCCTCCCTATACTTTGCATTGGAGAATTGATGACTCATCAACATTCCCCCAACTGCTGGGCTTAGAAGCATGGAATTCTGGGAGGGATCCTTCTGTCTTCTGAACACCCACCAAGAACCCATGTGGAGAAATTTAACCCTTCAGGGGCTAAAAAGGGGTGCAACTTGTTTTTGTCCTATACTTAACATGGAAGACTGACCAACATTCCTGTTCCTTCTGTGGCCAGGTGTCCACTGGGCAGAGGGGGAGATCAGCAGTGGAGAAGAAGGACTTGCCAGAAGGGAGCAGGGGAAAGAGAAACTCAGGATGAAGAGAAGGAGAAAGTGGGGAAACACTTGGAAAATGTCTTGGATTGCAGCCTCCTACCCATGTCTACCCATGGATTGCAGCCTCCTACCCATGTCTACCCCACTGCATTAAATGGGGCTTACTCCCAGGAAAGTGTCATTAGGATTGCAGCCATCATAGGATCATGCACATTGAATGCATGTTTTGAATTCAATTCCAGTGTTTTGTCATCATTTTTACATACAGTTTATATTTTTATATGAATTTTTTTTGGTTCTGGAACCAAACGTCTGAGTTTCCATTATTTCCTATGGGAAAGTCCGCTTCACATAAAGAACATTTCATGTAACAAACATGCCTCCGGAATGGATTAAATTTGTTGTGTGAGGCACCACTCTATATTTATATATACGTATAGGGTGCAATCCTAACTTAGACTAGTACAACTCATGTGTCTTCCCATTCCCATGTAAGGAGGAAAGCACATGCCTGAGCAAAGGCACAGACGTGTCTTACTGCACTTTTATGAGATTCCCAGGCCAGCAACAGACTTGTGCTGGGGCTTATGCCAGCCTCGCTGAAGGTTAAGATTGCACCCATATCTATACCTGAATGTGTATATGTACATATACACATATATACATTTAAGTTAACTTGGTTGGATTGTGCCCTAAGAGTGCTGCTGAGGCTCCTTCAACAGCTGCTTCATGGCAGTCAGCACACAGAGAAGAGGTGAGTCAATAGAACCTGCTTATACATGCACACTGATAAGAGCAAGTGATAGAAGGATTTGACATACCAACTTGTATGTTTATGAGTTGTAAATATACCAGCTCATAAGTTTTATATGACTCGTATGTTTTATATGACTTTATCTGACTCATATGTCATATGTCACTTACACAGTGACATACCAACTCATATCTTTATTTCTGAAGAACAGGAAATGTGAACAGGTGACCTTCACAGATTCCTCCTTATTGCTCAGAAGATATTCTGCTAGAATCCGCAGATTTTCTCTATTTCAATTTGGAAACCACACTGACTTGTTCATGCTTCCAAAGGCATGAATTTTGGAAATTTGGGGAAAGTATTCCTTCTGTGATGTAAGAACCAAGTAGCATGTAATTAGTCTGTGAAAATTAGAATGTTTTCCAGGTAGGGTGGCTATTCACTGGAGAGGAAGATGAGCAACAATGTCATCAAGAGCTTGGTGAACACCTGTGGTACAGCAGTCAGACCAAAGGGCATAGCTTTGGACTGGAAATGGAGATGTCCATAAAAGAACTGGAGATACTGACTGTATTTTGGTAGTATGGAGACATGGAGGTAAGCTTCCATCAAACCAAGTGGTCTCCTTCCTGTAGGGAGGCAACCAAGTGGTCTCCCTCCTGTAGGGAGGCAACAATGGACATCCATGTCTCTATCCTGAAATTCCTTTTCTGTAAGAAAAGGTTGAGCCATTTCAGATGGAGGATTGCTCTCATGTCCCCATTTCTTTTTGAGACTAGGAAAAAACACTGAGTGTACTCCTTTGCCCCTCTGTCTGAATGGCACTGGTTCTACCACCCATATGTCTAGGAGATGGCAAATGGCAGCCATCTTCTGGGCATGACGGATGGATCCCTTGAAACTGGAACAGAATTGATCCCAAGGGATCATGAGGAACTCCAGAGAATAACCCCAGGTGACCGTCTCCAGAACCCAGGCATCCATGGTGATATGATGCCAGTGTTCTAAAAACAAAAGGAGTTGCACCCCCACAACTCCTGAGACAGGAGGGATCCTGGCATTATCTTTGTCGTTGCTCCTCTCCACTTTTCTGTCCTCCACTTTTCTGTCCAAGGAGGCAGAACAGGCCTGATTCCTTCTCCTTGGGATGACTCTTGTGGGGTTACACTTATTTCTGGACCTTTGGACAGACTATTGGATTTGAAAGACGAACACAGCAGACGAAAGGAGGTTTGTCTCTTAGGACCTGCCTTCTCAGAACGTTCCGCTTTTCAGTTTTCTCAATGAGGAAGGGCTTGAGGGCCTCCCCAAAAGCCTCTCAACCTTGAAGGGAAGGGATACCAGTCTACCCACTGAGGCAGGATCCCCCCAACCCCCCAACCAGATTGTCCTGTGAGCTGTGACAACATGGAGCAAGCAGCAAACTGTAAGGCATCTAGAGATGTGTCAGAAGTGTACGCTGCTGTTAGGGACACTTTGAGTGTGGATCTAGCCCTTTTTGACAATTTATGGTCCACGTCCATCAGGTCATTGACCCAAGAAATAGAGGCTCTCACCAAAAAGGATGCTGTAGTAGCTCCTCTCAGAGATCTAGCCTAGGTCTTGAAGGTGCGCTTCAATGCTGAAGCCACTCTTTTATCCAGATTGTCCTTGGGCCCCGATCCCCCTCCAAGGGAGGAAGGTCTATAAAGGACAAAGCGGTAACTGATTTTCTTCATAATTACCTCTGGGAGACAATGCAACTTGTCACAAATTTTGGAAACTAGTTTGGAGCCAGGATTGTCCCACCCCCCTCCCAAAGCCCTAACAAAGGAGTCAGGGAGAGGGACCACATCAAGTTGCTCACGTCAAGGGACCACATCTTTTCACCTGGGGAAAATATCCTTTTTCTTCTTGTTAGATTTTTTTACCCTTGGACCAGGGTGACCCGATTATTCCTGAACTCCAGGGCCAAAATTCCTAATCCCAGGCCAAAATTCCCACCCACTTTTAAAAAATTGCCAAAAGTGTATTTTTTGTTTTAGCTTTTTGGTTTTTTGACCATAACTTTTGATAGGAAGGAGATATCTCAAAACTCATTTTTGCATTGGATTCTGCTCTTCAATACAAATCCAACAACATATTGCATGATGGGGTACTGTGCACAATCACGAAGTTTCAAAATGAAGCCAAAATGTAGGCTCCGGACAGGAGGCTAAAAATCTGGACAAATCTGGGTTTTTCTGGTCATATGGTCACCCTGCCCTTGGACTCAAGTCTCAGATTTAGCAGCCTGTGGTTCAAGGGTCTTTGCTGCCAAGACCCAAAGACCAAAGGGCAAAGACCAAATGGGCAAAGCCTATGGGGACGCTTCTAGGGGGCTCTGATGTCCCTGTCGTCCTCAGAAAGCTCTCCTTCCTCCTTCTCCAAAGAGGAGGGAGAGGAGCTATGTTCTTCATGGCTAGATACGCCCAACAGAACCGTCATCTTGTTTTTGAACCTCTGCTTTTTAGGCTTTTCACTAGAATCCACAGAATCAGAGGCCAATGAGGACACAGGAGAGGCCTTGGAATGCTTGGAATGCTTGGCATCATAGAAATATCAGGCTCATGTTTTGGCCCCATGATTGTCTTCCTGTCTTCCATATGCAGGAAAAGGGGTCCGTGTGCGCACTCCAGGCACCCATACGGCCTAATGCACCCAACCAGGTGGGAAGTGCTGCACACACTCTCCAGGTACCCACCTATCCAACCATGATACCCCACAGCTGTTCTGCGCCGTTTGTGCTCTCCTGGCGCCTCCGTGGCCAGATAGCCAATCTGCTACTGCCAAAGGATGCTGTGTGAGCTCTCTGGGTGCCAACACAGCCTAAGATCAGTCCTGGGCCAGTGAGGGGAGAAAGGAGCAGCGTGCACTACGCAGCCTGTGGTCATGCCTCGATGAGCCCCACTGCTAGATATGGAGTTGGGGAACCGTGATGTCCCCACCCAGACAATTTAAAGGGATGCAAGTGCGTCCTGGCCAGTCTCCCGTCTTCCTGCTCTGGTTCCAAGTCATGGTGGGGGGGGGGAGAAAGGAAAGTAGAGGAAAAGAGAGAGAGAAGTGAAAGAAAAGACATCGAGTAAAGGGAGAAGTGGAGCAGAGAGCTCCAAAGAAAAACGTGTTTCCAATGAGGCAGAAACGGACTGGGATTAGGGGGCGCCCAGTGCTGGAGAAATCAGTCCGGACTGCCTCATTGGATGGGGAGGGACAATCCAAGCTGTCACGAGTGCCATCCTTCCCTCCGAGGAGAGAAGGTCTTCCAACACTCTTGGCACTATCAGGGTTTCTCTCCAGTGTGGGTTCTCTAATGGCACTTAAGTCTACTACTCCAAATGAAAGTCATTCCACACCCTTGGCAGTTACAACGTATCTCTCCTCTGTGGGTTCTCTAATGGCACTTAAATCTACTACTCCAAATGAAAGTCATTCTATGCTCTTGGCAGTTATAGAGTTTCACCACTGCGTGGATTGTCTGGTGGATCTTAATTCTACTACTCTGATTGAAGGTTGTTTTGCATTCTTGGCTCTTAAGTGGCTTCTCCCTTCTATGTGAAGGGCTTCTTCCTTTCCTGTGAAGTCTGGGGTTGTGCCTTGTTTTTCCAATCTGGTCCCAGACAGATGCTGTTGAAAGAAGAAATGAAATTCAGTAAGAAACCAAAGGAAGAAACCTAAGGAAGCTTGATGGGGAAGAATAATGCCTGTGTTCTCCAGTGTTCCTGAGTTGGGGTGTGTGGAGTGTCTGTAGGGGATCTGTTTCCCTCCATTGCCAGAATCCAGACCACGTAGCAGATGGCTTTGAAGGCAGACTCTTCAGTCTTGCATGCTGCCAGTACTACCTCATTAATAGGTTGGGTAGCACATGCCTTTAAGGGAGATCCCAAAATAAAGTGTTCATATTCTGGGACTTCTGTTGGCTTCTTGGACTTCTGGGCATATGTTGTGCTACTCCTTTCCAGTACAGAACCCACCTCCCTAGTGTCAACAGGCAATCAGGAATCCTTTCTTGCCAAAGGCATAAGAAGTATTACAACTCTCTTGTGGTCCACCCATGGGGAGCAGTGCTCCCTGTGTGGTTGATATGCGATTTGCAGCAGAACAGCACTTAATTTTCTTGGTATGGACCATTATATCTGTATAGGGAGGTGGGGATCATTATATCTGTGTGTAGGGTGAGGAGGTAAATAGCAGAAACTGCTAGGAGGTTTGTCAGATCTAAAGATAGGGGTGATAACACTGTACCTAGGAAAAAACGGTGTATGATGCTAAAAAATTAAAGAGATAAGCAGCACAATCCAGAGCAACTAATCTGTCCACATAAGAGCCCTTGGGTTGCCCTATCTATCACTAGGGTGGAGCAACTGCAAGATGCTCCAGCCCAGTTACTCTGGAAGAGGCTTAGGGCAGAGCAAGGCAAGATAGGGTGCCCTAAGAGAGGTGGACCTGCTCTGCCCTAACTGGGGCAGCCTAAGCAGCTCAGGAGAGGCCGGTTGAGGGCATGTTTAGCATTGCCAAGGGCAGAGCAGTTACTCTGTATCCAGAGCCTGTTTCCAAGGCAGAAATGCCCTCTTCCAGCTCCTCAAATATATACCACCTCAGGAGCAGGTATAGTAATGAGTAGACCCATAGGGGTCCATGATAAGGCCTGAGTAAGAATGGCAGTGCTGACCAAAAATCTGAGTTCTTGGCCAGCCTAGCTGCAACCCCTTCCTCTCAACATCAGGATATGGAACAAACTACGGCTGCCCACAAACCTCAGGATACAGCAGGCCACTCCAAGAAGCCCCTTGTATTCACTGTAGAATGTACTGGCCTCTCATCAGGGACTCCTTATAAGGCAGGCACCCAGTGGCATCACCAGACTGGTGCGGCTGGTGTGGGCTGCATTGGGTGATGCGCTCCGTATGGGGTGATGCGCCAGAGGAGTTTGACTGTCCTTTGGTAGGCCCCAGGCGTCAGCACACCCAAGTTGGAGCAGCAGCCAGAAGCTGCCACTTGTCCTTGGAGCTGGCCTGAACAGCCAGCTGAGATGCACTGTGCAGAAACACACTGAGCATGCTGAACAGCTTCAGAGGAGACTTCCTTAGAGCGGAGGAAGTCTGCTCCTTTGCATGGCCATTCGGCCTCACTCAGGAGGCGGAGCGGCAGCCGAATGGCTTCAGAAAGAGTACTGCACAGGCACCAACTCTGATGCCTGCACAGTCTCCTCTGAAGTCAAAAGTCTTTAGAAAAGGACCGCACAGGCGTCAGAGATGGTGCCTGCACAATACTCTTTCTGAAGCCAGTTGGCTTTAGAAACAACTGCACAGGCGCCAACTTTGGCAACTGCACAGTCCAGGTGCAGAGGTGCACGCATCCCAGGGGTGACACACAGACTTCCACACCGGGTGATGCACAGAGTTGTGTCACCACTGTAGGCACCACAGCTATTCATTGTTCAGTGTGATCTGAGGGGTGTCTCCTCAGGAGCAAGTCCTCCCCATGTGTCAATTACTTAGCATGCTATGGAGAAGTTATGGAGGGTCAGGCTTCCTGACTCTCTGGATGCAACATAACTTTCTGCTCTGGATACAGGTTAGGAGAGAGCAGTTAGGGCAGAGCAGGCAGAACTTGCTCTGGATTGTGCCCAAAATCCTTAATTACCAACTGTGACACATTACTGAGTTCTTGTAGCCCTTCCCTGAATCAGGCTCATAAATACATAGAGGTTTGTCTTTCATCTTTTATTGTGTTTCAGAATGGACCCTGGCATGGGCACTGGAGCATACCCCAGAATGGGCCCCGGCATGGTCCCCGGAGCGGGTCCCGGCATGGGACCTGGAATGGGCCCTGGCATGGATCCCGGAACGAGCCCTGGAATGGGCCCCAGTATGGGACCTGGAATGGGCCCTGGCATGGGACCTGGAATGGGCCCCAGAAAGGAAACCAGATGGAAGCGAATATGTCTAATATGTGTGATTCCGGTGATCATTATTGGTGCCATCGTCATTGCAATTGGTAAATTACTTACTGTAAACGAGGATGTTATTTTCCTGAAGTTCCTTTTCCAAGAACTCTGTGCAGCCAGCATAGATAGCATATGTCTCAGTTTCAGCTGTGCACATCTCTGCTTTTCTCTTTAGGCTGAACCAGCACCCCCAGTCTGCAGTCATCATTTTTTGGTGGGGGATCGGATGGTTTATTTCCTAACACTTTTTTGGCTGTCCGAATATCTAAAAACCATGTTGGTGCCTAAAAAACAAAATAAGCTGATATTATTATTATTATTTCATTTCAATTACATATCACAGCAGCCAGTTCTTTAGCTGGACTTGGCACCAGTCACTGGTCAGGTCCTGTCCAGGGACTTAGGACACTGTGTATTTGCATATGATGTTTGCTGAGCCAAGCAGGGTAGCCTTTTGAATTTGCCCAATGATGATCTTGCCAATGCCGAGCTGTTTTAGGTGTAATTCAAGCTCTTTTGGGATTGCACCTAAAACACCATAATTATTATTATAAATAATATTTAAATCCATCTTCTTTCCTCACAAGACTGAAGGCATTAAGTCAATAGTCAGTGTCGTCACTCAGTTACTCAGTATTCAGGCTGCACTTTTTCTCTTGCTGGTAGACTCCTCACATAATAGACTCTCTTTCCCTCTCTCTAAGGCTGCACCCCTGTACTGTACTGACTTAACTGGGAGTAAGGATCATTCAGCCTAATGGTGCTGATTGCTGAGTAGACCTATACATAGGTTTGCACTGTAACTGTCATAATGGACCCTCCCAACTGCCTCCCTATTCTACTAACCCTACAATCCGGAGTAACTACGGAAGCACGTAAGAGATGTGTACCCGTGCATCCGTGGTTACATGCACCCGTGGTTACGGCACCACCTAGTGAAAACCTATGGGAAATTCATATTGCAATCCAGAGTAAGGGCACAATCCAGTGCAAATTCAGCCTGCTCTGCCCTAACTGCTGTCTCCTAATTATTCTGTATCCAGAGCAGAAAGTTATGCTGCATCCAGAGAGTCAGGAAGTCTGTGCTGCCCTCACTGCTCCAGAGCATGCTAAGTAATTGAAACCTGGGGAGGGCTTGCTCCTGAGGAGACACCCCTCAGATAACACTGAACAAGGAACAGCTGTGGTGCCTAAAGTGGTGACACGACTCTGCACATCACCCGTTGTGGAAGTCTATGTGTCACCCCTGGGATGTGCGCACCCCCATACCTGGACTGTGCAGTCAACTGGCTTCAGAACGGGTACTGCACAGGCACCATCTCTGACACCTGCGCAGTACTTTTCTGTACTTTTCTGAAACCTTACAGCTTCAGAGGAGACTGTGCAGGCGTCAGAGTTGATTCCTGTGCAGTACTCTTTCTGAAGCCATTCGGCTGCCGCTCCGCCTTCTGAGTGAGGCCAAATGGCTGTGCAGAGGTGCAGACTTCCTGCACTCTAAGGAAATCTCCTCTGAAGCTGTTTGGCATGCTCAGTGTGTTTCTGCGCATTGCAGCTCAGCTGGCCATTCGGGCCAGCTCCAAGGACAAGTGGCAGCTTCTGGCTGCTGCTCCAACTTGGGTGTGCTGATGCCTGGGGCCTACCAAAGGACAGTCAAATTCCTCTGGCGCATCACCCCATACGGAGCGCATCACCCAATGCAGCCCACACCAGCCGCACCAGTCTGGTAACGCCACTGGGTGCCTGCCATTCTTACTCAGGCCTTATCATGGACCCCTATGGGTCTACTCATTACTATACCTGAGTTTTATAGTATACACCTGAGGTGGTGAGGTGGTATATCTCTGAGGAACTGGAAGAGGGCATTTCTGCCTTGAAACAGGCTTTGGATACAGAGTAACTGCTCTGCCCTAGGCAATGCTAAACATGCCCTCAACTTGCCTCTCCTGAGCTGCTTAGGCTTCCCCAGTTAGGGCAGAGCAGGTCCACCTCTCTTAGGGCACCCTATGTTGCCTTGCTCTGCCCTAAGCCTCTTCCAGAGTAACTGGGCTGGAGCATCTTGCAGTTGCTCTACCCTAGTGATAGATAGGGCAACCCAAGGGCTGTTATGTGGACAGATTAGTTGCTCTGGATTGTGCTGCCAATTGTTCTTGCACCGGAGAAAGGACTCCTCGTAGTTACTCTGGATTGTGACCTATAGCTATTCTACTTCTCATTTCTACAAAGCAAGCATAATCCTTTCCACATACCAGAAATTAAGGGGTGCTGTAGTCCCCATTGTGCTATTGTACATTGATGTGCCATGAATGGTCTGCAAGTGTGGCACAGGAGGGAGGGGATCATATAAGAACACTAGTGAAATGTACTGTGTTTACACACTAGTGAACACTGTGTTGCAGGAGTAAAATTTCAAGAATATTTCTAACTTAACCCCCTGTGCAACAACCTCCTGTACAACACGACCCCTGTGCAGTATAGTAAGATGACAAGGAGTCACGGAGTCATAGATTCAAGTGGGCCTGCCCACTTCTAGGCAGGCGGCGGTGGGCGCAAAACATGGCGGACCGTACCGGTCCGCTATGTTTTGTATTTCCCTGTCGCTGGCGGTATGCTAGCGGCAGGGAAACGGGAAGCACTGGTACGGGTGCGTAGGCCCGTACCGGTAAGTGCCCACCACTGAAGAAGACTACATGTTGCCTGCTCATAAGGAAAAGGAGGAGTAAAAAGAGGACCTGTCCTGGGAAAGGAGGACATATGATCACTCAGTACTTGCTTCTGAGCAGGTATGCAGAGTATTGGGCTCTGATGCTGCCATCCTATCCACCCCCACCTGGGAGTAAGCTCCATTGACTAGGATGGGACTAGAATAGGATTTACTTCAGAGTAGGCAGTGGAGTGGGCTCCTGGGGGGGGCAGGATAGGAACTGGGGCTATTTCTTCAGGTACCCCCCATACTTCCTGCCCTCAATCCCAGGTGGAGAGATTTCTCAGAGGGGCAGGATGAGGTGGGGAGATCTCTTGGGTGGGAGCAAAAGGTCTACAGTGTGGATAGGATTGCAGCCTGAGCCCAAGCCTAACAGTGTCTACTCAGAAGTAAGTACCATTCAAGTCAATGGGGCTTACTCCCAAAATTGTGTGGTCAGGATTTTAGCCTTACAGTCCAATCCTATGCAGGCTTACTTAGAAGTAACTCTCATTCTAGTCAGTGGGGCTTACTCCCAGGTAAGTGTGGATATAATTGCAGCCTCAGAGCCCAGTCCTAATCATGTCTACTCAGTAGAAAGTCCCATTATAGACAGTGAGCTTACTCTCAGGAAAGTAGACTGGGCTGGAGGAACAGGGCTGGACGGAGAGATCCAATCCTCTGCCAATCTCTTCAGAAGTAAGTCCCATTATAGTCAGTGGGCTTACTCTCAGGAATGTCTGGATGGGAAAGTAGCCTCAAATCCTATGCTACACAGAAGGAAATCCCATGATAGTCAATGGGAATTGCTCCCAGGAAAGTGTGGCTAGGATTGTGGCCACAGGCTGCAGTCCTCTACTATACAGTGTGGCTTACTCCTGAGTAGTTCTCCATGCCTAGTACTGGGCTGCAAAGGCACCTGGGTATGCAGGAAGGCAGGCAGGCATGGCCCCCACCAAAAGCCCTAGAGGTCTCATCCTCACAACACTCAGATGCTCAGCTACAGACCTTTCTCAATAGCTCTGGCTTCTGTATTCCCGCCCTTTGTAAGGAGCCCTTAGTAAAGCTGTCCATCATGTGCCTGATTAAAAAAACACAACATCGCCAGAGAGGCTGCTCATTTGCATATGAGAACCCATCAAGCTTTGCAAACTGCACAAGGAAATAACTTCTGAAAACTTGCTAGAAATAAGGTTTTTAATCAAAATAAGATGTTTAGCAAAGACAGGATTCCTGAATAGCATCAATCAAGGTTTGGGGCATGAAGAATTTCCTAACCCTGACTTTAAAGCATGGACCTAATAGTAATGCAAACACCCTCCATCTCAGCAGTCAGAGTCTGAATGTGCTGGGATGGTGGCAAACCCTGTCTGAATGATGGTAAAAGGAACAGACTCTTTGTGTTTTTAAATTAAAAGACAACCTTAGGGAGGGGGGAGAGAGAAGGGGAGGGAGGCTCAGATGGGGAGGGGGGAGAGAGCCTTGCTCAGAAGGGGAGGAAGGAGGGGGAGTGGAGCTTCAGCTCTGGAAAGACAGACCCAGGGGCCCTTTAAGAGAAATTCAAACACACTTGCATGCAATTCAAAGATGATGGCCCCCAATTAACAACCGGTTCTGCAGAACTGGTGTGAACCTGCCTCAGCCCACCTGTGTATGCAAGAAACCATGAATGTCTTTACCCAAGAACACTACTTTTCTCTAAACGTGAGGATCCACAGCACAAAGTCCACAGCTTCTCCAAAGTCCTTCACAGTCCAAGTTGAGTCCAGATGGGTCCAGAAGAGTTCCCATCCAGCAGGCAGAGTCCCAGTCCTGTAAGGGTTGTGGATCTCCTCCAAGAAACCATATATATCCACATTGCACAAAAGAGGGAACTGAGACAGATTTAGCTCATTATGCAATAGAAGGGTTGAAAAAGCAGCACCTCTCTAAATTCCCTCTTCAATGCAATGGTTAAAATTAGAGGCACTCTGTCCTCCATTCTATATGGTCATCTGAGTAGAACTATTTCTGCCTATATAAAATGACACCATCATCTAAAGACACAGTCTTGAGCACCCAAATGGCCAGAATCATACAGAGGGGCAAAGCTTTCTCAGTCATCCTCACCAGAACACAGTTGCATCAGCTGTTCAGTGAGGGCTGCTAACAACCTTGCCAGGAGACAGAGTGCTATCCCCGCCAGTGGGGCAGCTTGGCTGGTAGGGACAGCAGCTTGCAGTCGTGGCCCTGGTGCCAGGATCACCACTAGTCCACCTTCTGAGCATTTCTTCTTCCCCTTTAGAGCATGATGCTCTCTTGCCCTCCACACCTTCCCAGACCTGCTTGCAGCTCCCATTGCACCAGACACACATGCATGAGGGAGCAGCTATGTAGCTTTCCCATACCTCTGAGTGAGTTATTTCCATCATAACCCCAATCATGAATTAGCACTGAATCATGAGTAAACCTTTTCTTTGACTAAAAACATTGGCTAAAAACATGGCTAAAAACTGCTGAAAGGTTTTAGCATTGACAAGCATCACTTACTAAAATCCCCCCTGTTACACAATTGTTAAAGGTCTAGAAGCCTTCAAGTTGGAAGTTTTGCTCCACCTTCTTTAAGTTGCAAGCTGATGCAATATTAAAACCACCACAAGCTTCCCTGTGATTTCACAGGGAAAGCTTCACAAGCTTTCTAGGTACTGAGTTCTCCCAGCAGTTTGGCTCTCATTTTTTATTGTACTCCAGAATAGACCCTGAAATGCACTCTGAACAAAAGCGAATAATTTGGATTGTGGCAGGTTGCGTTGCAGCTGCTGCTGTCCTTGTCATTGGAATTGTTAAGTTCCTCAAACTAGGGGGTTATTTTCTTGGAGTTTCTCTTCCAAGATCTCTGTGCATCAAGTATAGGTACCCGTTTCAGTTGTGCATGTTTTAAGCTGTGCTTGACTCTCTTTAATATCTCATTTCAGCGGTACCTCGTAAGATGAATGCCCTGTTGGACTTATGCTTTGAAAGATGAATCAAAATTTCTAAGGAATCCTGTTTTGTGGACGAATGTGCTTTGTAAGACGAACCCTGATTGGCCACGGCCGGGGTGGCTGAGGTGGGGGGAAAAGAGAGGGGGACCTCTCAGCCTGCCTGCAGCACCAGTGTGCCCTTTAGAGGCACACACAGGGAGGTCTGGGGGGAGGTGGGGAGAGGAGAAAGCGAATGAGGCCTGATCCGGCTGGTAGTTCTCCTGGGGGTGCGCCAGGATGCCTGAGTCCCTAGTGCCTGCCTGGTCCTTCTGTGCTTCTCCACCACAGCTTTTTGGGGTCTATATATCTATCTACACTATTTATATACTGCTTTTCAACTAAAATGTTTACAAAGAAAATGAAAAAAATTAATAGCTAATGGGACACCATTAATAGCTGTCTCAAAAAGGGCTCACAATCTTAAAAGCAAAAAAAAAAAAAAAACCCAGCAAAAGCCACTTGAGCAGACATTGCTGGGGTGTGTAGTGCCAGATACTCTCCCCTCTGCTTAATAAAAGACTGGGTGACCAGATGCCAAGCCCAAAATTCCTGAACCCCAAGGCCAAAATTCCTACCTGCCTAAAAATTTGCCAAAAATGTATTTTTTGTTTTTATAGTTTATTGTTTTTTGGTCATAACTTTTGGTAGGAAGGAGATATCTCAAAACCAATTTTTGCATTGGATTCTGCTCTTCAACTCCAAAGACATATGGCATGATGGGGTACTGTGCACTATCGCAAAGTTCATAAACAAAGCCAAAATGTAGGACCCCCAGGCAGAAGGCTAAAAATCAGGACAAATGCAGAGAGAGAGAGAGCAAGAGAGAGGCAACAATGGACCTCCATGTCTCTATCCTGAACTTCCTTTTCTGTAAGAAAAGGTTGATACATTTCAGATCAAGGACAGCTCTCATCTCCCCATTTCTTTTTGGGACTAGGAAAAACACCAAGTATACTCCATTGCCCCTCTGTCTGAGTGACACTGGTTCTACTGCCCATATGTCTAGGAGATGGCAAATGGCGGCCATCTTTGGGCATGACATTTGGATCCCTTTCAAATGGAACAGAATCGGTCCTGAGGTATCATGAGGAACTCCAGAGAATAACCCCAGGTGACCACAGAACACAGGAATCCATGGTGATATGATGCCAGTGTTCTGAAAACAAAAGGAGTTGAGCCCCCACAGCTCCTGAGACAGGAGGGAAACTGGCGTTATTTTTGTCGTTGTTCCTTTCCATTATTTTGTCCTGAGGAGGCAGAACAGGCCTGATTCGTTCTTCCTTGGGATGACTCTGGTGCAGTTCCACTTATTTCTGGACTTTTGGACAGACTATCGGACCTGAAAGAGGAACCAAACAGATGAAAGGAGGTTTGTCTCTTAGGAGTTGCCTTCTTAGAAGGTAGCACCTTCTGCTTTTCAATATTCTCAGTGAGGAAAGGTTCGAGGGCCTCCCCGAAAGCCTCTCAACCTTGAAGGGAAGGGATACCAGTTTACCCACTGAGACAGGATCCCCCCAACCCCTCAACAAGGTTGTCCTGTGAGCTGTGATGACATGGAGCGAGCAGCAAACTGTAAGGCATCTAGAGATGTGTCAGCAGTGTAAGCTGCTGTTAGGGACACCTTCTTGAGTGTGGATCTAGCCCTTTTTGACAATTTATGGTCCAAGTCCATCAGGTCATCAACCCAAGAAATACAGGCTCTCACCAAAATGGAGGCTGAGTAGCTGCTCAGCTGATCTTTTTCACCTGGGAAAAAGATCCTTTTTCTTCTTGTTAGATTTTTTACCCTTGGATTGAAGTCTCAGATTTAGCAGCCTGCAGTTCAAGGGTCTTTGCTGCCTTATACATAAGGTGAGGGCAAAGACCCACTGGGCAAAGACTGTGGGGCACTTCTGGGGGTTTTGATGTCCCTGTCATACTCAACATAACATAACATAACCTTTATTGGCATAGATAAATAAGTATAGATTAGTAACAAACAATGAATAAAGGATTGACAGAGTCTAAAATTAAGTGGGAGAGGGAATAAGACTAACAACTGGCAAGAAGAACTGCTGACAAAAAGTCTGCCACAAGATTTGTAATGGAAGGGGAGAAATCACTAAGTAGGATTGGCAAGAGATCAACCACGGAAGGAGGAAGGGATGAGAGGAAGGGAGAAAGGAGGGTGGATCTGGAAGCAAGGTGGGCAGAACAACGGAGTAAGATATGGTCTATAGAATCTGGTTCGAGTGAGCAGAACGAGCAAAGTCTGTTCTGCCGTGGCGTGTTGGTAAATCTTCCTAGATGGTAAGCCGATGGGAAGATATTTAGCCTAGCCAGCAAAAATGCCCTCAGATCAGATGAAGAAAATAGTTAACCGGTCGGCCAAGTGAAGGAAGTAAACCAAAGAAGGAGGGGGAACAAACTGGGTTAAGATTGGCAAATAAAGTTTCAGTTTCCTGCTCCCATAATTTGAGCTTAATGGTGTGATAAGCTTTTAAGAGGTCCGTATCAGCTAGAATTTCCGGAGAGAGACCAAGGGCTAGAAGCTCAGCATCCACGAATTTAAACCAATTTGATAAGTATGAGACCTTAATGAGGTCTTGTAGGATGGAGCTTGGGTGAGACTTGAGGTGGAGCTTTAGCCAAAACTTGAATGTGGAGGCCCAGGCAGAAGTAGAAGGAAGGAAGGAAGGAAGATGTATGCCCAGTTCAAGAACAATTGTAGACAGCCTAATTAGATGTGGAACCAAGGATCCTTCTGAGAAATTTGGCAATAGGCTTGTCTAGATCAGCATTGACAGCTTCAATCCAGATAGGTACTCCATACAACAATTGAGGAATGGTTTTGAGTTGGAGTGCCTGGATAGCAGCAGGTATACTGGTTACCTTTATTAAAGAAGAACCTAGCAATTGCGTTTTGGGACAGGAGAGCTGAAGAGACAGCAAATTTATGCTGGAGGGTCCAAGTGTGGCGATGATGGAATGTAACGCCTAGGTACATAAATGACTGTACTTGTTGAAAATTGAGATTATTGATTTTCCATGAAAATGGTGCCTAAGATTTAGAGAAAACAAGGATTTTGGTTATTTCATAGTTGATGGATAGATGGTTGGTGAGACAGTACTCGTGAAAGGTTGTAAGGAGTTTGTGGAGACCTCGTTTGGAGAGTGAGAGCAAGACAGCATCATTGGCATATAAAAGTAATGGAATAGGTGAGTTATTCAGAGAGGGAGAGGGAGAGTCCAGGGAAAGGAGGAGGTGGGGAGATCAGCTAGATAGAGATTAAATAGAAGAGGTGCCAGAATTCAACCTTGCCTAACCCTTTGTTAATGGGGATATCATCAGACAAGGAGCCAGCATGATCTAAACGAATGCGGCAAGTATTAGAGGAGTGGAGTTGCTGTATAAGAAAAAGGAGGCGAGGGTCAATTTTCCAATCCACCAGTTTTCTCCATAGAGTATTCCTATCTAAAGAGTCAAAGGATCGATAAAAGCCGTATAAAGTTTAGCGCGATGAAATTGGGAGTACTTGCTAGCAAGGAAAGAAAGAGTGAAAATTTGATCAAGGGTTGAAGCTCCTGGGCAAAAGCCGATTTGTTTTCTGGTAGGGAGGCCTAAGCTATCTGCCCAGGAGATGAGTTTCTTAAGTAAATATCCAGAGTATAGCTTACCGAAAAAGGATAAAAGACTAATGGGTCTGTAATTGCAAGGGAGAGCTGGGTCTCCTTTTTTTAGATTGGGACTATTATAGAGGTCAGCCAAGATTCAGGGATGATACCCAAATGGTTGACCATAGTAAAGAGGTTGGCCAAGAGGGAAGACCACCATGAGGAATTATTGATAAGAAACTCAGGGGGAATTGCATCTGGGCCAGGAGCTTTCCTGGACTTAAGAGAGTGAATGAGCTCAATGATTTCATCTGGAGAAACAGGGGGCCAATCAGATAAGTCAAGGGGAGGGAGGAGATGATTCCTGGGAGGTATTGAAGAAGAAAAAACATTAGTATAGTAAGTTGACCAAGTAGAAGAAGAAATCGGAATAGGTGAGGCTGGGGCAGAGTGGGAAAGGGAACGGGAGGCAAGAGACCAAAAGAGTTTGTGGTTGTTAGAGCGGATAGAGAGGAGATTCCAGTTTTGTTGGGCATATGTATGTCTTTTATATTCAAACAGGGAATGGCAAGATTTTTTAGGTTAAAGTAAGTTTTAAGCGAGTCAGGGGTGGGGTTAGAGGAAACTGCATGAAAGAATTGTCTGATATGTTTCTAAGCCATCCAGCAGTCCGTATCAAATCAAGAAAGAGAACGAAACCCCTTGAAGAGAGGCTGAGTCAGGCCCAGAGACTGAATCAAGGATTTAACCAAGGACTCATAAACAGAAACAGCTAAAGAGGGGGAATCAGTCTGAGATAGCTTATGGAAAAGATCAGTCACGTCGCTTTGCTTGGTCCAGGCACTGAAGGATTCTGTGCTCCCATGAGACCATCTAAGAGTGGGAAGTGGAAAAGTATGTGGAAAGTTGTCACTCTCAGGGGGAGGAGCAGAAGAAAGGTGAATGAGAATAGGAAGTTGGTCACTGTCTGATCATTGATCGATATAGAAATTGAGTATTCGGGGGAGAAATTCTGGGGAGGTAAGGGTGTAGTCGAGGACGCTAGCCCCTTTGTAGGAAAAGTGAGTGAATTTACCAGGAAGGTCACCAGTAAAGGAGCCATTAAGAACAAGCAGATTAAATTCTAGTAGCAGGTCAACCAAATAGGGAGTGTATGCGTTGAAAAGGTAATCTAAGGAAGATCTGGGTCTGTGAA
Source organism: Cryptoblepharus egeriae (assembly GCA_030015325.1). Taxonomy (NCBI): domain Eukaryota; kingdom Metazoa; phylum Chordata; class Lepidosauria; order Squamata; family Scincidae; genus Cryptoblepharus; species Cryptoblepharus egeriae. Next base: position 14,873,594 of record JAREYC010000002.1, read on the forward strand.
GTTTGGGGGGGATAAATTGATCATGGTCTCAGGCCAAGTGTTGGATTAGGGCTAAGCTGTCTTGGCCAAGTCTGGCATTAAAATCTCCTAAGAGGAGAAGAGAAACAGAAGGGTTAGATTTAAGAAAGTCAGTTATGAAGAATTTCAGTTCATCCCAATAGAGAGAGGCTTCTGAAGAAGGGGGAGGAATGTAAATGTTGAGTATTAATGTTTGAGAATTGACAGACGAAAGTAAGAAAGCTTGAAAATAGGAGGATTATTAGGTTGGGGAGATAAGAGGTGACTGAGTGAATGTTTTAGTAAGCTGCATAGTCCTGCACAGGGCCGACCTTTGGAATGAGTTTTGAGAGCTGGGAGAAAATAAGAAATGAATCCTGGGGACTTGGGAGGGTTTAGGAGCCAGGTTTCTTGGAGGAAAATCAGGTCGAAGGAAAAGAGATAAGTTAGGAAATCCCGATCCCATTGCTTATTGCTCCAGCCGGCTATATTCCAAGATACTAACTTAAGATGAGTATCTAACTGGAAAATAGGTTGGGTGGAAGGAGGTAGTCAGTCGAAAGGGATCAAGTTTGGGGGATAACCGGAGGGAGAAACATCAGGAGGAGCAGGGGAGTGAGAAAGAGATGAAAGAGAAAGATTGGGGAGGGAAGCTTGAGGAAGGGAGGGCTGGATAGGTGGGGAAGGGTCCTGAGAAAGCGAAAGGAAAGAAGTAGGGTTCACAGATTTCTGGCTAACGTGGAATGAGTTGAGATGTTGCATCTACTGATCCTGTCATACTCAGAAAGCTCTCTCTCCTTCTTCTCCAAAGAGGGGAGAGAGGAGCTAAGTTCTTCATGGCTAGATATGCCCAACAGGATCCTAGTCTTGTTCTTGGACCTTTGCTTTTTAGGCAAAGGTTCACCAGAATCCTCAGAATCAGAGGCCAATGAGGACACCTGAGAAATCGGAGAGACCCTGGAACGCTTGGCATGTTTGGAAGAAGGGTTCAGCCCAGCAGCCTGTTGCGGGCAGAAAGCCTTAATATTATCCAGAACCCTGGATGAAAAGGCACTATCTACAGCCTTAGAGATCATCATAGACATATCAGGCTCATGTTTTGGCCCCATGTTTGGTCTTAGAGGTGGTCTTGCGGCCCTGAGAACGACCCTGCTTGAATCTGCCCTCTCCTCCTGTGGGATCCCCTTTATTACCTATGTTGGCCTATGGGGGACAGATTACTCAAAATGCTGCCTGCCACATGGAGTCACCTAAAATAGCTGCTGCCACCAATGCCACTCTCCTGGGCCCTGCTTGCCTGTGACCCTGTGTGGGTTGTGCATCTCCTGGGGGACTCCTTGAAGAAAGGCCCTTTCCTGAAGGCCTGGCATGTCCTGAAAGTGCAGATTGTCACACTCACTCTCCAGGCACTTCTCTCTCCTGGCTTTCCCTTCCCAGGAAATGGGGTCCGTGCACACACTCCAGGCGCCTATACGGCCTAATGCGCCCAACCAGATGGGAAGGGCTGTGCACACACTCCAGGCACCCACGTTGCCAACCATGATACCCTGCAGCTGTTCTGCACCACTTGTGCTGTCCTGGCGCCACTGTGGCCTGTGCCAGTAAGGGAGCAGCGTGCACTATCTAGGTGCCCACGCAGCCTGTGGTCAAGCCTCCATGAGCCTCATTGCTGGCTATGGAGGGCTGGCTACTAACAGGCTCAGGTGGGGAACCGTGATGTGCCCCCTCAGACAATTTAAAGGGATGTAAGTGTGTCCTGGCCAGTCTCCCGCCCTCCTGCTCTGTTTCCAAGTCATGGGGGTGGAAGGAAAGGAAAGGAGAAGATAAGAGAAAGAAGTGAAAGTAAAGTAAAGGGAGAAGTGGATCAGAGAGCTCCAAAGAACAGTGTCCCCAGACTAAAGTGTTCATACACGGGGACTTCTGTTAGAGGCATGTGTTGTGCTGCTCCTTTCCAGTACAGAACCCACCTCCCTAGCGTCAACAGGCAATCAGGAATCCTTTCTTGCCAAAGGCATAAGTAGTATTACAACTCTCTTGTGGTCCACCCATGGGGAGCAGTGCTCCCTGTGCAGTTGATATGTGATTTGCAGCAGAACAGCACATAGATTTTAAAGTATGGACCATTATATCTGTATAGGGACTTGGGGATCATTATACCTGTGTTTAACATGAGGAGGTAAATAGCAGGAACTACCAGGATGTTTGTCAGATCTAAAGATAGGAGTGATGACTCTGTAGGTAGGAAAAAATGATGTATGATGCAAAAAAATTCGATAAAGCGATAAAATCCTTAATTGCAAACTGTGACTTAAAAAGGGGTAAGAAAATTCTTCAGAAAGCAATGGTTTTCTGACTAAAAGTCAGTTTAAATACAGAGCAGTCCTGACCTGATTTTTCACTCAAGACTCTTTGGTACCACACAATTTAGCCAGATATTTCTACTTTTTCAGATTACCGAGGATTACCAGTTTGCCTCAAACAAGGGTGACCACATGCCTGAACCTAAAAAGGAGGAGAAGGTCTTGGATTCTTCTCAGCCTGGCCTTTCCGGAGAACTATGGCATGTTTGCCTACTCACAAGTAAAGCTGCGATATTGGGCACTTTCACTTTCCCATAGAGCTCAATGCATACTTTTTGATAGGAAGGAGATATTTCAAAACTGATTTTTGCATTGAATTCTGCTCTTCAATATGAATCCAAAGACATATGACATGATGGGGTACAAAGTTTAGTTGCTAAAGGCATTGTATAGTAATTTAAGAGACGAAGGATGCCATCCTAAGAAATTTAGGCTGGCCTAACTCACCTGGCCCATCTTTCAATGATGGTGTAGTTTCAGAGATGCAGGCACTGTTCTTGAATTTGAACCTTTTGATGACTGTTACACAATCACAAGCTTCCCTGAAGAACTGCCCTTGCAGAAGCTGTGGAGACTCCTAGAAGTAGCTCATAATACTGAGTTCTTGTAGCCCTTCCCTGAATCAGGCTCACAAATACATAGATGTTTGTCTTCCATCTTTTATTGTGTTTCAGAATGAACCCCGGCATGGGCACTGGAGCGTACCCCAGAATGGGCCCCGGCATGGACCCTGGAGAGAGCCCCGGCATGGGCCCCGGCATGGACGCCAGCTTGGGACCTAGACTGAGCCCTGGAATGGGCCCTGGCATGGGACCTGGAATGGGCCCCAGAAAGGAACCCATATGGAAGCGAATAGGTCTAATATGTCTGATTGTGGTGATCATTATTGCTGCCATCGGTACTGCAATTGGTAAATTACTTACTGCAAACTAGGATGTTATTTTCCTGAAGTTCCTTTTTCCAAGAATTCTGTGCAATCAGCACAGATAGCATGTGTCTCAGTTTCAGCTGTGCACACCTCTGCTTTTCTCTCTTTAGGCTGAACCAGCACCCCCAGTCTGCAGTCACCATCTTTTTGGGGGGTTGGGGGGGTTCATTTCCTATCACTGCTTTGCCTCAGTCCAAATATCTAAAAACCATGTTCGTTCCTAAAAAAATGCTGAAGGCATGTAAAGAGGTCAATCATGTCTCCTCTCAGCCTCCTCTTCTCCAGGCTGAACATCCCAAGTTCCCCCAACCTTTCCTCGTAGGGCTTCCCTTCCATCCCACTGATCATTCTTGTCGCTCTCCTCTGGACGTGCTCCAGTTTGGCTGCATCTTTCTTCAAGTGAGGTGCCCAGAACTGAGCACAGTACTCAAGGTGAGGTCTTACCAATGCGAGGTCTCGTGACTTGGAAGCTACAGTCCTCTTAATGCAGCCTAAAATGGCATTTGCCTTCTTTGCAGACACATCACACTGCAGCATCACACTGCTATACCTGTGTTTTTGGTTTTTATTGCCCAAGTTCAGAACCTTGCACTTCTCCCTGTTGAAGTTCATTCTATTTGTTGCAGCCCAGTAGGACTGGGCCCAAGACAGAGCCCTGTGGCACCCCACTTGAAACTGATCTCCAGGTTGATGCAAAACCATTTACTAAAACCCTTTGAGTGCGGCCATCGAGCCAGTTGTGGATTGCCTCGTCTAGCCCATATTTTTCCAACTTCCCAATTAAGATGTCATGTGGGACCTTTTCAAATGCTTTGCTGAAGTCAGGATAAATGACATCCACAGCATTGCCTGTCCAGTAAGCTCGTAATCCAATAAAAAAAGAACAGATTTGTCTGCCAAGATTTATTCTTCACCCATAGATAGATCGATAGATCGATTTGATCGATTAGATAGATAGATGGATAGATAGATTAGGGCCTCAAAGAGAAATTTTTAAGGTGGTACAAAACCCATTTGGGGTCCCAAAGACTTGCAAATTATTTTGAAATAAAAAATTGAGGCTAATTAATGTGCAACAAACTTCAACAAGTGCTCATTTATTGATCATAAATCAGAGGTTCTCAACCTGGGGGTCGGGACCCTTTTGGGGGTCAAACGAACCTTTCACTGGGGTCACCCAAAGACCCCTGGTGGAGGTGTGAGGCTCCTGGTACGCTCACCAGAGACAGCAGGCCCCAGGTCACTGTGCGTGCGCTCCAGAAATCCTCAGTGCACCTGCACGGGCCTCGGAGGGACCGGTTGGCACATGTCCAATGCCTTGAGCGTTGAGCATGCTGAGCTTTGAATACGCCATGAGATCTCCTTGGCGATCTTCTCTGTCTGGCGGGCGCCCTGCTTGTGGACCATTGTGGTCAGCCCTGACCTTGTGGACTACTTGGAATTAAGCCCCATGTAAATGTTGTTGAGCCTGAGAGCTCAAGAGAGCTCAGAGGAAAATGCATAAGATTGCAGCCTTGGAGCCCAATCCTATGCATGCCTATGCAGAAGTAATTCCCTGGATGCTGAATGTGCATGATCCTATTATCCTACTTAGACTGCAATCCTAAACATGCTTTCCTGGGAGTAAGAACACATTGCACACAATGTGGCTTACTTCTGAGTAGACATGGTTAGGATTGTGCTCTCAGGTTCCAATTTATGCCCTCTGGACTGGGGGTCCCCTGCATGGAAGGGAGTGCTGGGGAGAAAGTGGTACTCCAGACATCTCCCTGGATGCAGAATGTGCATGATCCTATGAAGTCTACTTACATCCTGCATAGCAGATATTTACATTACGATTCATAACAGTAGCAAAATTACAGTTATGAAGGAGCAACGAAAATAATTTTATGGTTGGGGGTCACCACAACATGAGGAACTGTATTAAAGGGTCGCGGCATTAGGAAGGTTGAGAATCACTGATATAAAACATTATGATAAAACATACCGGTATTCAAGTAATGTGACAATATAAAATACTAAAATCTTATAAGGGAAAAAATTAGAAAATAAGTGCTTTTCTGGCTTTCTTATGTGCAAAATTTCTAATAATGCTATCAAAAGTAAAAAAAAACTTACAATGTTTGAAATTGTATGTATGTATGCGTGTTTATGTATGTATGTGTGCATGCATGTGTATACAGTGGTGCCTCACGTAACAAATTTAATTCATTCCAGAGGCATGTTTGTTACGTGAAACAATCTGTATGTGAAGTGGATTTTCCCATAGGAAATAATGGAAACTCAGATGATTGGTTCCATTACCCAAAAAATATTCATATAAAAATATTAACTGTCTCTAAAAATGATGACAAAACACTGGAATTGAATTCAAAACATGCATTCAATGTGCAGGATCCTATGAAGTTTACTTAGGCTGCAATCATCAAGATACTTTTCTGGGAGTAAGCCCCATTTAACACAATGGGGCTTACTTCCGGGTAAACATGGTTAGGAAGCTTCACTCAAAGACACTTTCTTCTGTAATCCAAGACACTTTCCAAGTGTCTCCCCACTTTCTCCTTCTCTTCATGCTGAGCCTCTCTCTCCCCTGCTCCTTTCTGGATACCTTGAGCTGCTTCCCTCTTCTCCACTGCTCTTCTCTCCCTCTGCCCAGTGGATGCCCAGTCACAGGAGGAACAGCTTGGAAGTGTTGCTTTCGCTATGGGCAGGTGTACTAGGCAGCCCTGATGCTTTTTAAAAGGGCTACCGGCCAGTGTCTCTGTCCCAACTTCCAACAAGTGTGTTTGTTATGTGAAGCACAGTTTGTTACGTGACACAGAATAGAAAAGAAATTTTTGTTTGTTACGTGAAACATAAATTACGTGAGGCATTTGTTACGTGAGGCGCCACTATATATGTATGTATATGTGTGTGTGCACATATACTGTATTAATTTGTTAGTAACAAATACTCAAATATTCTTTTAGTCATGGGCCCCTCCATAGCTCTTGGGCCCTGGAACAATGTGCCTGCTGAACCCCCCTCTCACAGACAGACAGATAGATAGATAGGAACCTCTGCTGGATCATGCCAAAGGCCCATGTAGTTCAGCTTCCAGTATCTAACAGCTACCCACCAGATGCCTCAGGTTGCTCACAAGACACCTGATGCATCTGGCATTTTGAGATTGCCTATCTATTAAGGTGGTCACCTTAGGTTTGGTCCCTCATAAACAATCGTTAGTGTAGACTTGTATATTTTGATGTCTGTACAAATTAAGGGCTTAATTCTATCCAACCTGTCAGTGCTGATGCAGCCGTGCCTGTGGTGTGTGTGCTGCATCCCCATGAAAAAGGGCAGTAATAGAAGCCTCCTCAAGATTAGGAAGCATTTGTTCCCTTCTGTTGGGGCTGCATTGTGACTGTACGGACACTGGAAAATCACATAGGATTGGACCCGACATGTCATGCGTTCCAATGAAACCACTCAAACCTCTGTGAAAAATGCACTGCAAACTCATGTCACGTTGCTTAAGGAAGGACATACCATCTCCGACCACATGCACATGCAGGCAACAAGTGTGCACAAGAATACAAGTTGAGTTCACATCATACTGACACAAGATGCGTATGATGATGATGCATATGATGTGTGCATATGATATTTGCTGTATGTGCATATGAGTTTGCAGAGGGCTCTGCGACTCATGGTGGTGTTTTTCTCTTCTTTTTTTCTCTTTGTCTTTTGAGTGGGGGAGGTCCATGTTGTGCATAGAGTTTCCTTTCAGTGGCAGAAGAAGGGCTCTGGGACTGGTGGTGGTGTTTTTCTCTTCTTTTTTTTCTCTTTGTCTTTTGAGTGGGGGAGGTCCATGTTGTGCATAGAGTTTCCTTTCAGTGGCAGAAGAAGGGCTCTGTGTTATTCATGGTGCTAGTTTTTTTTTTCTTTCCTTTTTCCTTCTCTTTAGAGTGGGAGCCCCAATGTTTGCAGCTTGTGTTTTTTGCAGGAGGAAGGCCAGTCTGGGTCCTACCCTGCAGGTTGTCTGTACAGGAGGGGGGCCCCTGTATTGTCTGTGGTAGTGGAGCATGAGACTGAGTGTAACATGAGGGTGAACCTTGTGACTTGCATATCACACGAGTGAGTCCTTGTTGAACCTACCTAGGAGAAGGAAAACTCCCACTAAACCTCTGCTGCCTTGTGGCTATACCCATTTATGGGAAAGGCTTCAGGAGTAAACCTCGAGGAAAAATCCGGAGCCGGAGTCCCGAAAGCAGTTCGTGACTGTGTTACAGAAATGTTCTGATAACTCCTGCGACGCAGCTGGAACCAGTCGTATTGGCTCTGCCTTTCCATTGGACTATTTCACTGGCGTGGAGAGGGGGGATTCTCTGCTTGGGTAACAGCCTATCCCCCATAATAACCTATCCTGGCCTTCGTGCTCTGGAGAGGAACTCCAGCCTCGCGTACAGCGTGAAAACAACACGGGAAGTGGTAGTTACCGGTTATAAGTCGTTGCTCGATTGGCGAAGAGCTTGACGCCAGGGGCTACTTCCGATGGTGGGAGAGGTCATCATGCCTCACTGGGCAGCTATCACCCACCTTAAGCTGGGCAGCCCCCAGCCAGTAAGATGCTGCCTCACCACTGTCTGTTAACCTCACTGGGTGCGTGGGGTTTAGGGTGAAAATCGACAAGCAGATCGACAACTGAGCACCATGCAATAAACATAAGAAAACTTCAGCCCTTAAGTTGGGCACTTGGAACGTTCGGACAATGACCCCCGGCTTTTCTGACGATTTACGAGAACTGGATGACGTACGTAAGACAGCTGTCATTGATATGGAACTGAACAGACTGGAGATGGGCATAGTTGCCCTTCAAGAGACAAGGCTGTCAGACTCAGGATCTATTAAGGAGAGTAATTTCTCATTCTTCTGGCAGGGAAAGCCATCAAGTGAGACTAGGGAATATGGAGTTGGCTTTGCAGTTAGAAACACCCTACTTGGATCCATTATCCCACCTACTAGAGGAAGTGAAAGAATTCTGTCTCTGCAGCTACAGACATCAGCAGGGCTGGTCACTCTTATTAGTGCATATGCACCAACACTATCATCTTCAGCAGAATCCAAAGACAAATTCCATGATGATCTGGCTGCCACTATCAAGAAAATCCCTGAGAAAGAACCATTGTTTATTCTTGGTGATTTTAATGCAAGAGTTGGATCTGACCATAGTTCTTGGCCTGCTTGTCTAGGTCATTTTGGCATCGGGAAGATGAATGAAAATGGCTAACGCCTGCTGGAGTTTTGCTGCTATCATGATTTTGCATTAGCAATACATTCTTTAACACAAAACCTCAACACAGAGTGTCTTGGCAACACCCAAGATCAAAGCATTGGCATCAGCTTGACTTGATCCTCACCAAGCGCTCCAGCCTTCCCAGCATTAAGATCACACATAGCTATCAGAGTGCTGATTGCGATACTGACCACTCCTTGGTGTGCAGCAGAGTAAAATTACAAGCAAAGAGGCTGCATCACTCAAAGAAGGAAGGAAGACCACGAATCATTATCAGCAAGACCCGCAGTCTAGAAAAAGTGTTGGAATTCGACCAAGCACTTGAGGAAATTCTCCCAGGCCCGGCTGAGGCAAACGCTTCTGAACGATGGGAACATTTCAAGAATGCTGTTTATACTACCGCCTTATCAGTTTTTGGTAAGCAGGTTAGAAAGACAGCCCACTTTTGAAGTGGTTTGAAGCCCACTCGGCTGACACCAGCCCTTGCGGAAAAGAGGAGAGCTCTAACTGCATATAAAGCCTGTTCTAGTGAGCGCAACCTTCAAGCCCTGCGAGTCGCCCGTAGCAAAGTCCAACAGATTGCCAGGAGATGTGCTAACAATTATTGGCTGCAGCTTTGCTCTCAGATACAGGTAGCAGCTGACCCAGGCAACATCAAGGGGATGTACGATGGCATCAAGCTGGCCTTAGGTCCAACAGTGAGGAAATCTGCCCCGCTTAAGTCTGCTGCAGGTGAGGTCATCCAGGATCGAGCACAGCAGATGGCACGCTGGGTGCAGCACTACTCTGAGCTATACTCCAGAGAAAACACAGGCTTTGCGTGAGTTCCTCTTTGCCGATGACGCTGCTGTTACTGCTCACTGTGCTGAAGACCTTCAACAATTTATGGACCGTTTTAGCAAAGCCTGCCAAGACTTTGGACTAACAATCAGCTTGAAGAAAACACAAGTCATGGGTCAGGGTGTGGATCCACCTCCCTGTATCACAATCTCTGAACATGAACTGGAGGTTGTCCATGACTTTGTGTACCTTGGCTCAACTATCTCTGACACTCTCCTTAGACTCTGAGCTGAATAAACGCATTGGTAAAGCGGCTACTACATTCTCCAGGCTTACAAAGAGAGTATGGCTTAATAAGAAGCTGGTGGAACATACAAAGATCCAGGTCTATAGAGCTTGCGTCCTGAGCACACTCTTGTACTGCAGCGAGTCTTGGACCCTTTATGCATGGCAGGAGAGAAAGCTGAACACCTTCCATATGTGCTGTCTCTGACGTATTCTTGGCATCACCTGGCGTGACAAAGTTTCAAATGACGCAGTCTTGGAACGTGCTGGAATCTCTAGCATGTTCACACTTCTGAAACAGCGACATCTACGCTGGCTTGGGCATGTCGTGAGAATGGCTGATGGCCGGATTCCAAAAGATCTCCTATATGGAGAATTAGTGCTGGGAAAGCGTCCTAGAGGGAGACCACAGCTGCGATACAAAGACATCTGCAGGAGGGATCTAAAGGCCTTGGGAATGGACATCAACACCTGGGAAACCTTGACCTCCAATCGTTCAGCGTGGAGGCAAAAGACCCAGCATGGCCTTCTCCAACTGGAAGAGACACTTGTTCGGCAGGCTGAAGCAAAGAGACAGACCCGAAAACAGCGAAACCTGGGGCCTGGGCAGGAGATTTATTTGTCCTCAGTGTGGAAGGGATGGACACTCTCAAATTGGCCTTTTTAGCCACACTAGATGTTGTTTCAGGGCCTCCAATCAGAGCACGATACCATAGTCTTTCGAGACTGAAGGATGCCAATGAATGATGAATGATTATTTATTTGTTTGTTTGTTTCACATATTTATACCCTGCCTCTCTCCACTATGCGGACTCCACTATGTACTAGTATAGTATATTATTTGCATCCATCAGTCTCGAAAGACTATAGCATCGTGCTCGACGCTGCATGTGATGCACAAAGGCCTGGGTAAATTAATATGGAGGATAGGCTGTGCCCCAAGCAGCAAATCCCCCCTCTCCACGCCACTGAAATAGTCCAATGGAACAGCATAGCCGATACAATTGGTACCAGCTGCGTCACAGAGCTGGGCTAAGGACAGGAGCTCACCCTGTCTTGTGGGGACCCGGGTCCGCCACCCTGGCCTTCTGGTTAACAGATATGCAGATGCTCCTGTATAATTGTATGTAAACAACCTGTTGATCGAATAAATGGCAAAAATAAAATATATTTTATCACAGCAGGTATTAGAGAAAAATGGGTGAAAAAACACACATGGGCATAGCAGAGGTAAAATGCTCTGCCCCAGCATTGTGATTTCTGCAGGGCAGTGACATTACAATGTCACACGACATTACATTCCACATGTCTTAGAGGGAGGGGATTGACAAGACACTGTTTTAATTCTCTGTCCTCTTTCCAGTTATAGGATATTTAATTTGGGAGTTCTCCTGCAAATGCCGGTACATTGTGGATAAGGGTCCTTCTTTTATTGTTGCATCATGCCCACCGGACTGGATTTCATATGAGGGCACATGCTACTTTATTTCAAGCTCTGCAGTGGACTGGGAAGGCAGCAACACATTCTGCAAATCCCATGGTGCAGAACTGGTGGATATCAGTAAAAAGGAAACCAAGGTCAGAGCTGCAAATACTTCTGTTGCAATAACTGTCCGATCCTATTGACAAACCTCTTCTGCTTGTGATGACTGCCATGAAGCAGCCATTAAAGGTGTCCCAGCAGCACACTTAGTGTGTAATCCAACCAATTTAGGCTGGCACAACCTGCCTGATTCCCCATTCCTGTGGTGGTATGAAGAGGCCAGCACATTTCTGTGCACTGACCTTTATGACTTTGTGACACCCCAGACCAGATCAGGACTTTTACTGGGATATATGTGGGGCTGACTGTGGATGTGATCCTTAGTAGCCTTCACTGGCACTGACCCTCCTGCTGGCATAAGCAGATCCAGGCAACAGGGACAGATAGGTTGGAATGGGACAGGGTGGGGTGGGAATATCAGGTCAAGAAATGGGGCAGGTTAGGCCAGACAAAAGAAAAAAAATTATCCAGCATGTCATTAGTCTGGGGAACTCCTGGCCACAGGATGTAGTGATTACTTCTGGCCTAGATGCCTTTAAGAAGTGTCCCCATGTTGTGGGAGTTAAATACCCACCGTACGCCATCCCCCATTGCGCATCATCCCTCCATGCACAACATCACACCCTGCACATCACTGTCCCATGTGCAACATCCCCCATGTGCATCATCCACTATCCCATGTACCATCCCCACACAACCGTGGTCACCTTGTCGGAGAGGTGTAGGATTTGGGGTTGGGTGTTGATGAGTCTTCAATGTTAAGTATAGGACAAAAATGTGTTGCATCCCTTTTCAGCCTCTTAGAGGACAGATTTCTAGAAATAAGTTCTTGGTGGGTGCTCCCATCATGAACAGAATATGCTCCCTGAATTTCATGCTTCTAGGTCCAGAGGTTGGGGCTGAGTGTCCATCAGTCAGGGATGCTTCTAGGTCTTGTGGTTTGGGCTGTGCACTGTTGAGTGAGTGCGTAACTGAGAAAGTCAGTGACTCTTCAATTTTATATGTACAATGGCACTTCACATAACAAGTTTAATTTGTTCCAGAAGCATGCTTGTTATGTGAAACACTCTTAATGTTCAGCGGATTTTCCCATAGGAAATAATGGAAACTCAGACAATTGGTTCCACAACCCCAAAATTATTCATATAAAAATTTATTTATTTATTTATTTTACTCAATTTACCCCGCCTTTCCTCCCCCATAAGGGGAAGCCCAAGTCGGCTAACACTGAAGAATAAAACATCATTAAAATTGCTAATAAATACTATATTTATTAATACTATATTTATATTTATAATAAAAAAATATTAACTGGATGTAAAAATGATGACAAAACACTGGAATTGAATTCAAAATATGCATTCACTGTACATGATCCTATGAAGTCTACTTAGGCTGCAATCCTAAAGATTCTTTCCTGGGAGTAAGCGCCATTTAACGCATGTTTTAACGCAATGGGGCTTACTTCTGGGTAGACATGGCTAAGAAGCTGCAATTTTCCTGGGAGTAAGCCCCATTTAATACAATGGGGTTTACTTCTGAGTAGACATAGTTACGAGACTGCAATCAAAGACACTTTTCTGGGAGGCTTACCTGGGCTGCTGCTTGAGGTTCAAGGCAGTTGGTGGGGGCACTTGGGGGCAGTTAGGGGCAGCTTCCTCTGGCACCTCCAGTTAGAGGCAGCAGTGCTAGTTGGCAGCCCTTTTAAACAGCCTCCATGCGAAGCATCAGGGCTGCATTGTACACGTGCCCAGAGCACGCTTGCTTGTTAAGTGAAGCAGAACTTGTTATGTGAAGCAAGAATTCTTGGAAATTTTTGCTTGTTGTATGAAACGCTTGTTAAGCGAGGCACTTGTTAAGCTAGGCACCACTGGATAACTGTGTATTTTGTATATTTTGTTTGCTATGGAGTCTTAAAATAATTAAGTTGTAAGTTTAAATCTCTTCTGGTCCTGTCAGGATTTTATCATCCGTTTCAAATGCTCCAGAGGCTATTGGTATGGCACTAAGTCGCGTGGTCAGTTATGGAAACGGTCAAATGGAGAACATGCAAAGTGAGTCCTCTTTCCATTGCAATCTTCAGCAGGGAGACCTCAAAATGACCTTTGTCATCTTATGAGAAGATGATGGAAATGCCGTATATACTCAAGTATAAGCGACCTGAGTATAAGCCGACTCGAGTATAAGCGAGGGGGGCTTTTTCAGCATAAAAAATGTGCTGAAAAACTAGACTTACCCTACAATCCTGAGTAACTACGGGAGCACGTAAGAAACTTTACGTGCACCCGTAGTTACTGCACCACCTAGTGAAAACCTATGGGAAATTCATATTGCAATCCAGAGCAAATTGTTCTTACACCGGAGCAAGGACTCCCCGTAGTTACTCAGGATTGCGCCCTTATACTCAAGTATATATGGTAAGTATTTCTCAAAGGCATCTCTTCATGGAACCCCTTAATTTATGGGAGGGGTCCAGTTCTTATTCTTCGGAGTACGGTGCTGATATACCCCTTAAAATTAACCAGATACTACGGATAAAATGAAATTCATTTGGAAGACAGATAGATTTGGAGGCTCAGAAAATGAAGCAACTGACAGTTTATTTTAAACATTTCTACCTCCATGTTAAGTCGGCAAGGCTCCCAAAGCTGCTCACATAAAATGAAAACAATGGAAACTCATTAAAATAATAAAATTCGAGGTTTTCCTTTTCTGGACTGAATTGCTCTTCTTCGTCCTCATCTAGTAGTTGATAATTCTGGTAGTTGGCCTAGTAGTTGATAGTCCTACGGGGGTCTTGTAAAGACACCAACATTTCAGCTCCCAAGTGGTCAAAATATCTTATTTTTGTGCACAAAATTGTTCATCCCTTGTTTGATTTCGGTTTTTGTTGCAGAGCGGAAGTCCTTGGAACCAAAGCAGCCTGTGCAGTTATAACTTGTCGTTCCCTCCTTATCAAAACTACAGATTGCCTCCAGCAATATTTCTATATTTGTCAAAAAAATGGCAGATATTTTAGCTAAAGGGTGCTCCAGAGGAAGATGGGAACGTGACTCTGCCCTTACATTTTCCTTTCTCTATATCATTCTTTCCTGTTTTTTATACAATGTGTTTCTTCTTGGATTGGGAACAAAACCCAACGTGCATGTTGTAATTAGAAGTTATCTGTGTAACTGTTCTTGGATAAATCAGCAAAAAGCTTTGACCATTTGTATGCTGCATTTTTATTGCCATCTATATTTATTGGTATTTACTAGTTAAATGTACCTGCGTTGTGGAAATTCAATATCCTCTCAAGTGGAAACCCTCCCATGTGCATTAACCCTCATGCGCATCAACCCCCATGTGCATCATCCCCCATGCACATCATCCCCCTATGTGCATCATCGCCATCTGCGCAACACCCATTCATGCACATCACGCCCATGTGCAATATCCCCACACAGCTGTGGGCACCCCTACCAGGTGGGTGCAAAATTTAGGGTTGGTGTTGATCAGTCTTCAACGTTAAGTATAGCGGGGAAAAACACATTGAACCGCTTTTCATACACTTAAGGGTTAAATTTCTCAAAATCATTTCTTGTTAGTTGCCCCCATATGGAAAAAATAAGCTCTTCAAATGCTTCTGGGTATGGGGTTTGGGGCGGAGCGTCCATCAGTTAGGGATTCCTTAATGTAAGGTATAGGGAGAAAAACGTGTTGCGCCCCTTTTCACCCCCATCCCCTTCAACCCCCCATGTGCAACATGACCCCGTGCAACATCCCCACACAACTGTGGGCACCCCTACTGGGCAGGAGCAAGTTTGGGGTTGGGTGTTGATCAGTCTTCATTGTTAAGTATAGGGGGGAAAACACGGTGAACCCCTTCTCATACTCTTACGGGTTAAATTTCTAGAAATTGTTTCTTGGTGGGTGCCCCCATCATGGAAAGAATAAGCTCCCCAAATTTCATGCTTCTTGGTCTGGGGTTTTCAGGCAGAGCATCCATCAGTCAGGGATTCCTTAATTTAAGGTATAGGGAGGAAAACGTGTTGCGCCCCTTTTCACCCCTTTTCACCCCCTTCCAGTTGAAATCTTAGTGGGTGCCTTCATCACGGAAGGAACATCCACCCCAAATTTCACACTTCTCAGTCCAGTGGTTTTGGCTGGGCATTGATCAGTCAGTCAGTCAGTCAGTCAGTCAGTGACTTTTTTATTTGTTTGTTTGTTTGTTTGGGTCCAGTCCTATCCAAATTTCCAACACAGATGCAGCCCTGAGGTAAAGGAAGTAACCTTCCCCAACGTTGAGGAAGCTTCAGTGACCACCCCCCTCAACACACACACACACACACACACACACACACACGTACACACACCGGGATGGAGTACCTGTCCCATTGGCACTGTTACACAGGAACCAGAAAGCTGTATAGCAATGAGCCCTAAACCCAAATTTATGTAATAAATTAAATCCAAATTAAATCTAATGAAATCTAAAAAATTTGGCAGCAATCCTTTCCATGCCTACTCTGAAGTAAGCCCCACTGTGATCAATGTTGCTTACTCCCAGGAAAGTGTTCTTAGGATTGCAGAAAGGAGATCTGATGAGGCAAATTACAAGGCTGAATTTTTCTGCAACTTGAGGTCTTTTTGTGTAAGATTTCTGGCTAAAAATCCATACCTAGCAATTAGATTGATTGACTGATTGATTGATTTGTATCCTGTCTTTCTCTTGGTGACCCAAGGTGGCGCACATAAAAATAATATAAAATCAATTAAAAACCATTATAATTGCATTTTATAAATTCTGACATTTTAAAATACCATGAACAGTCCTGTTTATTATAAAAGAATAAAAATAGTACAATAAAATTATAAAAATAAATAAAAGCAGTGGCATCTGATAACCTGGCCCTATAAAAACCAGAAATCTTCATCTTGTCCAACTTGCTGTATCCCCGTTTTAAGAAACATATTGTAGCACCACCAGCTCTACGAAGACAAGATGCCTTAGTGAAAGAATATAACAAAATTAGAGCAACCAGTGGTGGGCTTCAGGAGGTTCTCACAGGTTCTATAGAACCTTTCACTAATGAGCATCTGGCATAGTCCATATCAATTAAGGCAGGAGGTTACCTTCATAGTCTCAGAAGTTTTTGAATTTAACATATGTAAAAATTCAGGAAAAAGTAAGATACCTGTATATTTTTTGTTTTGCCCAAAAAAATTCCTGGCCAGAGATACAGGCCGCCAAAGACGGCGTCCCAGGCACCAATTCTCACTTGCGATTTTCAACAAAAATTTTAAAGTGCTCTATCTCTGGAATGGTGCAAAATATTTTGTTGCAGTTTTTTATTTTAAAGATAATATTTTTTATTTAAAACGATATACTCCATTTTGAAATATATGTTCAACTTTTCTTGCTGCAGCCTTCTGAATTTTTTTAAATCAAATTTTTTTCAAAAATCCCAAAAATTTTGATTTTTTTACTGTTGATCAATTCCATTGTGTTCTACATTCCCTGTAAAGGAGAACTTCCACTTTTGAGTTTAACACGTGAAAAGGGGCACAATGCGTTTTCTCCCTATGCTTTACATTGAAGAATTGATGACTCATCAACATTCTGCCTCATCAACGTTTCACGCTTCTGGATCCAAGGATTGGCGCGGATTTGTGTTCAAAAAACCCACAATGGCTGATCTTGTGCATTTTCTGGAGTGTACAGAGAAAGGGACTGTCTTCCTCTGGCTTTTACACTTGAACTATTGATTGACTCGAACTATTATACTTAAACATTTGATATTACACTTAAACATATCTATCTTGGTCATCATATCAATCAATCAATCAATCAACAATATTTATAGTGCATTTCAACAAAAAGTTCATCACGTTTTGACATTAGTTTATCTTAGTAACCTGAAGAACTTCAGAGTGGTGGGGGGAAACAGCATATGTATTTTAACATAACCAACGGCCCAAAACTATCAGTGGGATACACTGACGAACATAAGATCTGCTTTTGTATTGTATGAAGCCCCATCATGTAAACCCTTCTGAATCACTTGGTACCAGCAGCACTACATAGACTAGCTGTCAACTGGTGTCAGCGCACAGAAGGAACTGATCCAGAATGGAATCCATTTTCTGCTTAGTGGAAGCAGAAGTTGCCAGATCCCATCTTCTTGACCCAGCCAAGACACACTTTCAGCCATTTTTCAGATCTACGGCAATAAAGGAGCTGACGGGTACTCTGGATACAAGAGGCTGCTGCAATGCACCTGCAGGAGAGAGTATTTGGCCAGATGTATCTACAAACGAGTCCCAAATCCTCCATGGATTTGATTCCAAACATGGATGGTTCCAAAGTGCAAGGACTTACGGCACCAATTCCCAGCTCACAAGCTGTGCTTTATGGTCAGTGTCTTTCACTGTGCTTGATAAATGACATTAAGAAGACTGTTACAATCTGACCCAGAACTTCCAGAAGGAGGGTTAAGTTTAAAAAACAGTCAAATGACTGAACTGCCTACAGAGTTTGCATTATTTTGATTATGAAAACCAAGAAAATCTGAATTTCTGAATTTCTCTTTCTGATACCAGCTTATGAATCTTACCTCTGATACCAATTTATCCTGTTTAAGTTTATCCCTTTAATACCCTCCCTACTCCAGAGATGGCCATAGTATGCAAGAAACCAAGAATGTCTTTACCCAAGAACACTACTTTTCTCTAAACGTGAAGATCCACAGCACAAAGTCCACAGCTTCTCCAAAGTCCTTCACAGTCCAAGTTGAGTCCAGGTGGGTCCAGCAGAGTTCCCATCCAGCAGGCAGAGTCCCAGTCCTGCAAGGGTTGTGGATCTCCTCCAAGAAACCATATGTATCCACATTGCACAAAAGAGGGAACTGAGACAGGTTTAGCTCATTATGCAATAGAAAGGCTGAAAAAGCAGCACCTCTCTAAATTCCCTCTTCAATGCAATGGTTAAAATTAGAGGCACTCTGTCCTCCATTCTATATGGTCATCGGAGTAGAACTATTTCTGCCTATATAAAATGACACCATCATCTAAAGACGCGGTCTTGAGCACCCAAATGGCCAGAATCATACAGAGAGGCAAAGCTTTCTCAGTCATCCTCACCAGAATTCAATTGCATCAGAGAGGCAAAGCTGTTCAGTGAGGGCTGCTAACAGCCTTGTCAGGACTCAGGAGAAGGAGCGCTATCCCCGCCAGTGGGGCAGGTGGCAGCTTGGCTGGTAGGGACAGCAGCTTGCAGTCGTGGCCCTGGTGCCAGGATCACCACTAGTCCACCTTCTGAGCATTTCTTCTTCCCCTTTAGAGCATGATGCTCTCTTGCCCTCCAGACCTTTCCAGACCTGCTCGCAGCTCGAATTCCACCAGACACACATGCATGAGAGAGCAGCTATATAGGTCTCCCAGACCTCTAAGTGATAATTATTTCCATCATAACCCCAATCATGAATTAACATTGAATTATGAGTAAACTTTTTCTTTGAACTTTCAATCTAGCCTCACCCTACAATCCAGAGTAACTACGGGAGCATGTAAGAGACATTATGTGTACCTGTAGTTACTGCACCACCTAGTGAAAACATGTGGGAAATTCATATTGCAACCCAGAGCAAATTGTTCTTACACCAGAGCAAGGACTCCCCGTAGTTACTCTGTACTGTACCCTCAGTCCAAATTGAAACAGAGAAGACCTGAGGATTCTCGTTCTCTGGACTAACAAATAGGAATCTGTGAAGGTCATTTGCTTGCATTCTTGTTCTTCAGACATCACCATATGGGGTGGTATGTCACAGGTTTTAGCAAAGCCTTCTATCACTTGTGTTTATAAATATGCATGCATAAGCAGGTCCTGTCGACAAACCTCTTCTTGTGTTGACTGCCATCAAAGGTTCCCCAGCAGTGCATTTAGGGCACAATCTGGCCAATATAACTTCAATTATATGTATTTGTGTATATATGTATACAGTAGACCCCCAAAATTCATGAGGGTTACATTCCTAGACCATCTGTAATTTTCAAAAAACTGTGACTTTTGTCCCTGTGGTCCTCCATCTCCCCCTGACCCTACATCTCCCCCTGGTTGTTGGGGATCAAGCACCTCTGGGGGCACCCAGCTCCTGACCAGCTGGCTTATCACTGTGTCTACCAGGCACTCCTAGCTCTCCCGCTGCAGAGCCTCTCCCCACAGGCACTGCTCTGAACACTGCACAATCCCATCCCTGTCCCAGTCTCTGGGAATGCCTCTTCCTCTCCAGCGCTGCTCCCACACCAGCTGGGTTTGCCCTCTTTGGGGTTGGTTGGTGGCTTCCCCACTTCTACTCCATTAGCAATCAGGTGAATGAGGGAGGAATCCACAAACGACCGAGTCTATGAAGTTTGAATTGTGGTTTTTCAGGAGCTAAATGTTCCCATGTTGCGGGAGTAACATACCCCCCTACGCCATCCCGCATTGCATAGCATACCCCCCATGCACAACATCCCCTCTTGTGCATCACCCCATCCGCAACTCGCCCCAGGCGCAACATGCCCCCCATGTGCATCATTCACTACCCTCCCAATTGTGGTCACCCCTGTCAGGGAGGTGCAGGATTTGGGGTTGGGTGTTGATGAGTCTTCAATGTTAAGTATGGGACAAAAATGTGTTGCACCTCTTTCCAGTCTCTTGGGAGTTAGATTTTTAGAAATCAGTTCTTGGTGGATACTCCCATCACAGAAGGAATATGCTCCTGAATTTCATGCTTCTGGGTCTGGAGGTTGGGACAGAGTGTCCATCAGTCAGGGATGCTTCTAAGTCTGGTGGTTTAGGCTTGTTGAGTGAGTGCATGACTGAGTAAGTCAGTGACTCTTCAATTATATATATATAGATATATACATACAGTATATGTTCCTAGACGATATATAATATATGTATTAGGGCTGTGGGTGGCGCAAGAGGTTAAGACGCTGTGCCTGTTAACCAGCAGGCCAGGGTTAGAGACCCTGGTCGGCCCCACAAGACAGGGTGAGTTCCTGTCCTTAGCCCAGCTCTGCAACACCAGCTGGATCCAATTGTATTGGCTCTGCCTTTCCATTGGACTAATTCAGTGGCGTGGAGAGGGGGGATTTGCTGCTTGGGTAACAGCCTATCCTCCATAACAATCCAACCCAGGCTTTTGTGCTTCACATGCAGCGTATGCAGCGCCGAGCACGACACCATAGTCTTTCAAGACTGACAGAGGCCTGCTATAACTTAAAGATATGTATAACTATGTATTTTGTATATTTTGTTGCAATTGATTTTTTAAATAATTAAGTTGTAGGTTTAAATCTCTTCTGGTCTTGTCAGGAGTTTATCTCCCATTTCAAATGCTCCAGGGACTATTGGTATGGCCGCAAGAAGCATGGACAGTTTTGGAAACGGTCAAATGGAGAACTTGCAAAGTAAGTCCTCTTTCCATTGTAATGTTCAGCAGGGAGACCTCAAAATAAGTATTTCTCAAAGGCATTTCTTCATGGATTTGAAAAGAACCCCTTAATTTATGGGAGGTGTCCAGTTATTATTCTTCGGAGTACAGTGCTGATATACCCCTTAAAATTAACCAGATACTATGGATAAAATGAAATACATTTGGAAGACAGATAGATTAGGAGGCTCTGAAAATGAAGCAACTGACAAAGTTTATTTTAAACATTTCTACCTCCATGTTTAGTTGGCAAGGATCAGTCAAATAAAATGAAAACAAAGGAAAATCATTAAAACAATAAAATTAGGGGTTTTCCTTTTCTTGCCTGAATTGCTCTTCTTCATCCTCATCTAGTAGTTGATAGTTCTGGTAGTTGGACTAGTAGTTGATAGTCCTACGGGGGTCTTGTAAAGACACCAAGCTTCTTGCTCTCAAGTGGTCAAAATATCTTATTTGAGTGCAAAAAAAATGTTCATCCCGTGTTTGACTCCGTTTTCTGTTGCAGAGTGGAAGTCATTGGAACCACAGGAGACTGTGCAGTTATAAGTGGTGTCGGCACCATCACTGTCAGCGCTGCAGATTGTCTCAAGCTTCATTATTTTATTTGTCAAAAATATAGCAGATATGAGACCTAAAGGGTGCGCCAAAGGAAGATGGGACGTGGCTCTGCCTTTACAGTTTACTTTCTCTATATCTTTCTTTCCTGTTGTTTATACAATGTGTTTCTTCTTGGATTGGGAACAAAACCCAACATGCATGTTGTAATTAGAAGTTATTTGTGTAACAATTCTTGGATAAATCAGCAAGAAGCTTTGACCATTTATATGCTGCATTTTTAGTGCTATCTATATTTATTTACTAGTGAAATGTACTGGTGTTGTGGTAGTACAATATCCTCCATGGGTAATACCCCCCATGCGCATCACCCTCTATGCTCTATACCCCCCCTGCGCAAAACCCTCATGCACAACACCCTCCCATGCACAAAACCCTTCATGCACAACACACTCCCATGCACAAAATCCTCCATGCACATCACCCCTCCCATGTGCAACAACCCCCATGTACATGAACCCCCCCATGCACATCATCCTCCTCTGTGCATCATCGTCTCCTGCGCTTCAACCCCCAATGTGTAACACCCATAAATGTGCATCACCCCCATGTACAGCATGACCCCCGTGCAACATCCCGCCACAACAGTGAGCACCCCTACTGGGCGGGTGCAACATTTGGGGCTGGGTGTTAATCAGTCTTCAATATTAAGTATAGGACAAAAAACATGTTGCACCTCTTTTCAGACCCTTATGGGTTAAATTTCTAGAAATTGCTTCTTGGTGGGCCCTCTCATCATGGAAGGAATACATTCCCAGAATTTCAGGCTTCCAGGTTTGGGAGTTAGGGCAGAGCGTCCATCAGTCAGGGATTCTTCAGTCTAAAAAATAGGGAGGAAAACACTTTGTGCCCCTTTTCACCCCCTTCCAGCTGAAATTTCTGAAAGCTGGTTCTTAGTTGGTGTGTCCATCATGGAAGGTACATCCACCCAAAATTTCACACTTCTAAATCTAATGGTTTTGGCTGGGCATTGATGAGTGACTGACTCCCGAATCCACAGTAACTACGGGAGCACGTAAGAGACATTACATGCACCAGTAGTTACTGCACCACCTAGTGAAATTCATATTGGTGTGCAGAGTAAATTGTTCTTACACCTGCGCAAGGACACCCTGTAGTTACTCTGGATTTTGCCCTGAGTGAGTCAGTTCAGTTTTATATAGAGATTTATTTATTTACTAGCTTAAAAGCCGCACTCTGTGCAGCACTTTTAAACCAGCTCCTGCGGAGGGCATTTTGAGCCTTCAGACCAAAACTAAATGGACATCTGGTCCAGCTTAGAAAACAGCAATTTTGAAGAAATAACTTTGAATTCCTAAATTCAGTCCATGGAAACCTGACTGTAGGTTCTGTCAGTTATTTTCAAATTTGAATTTTTAACTGTTCCCTCCTCACCCGGACACAAATCCCAATCCTGGATGTTATAATATGTCTATGTAGAATAAGTGTGGGTGCAGCTAGAGGATGTTTGTGGAGTTGTGTTGTCTGTGTGTATGGAGTGTGGGGTTAGTTTGTGTGTGGGGGTCAATCCGGGGATCGTCCTGATTCCAAAAAGGTATAATATGTCTATGTAGAGCAGGTGTGGGTGGAGCTAGAGGGGTTTAGGATCAGTGGTGGGCTCCAGCAGGTTTGCACCTACTCTGTAGAACCGGTTGTTAACGAGAGATAGGACATATAAAGTTTAAAAATAGTCATTTAAAAGTGGCTGCCAAGTGGGCATAGAACCGGTTGTTAATTTCTTTGAATCCCATCACTGTTTAGGATGTGTGTGGAATTGTGATGTGTTGTGTGTGGATGTGGACTGTGGGGTTAGGTTATGCGTGTAGGTCAATCTCAGGATCATCCCGATTCCAAAGAGGTATAATATGTCTATGTTGAGCAGGTGTGGGCAGACCTAGATGTGGAATTGTGCGTGTGGAGGTGTTGGGTGTGGGGTTCAGTTGTGTGTGTGGGTTAATACTGGGATCATCCTGATTCCAAAGTGGTATAATATGTCTGTAGAGCATTCATGGGTAGAGCTAGAGGGGCCAACAGAATTAGCCTTTTATTAGTATAAAGACCGACAGAATTTTATTAGCCTTTTATTAGTCTAGACCCACAGAATTAGCCTTTTATTAGTATAGATTTGTTTGTTTGTTTGTTTGTTTGTTTGTGTCCAGTCCTATCCAAATTTCCAACACAGATGCAGCCCTGTGACAAGGGAACTAACCTTCCCTAACCTTGAGGAAGCTTCAATGACTACCCCACACACACTCAACAGGATAGCAATAGGCCCTAAACTCAGATTTATGTACTGAATTGAATTGAATAAACAAGCTTAACCATGTCTACTCAAAAGTAAGCCCCACTGTGTTCAATGGATGTTAGTCCCAGGAAAGTATCTTTAGGATTGCAGCCTACTTCTTCTAATGAAATCTAAAAAATTTGGCTGCAATCCTTTGCATGCCTACTCTGAAGTAAGCTCCACAGAGTTCAATGGTGCTTACTCTCAGGAAAGTGTTCTTAGGATTGCAGAAAGGAGGTCTGATGAGGCAAATGACAACTTGAGGTCTTTTTGTGTGGCTAAAAATCCATACGTAGCACCCATATTAATTAATTAATTTATTTGTTTGTTTGTATCCTGCCTTTCTCTCGGTGACCCAAGTTGGTGCACATAAAAATAATATAAAATAAATGAAAAATCATTATAATTGCATTTTATGAAATCTGACATTTTAAAAACACTATGCAGCAGTACTGTCTATTATAAAAGAATACAAATAGTAGAATAAAATTATATAAATAAAAGCAGTGGCAACTTATAACCTGGCCCTATAAAAAGAAGAAATCTTTTTCTACTCCTACTTGCTGTATCCCTTTTTAAGACTCATACTGTAGCACCACCAGCTCTATGAATATAGTGAAATATATTCTTAGTGAAAGAATATAACAAAATTAGAGCAACCCACTTCTACCTTTGCGCAGTCATCTATCAGGTTTCAATCCAGGAAGGCCTCATTGGCACCTGTACAACAGCTAATAATTGTAACATCAATGCACAGTGGAAAGCTAAATGGGCTGCTGAATGCCCAGATACAGGCAGCTACATAGAGGACCCTACGTAAAAGGTGCCAGGTCTCAACATACCTCACCAGCATTGGTCAACTCCGAACAGGATCCATACCCAACATGGAGTCTGCCAGGACTCACTATTTAAGTGGTGTCTTGTATATACCCTTCAGTGTGACTGTGGTGCTCCTCGACAAACTATTCATCGCATTGTGTCTGAGTGTCCATTTACAGCATATACCATTCCAGTGTATGATTTTTTACAAACTAGACTATTCTGTCCTTGAATGGCTGGGTGGACTGGACATTAATACTTCTGCATCTGATCTCTGATGTTTAAGATTCAGAGCATTAGCTCTTGATTTTTCTGTATACTCCCCCTTGCTTGTGCTAGACTGAGAAAATTTAAAGAACTGAATGTCTGGTTTTAGTTTCTCAAGATCTATATCTAGGTCACGTTCATGCAAGCTTGACAGAGAGCTGGTTCAAAACCACTTAACTGGCCTAAATGAATTCAAGTCATTTGGACCGGATGAGCTGCATCCTAGAGTTCTTAAGGAACTTGCAGATGTCCTTGCAGAGCCTCTGTCGATCATCTTTGAGAAATCCTTGAGGAGTGGAGAAGTGCCTGGACTGGAAGAGGGCAAATGTAGACCCAATCTTTAAGAAGGGGAAAAAAGAAGACCCGGGAAATTATAGACCAGTCAGTTTGACTTCAATCCCGGGCAAGATATTAGAGCAAATCATAAAACACACAATTTGTGAACATCTAGACAAGTACTCTGTGATCAGTGGTGGGCTCCAGCAGGTTCGCACCTACTCTATAGAACCGGTTGTTAACGAGAGATAGGCAATATAAAGTTTAAAAATATCCATTTAAAAGTGGCTGCCAGATGGGCAGAGAACTGGTTGTTAATTTATTTGAAGCCCATCACTGCTCTGTGATCAAAACAACCCAGCATGGATTTACCAAGAATAAATCTTGCCAGACAAATCTGATCTCCTTTTTTGATCGGTTACGAGCTTACTGGACAGTGGCAATGCTGTGGATGTCATTTATCTTGACTTCAGCAAAGCATTTGACAAGGTCCCACATGACATTTTAATTGGGGAGTTAGAAAAATATGGGCTAGACAGGGCAATCGTTAGGTGGATCCGCAACTGGCTTGACGACCGCACCCAAAGGGTTTTAGTAAATGGTTCTGTGTCAACCTGGAGGTCGGTTTCAAGTGGGGTCCCCCAAGGCTCTGTCTTGGGACCGGTTCTCTTTAACATTTTCATTAATGACTTAGAGGAAGGGATACAGGGGAGCCTGATCAAATTTGCAGATGACACCAAGCTGGGAGGAGTAGCAAACACAACAGAAGACAGGAGAAACCTCCAGGAGGATCTGGATAAACTAGAATCCTGGGCTTCAAACAGAATGAACTTCAACAGGGAGAAGTGCAAGGTTCTGCACTTAGGCAATAAAAACCAAAAACATAGGTATAAAATGGGGGATACTTGGCTTGGCAGCACAACATGTGAGCGGGATCTTGGAGTCGCCGTGGATCACAAGCTGAACATGAGTCAGCAGTGTGATGTGTCTGCAAAGATGGCAAATGCCATTTTAGGCTGCATTAAGAGGTCTGTAGCTTCCAAGTCGCGAGAAGTTCTAGTTCCTCTTTATTCTGCATTGGTGAGACCTCACCTTGAGTACTGTGTTCAGTTCTGGGCACCTCACTTTAAGAAGGATGCAGCCAAACTGGAGCAAGTCCAGAGGAGAGCGACAAGAATGATCAGTGGGATGGAATGGAAGCCCTACGAGGAAAGGTTGGGGGAACTTGGGATGTTCAGCCTGGAGAAGAGGAGGCTGAGGGGAGACATGATTGCCCTCTCCAGATACCTGAAGAGGGGCTCATTTGTTCATAGCTGCTTCTGAAAGCAGAACTAGAACCAATGGGTACAAACTGCAAGAGAGGAGATTCCGGTTGGATATCCGGAAAAAATTCCTGATGGTTCGGGCGGTTTGGCAGTGGAACAGATTGCCAAAGGAGGTGGTGGACTCTCCCTCACTGGGGATCTTCAAACAGAGGCTCGACGAGCACCTGTCGGGGATGCTCTAGGGGGATTTCCTGCTGCAGGCAGGGGGTTGGACTAGATGACCTACTAGGTCCCTTCCAACTCTATGATTCTATGATTCATGACCTATGCTTTTCTCTCATGACAAATGCTTTTCTCTCAAAAAAGCTTCATAATGCTTCCTTCACTCGTTTCTGTGGTTGTCACTGCAAACCCAGTCAGCTCCTTTTCTTGGTATCAAAGCAGCCCTTTACCTCAGGTTGCTATTTTGGTTACTGGAACTGCCTTTTTTGTTGTTCAAGAAAAAAAAGCAGGCCTCCGTCAGTCTTGAAAGACTATGATATTGTGCTTAGCGCTGCATATGCTGCATGCGAAGCACGAAAGCCTGGGTTAGATTGTTATGGAGGATAGAGGTTGTTATCCATTCAGCAAACCCCCCCTCTCCACGCCACTGAATTAGTCCAATGAAAAGGCAGAGCAGATACAATTGGATCCAGCTGGCATCGCAGAGCTGGGCTAAGGACAGGAGCTCACCCTGTCTTATGGGGCCGACCCAGGTCTCGAACCCTGGCCTGCTGGTTAACAGCACAGCGCCTTAACCACTTGCGCCACCCACAGCCATTTGTTCAAGAACATCTTTACATTCCCCACTCCACACTGCTCACATCTATGAAAAGTGTGCAGACTGCACCCTCTTGAATTAAAAATTGCTGTATACAAATCATGCTTTGTTGGTGGACTTCAGTAGTAGTGGTAAGTCAAATCAGTGGATGCTGAGATGCCACCTGTATTATGAACCTGTATAATTTGTTTTTCTTGCTGAGGATTAGTCCTTTCCTGCAAAGGCATGGCTTGGACCAATCCGAGCCAGAGTTTCACGTTCGTGAGCTGACATCCAGAAATGCTCACATCCTGGAAGCAGATGGTAAATGTATCTTCAATCTGAACTTCCTCTTTCTATGAACAAACCTGTTTAGGATCTTGACTATGGAATTACCTCTGAAAAACTGAATTGATAACCAAATTGTAGGTAATATTTTCACTCTCTCTCTCCTTAAATTATTGAGTGTATGGGTGGCACAAGTGGTTAAGGCGTTGTGCCTGTTAACCAGCAGGCCAGGGTTCGAGACCCGGGTTAGCCCCACAAGACAGGGTGAGCTCCTGTCCTTAGCCCAGCTCTGCAACTCCAGCTGGATTGGACTAATTGGACTAATTCAGTGGCGTGGAGAGGGGGGATTTGTTGCTTGGGTAACAGCCTATCCTCCATAACAATCCAGTCCAGGCTTTCGTGCTTCGCATGCAGCGTACGCAGCGCCGAGCACGATACCATAATCTCTCAAGACTGACGGAGGCATGCTCTTCCAGGTTGTCAACACAATGCACTTGTTGCTGTTTTCAAAAGCGACTTGCTTGGATCCAGCTGTGTGATGATTGTCTTGCAGGCTAGTGGTCATTGGCGGAGGAGGAAATTGTGTACAGTGGCACCTCGCTTAACAAGTGTTTCGCATAACAAGCAAAAATTTCCAAGAAATCTTGCTTCACATAACAAGTTCCGCTTCACTTAACAAGCATGCGCACTATGGGCACTCCAGGCAAAGGCTCTTTAAAAGGGCTGCTGGCCAGCACAGCTGCCTCTAACTGCCCTCAACGTGGGGGCAGTTGCCTGGAGATGCCAGAGGCAGCCGCCCCTAACTGCCCCCCAAGTGCTCCCACTGGCCACCATGAACCTCCAGCAACAGCCCAGGTAAGCCTCTCAGGAAAGTGTCTTGGATTGTAGCCTCCTAACCATGTCTACCCAGAAGTAAGCCCCATTGTGTTAAATGGGGCTTACTCCCAGGAAAGTGTCTTTAGGATTTCAGCCTAAGTAGACTTCATAGGGTCATGCACATTGAATGCATGTTTTGAACAATTCCAGTGTTTTGTCATCATTTTTACATCCAGTTAATATTTTTATATGAATATTTTGGGGGTTGTGGAACCAACTGTCTGAGTTTCCATTATTTCCATTCGAAAAATCTGCTTCACTTAAAGAGCGTTTCACTTAAAGAGCATGCCTCTGGAACAAATTAAGCTCTTTATGTGAGCACCACTGTATATTGACGGCGAAGCCAAAACCTTCTCTGGGTGCCACAAGAAACTACCTTGGATCTGCAGCAAGCCTTCTTACATGTACAAATTGAAATGGATCAGCAGGCTTGTAGCTGGAAACCATCTGTGCATGGAAGCAGGTGCAGCAGGTTTAAACATAATGTAAAATTGTGCATATAAAATTATGGCTTTCTTTTTTTATTTTGTTGCAATACTAGAAAAATAAGGTAGGCAGCAACAACATGATGCAACATGATGTGAATTGTCCCCTTGATGGAGTTGCACTTCCCTGGAATAAGCTGGCCAGATGTTAGGGTTCTGACATCATCACTGGACTATTGGAGACCATCTTAAGACTGCCTGGGAACTTCAAGGCAGCTGGATCTTTATGGGTAGGATCCCATGTTGAACCCCACTAATCCTTCTGTATAGGCTGTCTGTTATTATTAACAATAATTATACAGTGTGCCACTTTTCGACAAAAATGCTCACAGCATTTTACTGAGAAGATCAAATAACTAAATGGCTCCCTGTTCCATTTATTAATTGTTGCAAAGCTGTGGTTGGCTGAAATATTTTTAGAGCACATAAAGCCACAGGAGTGGAACTTTGTACAAATCTTGTTTTGTATGCATGTTAATTTGTGAATGAAAAAGACACAACCTAACAAGAAAAGACACCGAAAAAAACAGCAAGAATGATCACTAGATACACTCTTTTGTTTGATTTGCTTTTCCATTGATCTCTCCTGTTTGATTCGCTTTTGTTGGCTGTTATTCACTGCAATATTGTTTACTGGTTGTGATTTGTCTGTGTGAGTGCATTACTGTATCTGTGTTTGAGCAGCCTTCAGTTCCTTCTGTAAAAAAATAAGTTTTAAAAAAATTAATGAAATTGTACATTTTTTTCCAAAGGGTTTTGTGTTTTAAATGTCTTGAAACTTGGAAATGTTGCATTACCCTACTCTTGATTCTTCCTTTCAGTATCTGATTATGCACATCATGCACACAACTCTTTTCATACGTTACCATGTGCAAGGGTCATTCTTCATGTAGTATTGCCTTTTCTTACATGGATCCCATACAGGCATGCCTCCCTATAAGTGAGCATTCAATTCTGCAATCCCCCAGAATTTCCCCAAATGGACAGCTGAAATTGCATATATGGGTGAGTGTACATCATGTGTTCATGTACAAGGTAAAATAGATGAAGAGATCAACATACAGCATGGTAAGGCAAATCAAGTGTTGGGACAATTAGCGCCCGTTACAACATAAGGTAATACAAATTTATACGAAGAAGTATCGCGTACAAAGTACAGTGGTGCCTTGTAAGAAAAACATAACTTGTTCAAGAAGCAGGTTTGTCTTACAAATAATTCTTTTTACAAAATGGATTTTCCCATAAATAATGGAAACGCAGACAATTGGTTCTACAACCCAAAAATATTCATATAAAAATATTAACACTATGTAAAATGGATGACAACAGTGTAATCAAATTCAAAATACTGTAATATAATACAGAACACAATTACTGTAATATTAAAACACTGTAATATACTGTACAGTAAAAGAGAAAAGAAAAACCTTTATGGCCAAGGATGACTGATTTTCACTAAGAATGTCTTTTTCACTGATGTCTTTTTGAGCAACTTTAACTAGGACCCTTCAAATGACACATTTGTCTCCTTTTGAGGATTTCACGGAAATGTGGCATTGCATTGTCATTAAACAGATTCATCTCTTGCTCTGCTACCACATTATTTGGGTAGTGGTTTTCTTGCACAGTTTCCCAATGATTTAAAACAGGGTGACCAGATGACCGGAAAAACCTGGATTTGTCCGGATTTTTGGCCTCCTGTCCAGTTGTCCTACATTTTGGCATCATTGTCCTACATTTTGGCTTCAATTTGAAACTTCTTGATAGTGCACAGTACCCCATCATGCCATATGTCGTTGGATTCGTATTGAAGAGCAGAATCCAATGCAAAAATCAGTTTGGAGATAACTCCTTCCTATCAAACGTTATGGTCAAAAAACCAAAAAACAAAAACAAAAAATACATTTTTTGGCAATTTTTTCAGCAGGTAGGAATTTTGGCCTGGGATTAGGAATTTTGGCCTTGGGATTCAGGAATTTTGGGTTTGGCATCTGGTCACCCTGAATGTTTTCAAAGGTCCTTAATTTCATTTGATGTGAGGGATTACTCCACCATATTCTCCTCCTCCTCTGCAGATGAGATCTCATGATACAGATCCATCAATGTGTCCATTTTACAACAAATTTTCATTGTAAAACTGTTTGTCTTACAAGGCACTGTTTGTCTTACAAGGCAGAGTTCCTTGGAAATTTTAGTTTGTCATATCAAAGTGTACTTCTTACAAGTTATTTTTCTTACAAGGTACCACTCTATATTCATTCCCATTTTATATTCCCAGTTTCAAGCATGGTCATCTACAACAAAACATTAGAGAAAGTTAGTTACAGAAGAAATGAGATGTTTGAGGAAAGCTTTGTGAGAATAAAATCAGAAACAAGATAATAAGGGAATGATCTGGAACGTAGCCAATTCTACAATATAAACAAAGATAAGCAAATAAAGTGGTTTATTTATTTACTCTGAACTCAGAGTAGCTAAGATGGACATCTTCAGCCTCAGGTATCTGGTGGGCTGCTGTGCGATACAAGAAGCTGGACTAGATGGGCCTTTTGCCTAAAGCAGCAGGGTTCTTCTTATGTTCTTAGCCTCTGAACTCAGAGGCCCTTCTGAAGCTGAAGGAGGGGCTGAAGAGCTGGAGGGGCTGTGGGTAGGGGTTTGTGTGGGTAGGGGTTTGTGCATTGGGTGTGGCTCAGACCCAATCCACATATAATTTATGTGCCCACAGCCATTTATGCCACTGTGCAGAACTTTGTACAACGGCTGCTGTGTACAATCTCATGAGCTCCTTGGAGGAAGGGTATTATAGAAATATGAAAAACAAAATAATTGCATTTGTCCCATCCTGAATGAACAGAAGTGCAGCTGTTCAGCATGAGAAAGAGGTTTTTTTCTCAGTTGCAAGACCCAGAAATGTGGTCTTTTGCTCTGGGAAGCTCATTCAGCACCATCGCTGTTGTCATTCTGCCATCTTGCAAAGACCATCTTGACGCAATGAGCCTTCCAAATCTAACACATTTAGATGATTCTCTCCTTATCTGAAAGTTGATTCTATAATATACGAGATTTTTGATTGCTCACTTGTTTGCCATTCTCAGGTTGTTCTGAATCAAACTGTTTTGTTTGATTTGTAGTGAACTTGTTTATGAGCTACAATTGGTTGTTGGCCACTCACATAAAGTCACTTTCAAGCACATTTTCATTCACAAGTTCAGCATATGTGCTTTCAAGTGCTTCTTCCGCGATGTGAACTGCAAAAAGAATAGAAGCTAGCTGCAGCTCATGAGGTTCTCAGTTGGTCAGGCTGATCAACCCGTGCAAGTCCCAGGCAGAAAGTTCTACAAGCTGACAGGGCAGAAGCTGCATTCTCTACTGCAAAAAAAGAATGAAAAGGATAACAAGATCGTAACTTAGAGCACAATCCTAACCATGTCTTCTCAAAAATAAGCCCCACTGTGTTCAGTCGGTCTTAGTCCCAGGAAAGTGATTTAGAATTGCAGCCCATGTTGGTCCCTTCCTAGAAAAATCTGCAATCCAAACCAAGCTTCATTTATGACAAACTGAAAACAAAGTTTTTAAAAAATGAGACACTGAATGCTGCAGAATTGGTCATCAGGCAGATGCTAAGCAAAAGGTCAAGGCAAAAGCAGGGTGACCATATGTCCTCTTTTTCTGGGACATGTTCTCTTTTTGTCCTTGTGCCCTGGAAAAAACTTCATTGTCCTCCTTTTCCTTATGAGCAGACACCCTCTATCCTCTGTGTAAATAAAAAAAAATATATGTAATAATTTTAAATTTAATAATAAGTAATTGAGGGCTTGATCCTAACTAATTTAGCCCAGCCTAACTCAGTAGTCATAACTTCCCACAGTGGTGTGGTGAGGTCGGTGTACACTTGTGCACTGGCCTACCCCATCCCTCCACCCCCAGATGTGGGTCAGAAGTGCCTAACGGCACTTTTGTGACACCCTCAGATCAGCATAGGACTTATGACAGGGTTTATGCTGGCCTAACAAAAGATTAGGCTCGGGAGTTCATCTGTGCCAGGTTGGCATCCATTTTATGATTATACCACAGTGGTGTTTCTGCCATCAGAAGCCCAGAGTAAAAAGACAACACCCCATGATAAGCCTGTGCCAGCCTCCCAGATGTACTTCCTCTGCCAACGCTATAGCTGGCACTAGGCCACATGGACTTGGATCAATTGAATCAAGGTCAAGAAGAGTACTGTGTTTTGGAGTATAGTGCTGTTGCTGAAACAGCCCCTTTCTGGTCCCTAACTGCCCTCTTCCCCACCACTGCCACCACCTTCAACCATTAGGTCACTTGCCATTGATAAGATTCTGGCAACAAGGATCTCACATCTGTGTAATAAAATTATCATGCTAAGAAATATCAGGAGATTTCATTTGTTTGTCTTTCTACGTGAAATATTCCTCATGGGTGGAGGAAGCACACTGTAGCTTGGACTGAAGGAGGCTGTAGCTGCTCAATTCCTACAGTACAGGTATGGTTCTTATATTGTGCAAAGCCATATAGGGATACTTTGACACTTTTGGACTCTGGGTCAAATCTTGGCCATGCAGCTCAAATGTTCAACTGTGTTCAAATGTTCAAATGTTCGACTATCACAACTGTGATAGAAGAGTCTGGATGAAGTCCAAGGGGAGTTAATGACACTATCTGGAAATAAACAGCCATGAAGTTACGTCATTAGATTCTTGCACTGCACCTTCTTGCACTGCTGACAAGAATAATGTAATAAAGAATATTCACCCACAGCTGACATCCTGGAGCAAATAAAGCCTCGACATTCAGTAACAACTTGCTCTGTCTTCTGATGCACGTAGCTGAGAATCGTTGTGGCTAACATCGAGTGCGACAATCTTCTCAACAGGAAAACATCAGATGCTGACTCATGTGTTGACAAGTACATTCTCTTCCTTGCATTTTACAACTTTTCTGTTAAAGAGGGATACCTCCTAAACTGGTAAGCAGAGAGAAAGCTAGGGAGGGCATGGAAGGCTGGGATGGGGCATGTGCCCGGAAAGGAAGAGTTTATGTTTGTTGGTGCTGCAGGTCCTGCTTGAGACCACTTTGGAACTGCCTTCCTTGATTTTAATGACAGTTGGGTTTCCTTGATCCCCTCTCAACAAGAGAATATTTTCCACCATCTTCCCTGAGGGTGGGTTCCTACAGGTTACTACTAAGCTGCTTTCAGCCTTCCCTTGGTTTTGTCATGAAGAGACGCTTGGAGAATGTCAGATAAAGCAGCAAAACATCCCACCACACGGAACCCGGAGTGCACAGACAGAGAAATGTTGTCTATGTGGGGAAGCAGCAGAATCCAGACCCAGATGGAAGGAGAAGAGTAAGTCGGAAGAGGGCTTGGCTGACTTGACAAATGTCAGGAGAGGGCAAAAAAAGAGTTTTTCTTTGGCTGCAATCCTAAAGACACTTTCCTGGGAGTAAGGCCCATTGGACACAATGGGGCTTACATCTGAGTAGACATGGTTAGGATTGTGCTCTTAGCGTTTGAGCAGTGAAAGTTCAGCTCACAAGAGTGAGAAGTATCTGCAGTGGGAAACTGTGGTTGCAATCCTATCCTCACTATCCTGGGAATAAATGGTGGGGCTTACTTCTGAGTAGACATGAATAAGATTTTGCCCTGTGCCTCTGAACACAGTTTTCTGACTCTGTATTGTCCGCACAACTCCATGCACATCAGCTGGTGTTTTCTGGTTGGAATGATGATAGACCAATGAATCAAGCACATATTTTGTGGAGAAAAATTTGGTGTAGGTTCTTTTCTTTTTTTTCTTTAATTGTCCTCATTTTCTTGGGTTATTCTGTGGTGGAATAATGGCTGCAGATGTCTCCTGCCTTCCACAGTTTTGACCCAGCTCTGCTCCCAAAATTGAATTCTGTGGGACTTGGTTGGGGCTGAAGTCTCTCTATGCTGGTAGAATATATGTCATCTTGGGAGTGAGGGATAGAGTTCTTGTTGTTTGTTTAATTGTTTTCTGTTTTCTATTTTTTATTCTGAGACCTCTGCACATTCTCATGCACCTGACCT
Organism: Cryptoblepharus egeriae; assembly: GCA_030015325.1. Lineage (NCBI taxonomy): Eukaryota > Metazoa > Chordata > Lepidosauria > Squamata > Scincidae > Cryptoblepharus > Cryptoblepharus egeriae. The sequence goes on from JAREYC010000002.1 coordinate 14,908,267, forward strand.
CCTCAGAGCACTCATAAGTCTCCACATTAGACACTGCCACATACCAAAGAGTTTCTATGAATAGTCTGGACTGAAGTCACCTGATACAGCAGTCCTGTATTTGCTAAGTATATTTGGATCTTCTCGGTGTTAAACATATGCTGCCTTGGGTTCTGCTGAAGAATGGTGGGGTAGAGGCATATAGAAAAGGAGAGCCATTGCAATGGTCGAAGGAGGAGGGACTGTCCTTCCATACTCCTCCCTTCCTCGTCGGAAGCGGAAGTCACCGGACACATTTACTCTTATATTTGGTTTCCTTGCTCTTCAGGAAGGTTTCCTTGCACCCTTCTCCCGAGGTAAGGCAGGAGTTGCATAGTTGGGGGGGTGCGGAAAGGAGTTGGTCCCCAAATACCACAATTTGTGGTTTTTTTGAAGTTTGGGAGGATTCCAGTATGGCACCCTTACTAAAATGGGGTGGGTGTTCATTGTATAGTAAAGTCTTTGACAGCGATGTAGCTAAGGGGAATGCACAGGGCGAAGGTACACCGGGCTACAAGCTTTAGGGGGGCTACAAGCTGAGTTTGACACTAGCGGATAAAATTGTGAAAAACAGTATGACTGAAGGAAAATACCATCATTTTATATATCATTGGAAAGGTAATTTAGAGCACAATCCCAACCATGTCTACTCAAAAGTAAGAGCTATTGTGTTCAATGGGTCTTATTCCAAGGAAAGTGTCTTTAGGATTGCAGTTTTAATGCAGAATGCATGAACCAAACTGCATTGGAATATCTGTATTCTATCAAAGGTTATGGCCAGAAAATGAAAACACATGAAAACACAATGATACAGATTGCTTTGAGAGCCAATGAGGTGTAATTCTGATTTGTATGGAAGTAATAAGGTGCTAATATGAATTTCCTTATATATGTATCATAATATAGTTACCCCTGATGAAGAGGCACTTCTAAGTGGTGCTCTCTTATATTTAGCAGGGAAAGGATAGCCATTCCTCTTTGTCCCGACACAATTTCCTTAACCAAAAAGGGACACAATTTTCATTTTGTTACTTAAATTTGATTTTGTTGTTACCGGGAGGGGACAACAAACTCTTCTTCAACTCCAGGAAGCAGAGGTGCGTTAGCTGTGCCATTAAGCAGACTGCTCTAGTGTGGATCATATCCTTTCCCTTTAATTTGATCCACTCCAGGATAACCATATGCCAAAACTGCAAAATAGGACAAGGCACCCCAAAATACCAAAGACACCCAAAATCCCAAAATTATAGCTAAACTCTCTCTCTCATTTTATTTTATTTTATTTTATTTTATTCATGTGGTTAATTTAAACATATTACTTATTCAATTAAAAATTATTTCATATAATTTTCATACCACATACCTTTGCACAAGGAAGATGATGAAGAATTTTTTCCAGGACACAAAGCTAAAAAAGAGGTGCAGGTCCAAGTTGACCCATGGAGGCTGTTGGGGCTTACCCCTTACTCCAAGGAGACATTCAGAAGCTGGAATTTCCTTGTTGATCCATCATACCACACTGGTGGTATTGCATGCCTGACAGGGTTTAGTTAAGTGTGGAACAAGGTGGAGTAGATCTCAGGTGCTGCAGAAAGGGGTTTGATAACAGGCTTTGTAGGCTCACAGTCAACAGTCCATGGACACCTCCCAATCCTTTCTCACCACACATATCACTATCAAGATAAACAAATTAAACATTAGAAAATTGCTAGCAAAATGAACACACCCTAAGTGAGGCAAACAGAAGCAACTTACACTCCCTCAACTCAAACTGGAATAAGGAAGAACTCCTAGCAATCCCTTTATTGCCTCTCTAAGAGTTCTAAATTTGCTATTGATTGCCAAGGGACTGCACTCCTCTATGTATTCCCAATCCCCTTTGTGTGCCCCCAAACATAGGGTGACCATATGGCCTCTTTTTCCAGAACATGTCTTGGATTTTAGCACTATGTCCTGGAAAAATGTTGATTTGCTGGGATGGGTAAGAAGCATGCAGGTGGGCTTCCCAAAGACATCTGATTGACCACTGTGGTTTACAGAATGCTAAACTAGAGGGGCCTTTGACCATGAATGGTCTTATGTTTTTTAGATAGAAGTGATATTGCTCTGAAGAAACGGCCAGTGGAGACCTGAGAAAAAATGCAGGCCCCTCAAAGAGCAATTCAGGGTAGGTTGGAAATGGCCATGGAGATCCTCTGTGACAGGTTTCAGGGTGCCTGGGTTCAATATGTTGTCCACAGGGAAATTCTATACTTATACGTGCTTCAAGAGAGCAATACTCAGCTGAATCCAGAATCCTTTGTAAGGTATCTGTGCCTGATAAAAGGCCTCTTAATTCTGAGCTGGCAGATAGCCAGTAAAGACTTGAATAGTCCCATTGGGGGCCTGAGCCATTAACTGGAAAGAGGATGACTGTTCCTTTTTCCAAGTTGATGCTGGTATTGCTCAGCATGCTTAGGATGCAGTGGCCATCTGGGTGATGCTTCTACTTTCATGGCCAGGCTTTTTAGGATTGGGTTACCTATTCACTGATCTGAGATTTGAGTGTAATGATTTCCAGTTATTGTGGATCAGAGATGCCAGGACTAGATGTATCATCTAAAAAAGGCAGGATTTAAAGGTAGAAAGCTACTTTGAGCTCACCTTGAACATGAGGCAGTTGCCTGAATTCACTTCAGGGATGAAAGAAGAGCAAAGGAGCCAGAGCTATTTTCTGGCACTCAATAAGGTGGTCCACAAAAGTTGACTATCCACCCTATGCTTTGTGTGCTCAATGATAGAAGTGGGGAGAATGGCTAGAAAGGAGAGAAAAGCAGGTTTACTGATCTTAAGTGCCAGCTGGCATTGTGTACTGATCTTAAGTACTGATCTTAAGTAGCATTGGCATTGCACCAATAGTGGTCACATATTAAACGTATGACACGCTGTGACAAGGAATATTTCATTTTGGTTGCAATCCTAACCACACTTTCCTGGGAGTAAGGGCACAATCCAGAGTAACTACAGGAGCACATAAGAGACATTATGTGCACCCGTAGTTAATTCACCACTTAGTGAAAACCTATGGGAAATTCATATTGCAATCCAAAGTAACTTGTTCTTACTACAGAGCAAGGACTCCCTATAGTTACTCTGGATTTCACCCTAAGTCACACTGAACACAACAGGATTTACTTCTGTGTAGACATGCTTAGGACTGCACTGTTTGTTTTAACTCCCACAACTTAACATCCCCCCTCTTTCTGGATGTGTGTATGGAGTAGGGTTATTGGCAGCGCTTCTTTTCTGGGGGTACTCAGTGGTATTCAGTACCAGCACATTTTCCACTTGCCACCCTCCATCAACTAATTAGCTGACTAGCTATGCCTCTATGGTGAGTACTGGCACCTTTTTTCCCCAGAAAAAAACCACTGGTTATTGGCATTTTGATCATGTGGCCAGAACAGAAGCATGCCAGGTACACATGAAATAAAGGAATATTTTATTTTCCAACTTGGCATCATTTGTATGTTTTGTTTTGTTTTTATGTTCAGAGAATCACTTTGGCTGGTTGACACTTTGGCAGGTTGCACCTATCGCCATGATTGCTGCTGTCATCTACATGACTGATGTTACATTGTTATGGCCAGGTGAGTGTTATGACTCTTTTCTAGGCCACTGATGTTATTGTGATGTTGCTATTCATCTTCCTGTCATTCTAGTACCAGTGAATAAAATTCAGCTCAGCAGATCAGCAGTTCAAGACCCGAGTACTGCCAGATGGGGTGAGCTCCCATCCTTAGTCCAGCTTCTGCCAACCTAGCAGTTTGAAAGCATGCAAATGCAAGTAGGTAAATAGGTACCACCTTGGTGGGAAAGGTGCTGGCAAGGCACCTTTATTTCTGTGCATCTCAACATCTAGTCATGCTGGCCCCATGACCATGGAAGTATCTTCAGACAAAGGCTCTAAAGGCTTAGAAATGGGGATGAGCACCACTCCCCAGAGTCAGACACAACTGGCAGTTAACCTGCGAGGATACCTTTACTTTTACCTTACATTATCATTAGCTACACCACTGTATAGGATTGTGCTGTCTTTTTATTCAGCAGATTGGATTCCAAAGTGAATGCATGGGGTACCGGTACTTCCTTATGGATTCTTCCACGTTCCACTCGGAAAGCAATGCTCATCTGCATTATATTCTTCAGTTGAAGTGGCTGGTTTTTTGTTATTTTGTGGACTTTTTTGCAAAATTGGTCCAATCCCCATGAAAAATCCTGAGCCGCAGGAGGCTCCTAACTAATAACAACAGTCACTTAGGGAGTTGTGGAACCCTTTTCCTTAAAGATGCAAGAAAGGTTCAACTGAATTTCTAGCAGGGATGTTTATTTTAGTTTTTTTGTCTGCACTTAGTGGAGCTCTAACGTCCTTGTTCCTGGTTAGTTTCAGTATTTCTCAGATGTTAGTTTAGCTTTTATTTCTATTTTCAGAAATCAAAAACTTTTTAGTAAGAAATTTTCAGTGAAAGAGAAATTTTTCCTTTTTCATATCCCAGCAAAGGAATTGAAGCAGCAGTACCCTGCTGACCCCTTGCCTTTAGCATGTCCTCGTGGCTGGCTGAACTATGAAGGGAAATGCTACTTTTTCTCAGAAGAAGAACGAAACTGGTCATCTAGCCAAGACTTTTGTGCTTTATACAAGTCTTCCTTGGTCATAATAGAGAACGAGACAGAAAAGGTAAGAGCATTGAATACATAAGAGAAATTTTGAATCTGTTAGAGAATTATTTCCTCATGTTCTCAGGATATATACCTATACTGTCCCTGAAATAAGTCCCACGAAGAGTCTTGTGACTTTTCATAATATGGCACAAACCTTCTTTCCTTCTTAGATCTCCATCTTGGCTCTTTGAGGACCACCATTTGAGTTGACAAAAGTATTGAGAGGAGATAAGGATGTGCTTTAATTCCTTGCAATGTATGAGATTTGCAAGGATAGCCCTGGGACATCCAGGCAGTGGTGGGCAGATGCCGGTTCGGGCCTACTCGCCCGAACTGGATCTTCCCACGTGGTGACCGCTGGTGAACCGGCCAGAGCCGCGGCTGGCAAGAGCCGCGGGGACCAGTTCGCAAGTGGCCGCCAGGTCTCCTGAAGCGGGGCTTCAAGAGACACAGTGTGCTAGTGTCCTCGGGGCAGCTCAGTGCGCGTGCATCAAGCTTGACGCAGGCACACTGAATCTCTCTCGAGGAGATGCACTGCGCATGCACCAGGTGCACTGCGCATGCACCAAGCCTGGTGCATGCGCAGTGAGGGCCCGTTCCTCGCCCTGCCCCCTGACCCCAGCCCCGCCCCCTGACCCCGGGCCCACCCCCAACTTCTGGCGAACCGGATCTTGGGGCTCGGTGGGCCCATCACTGCATCCAGGGGTGACAAAGTATTGATTAAAAGACTACCACATTGATTTCCAAGAGGAAATTTCAGCATCTTGGCAGGTCCAATGTTGTAACTGAGGAAAAATTGGAGAGTTCTGATTCAAGAGACAAACTGAGACATTTGCTTTGGGAGTATGTTAATGTCTAAGAGGTCATCTTTTTTCCAAAGGCTACCTCAAACAATATGCAATTAATATTCCATTAATGTCCCAATCCTCTTGGCACCCAGTGCCACAGGAACAAGTGTTCCTGTGGTGCTAAGCTCTTTCCAGCACACTGAAGCACAATCCTTGCCAGCGCCAGAAGCAGTGGGAAGCTTCATGGCTTCACAGCCAGCTTCATAGGCCAGGGGATTCCAGACACTAGCCTACCTCAGTGAGTTCACATGGGGTAGCATGTGGTAGCAGTGGCAGTGAGGAGGAGGGTTCACTGGCTCCAGGAAATAAGTGGATTCAGCTGCAGTATCTGCTGAATCCAAACTCGATTCCTGGGCTCAGTCCCTTGACCTATAGAGCTGACAGAGGCTTACCACAAGGTAAGGATGCCCAAACTCCCCACACAAGATACAGCAGGCACAGTGTTGGTGTCTTGCCCAGTTGATAGTTTGTTAGGATTGGGCACTGGGGTTACAATCCTCTGGAAATTTACTTAAGAGTAAGTCCTAATGAATATTGCCTATGTGAGCAATCTGTTATACCTCTTATATTTTTTCTGGGACTTTTTAAAAGTTTCATTCATTAAAAGTTTCATTGAAGTTTGCTTCAAACTTTTGCAAACTATTCCAAGTACAGTAGCACCTCACATAAAGAATGCATCACGTAAAGTATGCTTCACGTAACAAACAAAAATTTCTCTAGGATTCTGTTTCACATAACAAACTGTGCTTCAAGTAAAGAACACATTCGTTGGCAGTTGGGGCAGACGGGCTGGCCGGCAGCCTGTTTAAAAAGCATCAGGGCTGCCTAGCGCACCTGCCCATAGTGAAAACACTTCCATGCTGTTCCTCCTGTGGCCGGATGACCGCTGGGCAGAGGGAGAGAAGAGCAGTGGAGAAGAGGGAAGTAGCTCAAGGCTAGCCAGAAGGGAGCAGGGGAGAGAGAGGCTCAGGATGGAGAGAAGGAGAAAGTGGGGAAACACTTTGAAGGTGTCTTGGATTGCAGCCTCCTAACCATGTCTATCCAGAAGTAAGCTCCATTGTGTTAAATGGATCTTACTCCTAGGAAAGTGTCTTTAGGACTGCAGCCTAAGTAGACTTCATAACATCATGCACATTGAATGCATGTTTTGAATTCAATCCCAGTGTTCTGTCATCATTTTTACATCCAGTTAATATTTTTATATGAATATTTTTGGGGTTGTGGAACCAATCGTCTGAGTTTCCATTATTTCCTATGGGAAAATCCGCTTCACGTAAAGAACGTTTCACGTAACAAACATGCCTCCAGAAAGAATTAAATTTGTTACGTGAGGCATCACTGTATGTGGAATGAAATGAGCTAGATTTTGAAACAAAATGTTATATAATTCACAGTGGGAAAAGTGGCAGGAAAATCAGGCATTCAAATGATGTCTCTGAAAGTTGTGAGATTTGGCGCTTGGGGAAACCTCCTGCACTTCCCAATTTACCACTCTATCAGGTCAGAAACCACAAGCCCTAGAGCTTCCTTTAAAGAAATACAGAGCAGAAAATGACAGAAGACGTGCACATAATTGTGTAACATGGTTGAGTAAGCAGGTTAGTTTCCTTTCGAATTAGGAGGGGTGTGTGTGCTCAAAATGTGGCGAAACCAGTTGGGTCAGGATTCTAGGAAAAGAGTCATTAGTACAAACATAGGCACATCTACTCAGAAGCACCTTCCTCTGGTGCTCTCTAGCAGTCAGCTGAGGCCTTCAGTGTCCTGATTCCTTCCCAGCAATGCCTCCACAGAGGTGTCTTAAGGGGGCAACTTATGGCCTGTTTAACTAGTCCTTTCTGCCCTCCTTACATCACCTCTGAGCAATCATGAAGGCACATGAGATAGATGAGGCAAGGGTTCTGGCTCAAGGGTTGCAGGCTGAGGTTCCTGGGGGTCCTGGCACATGGTTCCCATTTTCAGCCTATATTAGGATCCTGGGTTCAGTGCTGGTCCAGCTGATCCTATGTAAATAGGGTTGCCATATGTCCCCAAAAACAGGGACAGTCCCAATTTTGGGGGATTGTGTTCACATACTGGCAAATGAGACCGAGATCCTGATTTTGTGGAAGAGAATTATGGCAACCCTATTATCAGTGAGACCAGATGCCCAAACCTCAAAAGGAGGACATGGTCTTGGGTTCCTCTCAGCCTGGCCTTTCCGGAATACAATGGCACATTTGCCTACTCATGAGTAAAGCCACAATATTGGGCACTTTCACTTTTCCATAGAGCTCAATTCATATTTTTTATTTTTAGGTTTTTTGCCCGTAACTTTTGATAGGAAGGCGATATTTCAAAATCAGTTTTACATTGGATTCTGCTCTTCAATACGAATCCAATGACATGATGGGATACTGCAGACCATTGCAAAATGAAGCCAAAACTGAGGACAATGAAGCCCTTTGTAGGACAATTGGACAGGAGACTTTTAAGAAAGGACAAATCCGGAAATTTCTTATCATTTGGTCACCCTACCTTGTATTTAAACAACCTTTAACGATAACAACTAACGATAATTATCACTCCAGGTACAGCTCCGGGCAGCTGGTGGCAACCCATAAATGAACTAGCCGTTTTGCTTATGTGCAGCAGAGGGCAGCATAAACTGGCTGCAACATTTAGATTTTGTTAGAGCAATTCCTTGGGAAAATATATCTGTTCGGGCATGTATTGCACAGTGTATTGTACAATGAACTTGAATTGCATATAGAGGTTTGATTCTAAAGTTAGTGTGTAAGGCAAAAACCGTATGTAGTCAAAATTAATATACCCGTATTTATTCAAATCTATCGTGTACCTTTTACAACCAAATTTAGTCTCCAAAATCAGGGTGCACATTAGATTTGTAGGTGTATTGGTCTTGAGGAAATACATTATTTTGATATTAAGTATAGAGCAGTATTTAGTTTAACTGTTTACTATACATAAAAAGTAACATAAACCCATCGTTGTATATAGTAGTGCAATCAGGTAAAAATTATAATGTAAAGCCATTGTCATATTATTGTCATATAACTCATGTTCTATGCAATAAAAATTAAATTTAGCATCTGCTTTGCATCTGAGCATTACAATTGCCAATAAAGATTTTCATCTCAAGTCTTTTAAAATAGGTGCGCATTAGGTGCAATAGGTGCGCATTAGATTTGATGGAACATTAGATTCAAGTAGTATGTTCCTCGGGGCCTCACACAATCAGGGAAAAGAGTTCTTGAGCATCACCTGCAAGTTCAATCAAACACTCCTGCATAATTAATTTGCATGTAGTTAGTGGTCTTCAGCCATTTCAGCCCAGGAACTCCTTTCAATCTTTTGAATCTGTCCAGGAGTCCCCTGTCAAACTTGCTACCCCCAGTAAAGAACCCAAGGCTAAAAAAGAGGACATATCCTGGAAAGAGGGAACATATTGTCACTCTGCCTCCCCAAGGTAAGAGGTCTTCTCTTACCCCCAACTGCCCTCAAGTCCCCAGACTCTCTCCCACCTCACTGCCGCTAACCTCCACAAACGCTCTCAAACACACACATACACAGTTGTACACACCTTTCATCCCATGTACTCATTCACACACCTACAACACACATACACACATATCTACCCCATGCACTCACACACATGAATATGCACAAAACTCACACACACACACATAAACATGCAGACGCATACACAACCCATGCACTCACACACATTAACTCCATGCTCCAAAAGTCCAAAACTCCAAAAGAAGTTTGGACTATTTTTACAAATAAAATATTTTTTTAAAAAATTCACATCACCTGTAGAGTCAGTTTCTTTCATTTTCAGTGTTGGGGGGCTTCCTTCTGGATCACTTGTAAGTGCCAGGTGCCTGGGATCAGGGCCATGCTGGGAGCCTTGCACCCCTCAACTGACCTTCTACATCAGCCAAAGTGTTTGTTTACTTGTGAGTAAACATGGCTGTGCAGTTTGTTTCAGTGGAGTTCAATGCAAAGGGAAAGATTGGAGGAGGGGTGATTTCTGCTGGGGTGAAATCACTTCCTGCTGGAGTGATTTGGGGGCTGCACTCATTGGATCAGGAGGACCCTTCTGGTGTCCTTGGATTGCTCTCAGCCTACTCTTTCCACTGGACTATGGCATGTTTCTCTATTAGCAAATAAAGCCGCGATATAATTTACGGTGCTTTCCTTTTCAGATGCATTTTCTATGCAAATTTTTGCTTTTCAGTTTTTTTGGCCATAACCTTTGTTAGGAATGAGATATTTAAAAAATGATTGTTGCATTGGATTTAGCTTTTCTAGATGAATCCAGTGCCATATGACATGATACTACCACTTAGGGCACATCTGCATATGGAGGAGGTGATGTATATGATAAAATGCCCAGGCTATAGCACCGTTTTTCATTGATTCCACTGTCCTGCATCTGTCTTTGTGTTCATCTCAGGTGTTCTTGCTCCGTTACATGGGCACTGCCGGTCACTGGATTGGATTGCAGAAGGACCCTCACCAGTCCTGGAAATGGGCAGATGGGACAGAAATCAACACCTTGTGAGTCTTTGGGTTTCACTGTCTTGACTCTGGGCTGGGAAGAACAAAAATATTGCCAGATGGGCAACTCACTCAGATGGGTTATACCATCTGGTGGGCTTCAGGGGGTTCTCACAGGTTCTATAGAACCCTTTGCTAACAAGCACCTGGTTCTGAGAACTGGTTACAAATGGGACATAGAACCTGTTTTCTATAGACATAGAACCTGTTGTAAATTTAGGTTATTAGGTCATAGAACCTGTTGTTAATTTATTTGAATCTTACCACTGGTTATACCTGAGACAGACAGTGCATCCTCTTGCAATGCCCCATATTGGTGGCTGAATATGAGAAGCAGAGAGTCCCTGGCCTGTTCCCACCCCGACAAGCCCCTCTGCCTTTTGGCACTTCCCTCTATTCCTTCCTCCTTCCATCCTCCTTGGAACAAGAATACAAGGAGAGAATGAAGACCACTAAACCTGGGTAGCATGATGAGTTTTTAAAAATTTCTTTTATGTATCGTGTTCTGTACAAAACTTTACCTCTGTCCTGTATGCATATCTAACACGGGTGTAATACAAGATTATATATTTGAAGTTTTTTGTTCAACTGGCATATCTGTATTATTCTAATGATCTGGCCAAGCATGATCAGCAGCATGGAGAAAATAAAGCAGATCTTTTTGAAATTAATGCTGCAGTCAAAATTAGCATCACTCAGCCAAACCAAAGGAATCACAAAATAATTTATTTAACATGAATGTGTTGTCTCCACCAAAATTTATGTCCTCCACCAACTGATGCCGCTGGCATGAAGGAGGGCAGAAGATCTTGGGGGTTGAGCACAAGAACATTTATGGAATAGTAACGCAATAAACTTTGCTTCAGTTTGTTTGGTTTCAGATGTCTTCCCTTATCGGTAAAGTAGCCTGTTTTGACTCCACTATTGTCTTGGTCTATCTTTTGCAGGTTGGAAGTGAAAGGAGAAAGTGGAGACTGTGCATTTCTGAGTACTGGCTTTGCCATGTCTTCTGATTGCCAAATAGCAAGAAAGTGGATCTGCAGCCAGCCTGATGCATATGTAAGGAATAGAGGGACACCAACCACTAAATGGTAAAAGTTAGTACTGTGGATTGACCCCAGTAAATAGCTTCATGCATCAAAGAAGGATGCCACACCATGATAATTGTCCTAATCTGATGAACACAGGTGCCAAAAATACTCATATAAATACTCAATAATAAGGTGATAAATGAATTGAACCTTATGGAAGGCCAAACTGAATTACACATTCATGTTCTTCATGCTATATTGGTGTGCTTTCTCCCCCTCCCCCATGATATAAAACACATATATATCACCTCATTCATTGACATCCTTTGGTCTCAAAAGACTATGGTATCATGCTCTGAATAGGAGTCCTAAATTGGCTAAAAAGAGTGTCAATTTGAGTGCTGATTTGAGAGTGTCAATCCCTTCCACACTGAGGACAGATACGGTCTGTCCTCTGCTCAGCCCACAGATTTCAATGATTCTGGGACTGCCTCTTTGCCTCAGCCTGCCAAATGAGTGTCTCTTTGAACTGGAGAAGGCCATGCTGTGTCTTTTGCCTCCAAGCTGAATGATCAGAGGTCAAGGTTCCCCAGCTGTTGATGTCCATTCCCAAGGCCTTTCGATTGCAGATGTCCTTATATCACAGCTGTGGTCTCCCTCTAGAGTGCTTTCCCTGTACTAATTCTCCATACAGGTGATCTTTCGGAATTCAATCATCAGCCATTCTCACGACATGTCCAAGCCAGGGTAGACATCACTGTTTCAAGAGTGTATACATGCTAGAGATTCCAGCACGTTCCAAGACTGCACCATTTGAAACTCTGTCATGCCAGGTGATGCCAAGAATACATCAGAGACAGCACATATGAAAAGGTGTTCAGCTTTCTCTCCTGCTTTGCATAAAGGGTCCAAGAGCTGCAGTACAAGAGTGTGCTCAGGACACAGGCTCTCCAGACCTAGATCTTTGTATGTTCCGTCAGCTTCTTATTAAGCCATACTTTCTTTGTAAGCCTGGAAAACGTGGTAATATACCACCTATATGATAGTGAATTCACTTGATAAAAATTCTCTAAAATTGATTAAAATATTAATTTGAAAAAACACACACACCACCACTATCATACTGCTTTCAGCCCTTTTTTGGGATAACACCACCATCCATGGAAAAAATAAAATCATTTTAGACTGCATCAATTTATATAGTTTAGTAAAAGGAAGAGACATTTTTAGTGCAACTGTAAAGTAGCTAGATGAAGGAAATGGGCATGGAAGACTAGAGATCACATGGATATAGGGTCCCCCGCTTATCTCTGGTTTCCGGTATCTGAATCATATTCGTGCCACTTGCCACCATAAAAGCACTTGGTCAGCATTAGGCATTTTCCAGCTATAATAAAAGCAGATGCTTGCCCACTGCAAGCAATGAGCTGCCAGCTCCATGTACCAGCAGACACCAGGATCATACAGAAAGTGGGAGGGAGGGAGGGGTAGCAAAAGTGACAGGATTGTGTGCATATTGGGACCAGCAAGGAGGCAGTAGCAGCACATACTGAAACCTAATATCCTTCTTGGGCTTCATCCCCCTTCTCAGATACATGTGGACCTGTGTCAACAATATCACTTGTTTAGGACTGAATGGATCCAGTGGGCCAGCAGGAGTTTACCTGGAGGTATGGAAACAAATATTCCTCAGAGAGGCCTCCAAAGGCCAAAACTCTCCATAACCCTACCATCTTAGTGCTGGACTGCATCATGGAGCAGAAAGTTACATTGGATTGGTTTGCCTGAGTGCAGGAGGTGGAGAAGCATGGGGGAAAGACTTATTTTTTCCTGCAGTTAAAAGTGCAGACCATGAGTCTGCCTGCATGCCATAACCATTGAAATGAGAGAACTATAAAATACTGAAGAGTACTAATAGGGGAAGGATGCTGGAAGGAAATTTCCTTGAACCAATTAAGTCTTGCAGGAAAAGAAAAGCTGCAATATATAATGTCATATATTAAATAAAAGAACTTGCTTCTCACAGATCCATTCAAATTCATCCATGCAAATTTCAACATGAAACTGACTGTCTTTAATAGCCCCACAGCTTTTTTCACTTGCTTGAAGTGATAAGGATATCCTATGGAAAGAAAGAAGGAAACATTTTGTGAGTTTCACCAACATGGATCAAACCCAGGTGCAATCCTAGGGTGGTAAATTGTGACCAGCCTTCAAGGCTCTGAAGAATGATCAGAAAGGGGTCATGGTGATAGCCGAAACTTCTGCCACTCAACTATCCCCAAAGAAAGATTTACAGAGGAATCTTCTGGCAACTGCCCAGCTTTTTACTCACACTTGGGAATCTTTAACAGAGAGCAAATTCATTACCAATAATACTAACCACTAGAAAAGGTGATGTCTTTGCCAGGGCACTGAAAGTTCAGTAATCAAATTATCAGCAGGAGGCATTCAGACAACAATTTTGGATGTCAGTTGGATGAAACTCTCTCTGAAATTGAATCATATTGAATTCAGCACCCCAAAGTTAGGCAGCCCTGTCCTAACTTTCACTTGCATTGTATCCACCACAACGTAGTGCTGATTGGAGCACAACTCAGGGGAAGAAAATCAGCTTCTATATTGAATATCAGATAAGGAGAGTCTAAGGGTGAAATCCAGAGTAACTATGGGGAGTCCTTGCTCTGGAGTAATAACAATATGGATTGCTATATGAATTTCCCATAGGTTTTCACTAGGTGATGCAATAGCTATGGGTGCACGTAATGTCTCTTATGCGCTCCTATAGTTACTCTGGATTGTGCCCTTAGGCTTTCTGGACACCAACTACTCGGAAATGCATTCTTCAGTCTGTTAAAATCATATTGAGTCAGATTATTAAAAATATATAAATTGCAAACACTTACACAGAATGGTTCAATAATGAACCATCAACCCAGATCCACTCCTCTCTTGAAGATGAAAATCGGAGTCCTGTCCATAAACGACTTTTCCCTTGGCTGAGGGCCAGTATGAATTCCTGTCATATATGCAAGGAAACTTTCATTCATACTAACCTGTTTGCTGTTTAGGGAAATCACATTAACATGATTTGCTATTTTTTCCAAGAAAATGCATGAGGGAGCAATCTTAACTAACGTAGGCCAGCACAACTCACCCACTCCTGTTCCTATATCCTTGTGGTGTGGCAAGGCCAGTATATGTTTGTGCACTGAGCACTGTGCAACCTCTCTCATCCATCTAGGCTAGAAGCCACAAAAGCTTTGTGTGATTCTCTTCTGAAAGCATCCTCTACCCAATCTATCCATCTATCTACTCAATCTATCCATTTGCAAATGGTAGGATTCTTGCCAGTTATTCAGAACAAGGAGCAGGTCATGGAAAAGATGATCGTCTTGTGCAATAGCTATTTTCCCATCAACACACATACTTGAAAACTAGATATTGTAGTTTTGTCCTTAGCCCTGAGGCTAAACTTCTGGAACAGTTAACTAGGTTGCAAATGAAGCCAGAGCTTTAGAAGTCAAGGCAGGCATTTTGAATGAGCACCATCAATCTTTCCTCCTCTTTGCTGGTTTTCAAGTCATATTGTTCCTCTTACCTTTTCTTCCAAGTCTTGGATCACAAGCATTTGGCCTTCCCTCCTGGAACAGTAGTTTTGAGCTTCGGACCAGTTCTTTCTCTGATTGGAGAACCAATAGCACTTCTCCCTTCTTGACACCCAGTTCAGCGGACAGAGTTCACACTTGGAGCTTTCTACAGGAGGGAACAGAAAAGAATTTTCTCACATTGAATTATTCTAGTCTGTGTGTCCAATTAAATCAGCTCCTTGAATCTAAAGGCTGTCCTAGCTAGAACATCCATGTTCAACTAGTGTATCACTGCACATCAACGTGCCATGGCACATCTCATGGCACAGGTGAGCCATGAGAGTTTGGGGGTCAGGGGGGCATCTGGGAGATGTCAGTCTTCTATCAAAAACCTTATCAAAAACCTGATGGTGTGCAGTTTTAGCACCCTTCCAGTGTGCCATGAGATGACAAAGACTGAAAATCATTGAGCTATTGTGGGCACCAATCTACCCCTATCTTACTTTCTGTTTTGGACATGGAACCATGTTTTCCTTTCTAGCACCAGTGTGCATCTCTATTTCAAAACAGAACCCTTAGTGGGCAAATTGGTGGGGAGAGTTCCTCCAGTATCACTGCCAAAATCTGTGGCAAGCTGATAACTCCCCCTCTTCTTCTTCCTCCACTTTCTCCTCCACTTTAAATCAGAAGAAGTGGTGGGTGATGGGGGAAGGATATTTGAAATTTGAATATTATTTATTTATATTTATTATTTTTATTATTTTTATTTTATTTTCTTGATTTATACCCTGCCTTTCCTCCCCTAGAAGGGGAGCCCAAGGCGGCTAACATAGAAGAATAAAACACCATTAAAACTGCTAATAAATACAGATTAAAACATAATTAAAATACAATTAAAATACAATTAGAATAATAACAGACTAAGAACAAACAATATAACTTTGAATTTAGGCCCAGCCTGTTTAACAGGTTATGTGTGTGGAAGGAAGTATAAGAAATGCCCTTCTGCTTGGTGACCAGAATCCTCTGCTAGTTCTCTGAGAAACCTGCTTTGTGGTTTTTCATCGACAAGAAAAAAATGGTTATGACGCTTCATGATAACTTCCTGAAAAGCAAACATTACAAAACCACATCATTTTGCAGGCAAAATGGAAGACCCAGAAAAGGGTCTTCCATCACATCAAATTAACTGCACTTCTGCACATTGTCCTGCTAGATCAGTGATTTTCAACCAGTTTGCCATGAGATGAAAAGGTCGAAAATGATTGTGCTAGATAAAGACACTCTATATATAAAGACACTTGATCCAAACGTCTGTGGACTATATTGACAGACATTCACTTAGCCCTTCCTAATGGTATGGGAGATCTCACAGGAGCAGTAAGGAGCACAGTAGCTTGCCTGTGGGTGGATCACACAATCTGGATTTCAGGTAAGTAATGTTTTTGGAGCAAGGACAGCATTCTGGTAGGCATTGTGGATGTCCCATGTCTTCCTCAGAGGCATCTAAACACACTGCACTCTGTCCTTTGTAGAATCTGACCTGAAAAACTTAATCAGCATGGGTTTGTTAGTCATAAAGAGGTCATTAAAAATTTATTTGGAATTCTATAAGCCATTCTAATTGTTGTAATTTCCTATATAGAAAGTAAGTGCAATGGGACAAATGGGAATAAAAGTGGCAAGGAAAGTGAAGGAGACCAAATACTGTGAGAAGACAGGATGACCAAAGGGAGTAGTGTCTAGTGGTTAGCATTCACCTACCACATTTACTGGACTGCTAGCTGAACCCGGAAAAAAACTTTGTACTATGTATCCATTGCCACCATCCCAGGCTACAGAGATCTGACAAAAGAGGGCCATCTGGATTCCCCCGCTCCCCCAAACAGCACTGAACTCCAGAACTTAGGAAACCTGTGGCATGTGGGCCAGATCCAGCTCACCACCCCAAAATCATCTAGCCTTTGGTCCCCATAAGATTTAGGGCACAATCCAAAATAACTACGGGAGCACATAAGAGACATTACATGCACCCGTAGTTACTGCACCACCTAGTGAAAACCTATGGGAAATTCATATTGGAATCCAGAGTAACTTGTTCTTCCTCCAGAGCAAGGACTCCCTATAGTTACTCTGGATTTCACCCTTAGCCACCTTCTTGATTTTCTTTTCTCTATCTTGTAATCTGCTTTTCTGTCCAGGCTAATAGAAAAATATACATAATACAGCGGAATAAGTTAAAAGCGGTTGAGGTGAAAATTCTGGTTCCCAAACTGTGAGTCAGACTTACTGGTGGATCACAAGCTGATTTTTGGTGGGACGCCAAAGCGTGGTGAAAAGATAAAATTAATTGCCTCAAGACCTGATGCTATTCAAAAATAAAATATTAATTTTGTAAAGATCTCAGCTCCTGCAGTTTGCAAGCATGTGCAAATATTTCTTTCTGGCTCTCCTTTTTAAAAAGTCAGATAAACCTAGGTGGGTCATTTTAAAAAGTGTGTCCCAGTGATAAAAAGATTGGGAACATTTTCTGAGAGTCTTTTGACTCTTAAGAGAGCCTTTTGACTCCTAAGAGAGCCAGAGTATAAGAAGGCCCTTTCCTTCTCTTTATATTCTCTAACTGTGGAGATCATCAACATGTGATCATCAACATCATCTCTAACTGTGGAGATCATCAACATCTACCTTTATCTTCATGGGGAGAGAGAGAAGCTACCAAATGCATTCTACTTGTCAGTGTGCTCCTGTCAGCTTTGCAGTTGTGGACACTATTACATGGCTACAGTTTGTGTGACATACCCTACAATCTAGAGTAACTATGGGAAGACGTGAGAGGCACTTACTCTGGATTGCTCTATGCATTTCCCATAGGTTTCCCATTGGTGGCACTGTAATTAAGTCAGGCTAAGTCAGGTCTCTTGTGGATTGATCCTGAAAGATCAGTCCAATCTACCAATACTAAATGGGCATACAAGTAGCACAAATAGTTGGTAGCCAAACAATATGTGCCCACAAGCCATTTCCTGTCACCCAACCACACCATGACATCTTCACCTGTTCTCATAGCAGAACATTTTCAAGAAAATGAGCAAATGCTATATGCTCAAGATCAATACAAGATTATTTCCCATGAAAACTGTAGCATGGTTCAGAAGTTGCATATGTCATTGTTCTATCCTTTTGCTCTCAGACTTGATCGAAATATGTGGGACCAAACTCAAGACTTTCTCCAAATCAATGTGATTAACAATCTAGTTAGATGTACAGTTAGGGTGCAATCCTAAATTGCACTGAAACTGGCTGGCCACATGGTCTGCACTGTATCCAGCACAGAGTAAAGGCAGGCCTGACTGAAAATTGGAGTAAAGGGTTTATGTCCCATTACCCAAGTCATGCCCCAGCCAGTCCTATGGGCTTCTCAGATTTAATCCCACAATTTCGTGGATGCAAATTCAAGTGATCCATATAATGCTGATCAGGCCAAGGATGAGGATTAGGATCTGCCCAGCCTGGTCCCACCCTCCTCCCAGGCCTAATCTTCCTTCTGGAAAACCATCTCCCTTGCCATAACACAGTAACAACAACAAAACTTTACCATGGTGGGATTCTGCCCTGCCACACTGGGCAGTCCATGGGATTGCAGTGCTAGAGTAATAATCATGCATTGCTTCTATACTTACCCAATAATACCACAGTGACCAGCAAAATGGCAGTGGCAGCCCATCCAACCCAAAAGGAAATCTGGTGCTGGCAGGAATGACCATGGGACAAATCTGTAAAGATGTAATTGATCTAGCATTAGAAATCTTAAATTCTATCTCTACAATTAAATCTCCAAGTACCTTAATTTTTTCATAATAAACAATATTCCTGTAATAATAAAAGATAATAAAATACCCCAAAAGAGAGGCGCTTGAGTCTGTGCCAGCAGAACAGCCAGTGCAGACTTGAGAAGCCCCATTACAGCAGCTTTCCCTAATGGAAGGGGACAAAATTCCCCTTTCCGGGAGATCTTCAGCAGTCTTGGTAGTCCCATGGGATGCAAGGGTAGTAATCTTGGCATTACTGAAACCGGTGGCACCACTGGGGATACCAGTGATCTATGAGTCAGTTAGGCACCTTCTCCTTATGCTGAGACACCATGGCCTGTGTTAGCTCCGTCATTGTGTTCTCTTTGTTATTCCAAGCTGATCGTGCTGGTTTTAAAATATTCTTTTAGACTTATCTCATTCTCTTCCATATGCTGCAAGGCCTCTTTTTGCCTGCCCTTGCTTCATCTTTTTCGATTGTTGTAATTGTGTTGCTCCAAACAAACCATAACAATCCCAAAACACCAGGTTTATATAATCCAATTCTTATTTACCTTTTTGCCGAGATGTATGATTTTGCATTGTCCTTAACTCCAGACTCAGTGTCATGTAACCTTCTTCATCCTCCATGTCAAAAAATACTCTTAAATTCCATCCCCATATGGGTAAAATTCCCCTTTAGTGGGAAAAACATGGGCAGAAGCAGAGTCATTCTTTGAATGCTAAGCTCAGATCTGCAGGAGATGCAGCATGGACCATGTCTTACAAGCATAGAATTAGAACCACAGAGGAAACGGGGATGCTAAACATTGACCACCACCGAACGCCTCTGTTGGTGACAAGAGATCACCAACCGTTTTTTCTAAAATTGGTGTTGCTGAGGAAAAGGCACTGCTCACATGCCCAGGCATAATTTCTTTTAAGATCTTTTAATTTTCAGAATAAAAATAAATCCAATTTCTTTTCTTTTTTTGAATAATTTCCTTTGGTTTTTCTTATCCGAAGCAAGTGAGATTGAAGAACAATACTTTAAATTAATACACCTAAAGACATAAATAAAAATTTCAAAATTTGCAATAGAATGCAGATCTGTCAGTGGAATGTCTACAAGATAAAAGTCCATTTATGTTACAGGAGAGCCATGTGAAATCTACATTTTTGAAAATACAAATTTTGCTCATATTGCATAGTATTATTTATTTAGGAGATTTTTAACTACATTTCCCCAAATAACAAGCAGTATATAAGCAGTTTGCTGACATCTCCTACAATTAATTCATGTATCTGATAGAGCTTTTTGACTAAACCCAGCATGAGGAGCAATGCGAGTGCTTACTTGGAGACAAAGGAAGGCAACTGGGGCATCTGAACACGTGACCGTCTTTCAAGGGGAAATAACACAACGCCACACAAATAATAGCTGTGTTCATTTGTGGCAGCAAAAGCAATCAAGACTTTTATATAAGGTTGCCATAATTTTCTTCCGCAAAACTGGGACAGGACCCCCTAGCAAACCTGCCAGTACGTGATAGCAATCCCTGAAAACCAGGATAGTCCTGGCTTTCGGGGACATATGGCAACCCTACATCTGTGGCATCCTAAAGACTGACACTGAATCCTGCATAAATTACAGGGTGGTAATGTAGGAGCATTGTATAGGCTACCCTACCTCCTGCAAGGATTTTTGGTTGCTGGATGTCTCCTTAAGATAAAGGGACATTTGTTCCAAAGTACACCTCAGCAGTTTCTATGGGTCAACTTGGACCAATGATGCATCTGATGCAAGTTAGAGATGATCCATGCAGGTCAATTAGGCCCAGGATAGAGATTTCAAGTAGTTATAGTACTTCGTTTCCGTATATACCACCACTGAACCTGCTTCCCAGTTGGCCTTGGATGATCTGGTCACATCATCCCCCCTCGTTCTTCTTTTGCCCTCCCCTGTCCCTTTCCATCCTATACAGGAAGAGTCCCAACAGTTCTTCTTTGCTCTCCTGGTGCACATAGGAAGGTTCCAGCCTTCCCTCGGCTGTCTTAGTTCCCTGAAATACCCAGAAGAAGCATGTGTTCCACCAGTGCTTCCTTTAGTCAGAACTGGGTTGTAAGACAAACAAGAGTTACTCCCTGGTATGTACTAGGACTGCAGTTCTAGCCATTCAGAGACCTCTCTTTTGAGTGGTGAGGACAGGTGTGACATTTTTCTAATCTTTTAGCCATCTAAACTCATGGCCCACATCCTGTGGCAGATAATCCATTACATTAGACATCTGAAGTGTTTTTCCATTTAGTGACCCTGAGTTCTGCAGTTATCAGAGATGAAGAAAAATGTATATCTGTTCTGTACATCTCTGTTCCGTCTCTGATCTATCTATTCATAATTTATTATTTTCTCCCAATTACAGTATATTTTCAGAACAAGAGTCCAGGTAACTTCAGCTTCTCTCCATAAGGAAGGTGCTTCAATCCCCTTGGGATCCATTCAGATGTGTGCTTAATTGCACTGCTTTTGCCAAAATCAATTAGAGTTAATTTGGTGGGCTTAATTATACCTTGATTTACATAGTGTAATCAGATTATAGTATTTATTACAACTTGTTATAAACAACAAATAGGGAACTTTGAAAAGGGGCACAATCATGATCTGGTCATATGTTCCCCACCTATGTGGCTTTTTAAAAGGGAAGATCTGGAGGTTGATCTGCCTGAAGGGAGAGCAGCTGGATTTATGCCTGGAATGGAGATGATCAACAACTTGTCATGACCCACATGATAGGAGTTACTGTTGTGAGTGCTTCGGTTTGAGGGGGACAGGAATGTTGAGAATGTCAGTTGGCAAATAACAATAGCAAATAGAGATCCCAATTTTGGTATTATTAGTGGTTGTCTGCAGAAGCTGAAGGCACGTGCTCTGCCTTTGGAGACAGAAGGGTTCTATAGGAGATCAGTATTATACAGAGCCTTATCAGATCAAGGTCAGCCTGCCTATGTAAATTGCTTTGAAAGCAATATCTAGTGAGAAATCTGATGATGTGAAAGGCAGTATAAAAAATAGAAACAAAAGTTTTTTATTGACTTTCAACTTAAAAAATAGAGAGTAACACAACTGTAATCAAAATTTCAGCAAAGGTAAACTACGAAAGCCTTTTTATCCCCTTCCAAGGTGTCACTCCACTTCACAAACGTCTTCCACTTGCAACTGATAATTAAGTTGGGATTCCCATCAGGGTGATCATATGACCGGAAAATTCTGTATTTGTCCTCTTTTTTAGCCTTCTGTCCTGATGTCCCCCAAAAGAGTTTCACTGTCCACAATTTTGGCTTCTTTTTGTACTTTGTAATGGTGTGCAGTAGTGCATCATGTCATGTAGATTGAAGAACAGAATCCAATGCAAAAATTAGTTTTGAAATATCTCTTTACTATCAAAAGTTATGTCCAAAAAACTAAAAATAAAAAATATGCATTAAGCTCTATGGGAAAGTGAAAGTGCCCAATATCGCAGTTTTACTCATGAGTAGGCAAACGTGCCATTGTCTGCCAGAAAGGCTAGGCTGAGAGGAATCCAGACCTTTTCCTCTTTTTGTGGTTTAGGCATCTGGTCACCCTGACTTAATAGCCCAATCTTAAGTTGTACTGAAACAGGCAGGCCAGTGGGCCTCAGGGTGACCATTTGTCCTGTTCTCCCAGAACATGTCTTGGATTTTAGCCTTATGTCCTGGAAAAAAATCTTCGTTGTCCTCCTTTTCCTTGTAAGTGAGCAATATATACAGTAGTCTTCTTGTCATTAATAAATTCTATGGAACAAACTACATGTAATAGTTTAAATCTTAATAAGTAATATTGTGTTTAATTAGCCACATGAGGTCAGTATATATGAGTATTTTCATTTTTTATTTTGTCATGTCCTACATTTTGCTTGGATGTCCTACATTTTGAGGGGCCTTGTCTTCTTTTTTGGTTATGGCATATGGTCACATTGGTGGGCCTGAGCTGTATATCCAGATCAAGATTCAGGCACCTAGTGGCTGAATCAGGGACAAGAAGAAGAGTCACTTACTGTTGGAAGTGACAGCAATTGGCAGCCAGACTACATTGAAGAACTGGGTAGCTGGTAAGACAGTTGAGAGCCAGACATCAATGTGGAATTCCTGGCTCTCAAAATACGTGGCAATGTGACATTGATGTCTGCTGATTAGCATATGCTATATAAATAAACTTCCTCTTACCCAGGGAAAGCAACTGCAATCCCAATGGGGTTAGTTGGATCTGCACCACCTCAAGAGATGGTGCAAATCTGGCCAGTCTGGGACAGATCCAGGCAGCTCATGACCCTGCTCCTGCCTCCTACTCCCCAATCTGCCATAGAAATGCCTGCCATACATCTTCTCCCACTCTGGAGAATGCTTGGAATCCCAGAATTGCCTGTAGACCATAACCATCCAAATGGACAGAAGCACCAAAAAGAAAATGAAGAAATTGCAGAAGTCATAGAATCATATTATCATAAAGTTGGAAGGGACCCAGTGGATCATCTAGTCCAACCCCCTGCCTGTGGCAGGAAATCCTTGTCTTGTAGGGACCCGGGCCTCAAACCCTGGCTTGCTGGTTAACAGGCACAGTGACTTAACCCCTTGCGCCACCAGTCATTCACTTGAAACCATTTGCTTGTAGTTTGGGTCTCTATGTAAAGGAAAGTTGCTCTTTTACTTCATCCACATCAGAGTCTTTTTCATGTGCCGCATCAGAGGAGAACAGCATCCGCTTCACAGACCCATTCAAATTCATCTTTGCACATTTCAGAATGAATATTGCCATTTCTAAAAACCACACATTCAGCAACATTTATTGTAGGTGGTGTGAATCTGGGGAAAGAAAGGAGAGGTTCTTTGGAGTCAACTGTTAGGAGGTATTTATGGAATGGAAGCATGTGGCTTATAAGCAAGCAGAGTGTGATGAGCATAGAAATAGGCAACCTACTGCCTCCTGAGTGAACGAAGACTACAGTTAAAACCATCAAACAACTTTAAGAAAGCATGGGAAAATTAAACCAGTTGGTAAAAAAGCAAGGGATGGAAATAAGGCACTGGTCAATTAGCAAAAAGATAAAAGTAGAGAGGTAGTGATCCATGAACATGAACAATATAGCTAAGGATAAACACATTAGCAAGGGTTGGATCGCTACGGCCTTCCCATAATCCTGACCATGGGGCTGCTGCTAGTTTTCTGAAGATCTTTTTGTGTCAACTTATAAAAATGATTCAAGCAAGCATCTATTAACAGTAATCAAAGGAAAACACTTACAAAGTTGGATCTAATGGTGTGTTATCATCCCAGATCCACTCGTCTCTTGAGGGTGCAATGCGAAGTCCAGTCCAGAAAGTGCTCTCCTGCATCCTGTTCTGTATGAATTCCTGCTAGGCACATTAAGAGGTTTTCATTCCTATTGTTCAAAACTACATTATACATCAATTTCCCCAAAGCCTCTGACCCATGAAATCAGTTTGACACACATTTCAGTGTCTCTCAAAACATTCAACTTATCTGATCAGAATAAATTTGTGGTAGTTGTTGTTGGGAGTTTGAATCACCCCAGTCCAGCTAGAGGATATACCTACACAGGAGATTTCTGCATGCATGTGTTCCCCCTTTCTCTATCCAACCACCAAGTAAAGGTAAAAGTGTCGCCCATGCCCACATGTTGCTCTGCTAGTTGTGACTGACTCTATGGCACTTTATCCCAGTTAACTGGGAGGTGTTGAACCAACTTTGCCCACCTACTTGCCTCCACTTCTCCACCTTTTCTTTCATATCCTGGATTGGTAAAGGAAGAGGGGAATAGAGAGAACACTGGGCAGTGGAAAAAGAAAGGTGGGCATGTCTTTGGGTAAGGGGGTCAGCATATGTCATGCTGTGCGAGGAGGTCTTGGATAGGGTTACTTCTGTCCTTAACACTGAAGGCTAAGTTGGCAAACTTTAGAAACTGATGACCCAGACTGTGACAGAACCCACAGCACTACAGTTTGTTTTTTGCACCACCCAATTCTCTCATTTTCAAGCCTTATTGTTCCCCTTTTCTTCCTCATCCTGGATCCCAAGCATCTGGGCTTGCTTTTTGTTACAGTTAGCATTGGCCTCAGACCAATTCCTTATTTTTTGGGGAAACCAGTAGCACCTTCCCTTTTTGGCCACCCAGTTCATGGGGCAGATCTTGCATTTGGAGCTTCCTGCAAGAAGAAAGAGAAAAACATTTTCTGCATTTGTTTGTGTTAGATTGACGTGTCCTACATTTATTGATGTCCTCTACTCCGATAGCACTCTTTTTTCCTCCCCCTTCCTGATTCCCACAAGATCACCAGAAACCTGATTTTACTCTGATTCTCTCATTTCTCTCTCTCTCTTTGGCCCTTCTATTCACTGTGCCCCTTATTTTCTCTCCATGTTCATCAGCCCCAGCAGCTTTCCTTTTACCTTCCTATTTTTGCAGATACGGTAACAGGGAAAGAGGTGAGTTTACCTGCTTCTTGTCCACACAATCTGTATTTCAGGTAAGTGATATTCTCAGAACAGGCAGAGCTTCCTGGTTGACCTCGTGGTTGTCTGGTTTCTTCCTCAGTGGCATTTAAGCACACTGAAGTTTCTCCTTTGTGGAGGTTACTCTGAAAAACTTGAATGGAAATTTGTGTGACAAAAAGGAGACATCAATAATCTTTCACTAATAGAACAATCCTAACCTAATAGTTAGGTTGGCACAAGTCCCGATACAAGTCCTGTGGTGGCCTGAATGTGTACAAAAGGCGCCATAAAGCACTTCTGCAGCATACCTGGGAGAGGGTGTTTGCCAGTGCACAGACATGCGCCAGCCTCCCCTCACCAATGCAGGAATGGAGAGAAGGGTGAATTGGGCTGGCTTAAATTGTTTGGGATTCCATTTAGGCTGGCATAACTCATCCACTACCCATTCCCATGGTGGTGTGGGGAGAGAAGCGTATCTCTGTACACTGGCCTAATCCTCCACCTCCAAGGAGTGGTGCTGAAGTGGCTTATGGCACTTTTGTGACACCGCCAGGCCAGCGGTGTGCTTGGGACTTATGCTGGTCTATCTAGGGTTTAGGATTGCAGCCCAAGTGAGGCAAACTAGGAGACAAATTAGAGGCTGTGGTTTATTAAATGAACTGCTATTGTTGCTGCTGAGATAGCACCATGGTTCTTCCAGAAACTGGTTGATATCCATGACATCATTCTGAGGCCTGTCCTCTATCCACCATTTTGAAACATTTCTTAACCAACCACCATTTTGAAACGGTCCACCACTACAAGCCTTTCCCATGCTTCTTTGTTCTGTAAAGCACCCGGGGGTAGATGAACCTGCCTCCTCCTAGACTGGTGGAGGAAACATCTGAGCCAGCGTAAATGACTTACAGCCTAAATGGGCCTTAGGATTACTTCCTTGTAATGACTTAATGAAAAACACTTCCAAAAGTCATGACCATAGCCCCTGGAGACCCAATTTTTTCACTATCACCTGTGACTTTTCAGACTCAGTGACTGAATACTATAGTTTGGCACATATAATGAATAAATGTTGCTTCAAGTTTCAGTATAACTTTATTTTTATTAGGAAGTATTGTGAAATAATGAATTTTGATTCATTATTTGATGAATTAGATGCCTTAGATGCCCAATTTTTTTCAGTATCACCTGTGACCGTTGAGACTCACTGACCGATGTAATTTGATTGTAATTTTACCATTGGACTTGGAGTCCACCCGGGCATTGATGGTAAAACTTGATTTTACAGAAAAAATGTAAATTCAAAACATTCACGCTTTCAGATTTATAACTGACGGGCAGCCCAATCCATAGCAACTAATCCGTCAGCGCAAGGGCTCTTGCGCCGACGGAACGGCGTTTCCGTTGACGGAAACGCCGATAGCGTTGGCGCAATTACGCCGGCGCATCTCTCTGGCGACACAACGACGTTTGCATTGGCGCAATTACTTCAACGTCGGCGGAGCAACGAAAACCCTCCGTCGACGTAACTCCGTCGATGTAGGGATTTTTTTTTATTTTTTCAGGGGGCGTTTCGGGGGCGTGTTGGGGGCGTGTCTTAGGTTCCTCCCCCTTCCACATAACTATGTTGTATCCTGAACATTTTCAGAGGGTTATGGGCACACATAAATGCCTCCTGAGTTATACTACCTCAAGAGGTAGTTTAGTAACGAGGAGACCCATAGCTCTCCATGTTAAGGAGAAGTAGGGGCTGGGGAAAGTGGGGACTTTGAAAAATTTTCGCACCAAACCTTACGGGCAGTACTTTCCTACTTGAGGATACGGAGTACCTGGGTCACCCCAGTGGCTGACCAATCCCCTCACAGCTACCCTCCCATAAAAAGGCCCACCCCTGGACCCACAATTCCCTTTCAGAGAAGCAGAGTGCTTGGCCACGGACCACATCACTCTGCTCTCTCTCAATGGGCACTTTGCTCTTGGGGAGTGTTCTCCCCACAAACACATAAGGTTCATATACAATGATATATTGATATGATATAGATGTGATATGAAACAATATGATATCTGATATATGATTAGAGTGTAGACTTTGCAATTTTTTTGTATGTTTGTTGCTCTCTCTTTCTCCCTCTCCACAGGTACCCCAATCAGATAAGTGGGGGTGTTGAGCAAAGTTTGCATTCAAAAACTCAAAAATGCCTATACAGGCAATCTTGCAATGATGATTACCAAAACCATATTTATGTCTCTGCAAGTTGTTGTTTCTCTCTTCCCCAGAGTTACTCCAACCAGGTAAGGAGGGCTGCATGGGGGGTGTTGGAAGCATCTCTTTTGTTTAAATTTCCTTCATCTTCCTCCAGTCTTGCATGTCTACTCAGTGGGGCTTACACCTGTGTAAGGGGGGCTTGCTTCACCAGGAAATGGGCTTGCCCACTTGTTGGGAAATGCTGTGAGGTCCTCTGTAGGTTTGCCTTCCAACCCAACTGGTCCCCCAAGGTAAGGGGGGGCTGTAGAGTGAAAGGGGGAAGGGGTGCACACACAGACCCACCAGGAAATAAGGGCACTCACCCCTCAAAAGTGTGTGTGGTCTCTGTCCTTGCAGCCCCTCTGACTGACTGTCAGATCACACAGCCAGCAGGTGCTGATTCCACTCATCTTTGCCGGCAAGCCAAGTGGCACAGTTTGGCAGCTGATCCGATTCTATGCTCAGCCAATACCAATGAAAGCTTTGCCTGTGGTGCTTCTGTCTTTGCAGGATGGTGTCTCACCAGCAAGGAGGCTAGCAGGCAGCAGGCTGCCATTCCACTGGGAAGGAGACACAGTGCAATCCTAAATATGCCTACTCAGATGTAAGCCCCATTGTGTTCAATGGGGCTTACTCCCAGGAAAGTGTATTCAGGAGTGCAAGCCACTGGATGCCTGCAAGGAGCCCTGGGAAGAATCTCCCTTCAGACATGTTTGCACAAGCACTTACCTAGAACACAAACCCCACTGTCCCAATCACATGAGTTAAACAAGCACCATTCATACCTAATACCATTCATACCTAATAAAGTTTGAGCCATAAATCACTTCCCCCCTCCACAGCTGATGTTATTAATGATGACGAATTAACAACTACATAGTCGATGGTATGATACAGCACAGGTGAAGTCCTTGCCTGATGACGAATTTACAGTTCAATGCATCAACATCGCTGACGAATTTACAGTTCAATTCGTCAATGTTGCTGTCGTCAGATACATTAATGATGTGAACATGTGTAGTAGTAGTTATTTTAAGGACTTCACAATGAACACATGCATATGATTGCTGTCATCAGTGGCTGGGGAAAGCTAGTTAGAGCTCCAGGGATGACCTGAGGATGCGTGAGTGGGGCAGTGCCTACCTAGTTGGGGGGGGGGGGAGAGACAGGGGTGCCCATCCTCAGTGTAGACCCTCAATGGCATCCAGACCTGGTCCTCTGTTTCTGGAGAGGGGGCTGCCTGTAGCTTCCTTAGCAATGGATAGTCCACAACAAGAGGCCACATGGAAGTAGTGAGACCACCTGTGAGCATTGCAGAGATGAGGGAATTCAGGCAGATGCCAGTGCTGTGTTCAAACTGCTTACAGTCTGAAGATACTGAAAGGTCCAGGCACTGTTTAAAGGTGCAGGCACTGTGTCATCCCTTCCATGTGCTCAATCTGAATGTGGTTGATTCTGGGGTCCCACTGCATCCTCACTGGAGACTGTTCTGTATCTGGAAGCCCCCCTACCCTGTGACCCTCTGAATGAGCAGGAGCAACTCCAAACATATGAACAAGTACACATGTGAACTGACCCCCCTTTTGTGTCTGTAAAAGGCCATCTGCGAGTCACTAGGGTGGGCTGAGAGAGGGTTCTTGGAGCCTGATGTCACCCCTTAGGCTTGTGAAGTGAGAGGCTTTGGGTGGGCAGTGGCCCCAAAAGTGATCAGTCACCCTTGCCCTGTTGTGGGAGCCCCAGGTCCCCTGTGCCCCAGGATGTGCTTTTGCTCCCTGGCAGACCCAGGTGGGCTCCTGTCCCCTCTTCCAGGATTCCCTCCCCCCAGATGCCCCTGGCAGCCCCCTTGCCTCCCCTTACCCCCTGCTCTGCCAGCTGCTTGGGGGACCCTTGCCCCTCCCCTGCCTGAGCCAGCAAGGGGGTTTGTTTCCTGGGCCTTCTGCCTTCTGGATGGGGTCTTCCCTCTCCTCCCAGCCCACCTGAGTGTGGGCCCTGCGTCTTGTGTGCTGTACCTTTAATGCTGATGTTTCCTCCGGACTGTTGCCAAAGACCACAGGACACTCATGTTTATCTGTTGATGTTGTTTTTATTGACAATACACACACACATGTATCCCTCTGTGCATCTTGCCCCTGCTGATGCCTGGGCTTTTCCTGGGGCACCTTGCCTGTTTGGGGGTGCAGGGGGGCAGCTTGTTTCCCATTTCTACCCCTGACAGCCCTGTCCTGTCCACCATGCTGGGGAGGCACTCTGACAGCTTGACAGCTACTCCCCCCTCATCTTGTCAGCTGGTTCCCCATGTGATCAGGAGAGCAGCAGTTTGGACAGCTGCTTGTGATTCTGAGTGATGTGGAAGCAGGTCAACTTGTGTGTAACTGCAGGCCATGTAGCACTTACAGGCTGCCTTCTGAGCATGCCCGATGGAGTAACTTATGTGGATCACTGCACCGGAGCAGTTACGGGCAGACCTAAGTTATGGGCACACCTAAGTTCTCTGCCTCACACATAACTTTGTGTTTAGGATATAACATAGTTAGGGCAGAGTAGTTAGGTCAGAGCAAGGAGAAGTTGCTCTGGATTGCGCTCTAAGTAGCAGAAATAAAGCCACAAGGTCTTGTCAAATAATAAGCATAACTTCCATTAAAAAACAAACGACAAATAACTGATGGTTTGGATTTCTAATCCGGATGGGCATCTAAGGGATAGACATTGTATGACTGAGGTCGTGTCTACCCTTTCCGTGCATCTGAGGTGTGATGCTTAAACATCTTTAAGCATCTTTACTAATAACTGTGTACTGTTCCACACTTACCCAGTACTATCACAGTGACCAGCAGAACAGTTCCAGCCCATCCACTCCAAAGGACAATCTGATCCCAGGAGGAACTGCTCTGGACGGCATCTGTAGAGATGAAGAGACAATGGGGTAGCACAGGAGGAACTCACTCAGGTTCTGCAAAATGCCTGACAATTATAGATTGGAATATAAGCCCAAACCTAAATACATAATCTTAAATACACAAACCCAAGTACAAATTGTGATGTGAAAGGAAATGATATCCCTCAGGATATGTTTACCCTCCTTGACCCTCTTAATAGGAAAGAATACACTAAAACATAACAACGCACCACTAAACATCGTTGGCAACAATAATACATAAACAACAATGAATATAAAACACAACCTAAAAATAAATGAACAGCGGACCAGGACAACATGCTGTGTCCCGCGCTGCTAGAGGTACAAGGCACTCTTGCACTCTGCAGACCTTTGGAGAACCTGCTTCAATGGCATACCATATGGATAGGATTGGGTCAGAAGGAATATCAAATTATATTACAGAACTGCAAAACAATGCAATCCTAGCCATGTCTACTTAGAAATATATTCTACTGAGTTCAGTGAGATTATCTCCCAAATAAACCTTAAAGATGGAAGTCTTTTGCTGCAACAGGGAAAGTTGACATGTCTTATCGCTATATTCGCAAGATGCATATCCAAAGAAAATCTTAATCTTTAAAACCTTCATTTGGAACACAAACACTTTCTTACCTCTATTTTTAAATCAAAAATTGAAGAACTGAGAACACCCAGGATGTATTTTTCACCCTTCAAGAGAAACCATTTTATTCCTCACAAAAACCAACCTCTCAAGTCACATAGGCTATCATTGTCTCCCATTCATTGTGTGGCTACAAATGCCTGAAGCATAGCTAATGAGGTAAAGATGTCATCTTATTTATGGGACCAGTATTCAGGTAAGCACCACCAAGAGTAAGAATTGATACGTCAAGGTTTAATACTGGGTTCATTTGTCATTCATGTCACTATTAACAACTATGTGAAATGAAATAATGTCTTAAAAATCTTAAATAAAATAATTCTTAAAAATAATGGATGAAATTACAATATACTGATGTATAATGAATAGCAGCCGAAAACTAACCAACTTTCCAGCACCAATGTAACCACAATGCAAACTCAAGGCAAGAGGACTAATGGCTCCCATACTTTGAGGAATTCATGACTGGCATCCATGCTGCAAAACCCAGTTGGCATGGATGAATCAGTGATGGAATATGGGTTAGGCGTGTGCTGTAAAACTACGTGCTAGGAAGGAATTTGTATCCCATCTTTTTGTTTACAAAGAGTTCAGAAGAAAGCAAATGTTATCTAAAAATTAGAAAAATTTAAGAAATTTTATATTTATAACCCACCTTATTTGTTGCCCACATTTGTTCCATTTTTGTAAGATATTTAATGATGGTTGGAATCTTTTTCTCAATATTTTACTTGACCGTTAATACTAAAAAAAACTCCAAAGTGGAATCAGCAACTTCTAAATATACCCAAGCAGTAGAAGCAATAAGATATTCCTTCTCCCAACCAAAGGGATTGATGAAATTTATTTCAATGGTAAGTTCATAATGATAGATGCCTATCCAACTTCACTGGCTTCTTTCACTCTAAAACCATTTCATCCCACACAGAACTGTTCCTCTTCACCTACTGGTTAATAGCAGAGACACCCAACAACCCCTCAAGTTCTGTGTTTGGATAATATTAACACTTACTGAACTTTTGAGCTAGATGAAACTGCCTTCCAGAGTTGGGTTCAGAAGGGAGGGTGAGATCAGCATAGAGAACCTCTTCAGCCATGCTTCAAGCAGCAACTACTACCAGGAGCTTATGCTCGACAAGGGGCAGCCAGCCAGCCAGCCGCTGCTAGTGAGCAAACTGATATCAATCAAGTTGACCAACCCATGCAATTCTCATTCAGGAAGTGCGATTGTAAAGGGAAGAGCAGTCTGTGTAAGTTCACAAGTATGAAGCGGAGAGATTTCTTCCCAACAAAAGGGTGAGCAGGACAAGAAGGAGATGCTTCTCTTTTTTATCATATTGGAACCACTCTTATGACAGTCTCATAAAGAAGTGCTATTTTGTGGCTTGTCGTTATTCAAAGAATATAGCATTCAGATATTCCATAATAGTTTTCAGCCCCGCTGCCAAAATGCTCACGTACAATATAGTAGTATACCTGCCAGTCATGATCTTTGTGTTGGGAAGAAAAGAGACAACCGAGCAACCAACAACCATACCAAGCTGCACATGTCAGAATGCCCAGTGAACCACCCTCTGCCCTGACAAACCTCTCTACCTGTCCCCTCTCAGTGACCACTGCAGGAGATATGGCTTGGACCCTTTTCCTCTTTCTCCCAAATCCAGAGTAACTACAGGGGCACTTAAGAGACTTTACGTGCACCCGTAGTTACTGCAGCACCTAGTGAAAACCTATGGGAAATTCATATTGCAATCCAGAGTTAGTTGTTCTTATACCAGAGCAAGGACTCCCCATAGTTACTCTGGATTTTACCCTTTCTCTCCCTTCATCTCTCCAGATTCGAGCACATGGCTCTCCACTAGGACCTGAACCCACATGCAAGCAAGGGCAGCATTAAAGCCTCTGGTCCAAATTAAGTCGTAGGAACACTGATGATAATCAGATGCTGTAAATATGAGCCTTCATGATCTGTGAGTAAAGCTTGTTCTAAAGTTTTAATTCTGGTCTTAGTCTTGATTTTTGCATGCGCCTAAGCAAAGAGCCAGGGTGGAGGGAAATGCTTCTAAACCACAGAAGGGGATGCTCTGTGCTCATGATTCTGCTGAGTTGATTCTTTTGCAAGCCAATTGACAAGTATTTTCTTTATGAACCAAGGTAGAAGAACCAATCTTGCAAGAAGGAGCAGAACCATCTCAAAACAGTGCATTTAATATCCTTTACAGTGATTCAGTTTCATAAGGAAACCATCATCAACAGTATTGAATATCATGGAATGCTCCGTGACAATGAAAGTTAATAAATGCAGTGATACCTTGTAAGACAAACACTTTGTAAGACAAATGCTTCGTAAGACAAACTAAAATTTCTAATGAATTCTGCCTTGTAAGACAAACAGTACATCTTTACCTCATCTTATCATCCCCTCCTGGTCATCCCCGGCATTACATTGGACTGCTTGGATCTGCACCAACAAAATTATGTAAACGTATGAGAGTTACAACAGTCTGTGCAATAGGCAACCAACAGCAGATAAACAGGAATAGAGCTTTTAGATCAGAAGGACTAATTTTCCAAATTAAACACTACTTGATATGGAATATTTATTTATTAACTTACTTTTCATAATCATTTTACTCATCAGATATTACTGAAAGTGGCTTACATAGACAGGCGATCCTAAACTCAATACGGGTCATTTACAATATTCCTTTATATATATAGAACGTTTCTGCCTCAGCTGAACCGATGTATGTTTATGTGGGGGGTGCGGAGGGTTAATGGGCTTTTAATTAGGTTTCAGAATACAGAATTGAAGGATTATTCCATATTAGACTGGAAATCAAGCTGTGATGGATATCAACCTTCTTTCTTCCCAAAGACAAGCTCAGGCCTTGGAATTTTTCAGAGAGTACTGAAAAAATATGGAGGAGTACATTGTAATGATGTAGGATGTTCAAGATTCATTTATTTAAAACACATGGCTAAAAATTATGTTCTCCTAAATGAAGCGAAGTGTCCCTGTGCCCAGGGTTGTACCCTTTGGAAATCCGATATTATATAACAGTAGCTTCCTTCTCACAAATCCATTCAAATGCATCAGAGCACATTTCAGGACGAGTCTCCTCATTTTTAAAAGCCCCACAAGCTTTTTCGTTTTCAAAATCAGGTAGGTACAATCTGCAGAAAGAAAGAAAATGTCTTTGACAATGTCTTCATTGATTAACTATCAGGGTAAAATTTGGAGTGTTTAGTCTTGATGACTATCATTATAAAATGGAATTTTTAAGGATTAAAACCTCACTTTTTAAACACTTTTCTAAGGAAGGTTTTAAGACTTGATGCTTTATCTCAGTGATGGGCTGGTTTTCACTAGGGTTCATGTCGCCTGATGCAAAAGCTCATTGTGTCACCCACATGATCAACCTCTTCCTGTACAAGACCATACAGGAAAAATATACAATATCATAGTCCTCCCTTTAACTCTGAGCACAGTCCTAACCATGTCGATTCAAAAGTAAGCCCCATTGCATTCAATGCGTCTTACTCCCAAGAAAATGTCTTTTGGATTGCAGTCTTTATTTATTTATTTTAATATATTACTGTACGCTTCACCCAATAAATCAGTAACCAACACTCACAAAACTGAATAAGAGTTCTGGTGCTAGCTCTGAGGCATGGAAATGAGAGCCGACTCATACTAACATGTTGTTGGTTCTCTGCTGTGTCATTAATAACACCTCATTGGCTCTTGGAGGAATCATTCTCACTGGTCACTTTTGAATTAAGAAACTCCACATTTTGTTACATAAGGCAGTTGGTTTTCTTTTTCTGGTTAATTGGCTCTATTATTTGATAAAATACAAATAATTCCAAATTGTTTGTTTCATTGTATTCTGCATGAAAATACCTTTCCAGTTATGTAATATGAAGATATTATTCATAGAAATATATTTTCCAAAACGTTTTCAATATGTTGTCCACCTGTCATCCTTTCTCACCAAGGTTGTCACCTGGTGTGGTCTGCACCCAATTGTGACAACCCCTTCAGAGAGTCCTCAACCACTCTATTAGGGGATGCAGCTTTCTTAATCACAACAAGTCAAATAAAAAGGATCTCAAACAATAATAATAAATAATAAGCAAAGGAAACCACTTACAACTTCTCATCTAACAATGAACCATCAACCCAGTTCCACTTTTTTGAGCTGTGTGAAAACTGAAGTCCAATCCAGAAATGATTTTTCCTCTTCATGTTGTTCAGTAAGAATTCCTGTCAGAGACACAAAGAAGTGGCTTTGATACTGTCAGAGATACAAAGAAGTCGCCGTGGATCACAAGCTGAAACGAGTCAGCAGTGTGATGTGTCTGCAAAGAAGGCAAATGCCATTTTAGGCTGCATTAAGAGGTCTGTAGCTTCCAAGTCGCGAGAAGTTCTAGTTCCTCTTTATTCAGCATTGGTGAGACCTCACCTTGAGTACTGTGTTCAGTTCTGGGCACCTCACTTTAAGAAAGATGCAGCCAAACTGGAGCAAGTCCAGAGGAGAGCAACAAGAATGATCAGTGGGATGGAAGGGAAGCCCTACGAGGAAAGGTTGGGGGAACTTGGGATGTTCAGCCTGGAAAAGAGGAGGCTGAGGGGAGACATGATTGCCCTCTTCAGATTAACTGAAGGGCTGTCATATGGAGGAAGGGGCTCATTTGTTCTAAAGCTGCCTCTGAAAGCAGAACTAGAACCAATGGGTACGAACTGCAAGAAAGGAGATTCCGGTTGGCTATCCGGAAAAAATTCCTGATGGTGAGGGCAGTTCAGCAGTGGAACAGATTGCCAAGGGAGGTGGTGGACTCTCCTTCACTGAGGAGATTCAAGCAGAGGCTCGACAAACACCTGTTGGGGATGCTCTAGGAGGATTTCCTGCTGCAGGCAGGGGGTTGGACTAGATGACTTACTAGGTCCCTTCCAACTCTAGGATTCTATGATTCTAAGTGATGATTCCTACAGCTCTCTTGGTTTCTCAAAACTACATGCCATTCTAGGCAGAATGGAGATGAAGATGAATCTGCAAATCACCCCATCCAACCTTTATCCACTAAAGATGTGCGTGGAAGCCACGTGGTGCCTATAATTCTATTCTTCACACAAGTTAAACTTTCTAAACAGTTTGCAATACTTCTCTCAATTCCGGAAGTCACTTTGCACTTTGCTTTGCCTCTCCTTGCTGCTTAGCAAGCCATATTCTTCCTTTTACCTTTTCTTCCTTGTCCTGGATCACAAGCATGTGGGCTCCTTTCCTGTTACATTCATCATGAGCTCCTGACCAATCTTTTTTTTCTTTAGAAAACCAGTAGCACCTTCCCTTTTCTGGCAACCAGTTCATTGGACAGAGGTTGCACTCCGAGCTCCCTACAAAAGGAAAGACAAAAGAACTAAGGCTGCAGTTCTAAGCACACTTTTCTGCGAGTACGACCTACTTGATATAATGTGACTAACTTCTGCGTAGACATGCATAGGATTGTGTCCTTAGTTTAGTCTAGTCTATCTGCCTTTGGACCAAAAGGAAGGCTGACTGTCAAAGAATAGATGTCTTTGAATTATGAAGTTGGAGGAGACTCTTGAGAGTCGGCTGGGCTGCAACATCAACTCTGACTGTTCACTGGAAGAACAGATACTGAAGTTGAAATACTTTGGCCACAACATGAGAAGGGAGGACTCCTTAGAAAAGACTCTGATGCTGGGAAAAACTGGAGGCAAAAGGAGATGGCACAGGATGAAGTGGTTAGATAGAGTCACAATGAACATGAATTTGGACAAACTTAGAACTTAGTGAAGGATAGAGTGGCCTGGCATGCTGCAGTTTATGGAGTCATAAAGAGTCAGACACAACAACAGCAGCAACAAATTTGTCTTTGAATCCAGCTCCTTAACTTTAATGCAGTGTTCTTCAACCTGTGGGTCACAATTTCAATGGAGTCATGAAGACTGAGGGCTCATGTAAAAAAAGTCGGAGAGAGCTTGGATCCATTCCAATAATTGTGCTCCCTTCTTAAAATTGAGACCTCAATCCTATGCTCAGAAGTAAGTCCCATTGTAGTCAATGGGGCTTAACTTGCAGGTAAGTGTGAATAGGATTGTAGCCTGTGTTTTTGATATCATCTTCTACAGCCTCTTCTCACTATCTTGCCCTGCAGATCATAAGGCTATGGTTATTGTGAAGACCTAGAGGCAGTGATGGGCTGCAGGGATTTCTCACAGATTCTATAGAACCCTTTGCTAATGAGTGCCTGGTTCTGAGAACTGGTTGAATGGGACATAGAACCTGTTGTTAATTTAGGTTATTAGGACATAGAACCTGTTGTTAATTTTTTTGAATCCCACCACTACCTAGAGGTATGGGGAATAAAGCAGGTGAGGACAGGAGAAAATGGAGATAGGGATAGAGATGAATTATTTGGGTCCTTGGTATAGGCAGGAACAGCATTTTTTATTTATAGCGGGATCATGGCACAGAAGAGAATGAACACCACTGTTTTAAAGCTTACCCTCGCAGGATGAAGTCTTTCCCCTTCTCTCTCTCTCTCTCTCTCTCTCGCCTGTTTCCCATCAACTCATCAACTTCTGGCTTATTCTCAAATTCCCCCAATCAGTGTCTACTCTGTATGACCTCCTTTTCCAGTCATTCAAATCTCTCCTAACTCCATCTTGATTCTTTAGTACCCATTTCAGAAGGTCAATAAATGTTCCCTAACTTGAATCGTTCCCAACAGTATGGTAGTTTTTCTAGGGATTATAAAGAGGAGAGCTAGAGCTTACCTGTGTCACATAGTATGGATTTCAGGTGAGGGCAAGGAGAGCATTCAGGTGGGACTTGCAGATATTCTCTTACTTCTTCAGTGGTATTTAAACACACCACACTCTGTCCTTTTTGAAAGCTGCCCTCCAAAACTTAAGAAACAGAAGATAAGGACATGAAAAAGACATGTAAAGGTAATTAAAAATCTTTCAGTCCGGTAAAGTCAGAGGATCAGTTCTAATTACCCTGTTGCTACTGAAGCAGTTCCATGCAATTCAAGGTAAAGGAACTTAGAGCCGAATGATATGGTGGATTTGGCAGTGATAAGGAACATACAATTTTTTTGGGGGGGGGGGGGGAGGAAAGGATGGGATGGCAGCAATACTTGGGGGAAATCCAGCTGCAAAGGTGCTCCCCATATGCTCAGATATAAGCCTTTGGTGAAAGGTCAATCCTCATTTACAAGCAGCCACATAAACTTAAAGGCTACTCATCAACTATGGTACAACCTTGTGGATTTTTTATATAAGGATTTGACGCAATGAATGTCCACTGCAAATGACAGTTTTAAAAAGTGCTTTTCTACTATTGTAGAGAGGCAATCATCCAAGCAGTAATTCCATTCTTCAATCCCAGAAGCAAAAGCCTGCAGATATTGTGGCACTAACTTATTCCATTAGGTGCAATGGATATAGGGAATTTTTTTATCGATGGGAGTTTCCAGAACAGAACCCTAGTGGATACTGAGGGACACCTGTGTATAACAGAGATACAAAGATGCCGTTCCAGGAATCCCAGCAGAGACTCTGTCCCTGTGTGTATTCAGGCATTACTGGACCCAGTAATGTCAGCTGGATTTCTGGGGCTCATTCATCTGCTCATCCTGGAATGTGATGTGATCTGTTACCTAAGAGCAGTCTCCTGAATCAGACACACGTCACCTTTTGCCCCCCCTGCACCCACTCTGAG
This sequence comes from Cryptoblepharus egeriae, assembly GCA_030015325.1. Classification (NCBI taxonomy): domain Eukaryota; kingdom Metazoa; phylum Chordata; class Lepidosauria; order Squamata; family Scincidae; genus Cryptoblepharus; species Cryptoblepharus egeriae. The sequence continues at coordinate 14,946,897 of JAREYC010000002.1, forward strand.
CCCACCACTGACACACTTCAGCAACTACACAAAAGAACAGACATGAATCTGCCATCCAAGATGTTAATATTCAGAAACAAGAACGAAAACACTTTAATACGCCTAGAACTCTGCAGCAAACCTTCAGTATAGTCCATCGGAAAAATGTCACAGGAAATTTGACTGAAAACTAAGTATGACAAGGTGGGGCTTGCCTATGTGTTTTGGTTAGCCCTGTATGGTTTGTCTAAAGAGTGGACCTGTAGAAAGGTCAGAACCAAAAAGCCCACCATGTACTTAGATGGTCAAATAGTGGGCAGCCACACTGTAACTTTCCATGTGTCGTTTCCTGTCATCCAACCACACTGTGACACCTCACCTGTTCTCATAGCAATGCGCCCACAGAAAATTAAACAGACACTAACTACATACTTGAGATCAATGTATGAATTTTTCCCCTCGCAATTTCTGCAGAGCAACATAATCTTACAAAGATTCTACAAAATACATCAAATGGGATGGTTTTGGTCGGTAAATAGAAGTTCCTTACATTCGCGGAAGGAAAATTGACATCAAGAAAAGGATCCTTTCTTTGCATTCTTTTTTATTATGAATCATGACAACATTTAATTCTGACCATTAAAAAAAAATTTTCTCTAGAACCAGTCAGCTTACCTGTGGATCCTGGTCCATTGATTATCCATTGCCATTGAATATCCATTGCCGGCATACTGCAAGGTCCCAATAAACTTGACCCACGCAGGCCCAATACATCCCCAGCAGGCATCACAGAGCTACACTAGCTACAGAACTGGTTTAGATCTGAGGAGTCCTATCAGAGACCATGCAGTAGCCAGGGAAGTAAAAAATGTTTTTCTTTCCCCTCCTGGCAGGCCTGGTCCTCAGGTAGTCTGCAGGATGCAGAACAAACTACACCAGAAAGATGGCAAGAGGGTATTTGAAGGGGGCAAATGAGGAGAGCCATTGAGGAGAGAGATGGCCAAAGTACAGATGAGATGCAGGGTGGTTTTTTTACTGATGAATTTTGTTGTACCTCCACAAGTGACAGCTATGGACTGTTATAAGTAAGTAACAAAAATGCTACTCTGTGTTTCTTAAGCATTTGTAAGCTGATCTGAGTTATCAGTGTTAAGAAAAGCAGGATATAAATAATCTAAATACTTACCCAGTATGATCATAATAACTAGCAAAATGATTGTCCCAGCCCATCCACTCCAAAGCACCATCTGATGCCAGTGGGAAGCAGTTTGGAATGCATCTGTGAAAATTAATAGGCAACAAGTGTAACATAAGAAATAGGGTTTATTTATTTAGCGTATGGCAAATACATGGACTTGTGATAAATCAAATGTTAATGTCCAGTCCACCCATCCACACAAGGACAGAGTGGTCTATATTGGGGAAAAAATCAGACATTGGGCCAGTATAAGTTCTCAATGAACACTTGGACACAATGTGAAAATATTTTTGTCGAGGAGCACCACAGGGATAGCTGGAAGACCCCCCCCCACCCCCTTACACAAGTCCTGGCAGACACCAGGGTACAGATCCTGTTCAGAAGAAATAGGGTTACTAGATACAAATGAGGACAGTGTGCCTATACCTTTAAACATGACATAGACCAAGGCATTTTGGCAGATGCAGATCAACATAGAATGGTTTAAAAAGTTCCATTTGTCAAAATTCTCTAATCTATAGCATGTTTAAAGTTATTGAATGTAACTCTGTCTCCATTTTTATTGGGTAACCCTAATAAAAAAATAATTTGAAATGGTTCAGAAACAGGCACTAAAGCAGGGGTTCTTAATCTGGGGTAAACAGGGTGCAAAAAATAATCCATACGTTTAGGATAATTTTGAAACACATACAGTTAATGACAACACATATTCTGGGTGCAAAAATGTTTCATACGTCCTGGTGTGTTTTAATGTGCTTTTTGCTGGTAAGGGTGTTCATTCGCTATCATCAGATTCCCAAAGAGGACCATGACAACAAAAATGTTATGAGCTACTGCTCCATGAATCTTAAAGGAAACTGTTACAATCCAAAAAAGAAGTTCCCAAGAATTACATTTAGAAATGCTGAAATAAGTACTCAGCTGTGTAATTGCCTTCATTTTATTTTGATTTTATTTTTGCAGAAAGGTTTAAGAAAAGCCAATAAGTTCTAAGGAATGATGACAAAGAATGACAGTCCAATTCTATTATTATTTATAATCAATGGGATTTACTTCTAGGAAAGTGTGGAAAGAATTGTAGCCTGACTGAGCCTGACTCATTTAAATGAATGAGATCAGCCCATCTCTCTTGGGCATAACCCATTTTATCATGAAACATTTATTATTATTCTTTTATTTTTTCAGAAACATGTTTCCAAAACTCCTATTTCCATTCCTGCTTTAACAAGATCCTAGATATGTAAGAAGTCCCATTATATTCAATGGGACTTACTCCAGGTAAGTGTATATAGGATTACGGCCCTGATTTACCTTATTAATACTACTATCCAAGTATCATGTTTTAATCAGATAGCAGTTGTTGGATCGGGCAAAAAACATATTCTTAGTGGGCACCTGTTTCACTTGAAGCATGGATGTGGACTTGGTTTTCAGATGTGGTAAAAAGTAAACTTTGATATTTTTACATTAATAAGTCTGTCTTCAGATAACTTGGCCGAATATTGTCATGGATGTAAGAAGAGCCCTGCTGGATCAGGTAGAAGGCCCATCTGGACCACCTTCCTGAATTTCATAGCTGCCCACCATAGATACCTGAGGGAGCACACAAGACAGCCAAGACCTGCACACTGTTGCCCTCCCTTGCACATGATATTCTGAGGTAGCCCATTTCTAAAACTGTAAGGTTGTACATATCCATCACAGCTTGTAACCAGTAATGGACTTTTCATCCAGAAATCTGTCCAATCCCCTTTAAAGGAATTTAAGCCAGATGGCAACACCACATCCAGTGGTGTGCCACAGACTTAATTCCACAGCCAAAGGCCTATCAGAAGTTTGGGGAGCCACTACTTTAAGGATTAAAAGTGGCAATTGCAGAATCCTAGAGGAGGAACTAGAAATAGGAAATGGGCTGGAAAATCCACAAAGAGTTCCACAGTCTAACTACATGCTGGCTCAAGAAATAATTTCTTTCGTCTGTCCTAACTCCCCAATTTAGGGTTGCCATAATTCTCTTCCACAAAATCAGGACAGGGTCTTCTGTCCCATTTGCCAGTATGTGAACACAATCCTCCCAAACTGTGACTGTCCCTGTTTTTTGGGACATAAGGCAACTTTATCCCAACACTAAATTGTAGTCGATGTCCCCTGGTTCTTGTATTGTGTGAAAGGGAAAAGAGCATCTCTCTATCCACTCTATCCATTCCTTGTATACCGTAATTTTTCATCTCTCAATCATGTCCCACCCTTCAGGCACCTTTTTCTAGACCAGTGATTTTCAACCAGTGTACCATGGCACACTGGTGTGCTGCAGATAGTTTTCAGGTGTGCCACGGGAATTTGGGGATTGATATTCATTAATAGAAAAATTGGGGGATTTGATCAGCCTGGTATGCCTTGTCAATGGTAAAAACAACTGATGCTGTGCTTTGACAATTTCAGTGCCTTGTTAAGTGTGCCATGAGATAAAAAAGGTTGAAAATCACTGTTCTAGACTGAAACAGTCCCTGCCTTCTTTTACTTTAAAAACTGTTTCATTCCAAAGAAATCCACTCCTCTCTAGCACATTTCAGGCTAGTATTAAAACTTACTCAGATGTTTGGCTGGACGAAGTTGCCTCCCATGGTTGAGCTCAGCAGGGATGTTCAGGTCAGCATAAAGAATTTCATCTGCCATGTTGCTAACAATGCGGAGAAACTGTGCATGATGGATGGTGACCGACTGCTGTTTGCGAGCACATTTCTATCAAGCTGACCAACCAATGCGAGTCACGGTCAGGAAGTGCTTTTGTTAACATTGACATTAACATCCAGTCTATATCAGGTCTTCAGAAGAATAGGGCAGAGTTTTCCACAGTACAAAAGATGGGGGAAAATAACAAGAAATTTATGTTTCTACCTTATCATAGTACGGTATATGCCAGTCTTCAACAAAGACAGCCCCACAACAAAATAATACACATGTGTAACACGCCACATGTAAACAGTCATGCAACATGCAACAATCAGTGACAAGTGTGGTTGTATGGAGGCTATAATGAAAGCGAGTATAATATGCAAGACTGTAGAATTTGTTTATTGCATACATGACAAAAAGATGGAAATCATAATTTACAATTTCCAGGCTGCTAGGTGCAGCAGTGAATTTCTAGGCACGTAGCTCTTCTTTTCTTAGACTGAGTACTTGAATTTTAAAATGAAAATTCACTGAATTAATTTCACTGGACCTCTATAATTCCTAGTTTATGGCTACAATCCAGGGTAATAACAGGACCTCTTATGTCGACATAAGTGGCACTTACTCTGGATTGCTCAATGCATTTCCCTTAAGTAGACCCATAACTACGTCGACATAACCTGACCAGTAACTACTCTGGATTGTAGCCTTTGTGTTTTTAGTTATCGATAGCACATAACAAATGTTCTCTCAGTAATTCTTACATCAAATCTGTCATTTAGGCCACTATTTTGGGTTTCCAATCATTTATCCAGTAGCTTAAAGACAAATTATACAGCATAATTTGTTCACATTAGATGGGTATACACAAGTCAATACAGAGTGGTTTTGATAACTCTAGCAACACATGACATTGCATGGACATTTCCAGTGGTGGGCTTCAGGGGGTTCTCACACGTACTATAGAACCCTTTGCAAATGAGCGCCTGGTTCTGAGAACCTGTTACTAATGGGACATAGAACCTATTATTAATTTAGGTTATTAGGACATAGAACCTGTTGTTAATTTATTTGAATCCCACCACTGGACATTTCCGTGGTAGCAAATGAACGAACAGATTGACATCCCAATCCTAAGAGCTTACTACTGCCTGTTCTGTGCTGGTGCTCTGAAGTTTGGAGTAGGTGTTTGCTCATGGTAGACTGTACAAATATATGTTAACTCCATCCCAGTGCTTAATTTCCTCTTTCTCTCCATCTGTATTAGGTGGAAATGCTATATTAGACACTATAATTCTCCCAGGCTCTCTCATCTGAAGAAAAAACCCAGATGGTGCTATACCCTGAAAATTCCTACCATTCAGAAAAATGAATCCCATAACAGTGTTATCCTATTTGGAAAATGGATTGATCTTGCCTCCCCCATATAATGAACAAAATTTTATTTTATCTTTTGTGTGTTGCAATGAGCGAACTTGCTTTCTCTCAAATTACTTTTGTGCCTTTTACACTTTTATTTATTTTTTAAAAAATTTGTTCAAAGTATCTCCCCTGCCCTTCAATCAATTATACCTAGATTGGTTTACAATGTAAAAATTTTAAAAATTAAGGGTGCAATTCTTAGAAATTTAGGCCAGCCTAACTCACCTGGCCTATCTTTCTGTGATGGTGTGGGGAGGTCGGCATTTGCCTGTGCATTGGCCTAACTCCCCCCCAGGAGTGGGGCAGAAGTGTCTTACTGCGCTTTTATGACATCCTAGGTTGGCACAGGACTTAGGCCAGCCTTGGTAGAGGTTAGTACTGCAGCTTAAATTACAGTATAGGTGCCACCAAGTATCCACTGATTTTATGCCAAAAAAGGATTATATATTTGTATTCGTGTGTGTGTGTGTGTGTGTGTGTGAGAGAGAGAGAGAGAGAGAGAGAGAGAGAGAGAGATACTGGGGTCAAACTTTAAATGGTATGTACAAGGGGGGGAAGTACCAAGTCCAACCTCCTTAGTGCTGTTAATCTGTACTACTTGCACTTGCAACCGCAGGGAGAAAGTTACCTTTTAAGAACCACTAGTAGGTTTTTTTCCTCCTCCATGGTTGCCCTGGAATGCATCACTATAAATGCTATACTGCATTCAGCAGTCTTTAGGTTCCATTATTAATATTCCACCATCTAGTGGCTGAATGTATAGCATTTATACTATATGCAGTATAGCAGTCTATACTGATGCATTGTGGCAAGAAAGATGGAAGTGGGTCTTTTCCCTCCCACTGATTTGGTATCCACTGACTTTTTTGATCCACTGGGGATGGAATGGAACATTTAAAAATGTAATAACTAGAACATGCTTTATCTCTTTTGTTAATTTATTTGTGCAGAAAAATAATTAATTGGATTGATGGTTTTTTTAATAATAGGGTTCACACACATGTACACACACACATAAATACACCAGTCCCTCAGCACTAACTGTACCTTCCTCAGTATTATTTTAGAAACAAAAGCAAAATAATGAGAAGCACTTTTAAAATTTCTCATCAGTCATCAAATACATAGTAATTGTATGTACTGACCAACTGACAGATGGTCAATTGTTCAAAGGTCCCATTTCCAATGTGGTTCTTTCTTTGCTTTGTCCAAAAATTGGTGATATTCCTTGAGATTTTCAGCACCTTGCAAGTGTGTCATAAGATCAGGGGGCTCCAAACCCCATCCCAGGGGCCAGATGTGACCCCCCAGTAAGCATCTAACTGGCCCACAGCCAGCCTCTGGTCCCCTAAGTGCCTCCAACCCTGTTAATAAACACAACTGGAACTGTGATGGTGTGGTAAGGGAATGGGGTCTTATTAAGTGTGTGCTTTTTATCTGTGCTATGTGTTGGTGTTTGCAGAAATACTGGAAATTTGAGGCCATTTATTCATTAATCTACCTCTAATGTATTCAAATTTTATATTTACAGTATTTTATCTGGCCTTTGACACTGTGCCAGATATTTGATGTGGCCCATTGGCCAAAAACTTTGGACACCCCTGTTTAAGATGAACAAGATTGAAAATCACTGGCCTAATCACAGCCAAGTTCCTTTGCCACAGAAGTTATCTTTCTCACCACAAGGAGGCAAATTCTAGTGCTGGAGGAAGGAGAGCTCCATCATCTCTATAATCTTCTTCCCACCTGATCTGATAAGGCAGTGGGGATGGGACCCCCCTGGGCGGGGAGGTCACAAAGTCATTTCAGAGGGGAGGTTCACAAAAAGCTGGAATCTGGAATTTGGGTTCCACCACCTTGGAATGGGACACATAGGCTGCTTTCTTTTGAGTAAATCTCATTGAACACAATGGGACTTGCTTGAATCTCATTGAACACAATGGAATTTGGGTTCCATCACCTTGGAATGGGACACATAGGCTGCTTTCTTTTGAGTAAATCTCATTGAACACAATGGGACTTGCTTGAATCTCATTGAACACAATGGAATTTGGGTTCCATCACCTTGGAATGGGACACATAGGCTGCTTTCTTTTGAGTAAATCTCATTGAACACAATGGAATTTGGGTTCCACCACCTTGGAATGGGACACATAGGGCGCAATCCTGAGTAACTACGGGGAGTCCTTGCTCCGGTGTAAGAACAATTTGCTCTGGATTGCAATATGAATTTCCCATAGGTTTTCACTATATTGTGCAGTACCTACGTGTACACGTAATGTCTCTTACGTGCTCCCGTAGTTACTCTGGATTGCGCCCATAGGCTGCTTTCTTTTGAGTAAATCTCACTGAACGCAATGGGACTTGCATGAATCTCATTGAACACAATGTAATTTGGGTTCCACCACCTTGGACTGGGACACATAGGCTGCTTTCTTTTGAGTAAATCTCATTGAACACAATGGGACTTGCTTCTGAGTAGATATGGAGAAGCTCTGGCACCCCAGTTGAAGTAAACTGCACAGCCATGTTTACACACAAGTAAGCAACTGTGCTTGGCCTCCAGTTCACGTCAGGCTAAGAGGAATGCAAGTCTACCAGGATGGTCCTGATTCAGAAAAAGTGGAGCTCACTCCAGAAGGTAGCCTCACCTCCACTCCCCCCCAAAAAGGCTTGAGTGGTAATGGGAGGGCTGAAAAGCTTATTGATTTTTTTTGTATGTATAGGTGGTGTTGTTAAAGGTAGACTTTAAGACAGAATTCATTTGATGGAGGGTGACCACATGTCCTCTTTTTCCAGATCATGTCCTGTTTTTTAGCCTTGCGACCTGGGAAAATCTACACTGTCCTCATTTTCCTCTTTCAGGCAAGAAGACCTGGGCTCCAGATGCTGGGGCTCTAGATCACTGAATACTATGTTCACGGGAGTGATATCAGGGGAGGGTATTGACATTCACTCACTGCTTGTGAGGAAATATTAACTGCATATATTTTTCTGGACATTATTATGATTAATTTCATGTCTAACATTACTATCTCTCAGCCTCACCTACTGTGAGGCTGTTGTAAAGACAAAATGTTGTTGTAAAGACAAAAAGGGAGAGGAACTACATACACCGCCCTGAGTGGTGGCATAAAAGGGTGGTATAAAAATATGAAAATATTCATATTAAGTAATTGATATTGATAATAATTAATTAAATAATTTTTTAGTATGGGGATGTAAAAAATGTATGGGCCCTGGGTGCCAGATGATCTAGCTACAACACTGCACCCAAGATCATAAGAGACAGCATCCTGGTGCCCTCCTTGCATTTTGAAACAGTCTACTTTTAAAATAAGGAGGTTGCACATACCCCTCATGGCTTGTAACCTGTGATAAAAAGTGGATTTCCTATTTTGAACACATATTTGTTTCCAACAGCTGCCAATCTATTGGAATGAGCAAGTGGTTGGAATAGGTACAGGCATCTGAGGACTTCTTTTCAAATTAGCTAGACAAACCGGTTGGAATAAAAAAGCCTCTGATTAAACAATATGAGAGGCTGTGTTTACTGTGACCAAGTGAAACTTTCCCATCCTCCACCAGAAAAGATACTCTTGGATTTATTTCCTTACAGATGGAATTCCTCTTTAGTGATACAATGAAAAAAGTAACTGTCTTTTCTGAAAAGCACACCCGGCTGTGCATGGGAAATCTCACGGACACTTTCAAAAGGCAAGTGCAAGACCCACATGATATGCAGCCTCTGATGCCAAACGCTTGGCCGAAGCACTTCAAACACATAAGAATTCAAACATAAGAATTTCCCTTTTGCTCTTGCCGGCTTTATATCATCAACTTGCTTTGTTTCCATTTCCAGTTTGGTGTCTTTAAACCAATACCTGTCTACTTGGAAATGGGTCCAACTGAGTTGGGAGGCCTTAAACCCCAATAAAGTGTTCTTGGATTGAAACCTTAAGGCTACCCCATAGCTTCTGACCAGATGAGAGAAACCTCTAAAGCTGGCTTGTCCAACACATGGCCTGGGGGCTGCACACGGCCCAGGATGCAAAATAATGTGGCCCTCCTGCAAATGCTGGCCGACACTGGAAAAACCAGCTTTGTGGCAGCTTCCAAATTCAAATTTTGTGCACTGCTGTGTGTGCTGCTTTTTCCCTGGGTCTGGGCCTGGGTGGGACAAGAGTGAGGCAGGAGAGAAGGAAGCTCATCCTCCTCCCCGCTTCGCAGCTACTCATAGCTCTCCCAGGCAGCCTAGAAGCAACAGCCTTCAGGAGCACACTCCTCAGAGGCCGCCTGTGCTGCCGCCTGTGGACCTCGCAGTGCCAGCTGCCTGCTTGCTGCAAGTCCCACAAGCTGCCCGTCACCTGCAAGCAGCCCACCCACAGCCTCCTTGAACTTCTCCACTGACCTCCAGGTAAAGAGGAGCAGGAGGAGAAGTAAAACTAAGGAAAGTAGTCTGAGAGCCCAATCCTATGCATGGCTGCTCAGAAGAAAACCCCATTATAATCAATGAGACTTACTCCAAGCTTAGAGAGGATCCAAGCTTACTTGGAGACTTACTCCAAGCTTACTCCAAGCTTGGAGAGGATCACAGCCCATTCTATGCAGCATGTCTATTCAGTAGTAAGCTCTGTTAAAGTCAATGGGGCTTACCCCCAAGGCTATGGTTGCAGTCTGAGAGGCCAATCCTATGCATGCCTATGTTTTCTATGGTTTTTTGGATGATCAGCTATCATTATGTGTATGTGCGGCACATCACATATCGTATATGCGGCCCAAACCAACTTGTCTTTTCCCAGTGTGGCCGAGGAAAGCTTAAAGGTTGGACACCCCTGCTCTAAAGGGATTATATTCTGAGGTAAAGTTCCCAATATAGACCCCAGAACAGGAGGGCCAAGAAAAACCCCATCAAAGTTTCTGAGAGGAAAGCTGATACATTCTCAACCGGGCTGCAGATAAATCATAAAATCATAAAGTTGGAATGGACCCAGAAGGTCATCTAGTCCAACCCCCTGCCTGTAGCAGGACAGGCTGGCTGTGTTTCAACATGCAAAATGTATCCTTAGAAATTGTCACTATGAAGAAACGTGGACATTGGCAAAGAAAACAACAAATACTGGGTGGCCATTTTCATGTTCACCTTTTCCTGTGCACTCCCTGTTCCTGCTGCTCTTTCACACCATTTTGATAACTTTCAGTATTCAGGGTTGTTTCAAAATTACCGTGCACAAAATTACTGTCAATCATTGACTAATATTGTCACAGTGCACAAAATTGTCTATGGGGCACAAAAAGAATTTTTCTCTTTTTTCAGTCTCTTTTTTGTTTACATGCATGTACTTCTCTTCCCTTTTCAGCTCTTTTTCTGCTCATAACCAACCACAAATGTGAATTTTCATTCACACCTCCTACAGTAAACACCCACTCATTACCCCTTAAAGTTGACATCTAGAAGCCATATTTACCACTCAGCTCTGATCACTCTCCAAAGGATGTTGTCCAAGAATCACTCCTGTAATTGTTGCAAGTGCACAACTTGGTTTAAAATTAAACTGACAGATCCAATTTTTTATACACAGAACAAGAAGGTCTTGTGGATTATGAGGAACAACCTGTGCATTATTCATAGACAATAGTCTGCCAATGAGTAATAACAACTGAGGGTGCAATCCTAACCAATTTAGGCCTGCACAACTCACACATCTCCCCATTCCCACGGTTGTGCAGTGAGGCCAGCACAAGTCCATACAATAGCCTGACCCGCCAGGAGTGGTGCAGAAGTGTCATATGACACTTTTGCAATATCTATCTACCTATCTACCTACCTACTGCTTTTCAACTGAAAAGTTCACAAAGCGGTTTACAAAGAAAATGAAAAAAATTAATAGCTAATTAATAACTAATGGATCCCTGTCTCAAAAGGGCTCACAATCTAAAATGTGAATACCCCATGGATTAGGATTGCACTATGGGTACCAGAGGTAGAACCATGTTCAGTGGCAGGATTGTATGTTTGATAACAGGTGCTGGGTTCAATCAATACGGCTTTATCTTGCCTGATACATGAGCCTCCATGGAGTATTCCAGACTTTAATTGGAAGGACCATTATGTTAAGTCAGACGGGAATTCCTGTGTTCCTAACACACTTCCTTGCCTAGCACATTTTGGCATGTTAAGCAAAAAAATTGGCTAACCATCTGCTCCTAAACAAGCATTTTAACACCAGACCTGCTCTGCAGTGGATCTTCTTTTTCTAGCCCTGGGACTGTCCAGTGAGGTCACTACATGCAATATAATCAAACTGGCAGCACAATCTGTTTCATGCCAGGTGCTGCATCATGGCTCATATAGGCCATTTCACAGAATTCCTGACTTCACCTGTATTGATTAAATAGATATAACAATTTTCCCTCTATACATCTCATACATGGGCAGGAGGGCTGGTTGAATGATGGAACTGCTACCTCTGCCTGGAGGTAACATCTGGTAACATCCAGAAACATCTGGAGATACCAGTCTGAGACAGCCAGAAATAACTGAGAAGTGCAGACAATGCTGCAGATATAGGGTCATCCCAGCTGGTAAGCACCATTGGTGAGAGAGAGGAGTCACCACTGCCTATGGGAGGCAAATGCAAGGAATCTCTATGTAATTGAGGTGTTCTATGAACTTCTTGTGCTGTAAAAAATCCCTACAGAGATTTAGAAAAGCCTCCCTGTGTAAAGTGAATTGACTTGAATTAAAGTCAAAGGAGAAATCTGATGATAACATCTGTTGTTGTTTAGCTGCTGCATATGGGAATGGCCTGATTTGTACCTGGCTATAGTTTTCAAAGTCAGCTGTTCAGCTGTAAGCTTTCCGTTGTCTTGTTTTAGTCTTTCACTAACGGTTCTACTAGTGTATGCAGAACCACCATATAGAGTCTAGCCATAAATGTGTAACCCAAATAAATTTCAGCCTTTGGGCAAAGGACAATATGAATCATTTTAAAAATTGACTTGTGAAGATAATTGCACACACAACATTTTCTTGTTATTGTTAAAATAAATTGAAGTAAAATACTCTGAGTCCTGATTCCTTGCGGGCGAGGAGGAGCAAAGCCCACTCCATCACAGATTCTGAACATTCTCACATAGGGCGCAATCCAGAGTAACTACGGGGAGTCCTTGCTCTGGTGTAAGAACAGTTTGCTCTGGATTGCAATATGAATTTCCCATAGGTTTTCACTAGGTGGTGCAGTAACTACGGGTACACGTAATGTCTCTTACGTGCTCCCGTAGTTACTCTGGATTGTAGGGTTAGTCCTGCAGACTCTGGTATATCCCACATTGCTACCAGAAGTCCCCAGATTCTAATGAATGGTCTCCTGGAGTATCAAGAGACTGTAGCAAGTAAGGCAATGACAAGGAAAATTATATACTCCAGCAGAATTGCACAAAGTTACTCTGAGTGCTCACTAAAGTTGACTGATGAAGGGTCAAGTCTATTCACTGAAGATATATATTAATCAGAGTTGAAGGCATAGTCACTGTTGAAGTTTCAGTAATACATAATTATTTTTTCTTAAAAATTTGAGTCACTGATGCAGTTAAAATGCAGATAAGTCGACCCCAGTGAGTTGCTACCCTTTATGAATGTCATGTGTCCTATCCCATAACCCAAACAAATTACAGGTTGCCACCCCAAGTAAACTGTGGCACAGAAACAGTCCTCCACCTGCACCCACGCAGAAACATCTACAGAGAGTCTAATAAATTAACCAGCGCAGCTATGCATTCAGGAGATAGACACACGTATGCACGTCACCCTTAATAAATGGATTATGTGAAAAAGGAAGTTGAAAACCTCTGACACAGACCACTTGGAGAAGTTGAATGCATCAGGTCTGGTTCATAGTTGAAGGTTGTCATCAGTATCACATGCAGGCTCATTCAATGCACATTTTCTCCGTACATGTCATGGCTGAAGAAATTGCCTATGCAGAATTAAACATTCAGCGGACACCTGCATTTTGCAAGCTGCCCTGTTCCTGTGAACAAAGGTGTCAAAACTCCAGTAAGTGCTTAATTTAGTCTTTAAAAATAGTTGTTATATAGTAAAGTGAAATTATGGGGGGGAAGTCATTGTCTCAAAAGCAGGATTGTCTTGACAGGTCTTTACTAAAACCTCTGCCTTCGTATCTAGTTAACTGAATATTCTGTAAAGTGATGTAGTTTTCTTTTACTGTGTGCCATATTTTTTGTAAAGACTACAACAGGAGGACGACACCATAATGGTTTAACAAATGTGAATTGTATGGTGAAAATAAACATTTTTCTCTTCTCATCATAACACTACCAGCTGCAGTTAATCGACAAAATTGATGGGCGATGGATTGAATGGAAGTGCATGATTATGTAGTGAGGACCACCCCAGATACCTTTTTTAAATGGATGAGTATTATTTGAATGCAAAAAGGATAAGAAATAATTGCTAAGTAGAAACTACATATTCAGAGCAGGGTTGTTAGCTACAGGAACTGCAGGAAAAGATGGTATGGAGTTGAATGTCTTTGATGTGCTGATAATTCCCAGTTGTACCTCTTTTTTGACATCTGTGCCAGATGTTGCTGAGATGTCCTGAATGGGCATTTCAATCAGCAAAGTGATGGGTGAAAATGAATAAACTGCAGTGTCACCCTTAGAATACCAACTGGGTCCGTTAGACCCGAATTTATAATGTATGCAAATTAGGCTATTTTTAGATGGTATTCTAAGGGACGCAGGTGCTGTTGCTGTATCAATTCAGTATAGCCTTATTCAGTCTAGATAGGCTCAATGATCTTTTCAGGAACAAGAGTTCAGTCTGAATGTGGTGTTTAATCCAGCTTAGTATCTGATTCTTAAGTGATGCCAACTTATACCTTTTTCCAGCTTTTGTTGGTATACAAGCTGTATTTCTGGAGAGAGTTCGTCCATTTCTGGCCACAGGTATCCATGTTGTTGTGATTGTCAGTAGGTTACTGTAATATGTTTATACTTCCCTATGAAGCATGCCTGGAACTTATGGTTGGTTGAATATGTAATGACTGGGATCTTGAATTGGCAAATGTTTTTACATTATGCCAGAGCTGAGAGAATTGTGCTAGCTGAGAGAACTAGCACTCCCATTGGCCTGAATGGCCAGCTACTGGATCCTACAAGTTGTTAGATCTAACTTTAAGTCTCCAAGATGTGTACCTAAAGAACCATCTGCTTCCATATGAACATCTAGGTTTCTGAAATCACTTTTGAAATTCTTTGGCATTTCCTTTTTATAAATTATGTTCTGATATCACTTCATTAGCCACCTTTGAAATTGATAAGAAAAAAATCCCTAAAAATGAATAAAGATAGATGCATTCATGTCCTCATCTATTAGTTATTAGTCAAAACAGAGTTTTATGCACGTAATTTCCATTCTAGTCTGTGTAATGCTCCTAATTTACTTTATCTATACAATATTTAATATAGTATTGTATGCATATATAATTATATATTATATACATTATATTTTATATATACAGCATACGTTATATTCAATATCTCAGGGCGAAATTCATAGGCACACATGAGTTGATACAAGTCCCTTGCACTGACTGAAGGGTATTATGAAAACTCTTGTGCCAGGAGATGAACTAGCCTCCCTGTGGCACCACAGGTTCCAGGGACTGGTCAGTTTGTGTTTGTTGTTCTTGGCCAGCACAGGGTCTGTGGTGGCATGAGGAGGGCATGGAAGAGGTAGGAGGGAGACATTCCAGGGCAGGAGAGGGTGGGCTGTGGGTTTCTAGGGATGGGTGGGCAGTGAGCAGGAAGCAAGACCAATATCCAGCAGTTGTGCCCGATGCTAACACCATTTGTGGGCAGCCTGTGCCAGCCTGGGCTGCTTGGTTATTGGTCTTGCCATTCAGAAAGGGAAATGTTGTGATTCCCCTTGCTCCTTCCGAGCACCGAAGTGCTTAAAACGTGTGTTGGATTCAAGCATAAGTTAGGATTGGGCTGCCCCATATCCATTTCTTCTCCTTCTCCCTTCAAAGGCTTGTGATACTGTTCCTGGTATGACATATGACCTGATCCACCTCTGAAAGACTTTAGAAGTCATCATAAGTGTTGTTTGCTATAAAGGTTCTGTCGTATATCTTTTCTTTCATAGGAATGCCATGAAAGCTTTCCAATGAGTAGCTGCAGGAGTGCATTTGGGTGTATTTAGAGCATGATGGAGAGGGTATAAAAGGCTAACAGGCTTCCTTTCCACCATGCTGCATGTAGGTCTCTCCCACTACGTCTGCTATGTACATTGAAAAAAATGAACATCCAAAAGTCAATGATATAATTTACATTGTATCAGTCATGTCCCTTAAACAGCCTGCAACTTTCTTGAGATGTTTATTCTGAGGAAGGAAGTCTATTGAAGTTGTACATCTTATATAGTTGCACTTATTTGATGGTAAAAACTGTACATTCTACAGTACTTGCTATTCCCAGTAAAATAATTTTGCAGCTAAAATTACATTTCCTGTGCAAAATACTGTTTCTTCCTGTGTAAGCTTGCAAAAGGGGCTTAAAGGGACACTACTGTATATTTTCCATCTAGACAGAGGGACCATGGCAACAACTTACAAAGTTACAATGCATCTTGATGCATCTCATTGTACTGTCCTCTTTGGACTGCAAGGTTGAAGTTACTCATAATTTGCCCTTTAATTGCCTCATATAGGGTGCAATCCTGACTTTAGGGCAGAGAGAATGGTCCAGCTAAGCTGGCCTAAGTAGGCAATATCCTGAGTTGTCAGTTAGGCCAAATTCACAGGGCTAACTCTCTAGGCTGGCCCGACTGCTGGTGAAGAAGCAGCAGTACAAGGGTTGCATGCTCACTGAGCTGGTGTAGTTGTGCCGTATCCTGGACTGTTCTGGTATCCTGAGGTTGTATCCTGAGGTTGAGAAGCAAGGGTTGCACTTAGATTGGTCTAAGATTCAGAATTTTTTTTCCATCACTTCCATTTTAATTCTGGCTTTTCAGGAACCCCTATGGGACTACTCTGATTTACGCCAGCTCCTGAGGTGGATATGATCTCAGGATATGGCCTACTTAGGCCAGCTAAGTTAGAGGAGCTGTGAGGGGGGCATGTCTACCCTGGAAGAAACCTCCAGATATGGCCTGAGTGCACTGTTCTAGGCCATGCTCAACATGCCTCTGCTGAGATGCCATAGGCCAGCACTGGTGCAGCTATGCTGGCCTATCTTGGAATTAGGCCAGCCTAGTGCTAAACACACTAGCCTAAATGCATTTCAGGATTGCAGCCATAATAATTAAGTTTAGGATTAATCTATACAATATATAAGATCACGTAAATTATTTTATAAAATATTAAAATCAAGTATAATACTATATGTGTATATATATATGAAATAGTCACTCACTGACTCACTCAATCACTGACTGACTCACCAATGACCAGCCAAAACTGCTGAGCCTAGAAGCATGAAGACTCATGCTTTTCCATTGAAGACTCCCTGACTGATCAAGGCCCTGCCCGAACCCCTGAACCTACAGGCATGAAATTCGGGGAGAATGTTCCTTCTGTGACATCAACACCCACCAAGAACTAATGCTGATAAATTTAACCTTTAAGGGGCTGTAAAGGGGTGCATTGTGTTTTTCTCCTATACTTAACATTTAAGTACGCTTAACCATCCCAGCTGATGCAATGGGAGGGAAGATGCACAGGGGGTGATGATGTGCATGGGGGTTTTGTACATGGGGGAATAATGCTCAGGGGGGTGATGATGTGCGTGGGGGTTTTGTACATGGGGGAATGATGCTCAAGGGGGTGTTGCATATGGTGCACATGGGTGGACGGTGCACATGGATGGACGGTGCGCATGGTGTTTGATGCACATGAGGGATGGTGCGCATGGTGTTTGATGCACATGAGGGATGGTGCACATGGGGGATGATGATCATGGGGGTGTTATCATGGGGGTGTTGTGCATGGGGGGAGGGTGCACATGGGGTGACGATACTCACGGTGGGACGGTGAGTGGGGGGATGATGCGCAGTGGGGGGATATGTACAGGGGGGATTTTACTCCTTCAACGCAGGTAAGTTTTCACTAGTATATAATATAACTATAATTAGTTCAATTATTAATTAGTTTGATTCATTCAAATATCTGTAATTCAACTATTGGTTTGCTTTCATTTTTAAATATTGTTTTATAAGGAAATAATGCTACTTCATGATATAGGAGAGGGCTGCAGTGGCTCAGTGGTTAGAATGCTGGAGTTAAAACACTGCTGGACCGGAATTCCGCTCAGCAGGCCAGCAGTTCAAGACCCAAGTACTGCTAGATGTGGTGTGCTCCCATCCTTAGCCCAGCTCCTGCCAACCTAGCAGTTCAAAAACATGCAAAGTGGTCAGTAGGGACCACTTCGGTGGGAAAGGCAACGTCCTGGAGACAGCCCCTGCAACAGGCTTGCCAGGTATCCCCATGTCACATCCATCATGGATTGGAGGAAACACCAATCCACAACAAATGGACACCATCTCACATGGTACAAATACTGAGGAAATTGCCTTTTTTGGCTACTCCATGATATAAGAAAGAAGGGGGGAAAACAAAGAAAACCAGGAATGAAAAACCAGTAAGAGAAAACCAGTAATGTGATTGGGATTTACTGCAGCATTGACTGGTAAAAAGCATTTGGGATTACAGTAGTCCCCCTGTAACCTCATGAAATATATTCCAAACCAATAGTGGGTTCCCAAAACCATGGGTAAAAGTGAACTCTATATTATGAAATTAGAATAGTAGTTTGAGGTAGCAGCAGTAAAGACATCTGACAAGCACTTGATGTTTGACCAGCACTTCCCAAAAGATAGCTTTAATAAACTGATTGATATTCTGCCTTTCTTCCTAAAGGAAGGGTGCCCAAGGCAGCTAACAGCATTTAATAACGGAATAAAATACAGTTCAAAACTAGATAAAAACAGTAAAAACTGAGCATTTAAAACCATATAAAAACAATAAAAACCCAGGTTAAAAAGACAGATGGCAGTAAAGTGAATAAATGAAATTTTGGTTCTTATTTCTTATAGATACTCAACGGCCTCCACAGTGGTATCGGGTAGCTCTTATGGTTGCTGGTGCTGTGATTCTACTCCTCATTGGAGCTTTAATAATGCTGGCTGTTAAGGGTGAGTAACTCCGATTCCCGTACCAAATATTTATTTTTTCAAATTTCTGAATCTGTATTTGGTACATCAGAATATCTGAAGTTACTAAGCACAAGCCATGAGTGAGCTCTTAACTACCTGCATAGCAGTTGTCCAAGGTATATGATGTCCTTTAAGTTGAGACAGAGAACAAAATGCTCTCTCTCTCTCTCTCTCTCTCTCTCTCTCTCTCTCTCTCTTTTAAAAAAAGCTTTTCATTTGGGTCAGGAGTTTTTTGTCCACTGTTACTACAGTCTGTATTTTTATTCTGGTTTTTACTTGCTGTTTATTTCCTTATTTTTATTGACATTAATTTATGTTTTAATCTGAACTTCTTGGCTGCTTTGTATTTTATATTCTCAATATATTTAATGAGGATATAAAATACTAGCATTAAGTTTGGCTTCAGTTACTTGATCTGGAATGTACTTTATAAACATCATGACTTTGAATAGATCGTTGTTTGTTATAGGTCTGCAAAACAGAGGATTAGAGAAACTTTAAAAATATTACGTTGGTTTTGTATGAATTTGGTGTGCTGATTCCAAAAATGTCATCAGATCTGCCCAGTCACATCTCGTTTTGATTATACTGAATAGACTCAGTATTATATGATTCAAGCAGCTTCCTTATGAGGAAGCCATAGCACTCCTCAAAAAGAAGCTGTTTGAACCATTTATAGGTTTATAAGATTCCCAAAGAATGAGAGGCAGACATCTCTGATCCCCATTCCAGATTCACAAACTGTAGAACTGCTTGGCAATTAATATAAAACTTGAACAGGTTTCAGATGTTACTATTTTGAAATCTTTAGCCCTGCTGTTGTATTCAAAGGAAAGCAGAATATATTTCTTTATTTTTTAAACTTCTAATTACCTTTACAGCAAAACCCTATATGATTACTTGGAAGTAAGCACCCTGTATTCAGTGATGCTTACCCTCAGGTAAGTGTGTTTAGGATTGCAGCCTTAATGTCCTTCTATTGTCAACCTAGGGCAAAATCCAGAGTAACTATGGAGAGTCCTTGCTCCAGCGTAAGAACAACTTGCTCTGGATTCCAATATGAATTTCCCATAGGTTTTCACTAGGTGGTACAGTTACTACGGGTGCATGTAAAGTCTCTTATGTGCTCCCATAGTTACTCTGGATTTGGGGGCTAATCACAGCAGTAACATTGAAGTAAGATGCATTGCAATCTATATTACAAGAGAGACATTGAAGATTACACCATTAATATACCTTCGTTTTAGATCATAAGCAAGGTTGAATGGAATCAGAGTAATTTTCATTTATTAATCATGTTGTGGGGCACACATAAAGTTTTGCAGATGAAGGAAACACCAGGTGTCACCAGTGGAACCCAGCAACTTCCTGACTCTGAATTCTGGTTACAGCTCAAGTACTTTGCATGCAACTCTGCAGAGTTCACCACAGCAGGTAACCTCAGCCAAACATCATTCAAAGCTCAGTGGTGAGATATTTGGTTGTCTGCTGGCGAGGACTCTGTGAGCCCTCTTGTAGACAAGCAAGATTGCTTTGACCACATCATTTAGCATGCAGTCTCTTCAGATGCATCATTTTCTTTTTCTCAGCCTGGTTATTTTGCTAAGCGAACAGAGATTTTGCTGTCTCCTTTGTGCAGGCGTGGGAGAAAGGGGTAACAACATTTTATCTGTAGGCAGCTCTCTACTTTCAGAGATATTGCCATGTGGAACAAGAAGCACAAATGCATAACTTTCTTCTGCTGTGTTTTGAGGGAATGGTGGGGACAGAATGACCTTCATTTCTCATTCCCATTTTCCATCATCAGTCTACACAAGTCATTGGTCATTGGCATCCCTCAGTCTTGAAAGATTATGGTATCGTGCTCTGATTGGAGGTCCTCAAACATCTAGTGTGGCTAAAAAGGCCAATTCGAGAGTGACAATCCCATCCACACTGAGGACAAATAAATTCCATCCCCTGCCCAGGCTCCAGGTTTCACTGCTTCTGGGTCTGTCTCTTTGCTTTAGCCTGCCGAACAAGTGTCTTTTCCAGTTGGAGAAGGCCATGCTGGGTCTTTTGCCTCCATGCTGAATGATTGGAGGTCAAGGTTTCCCAGCTGTTGATGTCCATTCCCAAGGCCTTTAGATCCCTCCTGCAGATGTCTTTGTATCGCAGCTGTGGTCTCCCTCTAGGGCGCTTTCCCTGCACTAATTCTCCATATAGGAAATCTTTTGGGATCCGACCATCAGCCATTCTCACAACATGCCCAAGCCAGCGTAGACGCCGCTGTTTCAGAAGTGTGAACATGCTAGAGATTCCAGCACGTTCCAAGACTGCGTCATTTGAAACTTTGTCACGCCAGGTGATGCCAAGAATACGTCAGAGACAGCGCATATGGAAGGTGTTCAGCTTCCTCTCCTGCCATGCATAAAGGGTCCAAGACTCGCTGCAGTACAAGAGTGTTCTCAGGACGCAAGCTCTATAGACCTGGATCTTTGTATGTTCCGTCAGCTTCTTATTAAGCCATACTCCTTGGAAATGAGAAAGATTTAGTGCATTCTAATTGGTTTCACCTCCACCTCAGGAAGGCATTGTTCTCTGAGAAGTTCTTGTTAAACAAAGTAATAACCTTTCACCCTGCGTCAGGCACAACTGGTTTAATAGGCCCTGAAATATTGTTCTCACTTCCTCTCTGCGCCAAGGTGTCCAAGAGGCCTGTCCCTCCTAGTATCTTCCTATCTCTAGGTGCTGTTTGAATCCCCCCCTTTGTCAGTTTTCCACCTATGAGGTTCTGAGTACAGGCACTTTGGGCCTGAGAGGCCAGGAGTGTCACTACTGACTCCACCAGGCAGCTGGAATGGCTGTGGGGCATGTGCGGCATCCTGCAGGGGGTGGCAATCATGGAGGCCACTTCAAGGTAAAGCAATGCTTGCTCCCTTACCTCAGAGTTGCATTGCCCTTACCACAGAACAGAAAATTGGTTTGAATTCAGCTCTTAATCTATATTATCTAAAGCGATTCTCCAGAGTTTCATACAAGGGGTCTTTTCCAGCCTTATCTGGCGATGTCAGATGTTGATCCTGCTGTCAGGCTGGTCCTTCCCATTCTTTGGCAACTTGTAGCCTCACAATATGTTAACTATTTTTAAAATTCTCTCTGCAAGAGAGATTTTTATCCTGCTACAACAGCAATTTTCAACCTTTTTCACCTCTTGGTACCCTGAGAGGGTGCTAAAATTGTCAAGGTTCATATCCAATGAACCAAATGATCTTATTGCCCCCCAAACTCCCAGAGGTTCCGACCATTTGCAGCACACCAATCTGCTGTGGTTGAAAATTGTTGCCTTATGAGGTCCAAGATTTGATACAAGGAACCTTCTGGAAACTTCTAGTGAAATTTCTGTTTCGAACCTAATCAGAGTTGAACTTCAAAAGGGTAGAGATGGGAGACTACCTGGAACCTTCTGTTGTCAGGTTGGTATTTCTTGGACGAAAGATGGGGTTTAAAATATAAAACTATCTTTTTTGGGAGACACTACAAGAAATAGACACTACTTGAACTTGTAAGAAATAGACCATTCTGTTAGAATATAATTAAAAGATACCATTGTGTTTTTGAAAATATAATTTTTTTGTTTCCATCTCTTTCCCTCTCTCATTCTAGAGAATGTCACAGACTGTAAAATATGCCCCAAGAAATGGAGGTTCTTTAAGGACAACTGCTATTGGATCTCTGAAGGGGAAAAAAACTGGTCCCAGAGCCAAGATGACTGCAGGGCAAAGAACTCAACACTGCCTGGGCTTCAGGACGAGATGGAGAAGGTAAAGAAAAATCCTAAGATAAACAAAGGGTCAGTCCTAACTTAGACCAGCACAACTCATTGCTCTTCCCATTCCCATGGTGATGTAGGGAGGCAAGCGCATGTCTATGCACTGGTGTAAACCTCCCCCTGGAGAGGTGAAAAAGTGTATTATGGCATTTTGTATTGACACCCCTAGGTCAACACAGGACTTATGCTGGGGCTTAGGCTGGCCTAATGGAGGTCTCCTGTTGTGTTTGCTTCTCCTCCCAGCTTGGTGTCATCCGTAAATTTGATCAGGCTCCCCTGTATCCCTTCCTCCAAGTCATTGATGAAAATATTAAAAAGAACTGGCCCAAGACAGAGCCCTGGTGCACCCCTCTTGAAACCAACCTCTAGGTTAACGCAGAACCATTTACTAAAACCCTTTGTGTGCGGCCATCGAGCCAATTGCAGATCCACCTAATGATCACTTTGTCTAGCCCATAATTTTCCAACTTCTCAATTAAGATGTCATGTGGGACTTTGTCAAATGCTTTGCTGAAGTCAAATATACAGTATAATGACTTCTGGTCATTAATGAATTATATGGTTAATTGTAATAAATGAATTAACTTATAATTAATGAATTATATCTCATATACTAAGTTTTAAATATTTTAATAAGTAATGCGTGTTTAAGGCTGCAATCCTAAACACACTCTCCTGGGAATAAGCCCATTGAATATAGTGGAGCTCACTTTTGAGTAGACATTAGGATTGTGCTCTAATTTACTTACATGAATTTACGCTAATGTTTTTAGCTTTTATTTTGTCATGTCTTACATTTTTCTTGGATGTCCTACATTTGGGGGGACTTATCCTCTTTGCAAGGACAATATGGTCACCATGGTGCACCTGTTTTATCCCATATATGGGCTGATTATGAAACCTTTCAAAACAGCAACATCTTTGTTCAATTATAGGAATTCATAACAAACATCACAACAGGAAAAGATCTGTGGTTGGGTTTGCAAACAGTTGCAAAGCACCCTGAAGAGTGGAGATGGGAAGGGGAGGATGGATCCCCTGTTGAGGATTCAAAATTGTGAGTACTTCCAGATGGGCGTAGCTGAAATTTGAAGTGTGTGAAAACTACAGTATACAAA
Organism: Cryptoblepharus egeriae; assembly: GCA_030015325.1. Classification (NCBI taxonomy): domain Eukaryota; kingdom Metazoa; phylum Chordata; class Lepidosauria; order Squamata; family Scincidae; genus Cryptoblepharus; species Cryptoblepharus egeriae. Next base: position 14,970,341 of record JAREYC010000002.1, read on the forward strand.
CCTATCACAGTCCAGGAAGAACATGGCATAAAATCCAGCTACCATTAAAAGGACACTACAAAAGTCAGTTTTTAAAAAGTTCAAAGTGAACAAATTCTCATCACGTAGTGTCTAATTTTAGAGGTGGCAACTGATACACAGACAGACATTACATGCTTGATGTGGCATGTTGGAATTGTTGATTTCTTCAGGGTGAGTTAAGGTGATAATTTCTCCATTTGACCACCTCCACATGATGTATGATGTCATGCAGTACACATATCCTGAACTGACATATCCTGGATTTGGGGTCTCCTTATTACCTAATAGTAGGTGATAAGCCTACTACTGGATGAATCATCGCACCTCCTTCTTCAGCACATGATTTAAGAGGCCAGGACCCCGCCTGCATTGTGAACATGTGTATCTTTTATTCTGTGGGGCCAGTTTAGCAGAATGTCTGGGTAAAGAATGTCCATCTGAGCTGCATTTCAAGAACTTTCCCTCTTCCATTACAGAAAAAAGTGTTTGTAAGAGAATTTAGTGTTCTAATATTACTGATCGAAGAAGAATCTTTCATCCATAACTCCCCCTTTTTTTACAGGCGTCTTACTTTGGGAGCTGCTAAAAAGAACATATGTGGGAAGATTAATGTGGACTCTGTTTTTTCTGAGTCCTGTGACAAGACTGCTCGTTGGATATGTAGGAAAGTAGCTTTTTCAATATAATTACTGAAACTCCAACTTTGCATACCATTGAAAACTCCTATAGTCTACAGTAATCTCCACCGGCTACTTGTGAAATCTTACTAAATGTCCTTATATCATAGTATGCTCAGGGATATTTAAACAAAAACAAAATCAAAGTCAGGCAAATGTCATGAGACTTAACCCTTGGGTGTGCAAGCAAAATGAAATGAACTTCCATGCTTTTAAAATATAAATGTGTTGTTCAGTATTATGCAGGCACTGTGTCTGCACAAAGACCAGAAAGAACAGGGCATGTGGATCACAACATACATATTTGCTGGCTGCCTACGTTACTGTATTTTAACAGTCAGGAGAAAGTGGCTGCCAACTGCATGAAATTACTATTCAAATGTTCTAATTAATCTTCTTTTAATTTTGTAAGCTACATTGGGGGTTGCATGCGGAAAGGCATTTATAAATTTCTTGAATAAGTACTATCAGTTGTCTACATCTTGTTTGAATATAAGGGAGAAATCTTAATGTCAAATGTCTTCTGACAACATAACATAATGAATGGTTGGGATCAGTGGTGCAGCTAACCGTCATGTAGTCTGGTGCAAAGCTCAAAATGTTGCCCTAGAAGTGATGTTACAACCAGAAGTGATGTCATCACCGGGTATTTTTAAAAAGAAAATTGAGGATAAACCTACCTCCTTGTCCTCAGCAGTTCACCAGCATTTGTTCTTCTAGTGGCAGAGCTAAAGCACCTATTTGCTATCTGGAGTTGAAGAAGATTTTGTTGCCCCCGCAACAACAAAATCAAATTTAATTTTGTAAAAGAATAGAAAGTGTGTCCTTTATTGATTGGGAAAACTGTGCTGGGGAAAAAAGGTTATTCTTTCCCTGCTAAAAAAGAGGAGGAGCACCACTTAGAAGTGCCTGTGTACCCAGTTAGCATGGAGAAACTGTTTTATGATATACTATATGTACTATATATGATATACTAGCAAAATGTACCTGCGTTGCAGGAAAAGAGTACCCCCCTTAAACTTTTCCCCCATCGCGCAACACCCCCATTGTGCAACACGCCATTGCACATCACTCACCATGGGCAACACCCCCCATGCACAACACCCACACATCCACATCCATCAACCCCTCACACACATCAACCCGCATGTGCAACACACCATGCACAACAACCTCAAAGGGGAACCCCCAATGTACATTAATTCCCCATGCTTGTCAACAACCACAAAGGTAAAAACCCTCCTGTGTGCATCAACCCTCCCATGTGCAACAACCCCAAAGGCGAAAATACCCCCATGCGCATCAACAACCTCAAAGGCAAAAAATCCCCATGCACCTCAACCCCTCCATGCACATCCTCCCTCCCACTGCATCAGGCACCAGACATCAAATTGACTGGATGTAAATCAGTCAGTCTTCCATGTTAAGTATAGGACAAAAACACATTGCACCCATTTTCAGCCCCTTAAAGGATGGAATTTCATTACCATAAATGTCCTTTTTTTGGAGATGAGAAAACCCATGCAGTTCTCATTCAGGAAGTGCTATTGTAAAGGGCAGAGCAGTCTGTAAGTTCACAAGTATGAAGCGGAGAGATTTCTTGCCAACAAAAGGGTGAGCAGGACAAGAGGGAGATGCTTCTCTTCTTTATCACATTGGTACCACTCTTATGATAGTCTCATAGGGAACAATCCAGAAGTGCACTTGGGCTGTCCTATCTATCACTGGGCTGACCCAATTGCAAGATGTCCCACCTAGTTATTCTAGAAAAGTCTTGGGGCAGCTTAAGGCAACATAGGCTGGCCCAAGACAGGTAGACCTGGGCTGTGCTAGCTGGGCCATCAGAAAAATGTCACAGGAAATTAGACACAAAACTAAGTACGACAAGCCAGCAAATATAAGATATTGGTGATCAAAGGTGAAGAGAAAATCTAATACTGCCCAGTTAACAAACCATGGTCATATGGGTTCATGTGCCCTCTGCGCTTGTGATCTCTTCTCTCATACTCTCTAATATGGGTCAAAGGTGGCACTGATAGATTCCCTCAGATGACCTAAAGGGTGTGCCGGAATGAAGGAGATCCCCTCAGATGACCTAATGGTATACTGGAATGTATGGAAGAAGATCCTTCAGAAAACTTCGATACAAATTGTGAAGCCAAATCCAAAACCAGAAATGAGTGGATAGTCAATTCATTTGCTAAAGCAATGGTGCAACAGAATCCAACTGTGGGCTGCCACTTTTTCCACTTCATATGGCAGGTTATAGTAATCCATTCTTGAATGGACCATCTTGGTCCATGTGAGGGCCACAGAAAGGAACATGGTGGTCAGGTTCTATTGAACTACGTATGGCTAAAGCTGGAACACCAGCTGAAGCTGGGCAGAAACACCCCTCTGTCCTCTGCTGCGGTTTTCCACAGAGATCTGTGAGACCAAGAATACTCCCAAACTCCATACCCTTTCCTGTATGGGGACAGCAAATTCAATCAGAGTGGGCAGAGATGACTGAGATGACTCAGTACTGGCATCAGGGATTTCCTGATCAGGTCTATCCCTGTCATTTCTGGATTAAATCTCAAATTTATTGGCCCTCATCCAGTCTTGACATTAGTACTCCAGGACTTCCACAGCTTCCCTAGAACAAGATAGCAAGGAGAGATAAAGCTGGGTGTTACCAACATACCAGTGACTACCCAACTCCAAATCCCTGAATGATCTTCCCCAGCATTTTTAAATGGATGTTAAAAACATGGTAATCAGAATAAAAATCTGTGGCACCCACACCATAAAATCCAGAATGCCAAGTAGGTGTCCCCCAGCCTCACCATCTGGTATCTGTCAGGAAGGAGCTGAACTATTACTAATCAGTGCCCCTGACTTTGCTGGCCCAATCATTACCTTTAAAGTAAATGATATTACACACTGCTGAGAGGTTCAACAGGAACATATTCTCTTTATCTGGTCCTCAGCATTCTGTAGGGCAACCAAGGCTATCTCTATCCCAAAGGCTAGCCTGAAGATGAATTGAAAGGGGTCCATGTAACCTGTCACATTGGGTCTGATTAGTCTTGGGATGAACAACATCATTCTCTCTTGTCAAGATGAAATTACTGTGGGTTCCAACCGTTTAGCCAAATGGCCCTTAAGAGGTTAGCAACACAATCCAGAGTAATTACATTGACGTAAGAAAAATTTACTGTATTTGCTGGCTTATAAGACACACTTTTTTCCTCTCAAAGGGGGGGGGGAATGTCTGTGCGTCTTATCGAGCGAAAGGGCCAATCCTGGAGCACCTTCTGCAGCTGTGCTCTGTCTCCTTGGGCAGGGCAGACCTATAGGAAGGAGACGGAGAGCTGGGGAAGAGGGACAAAGGCCCCATGAGCCCAGGAATAACAAGTTGCCCAGAAAGAAACAAGAGCATGGAGGCAGACAGGCAGGCAGACAAAATCAGGCACTGGTGTGAAGAGGGAAAAAGAAGCAGCCAAGGAGAGAGAGGTCCTATGCATGTTTTGCAGGGGTGTTGGAGGCTTGCAATTTATTATGCATGCATAGGATATGGTCAGTGATGGGCTTCAAAGAAATTAAGAACCGGTTCTCTGTCCATCTGGCAGCCACTTTTAAATGGCTATTTTTAAACTTTATATGTACTATCTCTTGTTAAGAACCGGTTCTACAGAGTAGGTGCGAACCTGCTGGTGCCCACCACTGGATATGGTTCCTAGAGTTGCAATGCTATGCAGGCTTTGCAGGGGTGTTGGAGGCTTGCAATTTATTATGCATGCATAGGATATGGTTCCTAGAGCTAGTCCTATGCATCCCTGCCTGTCTGGATCCCTCCCCACTTACCTGCTTGCCTAGATACCCCCACTCCCCCAAAACAAGAACCCTGCACTTGCCTTTCTACCTAGATCCGCTCACCTACCTGTATCTCCCCAACTTCCAAAAGAAACCCCCCTCCAATCTTACCTGCCTCTCTGAACAATCTGCAATGAGATTTGTGCAAAATGTTGGTGTCTGCTCATGTGCAATGAGATTTGTGCAAAAGTCACAAATCACTGACACTAGTGATGAGTTCTTGGGGTTTCCAGAAAATTAGAAGTGTGCTTGAATAAAGTCTTTCCTCATTTTTTAATGACACTGATGATGGTTCTTAATTCCACTGTTGGCTTTAGATGGTTGTAATATTATTATGCTATATATTATTAAATATACTAGTACATCATTTGGGTCAGAATATTTTTTTCTTCTTGTTTTGCTCCTCTAAACTTTGTTGCGTCTTATGGTCCGGTGCGTGTAATAAGCCAGGAAATATGGTACTCTGGTTAGCTCTATGAATTTCCCATATATTTCTATATATTTCCCATATATTTCCATATATTAATATGGTACTCTGGTTAGCTCTATGAATTTCCCATATATAAGGTGGCGCCATAACTACAGTGATGTAAATGTCTCTTAGGTCAATGTAAGAGCTCCCGTAGTTACTCTGGATTGTGCTGTATATTCACTAAATTAGGCAAAGTCATATTAGCCAAGTGTGCATGAACAGTTTCAAGTTCCAGTCTCTATATATAAAACCTCCATTGGCTTCTCATGTTCTGGTTTGATAACTCATATTTCTTGTATACATATCAGGTTGGCTGCAAATCCAGCGTCTTGTTACGTTGCATTGGGAGGAAATGGCATAGCCATTGCTGAGAAATGCACAGTTTCCTCCTCCTCCTTTTACTTCCAACCTGCAATAAAGACATCATATTTATTTATTTATTTGTTTGTTTGTTTGTTTGTTTGTTTATTTGTTTGTTTGTTTATTTATTTATTTATTTATTTATTTATTTATTTATTTATTTATTTATTTATTTGCTCAATCCATCCATCAATTAATCAATATCCTGTCTTTTTTGGAGCAGACTCAAGGCAGCTAACAATACAGAATTAAAATGCAGGACAAACATTTTGTTTTGTGTTCCAATAGTGGCACAATCCTACCAACTTTCCAGCACCGAGGTAAGAACAATGCAACTACTACAGTACATAAGGGAAGAAAAACTGCCTTACCTACAGGAGGCCTCTATGAGTGCCCCCCCCAAACTGTAGGATGCAGCACATGCCCTACTGGCCCAGCTGTGTCTGTGCTGGAAACTTGGTTAAGACTGTGCTCTAAGGCTGCCATCCTAAGCCCCAATTAGGCCAGCATAAGCCCTAACACAAGTCCCAGGTCGTCTTGGGAATGTCACAAAAGTGCCATAAGGCACTTATGTCACAAAAGTGCCATAAGGCACACTGTGTGTGTGTGTGTGTGTGTGTGTGTGTGTGTGTGTGTGTGTGTGTGTATAAACATATTTGCTCACATATTCAGGGTGACCATATACAATGGAGGACAGAATTTAGCTACTGTACAGAAGATTGAACTTAGGCAGATTTAGCTCAACATGGAAGGGTTTGAAAAGCAGCACCTGCCAAAATTCCCTCTTCTACGTAATGCTTAAAGGTAGAGGCACTCTGTCCTCCATTCTATATGGTCATCTTAGGACTCTATTTGTCAAGTTTGTCCACTTAAAGAATGAATGCATTGAAGTTCAAGAATCCTCTATGCTGAGTTGTGAATCTGGAACAGAAAACACATTCACAAATGATATAATTGTGGTAGATTTTTCCCCTCATCTCTCCTAGAAACAATATTTTAACTTTTACTAGGATGGCCATTCAGATTATGTGAGCTCATGCTGATCAGAGATCTGTCTGAGCAAGCTGACTCCTATACCCTCATGATGGTGGTGACACCTAATGCACTAGTAAAAGGTGGATGTGTGTGAGATAGAGGCTCAATGCAGGGCAAATTTGGCCTTTAGAAAAGCCATCTCAACAACCAATCTTTAGAGCGGAATACATATAGAATGAATGAGTTCTTAGTATAAATGAAAGGTGTAGAAAGAATGGATCTTCAGAAAACCAACCTTAAAAAAGCAGGGGGGGCATACCTTTACTGACTTTTGGGACACTGATATTCTTTTGTTACCACTTCAAGCAAGCTTTCAAACTCCTCTGATATAAGGGTTTTTTTTGTGTTTTTCTTTTGTGTTGATATCTGTCTCCCCTTGCTGGTATAACTAGTTACTGCACTCAGGCTGGCTGAGTAACCTATTTGTCTCTAGTCATCTGTTTGGCCACAAAAGCAAATAGGAGAAGCTGGTTGCATATTGTGTTGCAGAGCCTGCAATACTTACCAAATAGCACACACCCCCAATGGTTAGACTTATGGCTAGTGACTAAAGAGAGATGATTATTCTCATTTTGACTTAATCATCTACCCATTTCCATCTACCCATTCATCTACCCAATCATCTACCCATCTTAATCCATCTACCCATTTCTACTTAGTCGGATTTCCATTAACCAAGGCAGGTGCCAATACTGGAAATAAAAATGGGGACTTATTGATAATCCAAGTTGTGATGGCAGAAATCTTTACATCATATTGCAATATAATGCTCCCTTAGACAGTATTCTGGCTCCCTGCAGGAATTACATCAACATAAAGGTACTGCTGTTCAATGGCTACCTGATTTAGATATCCAGCCATTGGTCTAAAATAAATGCCCATGATATTTTGCTTTAGAGCTTCCTAGGCATTTGCCTGGCTGCTCTTGGACAGAAAATGATAGGCTACATTCTCATCTAACAGAACATTATTATGAGTTCCATTCTACTGATCCTTTCCAAAGAGTCAACCTATCTTCTTTCCAACACATTATATTTTCACTTCACTTAAGCCTTGAGCTGGTGGTTGGCAGAATGATTTTCTTCTCAGCCATTACACTGTTGTAGGTGCCGGTAGATTCCATGACTCACTGACAATTGATTTCCACTGAAAACTATGAAGTCCACTGAAGGCCATGGTGATTTGTTTGGCTGGATTGTCAGTCACTGTCTCTTTATATCATCTATGACTTGTTTCACCCAAGTTTTCTTTGGCACTGCTCACTGGACTCTCCAATTAGTTGGTCGTTCTAGCCATAAAAGTCTATATGGTAGCATGTATGCCGATCCCAAGCCCAGATAAATGGGGAGAGAGGTCTTCTTCCAAGTCACCAGAACCAGGAAACCAGGGAAATAAGTGTGAATCTGATGGGTATCTGCAAACACTCATCTGACATTATTATTTAATTTAGCAATTAGCTTTAAGCTTAACGTAAGATCTTTTCACAGCTCTTTCAAAGAGATTCCTAAGGAAAAAATCATAAAAGACCTATTCTAATCCTCATGAGATCATAAACCTGGTGATATTAGCAGCTGCCAATGAATTCTGAATCTACCTCAAACCAATGAATTCTACACCCTGCATTTCTATGCACTTCCCATCCTAGAGTCCAGATGCTGGGAAGATCAAGGAGTCGGACTCACATGTTGTTCAACTCCGTTCCATCTACCCATTTCCAGGTATCATTAAGGTCCTTCTTCAGGCCAATCCAGTGACCAGCAGTTCCCTTGTAACGTAGCATGAACACCTGAGATGCACACAAAGACAGGTTTTTAAGGGATATCTTCAGAAGAGTTTCATCTCAATCTCTCTGCTTATATTCACTGCTAATAATATAAATAGTATTGACCATGCACTACACTTGAAATGAGCAGAAATTGTAAAATGCTTGTTGGATGGGAGGAGATGACAAGGGCTGATTGATAAGTATGGGGGTGGCTTTGAGAGACATCAGTAGGTAATTTAGATTTCCCTTGGCACTATGAGCTAATTCTTACACACACACTAAAAGATTCTCACATATCAATCTCACCTTTTCTGGTTCGTTCTTAATCGCAGCCAGGGAGGAGTTATTGGAGGCACAAAAGCTCTGACAAGAAGCCCAATTTCTTTCTTCATCTGAGAAAAAGTAGCATTTTCTTTCATAGCCAATCCAGCCAGGAGGACATGCAGGAACATCAGGCACAAAGGGGTGTACATCAGGACAGGACTGCTCAGATGTCTTCCTTCCTGTAAATATAAGAGAGAAAAAGCTCTCCACTGAACTGGGAGGGTTTATATTTCAAAGAGATCACTTTATAATTGCTATAATGCTGTGTGTCTTGTATTCAAAACACCTCCAAAGTTCTTGTTTAACCTTCAGCAAAAGATATTCCCCATCACCCTAAGGAGCACCTATTGTTGTTAAACAGGGTCGCTAAAGCAGTCTTTCTGCACCCTGAAGCAAGGGATGAGGTGGCCTCACTTCCATGAGTACAAACACAATGTAAAATTGTAGGTGATTGAGGGCCCAATCCTATCTAACTTTCCAGTACCGATGCAACTATCCCAAAAGGGTTTACTCTTCATTATATGGTGGGGAGGCAGTCACAGAAGCCACGTCAAGGTAAGGGAACCTTGAGGCTACACCTTGGGGCTACACTGTGGCTGCATCCGTATCGGAAAATTAGATAGGAGTGGGCCCTGAGTTGGTTCACAACAAGTATCCACAGTTTAAAGGTAATACTTTATTTAGTATTAAAATATTAGAGAACACACTTTAGAGTTCTACACTGAGCAGATGGATGGGAAAAGGAAAGAGGGAGAGAGTGTTGTAGGGGTAACAATATAAAGTAGTGCTTTACTACTGTGACAATCACTGCTACTATGACAAACACTCTGGGAACAGGCAGTCCAGCCTCCACCATCATACTTTCCTTGATCTGTTACCCTCCCAATGGCAGCACCCACTATTCCTCCATCTCCCTGTGTTGAAAACACATCTTCCAACTTGACAAGGTCAAAATCATCACAAGGTCAAAGTTTCCACCATGCAAAAGACAAAGGGTGATGGCAGGCCCTCTGTTGATGCTGGGAAGCTGCAGAGGCTGTGCTGTCTCGATCAGCAGTTCTAGTCCCCAAACATGACCTTGGATCACTCACCATTTCTTGGCCTAACCGACTTCACAGAAGTGGATTTCTCAGAGGTGGGGTGTAGTGGTAGGTTTTGCAGGGCATCTCAACACACCTTGTAACCTGGCCTTCCCCTTAGCTTTTGAACCATTCTAGTTGATGAGAGCAATATATTGGTATCTGGTCTAGATAGCTTTTGCTGGTCAGAATGGCTCTGGCATTGGAATGAATGGGGCAGCTTACATGGTGTGTTCAGATGCCCTGCAAACTCAGCGCTGTGCCCTGTCTGTGAATGCCACTTCTTCTCAGGGTTGTTGTGCTGATAAACAGAGAGGAGTGCCATGTACACTCTTACAAGCAGCATGATCCCCACACAATACAGCAGACCAGATTAAGACCCTAAAGAAGAATAGCCAGCTGTACCAGGATGGTCTTGGGCTGGTGCCAGGGTGTATCAGGCAAGAAACCTCAGAGCCCCCATACCAGCTCACCAAGGCCAGCTGTGAGCCAGGATGGTATCATTAAAAGCCTCCCTACAGCTTCTGAAAAGAGCATGATGTTCCCACAGAAATCTTCATTCCCCTAACTTAGGAAGCCCAGTTTGAGAGCATGACATGATATTCTCCTTGGAGAGAGGTAGTTTATGAATGTAAAAAATTGACATTTAGAAGCTTACCTGTTACGCAAAAGGTGATCGTGACACTTATAAGGATTACAAATAATATTGAAATGATAAACAGAATATTTTTTAAAGGCCAGTTCATCTGAGAAGGATGATGTAAAGGATATTTCTGCCCTGCAAGAAAAAACACAAATTCTCTTCTTGCTGATGTTCAAAGCAAGAAAAATGTGTCTTTTGCCTGAATGAACAAATGAACAAATACACCTATCTAAAATCATTCTAACAGTTATTTAACAGGGTATCCAGTATTCTTGTTTAATTATAGTAGTCCCATACCCATGGATCCCATGACCATGGATTCACTAATTCATGGATTGGGTCTGCTTCTGTGGTACCAAATTAGGTCTACTTAATGCCTAATTAAGCATCAAAAACAACATTTCTAGCTTTATTAAATAATACAGAAGCAAATTTTTTTAGCTCAGCCTCTGCTGAGCTCAGAGGTCCCTCCAGAGATGAGGAAGCAGGTGAGATGTGCCTGTCATACCTATTACTGCCTATGCTTAACTACGATGTCCCAGATTACAGAGGATCAAACTGGGGCTGTTTGCCACATTCACCAAGGAAAAACCTCATTGACTATAATGAGGCTTACTTATGAGTATTCATGACTAGCATTGGGCTCTTAGGGCCCTTAAGTGCTAGAAATTTTGCATGCTGGTGCCTTTTGATTTTACTGTATTGGTGTATACCACTTTTAGTATACACCTCTATTTTCATTTGTTACAATTTTAGTGTACTGATGGTGTAGTAGTGCCTTCTGATTTCTCAGGATAGTATACAGAATATTCCACCTGACATAGAATGTATGTGTCTATAAGTGCATGATTAGACCATGCATCATAAAAAGTATATGGTTTATTATGCAGCCTTGTATATGTTTACAGATGTGGGAACATATGCTCTACTTCATATGATGCATATGATTCATATTAGGGGTTTGCAAGTGTGTTAAAAGTTTAAAAGTGTGCAAAGTCCATGTGAGGGGCTTGTGTTAAGCTGTTCAGAGAAATGCTACAATCCGACACTGGAATTGTTTTTCTCATCCGCATTGGCCAGATTTTTAAAATTGTTGTCACTTGATTGTTTTTTGAAAGTGGGAGAACACACTGCAAGCTGGTTTTGGACAAAACTGCCTAACCGCAAGCATATCTCCTCTCAATTTATTATGTCCCCTTTGGGGCAGGAGTCATATATGCACACACGCTTGCTCCTCTCTCCCTCCAACAAGATTCTGTTGGATGGACCATCTGAAATTATCTATACTGAAAATCAAATGCTAGCAGGCTTCTAAACTTGGATGAAAAATAGGAATGGGCTGTGGATTACACTTCCTTTTCACAGTGCTCATTCCAACCATTTCAACTTGCCTGTCCTTGCTCTTTTGCTGGCCTCTGTCCCTTCAGGTGAGTCCTCATGCTGTATACACATGGCAGCAAGAGAAGGATCATTAATGTTTTCCATCCTCCTTACTGTTTTTCACTGAGAAAAGCCCAAGCAGGGGGTATCCCTGTATATCTCATGAAGTCCATGTTGGGCATTGGATCTTTAGGAAAGATGAGAAAAAGAGACAGAAGGGTTATTTTCCATCCTCCACAACATTACTACACAGTACACATCTTAGGAACAAAAGAGAAATATGTCTATAATTATAGTGAAATGGAAGTCTGCAAGACTGCAGAGTCCACGTGATGGGGGGTTTATGCTAAGTGGCCCATACATACACTACAAACTGACATTTTAATTGTTTTCCTCTTCCACTTTGGCTAGATTTTGTGTTGTTGTCGTCACTTGATAATTTTTCTGAGATTGGGAGATACACAGCCAGCTGGATTTGGACAATACTGAGTAACTTCAAGCATATCTCCTCCTAACCCAGCACGTTTCCAGAGGTACATATGCAGACATGCACTTCTCTCCCTCCAACAGGAGGAACTGTTGGATGTCTCATCTGAACTGACCAATATTGAAAATTAAACACCGACTGGCTTCTAAAATCTGGGTAAAAATAGGATTGTGTTGCAGGTTCAACATCACATCCTGTTGCCAACACTTGGCATGACCTTCAATTTTGACTTGCTTTTCACAGTCTCTTCCACTTCACATGAGACCCCCTGCAGCACTGAATCAGAAGTAGCAGCATCCCATATTTTCTTTCTTATTGCTGTCCAGAGACAAAAGCCCAAGCAGGGGGAATCTACACATATTTCATGAAGCTCAAGCCAAAGATCAGATCTTCAGAAAAGATGAGAAAAATGGACAGAAAAGGTTATTGTCCATCCTCCATAACAGTACTACACGGTACACATCTTTTAAATGGAAACTATGTTTAACATTATAATGAAATGGAAGCCCATTGCAGCCACCTGAAACAGTTGCATCAGGCAGAATTTGGGTAGGGGTGACCATCTCTTACTTATCCTCCTTCTGGATGGGAAAAGGAAGAGAAGAACCATATTGGCAGATTGTGGAAGACTTGTGTTAGTGCTCTGCACAGGTTCTTCTGGATGGTCAGTCTATTCCTGCCTGTTTGAGTTAAATCTTGTAGTAAAAGTGACCAGTTACATTTCATTATCTGTTAGTGATCAGTTACATTTCATGCACCTGTTAGTAAAGATGTCTCCTTGGTCATATCATAGTAGTAGATGCACTGGGCATGAAGCCAAGATCATATACCTGTAAGAAGCCTTATTTGAGGTGACTGCTTCACCACCATGAAAGGCATGTTCAGTAGGAGACACCACTTATGTTTAAAGGGATGTAAGAATGAAGTGTGTGTTTTGACCTTTTTTGTAAATTGTTGTTAGAGAGTAGGATGAACAGAGGGTGGCACATCAGTTGGTTAGGAGAGGCAGCCTTTGGCTTTATGCCTGATAACTCAGGGATGAAGAATTTTTGCATTCTTCCTGGCTCTGTGTTTGGGGTTTTTGTGTCTCTGATTACCAGAAATGGCACTGGAACAATCTGGAACTGCTTGTGCGTGTCCTAGCAGTAGGAGATCCACAAATGACTGTAGGAGGCCCAAAAATCAATGGACAAAATTCTGATCTGATCAATCAATCCAAATTCTGATCAATCAATCCAATGCTTTTGATCTAAATGCCCCACTTTCTAACTCTGCATGAAACAGGGCTGCAGTCCCTCCTCTCAAACTAAATTTCCTTTTAATTAAACTGATGTGGCAAAATGCATTCCCCACAGTGCTGCATCCAAGCACACAGTTACAGTCACAAAGAGATCTTAGTGGGGCCCATCTTATTTCAGAAATGAGAAATACCGTAGATGTAGAAAATAAGCCTGGTATTAGCAAAGAGCAGGTATTTCCCATAAAGTTCAGCATACAGAAATAACTTGCAGAGGTACAAGAAAACAGTTGGGGTTTTCCGATTTTCTTTTTTGCTGATTTCAATCTATTCCAATACATTCTTCTTTGTTAAAGTATATAAATTTATTCAAATTTGAAATGTAAATTAGTTTTCAAGGCCTCCCCCCAAAACTGTGGCAAAGAGATGATGTGACCCTCCTTCCAAAAAGTTTGGAGACCCCTGAGCTACAAGGCTGTCCAGTCCCCAAAAGCATTGAGGCTAGATGCCATCACCACATACTGTGGCCTGGAGTTCCACAGGCTAATTACAGGCTGGTTGAAGAAATATTTTCTCCTTTCTGTCCTAGTTCTCCAAATATTCTGTGCCCAAATGAAATTAATATTCAAACCAACCTTAAGAGAGGTGAATAACTTGCCATTGTGGTAAGATCTCACCCGGGGTAAGAGGTTCCACAGACTAACCACATGCTGGGTAAAGAAATAAAGAAATCCTTGTAAGACAAATAACTTGTAAGATGAATACTTTGTATGACAAACTAAAATTTCTAAGGAATTCTGTCTTGTAAAACAAACAGTTTTACTGTTTGTTTGTAAAATGGGCAAATTGATGAATCTGCATTGTGATCAACAGCAAGAGGTTATGGAGATCTCATCTACAGAGGAGGAGGAGAATAAGGAGGAGGAATCCCTCACATCAAATGAGATGAAGGACATTTGTAGACATTGGGAAATTGTGCAAAATTGAATACATCCATAGAAAAGCACCACCCAAATAAGGCTGTAGCAGTGGGAGGGATGAATCTGATTAATGACAAAGCAATGTCACATTTCTGTGAAATCCTCAAAAGGAGACAAAAGCAAGTTTCATTAGAAAGTTTTTTGTTAAAGTTGCTCAAAAAGACACCAGTGACTCTTTTAGTGAAAATTAGTCATCCTTGGCCATAAAGATTTTTCTTTCCTGTTTTACTGTACAGTAAATCCACACATTGTGGATTTAAAAATTGTTTTTAGTTACTGGTAATACAGTATTACAGTAATTGTGTTCTGTATTATATTACAGTGTTTTGAATTCGATTACAGTGTTTGTCATCATTTTTACAAATAGTTAATATTTTATATGAATATTTTTGGGTTGTGGAAACAATCATCTGAGTTTCCATTATTTCGTATGGAAAAAACCTCTTTATATAAAAACATGGTTCCAGAACAAATTGTTTGTCTTACAAGGCACTACTGTATTTTCTTCTGCCTGTCCTAATTCTCCCAACATTAGATTTTAGTGGATGTCCTTTAGTTCTGGCATTGTGTCAGAGAGAAAAGAACATCTATTTATCTATACCTTGCATAATTTTGTATCAGTCACAACCCTCATCTCATCCAACTCTTATATCAAGTTGTTCCTATTAGCAAAACAACCCAGCATGGATTTACCAAGAATAAATCTTGCCAGACAAATCTGATCTCCTTTTTTGATCGGTTACGAGCTTACTGGACAGTGGCAATGCTGTGGATGTCATTTATCTTGACTTCAGCAAAGCATTTGACAAAGTCCCACATGACATTTTAATTAGGAAGTTGGAAAAATATGGGCTAGACAGGGCAATTGTTAGGTGGATCTGCAACTGGCTCGATGGCCGCACTCAAAGGGTTTTAGTAAATGGTTCTGTGTCAACCTGGAGGTCAGTTTCTAGTGGGGTACCCCAAGGCTCTGTCTTGGGACCGGTTCTCTTTAACATTTTCATCAATGACTTGGAGGAAGGGATACGGGGGAGCCTGATCAAATTTGCAGATGACACCAAACTGAGAGGAGTAGCAAACACATCAGAAGATAGAAGAAACCTCCAGGAGGATCTGGATAAACTGGAATCCTGGGCTAACAAACAGAATGAACTTCAACAGGGAGAAGTGCAAAGTTCTGCACTTAGGCAATAAAAACCAAAAACATAGGTATAAAATGGGGGATACTTGGCTTGGCAGCACAACATGTGAGCAGGATCTTGGAGTCACCGTGGATCACAAGCTGAACATGAGTCAGCAGTGTGATGTGTCTGCAAAGAAGGCAAATGCCATTTTAGGTTGCATTAAGAGGACTGTAGCTTCCAAGTCACGAGAAGTTATAGTTCCTCTTTATTCTGCATTGGTGAGACCTCACCTTGAGTACTGTGTTCAGTTCTGGGCACCTCACTTTAAGAAAGATGCAGCCAAACTGGAGCAAGTCCAGAGGAGAGCGACAAGAATGATCAGTGGGATGGAAGGGAAGCCCTACGAGGAAAGTTTGGGGGAACTTGGGATGTTCAGCCTGGAGAAGAGGAGGCTGAGGGGAGACATGATTGCCCTCTTCAGATACCTGAAGGGCTGTCATAGGGAGGAAGGGGCCAATTTGTTCATAGCTGCTTCTGAAAGCAGAACTAGAACCAATGGGTACAAACTGCAAGAAAGGAGATTCCGGCTGGAAATCCGGAAAAAATTCCTGACGGTGAGGGCGGTTCGGCAGTGGAACAGATTGCCAAGGGAGGTGGTGGACTCTCCCTCACTGGGGATCTTCAAGCAGAGGCTCGATGAGCACCTGTTGGAGATGCTCCAGGGGGAATTCCTGCTGCAGGCAGGGGGTTGGACTAGATGACCTACTAGGTCCCTTCCAACTCTATGATTCTATGATTCTATGATTCTATACCAAAAGTATAGATCCCCTTTCATGATTTACAACAAAATAAAATTAATCATGATTTATTAAAAAGAATGTTCACTTTTATGGTTGGAAATATGGTTGCAGGTTGGGAATGTGATATAGTTCCTATCACAACACATAACAGATATAGCTAGAAAATACACAGTTTCTCATGAGATAGGTATTGCAAGGTCAACGTTTCAAAGTACTGTTGTAGATTTCAAATGATCCTATTCACCTTCCTGGCCAGATCTTCCAACCACATCCTTCACATTCTTACTCAGAACTTGAAGTCCCACTAAATTCAACTGGGGCTACTCTAAAATACATAAGATTACATAACAAGGTTAGAGGGGAAGTCTAGTCCAGTGTCGCTCCAGCAAACAGCTGCTAGCTGTGAATACATAAAGCAGGAGCCATCTTTAAAGGTGTGTCCTCTTCCATACGGCTCTAGAAAATCTGCATTTTCTGTATCCGTTGCTCAGTTCAAAATCCATCATTCCAGTAGGACTTTTGTCTCACTGATTAACCAAAGAGCAAATTCTAATGTAGAACTTGTTTACTGGAGACACTGTCATGGACACTCCAGTACTAACTGGGATCCTGCCAACAAATCTGTATGGGCGTGGTTCACTCACAGCAGAATCATAAAAATAGTGCAGCTGCTCTATTTGAAAAAGAGTCTTAACCCCTAGTTAGAAGGGCATAAGTCCCAGCATAAGATCTGTGCTGGCCTGAAGGTGTCACAAATGTGCTGTAAGGCACTTCTTCACCACGCCTAGAGAGTTAGGCCATTGCAAAGTCATGCGCGTTCCTCCCCATGCCACCACAGAATAAGAGAGGTGAGCTGTGCCAACATAAACTAGTTAGGACTGTGCCCTAAATATATCTACCTGCATACTCAGCAGCAAAAACCACATCAAAATCTTCTCCGTATAGACTGTAGATAGACAAAGCCAGGATGTTATTCCGTTAACTCTTTAACCTCCTTCAGACCATAGAGAAACAAAAACTGAGAATCAACTTACCGTATTTCACTTTCTGATAAATTGTTCCTCATTCTAAATGTGAACTTACAAAATACAAGGAAGTCGAGCCGAGCAAGTCTTTTAACAAGGGAACATTTTAACAGCATTATGAATGTACAAGTCACAGATAACAAAGGAAAAGTTCTCTGTAACAAGCAGTTCATGCGATGGATCTCCACAGTGGGAAAAGAAAGGGATGGACAGAGGGAGAAATTTTGAAAGAAATTGTAATTTGGGGAAAATATATTCAGTTTCATGTATAGTACATGTATTCAAGCTTTGATCCGTAGGGGATGACAGCCAACGGGTTAATCTTTCCCAAAGAACTGGAGGCAGGACTTCGCAGAGGCAAACAAAGGAGTGGCATTGAAAGAGCTGCAAGCGGAAAAGGCAGGCAAAAAGCTGGAGTACTGAATACACTACAGTATATTGAAGCAACCACAGTGAGTGACTGTGAGCCTGTTTCTAGGTGCAATTCAAAGTTCTGGTGGGATTCTTCCAAGCCTCCAAAACGCCTGAAAGCCACAGAAATCTGCCCTCTCTGAGCCTCTTTCTGGAATTAAAGGGAAATGGTTGGTATGAATGGTATGAATTTCAGTTCTCAAAAGTAAGAAACCGAGGTGCACTTATGTAAGAAACCAATGGTTAGAAACCGACATGCACTTCAATCCTGAAGTGCACTTAGGCAAGCCTATCTAGTACTGGGCTGACCTAATTCCAAAAGATAGACCAGACATGCTACACCAGAAAGGCGTAGGCCAGAGTAACAGATGTAACTGTTTAATATACCGGTAACTTCTGGCCATGACATCACTGTGGGGAGGGGTGCCTTGGATAGATTGTCATTCTCAGAAGGGGGTCCTGGGCTGAAATGCTCAAGAACCACAGGATTAAGGGAACAAATGTTCAGTCTGCACAGTTCCAGTACTGGGTATGAACTCAGCTCCAGTACTTAGTTCCAGTACTGCGTCATGCAGCCTCACTGTGCCAGCACTAGAAAAAGTTGGGCAAATCAATAATTTATGCTTTAATATTTATGTGTATTTTTAAAATTTAGAACACCTTATGTATGCTGTAGGCCCCCACTAGCTTAATCTAAGAAGAGAATGTGTCCTGAAAAAAGAGGATGTCTGACAGGGATGCTTCATAGCCCTGCCTTGGGACCCCCTGGAGGTGCAGCAGAGGCAGATGCAGAGGCAGATGTTCCAGATGCAGAGTCTCTGTCCAGAGCAGGTCTTTATTCACCGCCCTCAAGCAACTCTGCACAGACATTACTGGAGTTGTACAATCATACGAATAGAAGAAGTCATAAGAAAATAAGAAAAGCCCTGCTGGATCCAGCCAGGAACCCATCTAGTATAGCTTCCTATATTGCACAGTGGCCCTCCTGATGCCTCAAAGAGCAGGTGCATCCCCTGCATCTGGCTTTCTAAGGTTGCCTACATCTTTAAAAAAATAATAAACTAAAATAAATGAAAATAAAAATAAAAACCCAGAAGTTGTACATGGCCATCATGTCTTGTAAACCATGATGGTCTTTTCCTCTACGAATTTTCCCAGCAGATCTCTCGCAAAACCAGCGGGAAAAGAAAACTGCCAGTAAAAATAGCTCTGGTGACTCAGTCCCTGGGAGTACCAGATATTGGAAACTGAATTATTTCAGCAGAGTGATGAGCACAGAGCATCCTCTTCTGTTGTTCAGTAGCCTTTCCTTCCGCCCTGCTTGTTTGCTTAGGTGCATGTAAAAATCAAGACTGAGAACAGAATCAAACTTTAGAACAAGTTTAATTACAGACTGTGATGGCTCATATTTACAGCATCTGATTATCATCACAGTTCCTATGATTTAATTGTGCTAGAGCAGCGTTTCTCAAAGTGGGGGTCGGGACCCTTTAGGGGGTCACCTAGAGCTTTTCTGGGGGTCGCCTAAAGACCCCTGGTGCAGGGGGCCAGGTCAGGCTTGACAGACCTCTGGCTGTAGCTGCGCACACACTGGGGCTGACTGACAGCCTCAGGGCCCAATCCTATGCATGCCTACTTTGAAATAAATGCCATTATAGTCAGGGGGCCTTTACTCCCATGTAAATGTGGATAGGATTGCAGCCTCAGGATAGGATTGCAGAGTAGTCATGCAATCCTATGCATGCCAACTCTGAAATAAATCCCATTATAGTCAGGGGAGCCTTTACTCCAATGTAAATATGGATAGGATTGCAGCCTCAGGGCCCAATCCTATGCATGCCGACTCTGAAATAAATCCCATTATAGTCAGGGTGGCCTTTACTCCCATGTAAATATGGATAAGATTGCAACCTCAGGGCCCAATCCTATGCATGCCTACTCTGAAATAAATCCCATTGTGTTCAATGTGTGCATAGAACACACATTTCATTTGTAACAATGAAAATACACCCTGCATATCAGATATTTACATTATGATTCATAACAGTAGCAAAATTACAGTTATAAAGTAGCAACAAAAATAATGTTATGGCTGGGGGTTCCCACAACATGAGGAACTTATAAAGGGGTCACGGCGTTAGGAAGATTGAGAACCACTGTGCTAGAGGCTCTAAAGCTGCTTTCCCAGCTTTCCCAGCCCTTGCTTGCATGTGGGTTTGGGGCATGGTGATGAGTCATGTGCTTGCATCTGGAGGGGCGGGGGGAGGTCCAAGCCACACTTCCTGCAATGGTCACTGAGAGGGGACAGATAGAGAGGTCAATCAGGACAGGGGGTGGATCACTGCCCCCTTCTGACACGTAAATGTTGCCTTGTTTCCCAACACCAGATACTGATGAACATCACCCAGCTCTTCCCAACCCAGCCTGGGTGACCATCTGTTCTTTTTCCAGGATGTGTCCTTTTCAGCCTTGTGTCCTGCCCAAAAAAATCTTCACTGTCCTGTTTTTCTTTGTGAACATCGTCTTCTTGCAATTAATAAATCATATGTAGTACTTTACAATTAAATAATAAGCAATATAGTGTTTAACCTAGGATGACCATCTAAAAATAGCCTAATTTGCATAAATTATAATTTCTGGAAAATAAATCTGGTTGGTCATCTGAGGGTTACATGAATCATGTGGAAGGAATCCAGATGAATGTGGCTACCTGTCTCAAACTCGTGTAATGTGAAAGGGAAAAGAGCATCTCTCTATCCATCCCTTGTATAATTTTGTATAATTAATCATAAGTACTCATTAACTATAATTAACCACCCAAAAATATTTCTCTTCATGAATTTGGGTTGAATTACAAAGACATGGGGATGTCTTTGATTCCCCATACCTACTACCCTTTCATGTTGTACACCTGTATAGTCAGTTGGCATAATTGCCCACCCCCCTGAAAAAACTGGTCCCCCCATTTCTCCAATAGGATACACAATAGAGGGCAATAGGGTCTCCCCCTTTAGTAGATCCAATGACTGTATGTCACTGGCGTCTGCCAGGTCCCTTTCTTTCTCCAACCCCATTTACCAGGCAGTGGAGAAACTCATTGCCCAGCAAGCCAGAGCAGAGAAGAAAGTCCACGTGGAGTTCTGGAACACGTGGTGGCCTCAATGCCTGCTTGGAGTAGTGGCAGGGAGTTCCGCATGGCAGAACTTAAAGGGGTGCAGAGGGTGGGAAGGCAGGAATCCATCCATCCAGCAACAGCAGCAGCAAGGGGCTGCCTTGCCTTATCGGGTCTTACCGGGACTATCGGGTCTGCATTGCCTGCAAAGGTCTTTCATCACACAAAGGAAGGACAGAGGGAGGAGGGAGGGGAGGAGACCTGGAGGGGAGACACCCCATGAGACTTACTCCACCTACAAGTGTCCCCATAAGCAGGGTGAGCAAATACCAGAATCAATAAAGAGGACAAGGCACTCCAAATTGTAGGACAGCCAAGAAAAATGTAGGACATGACCAAAAATGCTAAAAAACATTCATATATATATAATTTTCATGTGGTTAATTTAAGCACTCAATTACTTATTATTAAATTTAAAACAATTCCAAGAAGGCTTCATGCTGCCTGCTCACAAGGAAATGGAGGACAATGAAGATTTTTCCCCAGGACACAAGGCTAAAAAAGAGGACATGTCTTGGGAAAAAAGAACATACATGGTCCCCCTGCCTATGAGTGGCAGGGCTGCCATCACCAGAGGAGCTGCTAAGAGCCCAACCCTATACATCTCTACTCAGAAACAAACACCATTAGAGTCAGTGGATTTTACGTGCAGGAAAATATAGATTGCAGTCTCAGACACTGATCCTATGCCTGTCTATTCAGAAGCAAGCCCCATTATAGTCAGTTGAGCTTACTCCTGGGTAGGTGTGGATAGGATTGCAACCTCAGGGAGATCCATCCTCACTGTGTCTACTCAGAAGTAAGTTCTATTGTAATCAATGGATCCTGCCTGCAGGTAAATGTGGGTAGGATTACATCCTGAGACACCAATTCTATGCCTGTCTACTGAGAAGCAAACCCCATTATAGTCAGTGGAGCTTACTCCCAGGTAAGTGTGGGTAGGATCAGCACTGAGAAATTGGGGTTGACCCTGTTTTTCTGGACTTATGGCAATAAGGACTTAGGTGTTCCAGCTTCCTTTCCTCTGATGCCTCCAACCAAAGAAACTTTACACAAGACATAGTGGCCACATATCTGTCTTACACCCTGAGGGTGCAAGCTTACACTGGGCTGCAACAGACAGGTCAACTGCCCTGTGCTGTAGGGCAGGTTTGGTGCAGCCTAGGGTGTTACTCAGAGTAAAGGGGTTTTAGTTCCCTTACCCCAACCTTGGGAGAGGGGGAATAGGATTGTGCTTCCTGTGACAGAATGCTGGACACAACAGCCCTTTCCACCTGTAATTGTGAGCAACCTGATGTCAGTGGTGTCACTAGGATTTGTGTCACCCCATGTGGTGGGCTGGGCAACACCCCTGGATGATAAGTGAGGTTAAGTGCCATTGTCCCACCACCAGTTGTTTTTTGACCACACATTTTCATAAAATAAAGATATTTCAAATTGATTCGTAACAATACATTCAGCTGTAAATTACGCATCCAATGGAATGTAACGTGATGGGATTTTCCTAAAAACCATGATTTTTAGCCATTTGGTCACAAGTGGCGTCAAACTCTCATGTGCGTGCATCAAGGATGTTTATTGCAGTGGTTCTCAAACCTTCCAGCTTGGGACCCACTTTTTAGAAGGACAATCAGTCCAGGATCCACCAAAAGTGATGTAAAAAGTGATGACTGGAAGTGACATCATTAAGCAAATTAAAACAAATAAAAAATTGTAAATACATTAAAGTAGATCAAGTGAACAACCTCCTTTCCCACTGTAACTCCCATCCCATTATTTGTAAAAATAGTCCAAACTCCTCTTCCTCCCTCCCCAAGTCTAATTTCCTGTCCTTATCCCTCAGGGGTTTTAAGGCTTTTGAGGTGGTGGTGGTGAAGGCTGTTTCTGTTTTTTATCAGATGTCCTCTTTCTCCACGACATGTCTTCTTTTTATCCTTGTATCCTGGGAAAAAAATCTTCATTGTCCTCCTTTTCCTTGTGAGCAGGCAGCCTAAAGCCTGCTTGGAATTAATGAATTGCATGAAATAAATTGTATATGTAATAATTTTAAATGTAAGATTCAGTAATACCATGTTTAGATTAAACACATGAAAGCAATACACACGAGGGTTTTGAGCTTTAATTTTATGTTCTACACTTTTCTTGGGTATCCTGCATTTTGAGGGGGTCCTTCTCTTTACGATTATGACATATGATGTGACCTGGGTTAGGGGACCAGTTTTATGGTGTGAGGGTACAATCCTAACCTAGGCCAGCTCAACTCATCCATCTTCCCTTTCCTGTTGTGATGTAGTGAGGCGAGTGCATGTCTGTGAACTGGTCTAAACGTCCCCCAGGAATAGAAATGCCTTTACAGCACTTTTGTGACACCCCCAGGTAAGCACAGGGCTTATGCCAGGGCTTATGCCAATCTAACTGGAATTCTCTGGTTAGGGACACCTTCCATATGAGGAAATGCTACAGCGTTTGGGGCACTTCAGTCTAGAGAAGAGGTCATAAGGGAAGACATGATTGAAACGCACAAAATTATGCAAGGGATGGATAGAGTGGATAGAGAGATGTTCTTTCCCTTTCACATAACACCAGAAATTGAAATGTTATGTGAAACTGAAATTCCGTCATCTACTGAAATTGAATGTCAGATGGGTTAGGACAAACAAACGTACGGTTGGTCTGTGGCACTCCATGCCACAGGATGTGGTGATGGTATCTAGTCTCAATGCCTTTAAGAAGGGATTGGACAAATTCCTAAAGGATCATCAGGTTACAAGCCATGATGGGTGTGTGTATGTGGAGACAGATGTAGATGCGGCAACCTCAAAATGGCAGATGCAGGGGAGAGCACCTGCATGCAGCTGTCTTGTATGCACTCTGAGGCTGCTATGTGATACAGGAAGCTGGAGTAGCTGGGCCATTGGCCTGATCCAGCAAAGGCTCTTCTTATGTTCTTATGAGTACTGGGGCCTGGGGGTGCCACAAAGCCTTGGCGGGAGTGACACACTTCTCTGAGCGAGTGTCAAACTCCATCAGTGCGTCATCTGGTGCGGACAGCACCAGTTGCACACCCCTGACCACAACTCTTCCTTCTATTAGCTCCCTCCTCCTGGGTTTTCTTTTCCTTTGGTTCTCCAATCAATGGTTGCAGTGACAAGTTGGACAAGTAGATGTTGTGTGCAGATCACAGAATGCTTAGAATAGCAATTTCAACCTTTTACATTTCACAGCACACTGTCAAGGTGCAAAAATCTGTCAAGGCAAATCATCACTTTTTAGACCATTTGCAATGCACACCATGATGTTCGTAGGGGCAAACCTCCATGGCAAACCTAAAGACCATCCATGGCATCCCAGTTGAAAAACACTGACTTAGAATATCCAAAGCTGAGTGGAAATCACCAATATTGTGATGCTTCTATTGGCTTCTTTTGTTCACACAGAGAGACCTTGATATTTGTGCTGTGCAGACAGAAGGACTGGCCCAGGGCATGTTTTTGTTTGGGCCATCTCAGAGCAAAGATCATTGAAGGGAAAACTTAAAATACCATCCTCCCAAAATACAGCATAAAACTGTAAACATGGTTAAGAGGGAAGTCATTGCAGTTTCACTCAAGCAAACAGTTCCTTAGCAGTAAACTGTATTTATTCAAATCAAATGTACCATTGAATCTAATACGCACCCTATACTTTTAATCAAAATATCGTTATTTACTCAAATCTAATTAATATTTGAATTTAATGTGCATCCTGATTTTGGAGACTGAATTCAGCTGAAAAAGGTGAGCGTTAGATTTGAGTAAACATAGTACAAAACATGGGAGACATGTTTAAAGATGTTTTCATACCGCTCTTCTGGGCCTGAACCATGCTAATATATATACCCAATGTAATTGCCCACTCTGAAAAAAATAGTGTCTCAGTGAGGCCATTGTCCTCCTCTCACTTTCTGGTATGGTAAAAGTAGAGGGAGCAGGAAGGGTATGGGCTGAGCCAGAACTTTGGAGTGAGAGTCATGGAGGCTGGCCCATCCTCAAACTGATGTAGTCACATCTTCAGGGACAAAGTCACATGATACCTTCTAACATTAAAGCCTTTCCATTGAAGCAGATAAAGCCGTAGAGACTAATTCATGAGGAAGCATGCTAAGATGTGCCATGGGGAGGGGGTGGATGGCAGCATACCATCCTTGGGGATGCTTGGGGCATTTGTCCCCCATAAATGCTTGGGGCATTTGTCCCCCTTGCTCCTTCAGGTGCACTGACAGAAATCAAATTTAAAATTATAGCATACAATATAAACATTAAAATACATAAAGTATTACAAATATAACTTTGACCAGCAGTAGAAGCCACCTTTTAAGAATGGGTAAGAACCTAGAAAATCTAGTTTGCATGACATCCCAACTTTTTAAAAAATCTGCAGGCATCCAATATTAAAGAATAAATACATATTTAAATAGTAAATAAAATTTATTAATGTTTTATATACATTGTAAAAACCCTGTGCTTTTAAGTTATGTATGCAAGCTTCAAGACTGAAAGGTGGTAGTCTCTTTATGCAGCTGCAAGGAAAGTGCTGGTAAGATACACAGTGGTACCTTGGTTTACAAGTGTCTTGGATTAAGATTGTTTTGGATTACAAGCACAATTTTCTCAGATATTTTGATTTAAATAAAAC
Source organism: Cryptoblepharus egeriae (assembly GCA_030015325.1). Classification (NCBI taxonomy): domain Eukaryota; kingdom Metazoa; phylum Chordata; class Lepidosauria; order Squamata; family Scincidae; genus Cryptoblepharus; species Cryptoblepharus egeriae. Next base: position 14,995,865 of record JAREYC010000002.1, read on the forward strand.
AGCACTTAAGAAAAGATTTGTTCTTTGTAAAAGAGCACTTCTGAGAAAGTTTGGAAAAGGCCTCCACGGCCAGGGAACTCACGGGGGGGGGGGGGAACTAGGGGATGGGGTATCTTGATCTAGGGTTGGGCCATGGGCAAAATTTGAAACAGATTTCTATGGCCAGGAAAGTCACAGGGTGGGTGGGGAGCAACCTGAGTCAGGCATGTGGGGGATCAGCTGGCAGTGTGGAAGGTATGTAAGGGGTGTTTGTGTGTGGGATCTGTGTGTGGCAGTGTGGAAGGTGTGCCTTATCACTTCTCCAATGCTGCTTCCCATCAGCAGCAAGGGAATGTTAAAGTTTCACAAGAAGACAGAATACATTGAACCAATGGATAGCAATGACTCATCCTAAAGTCATCCTAAAAATAGTCATGCCTCCTCTCTCGTCTTCCTCCATGAAGGTTTTCAAAGGTACAGTATAGTTCAATACTGCCCAGTATTTTCTTTTTTACAGTGTTTTGTAATAATTTTGTATTCAGGAAATATTTTTATATAAATATTTTTGGGTTGTGGAAGCCAAACTTTTATTTATTTTTGTCTGAGTTTCCATTATTGCCTATGGGAAAATCCACTTTGAATTACAAGCATTTTGAATTACAAGCTTGCTTCCAGAACAAATTATGCTCATAAACCATGGCACCACAATACACTGGTGTACCACTGTGAGGTACAAGAATCTGGCCTGATGCTGCAGGGCTTTTAAGATCTAAGTGTGAGAGATTGGTTTGCTGCAAATCCAGTATCTGTCTTGGTCACATACTGTTGAACTGGCTGCTCTTTGATTAATATAGGCACATAACCCTTCACCGCCGATCCTGCAAAAAAGAAAAATCAGCATTTATTTAGTAGCCTGCTATATACTGTTAAAGTTTCTTGGATGATTTAATGAATATTTAATGTTGTAAAAACAACATTAAATATTAAAATAAAATCAAAGTAGAATAAAACAATGTTTGGTTATACAATGCATAACCATTGGCTCTCATGTGAATGATAATTTTATAATTCCAGTATTTTATGCCATTTTCTTGTGCCATCAGATTTCTCCTCTCACTTTAATTCAACATGGTTCACCTTTTTAAAAACCTCATAGGAATTTTAATACAATGAATGCTACTGTTTCATATAATGCCTTCATTGCAGCTGAATCCCTTCTCAGTCCAGGGTTCTTTCTGGCTACATTCACTTCCCTTGCTTAGCTGATGGTAACTTCACTCTCGCACCTTGGTACCCAGAACCAATTTTTAGAACGACAATCTTTTGGGCCTCATCAGAAGTGAATCTGGATGAGGTATTAATCTGGAAATAGTATCACTGATTAACCTGGAATACTTATACGTAAGTATTCATACTTAAGATAAGTATGGAACCTATCATAGCCAGAAGTGACATCACCAAGCTGGAAAATTTTAAACACCTCCTCATACATCATGATCAAATTTAATTACGTAAAGCTGCAATCCTAAAGACACTTGCCTGGGAGGAAAACCATTTAACACAATGGGGCTTACTTTTGAGTAGACATGGTTAGGATTGTGCTCCAAGTTATTTATAATAAGTATAAGTTTAAGAAATCAAATAAAGGACTCTCCCTAATGCTCCCCAGTAGTTGCTGATCAGTTTTTAAAAAGACTCTCTAACCATCCCAAAGCCCGAAATCCTAGCCTTGCTTAAGAATAATCTCGCACTGACTATTTTGCTAAAAGCAAATACTGTTAAGTACATAGTAACCTGTTTAAAGTATGCATCTGTAACATTTCCCCAAATGTAGTCATACTTTGGCAGCTCATGTCAATTAAAAATAAAATGCACATAGAAATGAATAGAAACCCATCTGAACTTGGCTTGTGACCCAGGTGGGTCCCAAAACACATAACAAGAAACACAGTAATACACTAAAGGGAAGGAAATGAAAACACTTATTTCTTCATTTGCCTTACCTTTTAATTCAAGAATAAAAAGTTCTGTTGATTTGACTCCACCCTGAAATTATCATTTAAAAATTACTCCTTAAAAAACAACTAAACTTCCAAGCATGACTGGCACCAATCTATCCCTACATTCCAGAGTAACTAGGGGAGCACGTAAGAGACATTACGTGCACCCGTAGTTACTGCACCACCTAGTGAAAACCTATGGGAAATTCATATTGCAATCCAGAGTAAATTGTTCTTACACCGGAGCAAGGACACCCAATAGTTACTCTGGATTGCGCCCTATGGATCAAAAAGAAGAGGCAACTTACCGACTGTCTACAAGTGAACCATTTGGCCATTTCCAAGGCTCATTTAAATTTGCCCTCTTGAGGTTAATCCAAATCTCAGCAGGACGTCGATGCTTCATTATAAAAGCCTTTAATGGAAAACAAAGTATCAGACTTTTATCTTTCAAAACATTTTATAAAGCTTTATCAATGTTGCAATATGTTACATTTTACAGTTCTGTGAACTATTCTGAGCATTTGTGTACTGTATAAGGTAAGTTAAAAACCACTGATTTCAACCACTGTGCCAAGGCACACTGGTATGCCTTGGATGATTTGCAGGTGTGCAGTGGGGAGGGTCATTTGTCAGTAATTTATCACTGGGGGATTTGAGCTCCTACCGGAAGCATCCTGTGCCTTGTCAATAGTCAAAAAAATTAGTGTGCCTTGACCATTATAGCACCTTGTCAATGTGCCATGAAAAGAAAAAGAATGAAAACAGTATTATAAACATTTCCTTAACAGTTAGGCTCTCCAGCACAAACATTTAATTATCTTGACATGAAATTCTGAATCTTTGGTGAGTTAAAGTAGTAACAGTAATAAAACAGACACTTGACACAGTGAAAGGAAACAGTGTCAAAACAGACACAGTGAAAATAAATAAACACAGTGAACCCCCAAGGATCACTCAAGGGCTAGTGCTTATGCACAACTGATTTGGAATTCTATGCCTATGGAATTTAGGCTGGCACAACTCACCCATCTCCCCATTCCTGTAGTGGTGGAGGGGTGAGGCAGACACATGTCCGTGCACTGGCCTAACGCCAACCATCACCCCCCCACCCCCGCCCAGGAGTGGTGCAGAAGTGTCTTACAGCACTTTTGTGACACTCTCAGGCCAGCACAGAACATATGCTGGGTCTTATGCTGATCTAACTGAGAGGTACAGCCTCAATTTCCACAAGTTTTAGTTACCCATGGTTCACAAATTCCTTCTTCATCATGCTCATCTCATCAGTTGTTTTGTTTGCAGGTCCGCAGCCTTCCAAACTGCTTCCTTGTAGTGCTTGCCTGTTAGTGCGACACTAACTTCAAAGCAAGCAGTTTGAAGGGCTTGTGAGGAACAATAGTAAGTGCAGGGATTGCTGCAATTTGTGGTTTGGGGTATCCATGTACAGGGTGATTGAAAAGTAACTCCTTATTTTAAAATACTTATCAAATATAGGAAATGGCTTTTCAATCACCCTATATATGGGGGGAGACAACACTATCGTATGTGGGAAAAAAGTGAGCTAAGTAGCCATTTGGCTTCATCCAGTGGGGCTTGTTTGAAGTCACCTCTGCCATGTTCAACCTTAATTATGGCTCCTTAAATTGGAGACCTTTCAGCAAGACTTTAAAACCTTTTTTGGTGGAAAACAGAATACAGCGAGTTCCACTTACCCATTCCTCGTTACTGTGATTTGTAAGAAGGGAGCCACCATAGGAAGAGCAATAACTTTGGCTGAAATTCCAGGTCCGTTGGGTAATAGAGAAGAAGTAGCATCTTTCTCCATTCATAGTCCATTTTGAGGGGCATAGCGAGGCTGGAGTGGTTTGCAATCCTTTTAACTTTACTGTTGGCAAGAAGAAAAGAACAAATATTAAGAGGCAGAATATCCACCACTATCACTTTGTTGTACTCTGAATACATAGCACCATATTTCATCATTATATAACAGTGTCTCCCACTACAGGTTATACTGCTAGTCGTGACTGACTGTTGGGTAAGGTGCTCATCCCCATTTCTAAGCCTATAGAAACACTTCTCTGGTCATGGGGCTGGTATGATTGCCGAAGGCACATGGAATGCTGTTTTACTTTTGCAGGGAAGTGATACCTATTTATCTACTTACATTTACATGCTTTCAAACTTCTAGCTTGGCAGGAACTGGGCTAAGGATGGGAGCTCACCCCATCTTGTAGGACCCAAGTCTTGAATCCTGGCCTGCTGGTAACAGGCACAATGTCTTAACCACTTGTACTACCACATCCCTTTATCATTATGCAGGCTGGTATAAACATTACAGAAAACACAAAAGAGAGCAAAAGACAGCCTGAAACCGTGAGTGGAAGACAAAAATAATAAATGAAAGAAGAAAGTTTAAAACTCTCCTGAAGGGACATTGCATCAGCTGCAGCTGGGGCAACCTGCATTGCTCTTTATGTTCTTTATTATTTGATTTGTATTCCGCTTTTCTCCCCAAAGGGATAACAAAATGCAATTAAAACAATAAAATACAATTAAAAACAACTAACCAGCAACTAAATCACAACAAAAAAAAACAACAACTAATCAGCAGTAAAAACCAGATCAGGGATGGAAGAGGACAAATTTGAAACAGTATGTGGTCTCAAGCACTTTTTTAAATGAAAAGGACTTTAGGCCCCACCGGAAGGTTAAAAGAGAGGAGGCTGATCTTAATTCAAAGGGGAGGGAGTTCTATAATGCAGGTGCCACCACTGAGAAGGACCCGTTTCTGGCTGCCATTCCCCTAAGCTCTCTCCATGGTGGCACAACCAACAGTGGCCCCTCAGATGACCTCATGGCCTGAGATGAGCCATGAGCCAAATTCACAGTGGAGACAGTGGAGAAAGACTTGTGATAAATCCAACTGAACACAGGTTAGAGCCCATTACAGGGCCACCAGAACCCATCCACCATGGCCTGAGATGAGTCACTGGCCTTAGCAGCAGGACTCCCCCAGAGCCCTCAGGAAACCATTTGGATCCATTAGTCTCCAGGGTCAGACAAGATAAGATCCTCCACCCCTGCGGAGGGAATTCACAACCAGTCTAAATCTCACCAAGAAGTGATCTGTCCATGACAATGGGATGGTGTTGATTTTCTCCACCTCCAGATCACCCTCCTTTTGTCCAGACAAAAACACCAGGTCCAGCATGTATCCAGCCTCATGGGTTGGGGTAGAGATCTTCAGTGACAGGCCCATGGTTATCACGGCAGCCACAAAATCCTGAGCCGCAGCTGTTCCTAGGGCCTTAGCATGCACACTGAAGTGTGCATTTATGTGTATTTATGAAAATAAATTCATGGTCCAGAAAATGGAGGAAACAACAAGGGCAAGGGCCATCCTTGACCTGATCTTAACTAATCCTGAAGAACTGATTGACCAGGTCAACATAGCAAGAACTTTAGGGGAAAGTGATCATGAGCTGCTGGACTTTAGAATATTGTGGGAAATAAAAAGAGTGCACAGTGAAACCTTTATATTGGATTTCAGGAAGGCGGATTTCAACAGGCTTAGAGGAGTCATAGACGGGATCCCTTGGATTGATGAACTAACCGGAAAATAGGTGGTGGTGGACTCTCCTCACTGGAGATCTTCAAGTAGAGGCTCGACAAGCACCTGTTGGAGATGCTCTAGGAGGATTTCCTGCTACAGGCAGGGGGTTGGACTAGATGGGTCCCTTCCAACTCTAGGCTATTCTATGATTCTATTTTATGTGAAACATAATCCTAGGGAAATTATTGTTTGTTATGTGGATGCATTGTTACACAAGGCACTTTTTACGTGAGGTACCATTCTGTGTGTGTATTCATTAGCATCACAGACACATTCACCTGCTATTAAAGGAACTACAGAATTAAGACCATGTTTGTTTGGAGAATAGATGGTTAAGATGACATGACTGTATAACTGTAAACCATGGGAGGGGAGAGCAGATTGTTCTCAGTTGCTCTGAGGACAGGACCAGTAAGAATGGATTTAAATTAAAAGAAAGACTTCAATTAAATATTAAAAAGAATTTCCCAAATAGTATTTGTCAGCAGAGGTCTTTAAACAGTAGCTGGAGCTAGGACCATAGCTGAGAAGCTTAGGAGGGATCACAGAAACCGTACATACCGACAACCTTTGAAGGAAGTGTGTTTCCCACAATTACATCACATATGGCTTTGGTTGAACCCTTTCACTGCTGCTCCTTTGGAGGTTGCAAATGGAAAATTTGTAAAATTGGCAAAAGTTTGGAAAATGTTGCAAAACCCTGCCATGACTTCCGTACAAGGATGCTCTTGAATATCATAGGGATTGGTGTAATTGTAGATAGCCTGCATTAGCAGTGGGAAAGTATGGACTTGATTTTTAAGGAAGATAAGGGAAGGTATGGACTTGATTTTTAAACCCCTCCCAGCTCTTCATTTTTCACGGCTCATTTAGATATGAATCTTTTAGGAAAGGGGGGAGCAACATACTTTAAGCCAGAAATTGGACAGTGTTAGTGTTCAGGTTAGTGTTCAGACAGAATGAAGAATTTATATGTCCAGATAGAAAGTAGGTATAAAAATGGGCATTATGACAGCAGGGTGGCAAAAAAAAGTAACGAACTTACCAATCAGTATAATATTGAAAGAAAAAGAGACCAGTAAAGCTAATCCCAAGATTATAGCAATTATGGTACTCCAATCCGGTTTCTTCTTGAGCAGTGCTTGGGTGACACAAAAACAGATTAATTTAATTCAGGTATGTTTTGACCACTCCGTGAATTTTTTAAAATTTAAACAGAAAAACTCAAAAATTCAGGATGAGTAGCTTTGTTATAACACTGTAGGAAAGAAAGTACAGTAAAAGCCCATAAAATATTACTTATTGTGGTGCAAGTTTTCATATTTCATCAGATTGGTGGGTTGGACTATCCCTGCAAAACCCTGACCATGACTTCCACACAATGATGCTGTTGACTATCATTTGAAAATTGCAAAAAAAGAGATTGTAATACTGCTTTTGGATGCAAAAAAGGGGCTAGTTTGCTTTCTGGTATATATATTAGATAGCTTCACATCAGACCATCTCTTAAATATGACACCCCATCTCATCTATTATCAAAGATGACACATGGACTCCCACACAAAATGCAAATTTAAAACAGAGCTAGCACAGTCTTATGTTCCACCTAAAATGGCTAGCATACTCTCAAGGGCGCATAAAAGAAAAAGCTGATTTTGTAACCATCTGAAAAAATTATATATACAGGGATAGGAAAACTAATAGTTTGACATGTACATAAACTCCATTTTTGTTGTTGGTCCAACATTTTTAGAAAGGTCTTTTGGAATACGAAGAGAATGAGAATCTTTTTAATCTCTGTGAGGGAACAAAAGAAAAAGATGGCAAATGTTTACAGTGTACACAAGTGAAAGCTCATGAAAAGCTCACAAGTGGTCCAATCCTATCCAACTTTCCAGCACTGATACAAACTGCGATGTAGCTCCAAGGTAAGAAACAAATGTTCATTTACTTTGTGGAGACCTCTGTGACTGCCTCTCGCACCACTAGTTGCATCAGTACTTGAAAGTTAATCAGAATTGGGCCCTAAGATTCTGAAAGCAGATGGAAGTATATAAAGTTTAGCTGTATTTTGCAGATGCAAATATATCAGTGTAGTTGTATTTTGACTGAGCAAATATTCTTGAAATTTTACTCCCTGAATGACGGGTTAATTCCACTAGTTAAGTATACATGTACTTCCTTTTTGCATTGAATCCCAAAGAACTACATGTTTGATTTCAGCAGATAGGTTGGAGAATAAACAATACAACAGAAACAATCTTTGATGCAACCCTTTCCCTCCTAGATGTAGTGCATTTTCCATGTTATGATTATGTGCTGTAATACAAATGAAACATTTTTAACAGAAGGAAATAAGCTCACATTATCTTCTCATCAATATTCTGCCTCCATCAGGGTTAGTCAATTCTGAAGCAGGAACATGAAATATCTGGAGGCTCCTTCTGTTCTAGGTGGACAGTATTTCCATTATACCCTAAATCACTGTTCTTCAACTTTGGGGTTGGGACCCCAGTGGAGTTGCAGCAACTTATGGGAATGAAAAAGGTTTAAGACCACTGGACTACAAGAGCCCCATCAGGTAAATAATAAATAAATAATAAATAATAAATGGGTTTCCAATGTACCCCTTCAGATAGAAGGAGATGGTGCCAGTTCTGCTCAGATTTTGAGCAATTGTGCTGAAACTATTTATATTAGTTCTGGGCTTCATGGTAAATTTTTTTGTTGTCTCTAACCAGAATATTTGGTTAGAGTGAACAGTGCTGGGAGTGAGCTGTAATTGGTATAGGTAGCTAGGCCCTAGAAGTGGGTGAGATCAATAATGGGTTCCCCACTCTCATTATGCCTTCATGGTCATTTATATATTGGGTCATGGAACAAAAATGGTTAAAGACCATTGCCCTAAATATTAACAGCATTGCTAAGCTAATTCAGAACAACTGGATAGCAGGTTACCTTAATTAAAGGATCAATTTCAAATTTGGAATATCCAAAGCAGTAAGAGAAAACCTGCAATGGTTCTCAAACTGTGGGTCTGTGGCCCAAAAGTGGGTCACAATCTAATTTTTGATAGCTCACAAAACTGACAAGGTAGATTAGGTTATGTGCATCAAGGGTTAAACAACTTGCTTGGGGAGAGCACTGCTATCCAAGTTCCATTGATACAGAGGTCCGAGTGGCTGGTAGAGTGAAACTTTATTTAACGTAGGTTGATGCTAAAAGAATTGGGATCACTGCTAGAGCATATACAGGGTGTTTTCATTAGTTATTTGTTATTTCCCAGAAGCATCATTCATCTACTCAGAGGCTGAGGAATTGGCAGTCCTCCACCATGAAGAGGAATTAACATTCTGCTTCAGAACAGCCTGGTGTTTCATCTACAGCAGCACTGCAAAGGCAATCAAGTGAAAGAAAATTCAACACTTGACTGCTTCTTTTCTCACACTGAGCATCAAGCTCTACAGCTTCTTCATTCTATGTCTCTCATTGTTGTCTAGTACAGTGGTGCCTCATGTAACAAATTTAATTCGTTCCAGAGGCATGTTTGTTATGTGAAGCGAATTTTCCCATAGGAAATAATGAAAACTCAAAACACAACCCAAAAAATATTCCACAACCCAAAAAATATTCATATAAAAATATTAACTACGTAAAAATGATGACAAAACACTGGAATTGTATTCAACACTGTAATATAACACAATTAACTATAATAAAACACTATTTACTGTATGTTAATAAAACAGACTCTGGACTCAGTGGGGCTCACTTAACACAATGCTTCTTAGAAAACAATGGGGCTTACTTCTGAGAGAACATGCTTAGGATTGTGCTCTCGGAGTCAGGTCCTAATTTATGCCCACTAGACTGGGGATCCCCTGCAAGGAAAGGGGGGTGATGCACATGATCCTATGAAGTCTACTTAGGCTGCAATCCTAAAGACACTTTCCTAGGAGTAGGACCCATTTAACACAATAGGGCTTACTTCTGAGCAGAAATGTCTTGTGTCCTGGAAAGAGATTTCCATTGTCCTCCTTTCCCTTGTGCCTATTCCCATCCCAGGGGGATCCCTCAAGCCTGGTGATGTAGCTAGGAGGAGGAAGAAGGGAAAGAGAAGGGAAAGAGACTGCAGAGGAAAGCTGTGGAGGGCTCAGGTACCACTCCAGGCGAGTCAGCTGCCTCTCCATGCCTGTCCATGCAGCCTGCCCTGGCTCCCCCGGCCCTCCCCCGCTGCCAGCAATCCCTGCAGCCTGATTTACTGAGGCTCTGGGGGCGAGGCCAACTAAGGAGCGCTAGCTAGCAACACTTTAAAATTTAAAGAGCTACTTGCCAGCGTTCATTACCCACAGCAGGTTCTTTACCCAAGGCAGGGGCGCCTCCTAGTAGTAAGTTCATTACCTGGAACATACTTTACCCAAGGCATTCTTTACGCAAGGTACCACTGTATACAGTACTTGCCAGTAATGTTACAGTGCATGACAGCACACTGGCCTTTTAAATCCTTGCTGAACTTCCACTCAGGAGCAGGTCTTTGTCACTGTGTCAGCCCTGGTGTGGGGAGGGCAGCTCATGTCTGTGCAGTGGCCTAACCCCAGCAGGAGTAGCACAGAAGTGCCTTTTATGGCACTTCTGTAGCACTCCCGAGCCAGCATGGGATTGTTCCAGGATTTGTGTAAGCATAACTGGGGGTTAGGGTTGCAACCTCAGAGATGATGATAAAATTCAGAAGTGTATAAATGAGACTTTTTCTTTACAATGCAAGTTTTTCACAACAAAATTATCTCTGGTAAAGAACATAAGCTTTTATCTCTATTTATTATCATATGTAATTTTAGTGGTGTTTTATTGTTTTTTAATTGTTTGGCTGCCTTGAGTTCCCCCCTGTGGGGGAAGAAAGGCGGGATAAAAATTAAATAAATAAATAAATAAATAAATAAATAAATAAATAAATAAATAAATAAATAAATAATAAGCTACCAGACACAGAATTACTGGAATTACACAAATAGACAACCAAATTCACAAAGCTTTATATAGGCTTCACTGCAGACTCAAAACCCAGTTTATATAGAATTTTTAACTGAAATTTGGCTCCTCCTTCCAGTGGGCAAATATTAGCTTACCATGGAATTTGCTCATTCTTGAGTGTGTTTGTGGTTTCAAAGAAGAATTCTTCAGATCTAGCTCTCCGTTGGTATTAAGAGGTTCTTTCATATCGATGTCATCTTTAACAGGATTCTCATGTCTTGCCATTTTTACTGTCTCCAACAGGTATCTGCCTTAGCCTTAAAAAATACTCATTGCTGAAATATTTTCATTTTCTGAAAGAAAAATGCCTAGAATAACTACCACATACAATTTATTTATTTTTCATAGTTTTATACTGCTCTCACTTCAAGGAATTCATGGTGGTATAAATAGTTCCTCCTCTCCTTCTGCCTTCACAACAACCCTGGAAGCGGGTGAGGTGAAGATAGTGATTGGCTCATGGTCACCAAGGAAGTTTCATGTGAATAGGGATTTGAGATTAAAACTTCCAGATCTAGCCCAACTTCCAAACCACCACACACAATTTACTGTATTTAGTGATGAAATCTTACCCAGAATTAAGACATTTATGTATTGCGTGCGTGTGCATTTAAACACAATTTCTTAGAACAACAAATGAGACATATATCCGGTTGGATATCTGGAAAAAATTCCTGACGGTGAGGGCAGTTCAGCAGTGGAACAGATTGCCAAGGGAGGTGGTGGATTCTCCCTCACTAGGGGTCTTCAAGCAGAGGCTCAATGAGCACCTGTTGGGGATGCTCTAGGAGGATTTCCTGCTGCAGGCAGGGAGATGGACTAGATGACCTACTAGGTCCCTTCCAATTCTATGATCCTATGATTCTATATGCAATACTGAAACCTGACCTCCTAAGAAAATTGATAAGAAACAGTTTTCCTATCAAAATAGAAAGCAGCTATGTGATGCTATAACATGCCTAATAGTCTTCAGTTCTGAGAATCTACTAGTAACATTGATCTAGAGTAAAACCTTAGATGGAGAATAATTTGGATTGAGAGTGTTTTGCAAGACAAGCAAACATTTCTATTAAAAATTTTGACTTGATATACAAGCAAAAAATAGTACAGGCTGGGATACGGCCAGTCTCGGCACTCTGCCAGCAACTCCTCAGCGTCTCCTGAGAAACCTGGCCTTGCATGTCTACTCTAAAGTAAGCTCTATTATAATCAGTGGGGCTCACGCCTGTGTAAGAGGGGCAGATTGCAGCCTGAGAGACTAAGGGCGAAATCCAGAGTAACTATGGGGAGTCCTTGCTCCTGTGTAAGAACAATTTACTCTTGATTGCAATATGAATTTCCCATAGGTTTTCACTAGTTGGTGCAGTAACTACAGGTGCATGTAATGTCTCTTACCTGCTCACATGGTTACTCTGGATTGTAGGGCATGGCCGCAATCCTAAAGACACTTTCCTAGGAGTAAGATCCAATGATCACGATAGGAATTACTTCTGAGTAGACATGGTTAGGATTGTGCTCGAAGTGCAGGTTATATTTTTCTTTGTTTTGTATTTTTTATTATTCTGCATTATATTATAGTATTGTAATCATTTTTATATGAATAGTAGCAAAATGTGCTGTTGCAGGAGTAAAATACTCCTCCCATGCACCATTCACCCAGTGTCCCCATTCCCCATGCGCACCAACCCCCCCCCCCCCCCAAGCACATCAACCAGTGGGCACCAAACTGACTGGATGTTGATCAGTCAGTCTTCAATGTTAAGTTTTAGGACAAAAACCCACTGCACCCCTTTTCAACACCTTAAGGGTTGGAATTTCCTAAAAATTGTTCTTAGTGGGTGCCTCCATCATGGAAGGAACACCCTCCCCAAATTTCACCCTTCTAGGCCTGGCGGTTTTGGCTGGCCATTGATGATACTTTCCATTGAGAATCCCTGACTGAGGGACGCTCTGCCCCAACCCCTGGACAGAGAAGCATGAAATTTAGGGAGGGCATTTCCTTCTGTGACATCAACACCCACCAAGAACCGGATGTTGAAAAATTTAACCTTTAAGGGGCTGAAAAGAGGTGCACCGTATTTTTGTCCTGTACTCAACAATGAAGACTGACTGATCAACATCCAGCCTATTTGATGCACTGGGAAAGAGGGCTCACTTGGGGTGACGTTGAGCATGGGGGGGGGGTTGCTAACCCCTGCTAAATGGATAAGAGGCACTCTTTAAAGTGGGTGTTCTCCTTTATTTAGCAGGGGGAGAGTAACTGGCCCTACACACCCCAGCAATATCTGTTCAAGTGGCTTCTGCTAGTGTTCTTTTTGCATTTTAGATTGTGAGCCCTTTTGGGACAGGGACCCATCAGCTACTAACAGCTATTAGCTATTTTTTCATTTTCTTTGTAAACCGCTGTGCGAAATTTTTAGTTGAAAAGCAGTGTATAAATACTGTAGATAGACAGAAAGACAGCTATGTTGAGCATGGGTGGACATTGCGCATCAATGCGGGCTGATGTGCATCAATGCGGGCTGATGCACATGGGGGCTAATGCACATGGGGGACGTTGTGCAATGGGGGTATTTTTAAAGCATGGATTTAAAGGGGGTCTTTATCACATGGATTTAAAGGGGGTCTTCATCAAACTCTCCCTCCTTCTTCCCTGTTTGGTTGCTGTAGTGGTGGGCTATTTTTTGCCATTCTCCTGTTAACCTCTGTACATTCAACATTACCCAGAATTCTTGGGGTTTTTTCTCTTACTGCCACAAGGGGTCACCATTTTCAAACTTATGGAGCTCCAGACACCTATTTGTTTTATCCAGGTCTTCTGAGCTGCTCCTGCTTCAGAGCCTATCAATGTGAGTTGCCCCTAGGTGGAAAATCAATGATTTGGGGCCTTAAGTGCTCTATTTCAGCATTTCCCAATGAGCGGTGTGAGTGTGAAACCACTTCATGTGGTCCAACTATTTGAAGTACCAAAAGAAAGAACTGGCATTGACATCAATATTAGTTATTTCTGAGTCCTGATATGGTGTGACAAATCCTAGTAAGAGACACAGGGAGAGGCATGCTAAAGCATGCTTTGGAGACCTGTGTGCCGATCTGAGTCTCCTACCACTGCTGAGTCATGTTCCTGATCTTTCTACCAGGCAACAAGGGTTCAAGGGTCCTGCAAGTACCACTAGACGCCACATCTAGTACCACTGATGGTACCTGTACCACAACTCCATTTCCTTTTGCACTACCACCATCCATCTTCTAGCTCAGGATTAAATGAATCTGGACAAGCACCAAAGTGCTTCTATTCAGTCATGGAGAAAACTATTTTAAAACAATAGATTTATAACCAGTCGCTTCTTTCCACATTAACAATGACATGAAATTGATGCGGCTGCAAAATGAAACGTCCAGCAGTGGAATAGCTAGAGAGGGTGAAGAACACCAAAGCCGCCATCCTAAGCTCAGCGTAGGCAGGCATAAGTCCTGGTGCAAGTCCTGTGCTGAGCTGGGGTAACGCAAAAGTGCCATAAGGTCCTTTTCCCCACTCCTGAGGGGGTTAGGCCAGTTCACAGCATACGCCAACCTCCCCGCACCCCGTAGAAGGATATGCCGTGTGAGTCAGGCTGGCCTACACTGATTAGGATTGCAGGGAGCCTAAACACAGCAGGAAAGAGGCTCTTTCGCCTCCCATTTGGGGTATTTCAGACGGGGTAAAACAGGCATTTGTCTCCGAAGGGAAAGGGCCGCTTGAGCGTTCCTACAAAAAGTCAGTGCTTTGCATTCTAGAGGGATTCTAGAGGCCTGAACAGAACCTGGGTTCACAGAGGACTCCCTGCCTGCCTGCAGCTTCAGGACAGGAGCCTCCCACCCCACACATGCTACACACAACACAACCCCACCCCTCCTGCTCCACCACCAGCTGCGCCATCTTCAGCGAGAAAGGCCCGGCTACGCAGCGGAAGACGCTCCTGCCACACGTGGGCACAGGGTGGCGGTGCCCAGGCTTCCGCGAACAGAAAGGGCTGCTCAGAGAAGACATGCCCTCCAGCCGCTAAGCGACGCTCACGCCTTTCCCGCTACCGGATGAACTGAGGAAACAGCGAAGCACCACCACAGCTGACTGACTGACTGACACGGCGAAGGAGACGCCCACCTTGCACCGGGCCCCTGACAAGAAGTGAAGGAGGGGCGGGTGGACAAGACCTCAACCCCAACCCCTACCCCTCCCGACACATGGGGAGCCCCCTCAACACCCAGCCTTTCAGCTGAGCCCCCCCCACTCCTCTCATCCGCCACCCCTTCAGCTGAGCCCCCTCCCCCACTCCTCTCATCCGCCACCCCTTCAGCTGAGCCCCCCTCCCCCACTCCTCTCATCCGCCACCCCTTCAGCTGAGCCCCCCTCCCCCACTCCTCTCATCCGCCACCCCTTCAGCTGAGCCCCCTCCCCCACTCCTCTCATCCGCCACCCCTTCAGCTGAGCCCCCTCCCCCACTCCTCTCATCCGCCACCCCTTCAGCTGAGCCCCCCTCCCCCACTCCTCTCATCCGCCACCCCTTCAGCTGAGCCCCCTCCCCCACTCCTCTCATCCGCCACCCCTTCAGCTGAGCCCCCTCCCCCACTCCTCTCATCTGCCACCCCTTCAGCTGAGCCCCCTCCCCCACTCCTCTCATCCGCCACCCCTTCAGCTGAGCCCCCCCCACTCCTCTCATCCGCCACCCCTTCAGCTGAGCCCCCTCCCCCACTCCTCTCATCCGCCACCCCTTCAGCTGAGCCCCCCCCACTCCTCTCATCCGCCACCCCTTCAGCTGAGCCCCCCTCCCCCACTCCTCTCATCCGCCACCCCTTCAGCTGAGCCCCCCTCCCCCACTCCTCTCATCCGCCACCCCTTCAGCTGAGCCCCCCTCCCCCACTCCTCTCATCCGCCACCCCTTCAGCTGAGCCCCCTCCCCCACTCCTCTCATCCGCCACCCCTTCAGCTGAGCCCCCCTCCCCCACTCCTCCCCTCAACTCTCCCTCCCTTCACCTGGAGAGCCCCACCGTCCGTCGGAGAGCCCTCTCCCCGGCTGCGAACGCGGCTTCAAGTCACCGTCCCCCTCCCCCTCCCCCTCCCCTCGCAGTGCCCATCATTCATTACCAGCGTGCTTCGTCCTCCTCAGGGCTGCTTCTACCCTGTCCTGCCTCAGCAACTTTCAGCGAAGTCGCTGGCTGCTCACAGCACAGCTGAAAGCCCTGCTGGGGCACCGCTGTTTTTTGGTGTCGTGTTCCTGGTCTTGCTGCCGGTTGCAGGGGTTCCACAGGTACACGAAACACCACCTCAAGTACTAGCGTTACTCCGTTTTACTGTTTACTGCATCCTTTCCTTTTAAACAACCACCATCCATCATCAAGCTCAGGACAAAATGAATCTGAGAAAGTTAACTTTCATCCCCAACCGTCACCCCAAGCCCCTCCTTCCCTGCCGAACTGGGCACTCGTCAGCCCTCCCCACAGATGCTCCGACCTCAGACTCCTCGGCCCTGTCCGGTCTCTGCTACTTTCAAGGAAGGGCTGTGGAGAAGGCCGTTCTGAGACGCAAGTCAGACGAATGGATGGACGCCTCAAGAACCCTCTGCTGCACAGCGCCTCTTAGGAAGTCTACAGGCCCTGGAGGCTCCTCCCTGAACTGGCCTCCACCTATCAGAGGCCTATGGCAGGAGACTGAGAGGCCGATGGCAACAGACCCAGAGGCCTCAACGATATGGGAGAATTATTAAAATTAATAATTATAGATGAATCCAATTGATGTCTCAGTCTCACTAGGGCAAAATATTAGAGTAACTTTCCAGTGTGCCAAAAAGAACCAAAGATTTGTCAAGCTTCTGTATGACTACATGGTTTGAAAGGAAGCTCTGGGCCAAGCTAACCTGCCGCCCCCACTCATAGGAATGCAAATGGATGTAACTCTTTAAAATACAAAGTGTGATAGCAAGAGGCCAAGGAAATAGCCTTGTGGTAAGAACACAAAAAACATAGCAAGATACAGGGCCGAAGAGGTGCCAACTTGTCCGAACAAAAAGATCTGTTTAGAAGCCTCAGAAAGGTGTAAAACATCCAAACCCTCTTTTAAGTGACAGATTAATTAGCAAATCAGGTTGTTAGGATGTATGAATGGTGTAAATAGAATACAGCCGATGGTTAACTCTCTTAACGATGTTCTAGAAGGTGCTGTAATTTGGGTATAAAAAGCTTAGTTTTTCCTTGCTCGGGGCTCTCATCCTTTGCAATGGTCATGTGTGGCCTAGCTTGCTGGCTGCAGGAGCAAAGCCGGATGGGAGACATGAATAAATCCATAATCCATTCTTTGCACATTTCTGGACTTGTGTTTCTTTGGTCTCAATTTTTGCAACATTTTTGGTGCCCCGTGTGAGGCGAAGGATTGAGACCCTTGAATACACAAGTAGGAGTTGGGCCTCGCTTAGCACGCATGGCGGGAGGCTCCCAGACGCAGATTCCTGGACCTTGAATCTCTAGGTGCCTCCAACCGTTTTTGTTGGAAGAGAAGGGGGGTGCCGGGTTCTGCTGAGGGGGAGCCCACCAGCCTGCTAACCAGCCAGAAGGCAAAGACCAGAGAAAAGGGGGGAAATGGATCCAGATCCTGCTTCAAGCTGCTACACAGAAGACAGGCAAGTATAGCTAAAACTGCATTGCATTACGCATATGTAAATAGAAGGCATATTCAATATATATTAGGATAAGTTAAGAGTAGGTTAGAAAGTCCTCAGTGGGTTCCGCGGCGACGGCTGCTGGAGGACTGAGGCGCCCAGGACAACACACTGGTAGGGTTAGTAAGCTGACCAGGCACACGAGAGTGCACTGGTGGGGTTAGTGAACTAGGCACACAAAGAGGGCGGCCTGGGATGACACACTAGCAAGAGCTTTAGCTCCCAGTGGCGAAGGGGGGTGCCGGGAAGGACACACTAGCAAGAGCGATAGCTCCCAGTGGACTGAGCTGTTCCACTAGGTGAAGAAAGGGCTCCTATTGGACCTTCTTGGATACCAAGAAGGAGGGACCCTCCTGTGAGGGAGGAAAGGAGGGTGAGGCTAGCCCTCCAGGGTACCAGTGGAACACCTGGACCCTTTGGATCAGGGCCTGAAGGCAGACGGCCTGGGCCAGGGCGGGGAGGAAGCCCCGCGGGAGGAACGGGTGACCTGAGGTGGTCAGACCTCAGAAGACGGAGACAAGCGGCTTCATGGGTTGGGAAAAGTACGGATAGCCCCTGGAGAGTCTGAATCCAGGAGGGGGTGGAGGCGACTGAGCCTGCCCCATTGCAGGGAATTTTAAAAGTTACAGTTTAATTTTGTATTTGTATTTGTATTGCCTGTCATTGCTTGCATTGCATTATTGGATTTATTTATTGTTTCCTATGAGAAAGCAGTTTTAAAAGGTGAGAATAAGTTCATGACTAACTGCACAATTTACTGACCGAGCAAGAACAACATCCTGTGTGTGTGTGTGGGCCCTAAAAACTTCTGCTCTGGACCCAAGCCCCTTTCATTTATCTGTCTTAACTAAGAGAGTAAAAATAAAAAAAGCAGTGTGATTATTCTGTATGTAGTTAAGTTTAATGTCTGGGGAATTTGCTTAAAGGATTTTAATGGATGTAAGCCTGTGTCCCTGATGCAGTATGATCTGCTCCAGGAGGTGGGCAAAAAAGAAAGCTCCTCAAAGAACAAACAATTCTGGGGATTGTAGTTTTGTAAACAGTTCACGGTGATTGTGCCTAGAAAAGTCTGCTTGCAAAAATTCTCAGTCCTGGTGCTTTGCCTTGCTAAAATGTCTGTGTTTTTGGCTGTGGAGAGTAGAAGGTTCAAGGTCTTTACAAAGAAGCAAAAAGTAGTTGAAGTTTGGTTAGAGCCAGAGTAAGAGAAAAAGTAGAAGTCTGCAGAGTGATTACAAAGAGTTAGACTCAATGTCTGTGAGTGTAAATAAGGTCTTTGAAGCGAAGCCAGTAGCCCCTTTTTCCTTTGGGCTCACTGCCTAGTTCCTGAAGTAGTGAAGAGGAGTGTGAATTCAATGTATAAGTGTATGTGCTTGTAAAGTGTCTCACACATGGTGCCTCTGAGCAAGTGCAGAGTAAGGTCCAAAATCACTAAACTTATAGGTTGTGAGGGTGAAAATACAAGGTGCTTCTAAGGATGTGCAGAGTGTGTGAGGGAGCGTGAATCACAAAGGGGTAGTTGTACACATACTGTGGCTCTCTGTGTGTATGTGTGGATTAAATTAAATGTAATGTCAGTAAAAGTTTAAGTATGTGGTTTAGAAATGTGGCTAGTTCCAAAAAGAAAAGAGAGTTTTGGATGCTTCCTTTGTCTTCTCTAAAGGAAGAAAAAAAGAGTCATAGAACTAGAGAGCAGTGAATTAGGAGTTCCTTAGGGTTAAAAAAAATGTGCAAGGTATAAATCAGGTTCTAAGAACTGTGTGAGTCAGTGTGAAGTTGTGTAGTAGGATCTGGCTGGTCTCTGGGGCTTACTCCTGAGTAGATATGGTTAAGATTGTGCCCTTAAAAAGGAAGTTTCACAAGCATGTTTAGATTGTAAACAGGAGCCTGGCAGAGCAGGATTAATGCTTATTAAGAAAAAATGTAAGTAATGTGCAATATAGTTAGGGCGATTTGCCCGAGGCCCTGTGTGCTTTGCACAAAAGGGGGGGGGGGCCACGGCAATTGTGGAGTTGGGGCCCTCAGAGGCACACAGAAAAAGAAAAGTCTTGCCAGAAGTGGAGTTTGAGCAGTGTGTTTAAAGTTGATGTGTACATTGTCCCATGGGATGTGTGAAAATCTGGTGCATGTGTTCTGATTCTGTGTATATAGTGTTGTGGCAATAAAAAGTGACCAGCAGCCATCCCCAGGGTAAAAGTATGGGTATGTGTGGCACATAAAATAAATGTGTTAAGAAGTTAAAAAAAATGCTCTTTTTGGTGAGTGTCCCTTATTGTTTGGCAGATTAAAAATTAGCTGGCGGTGTACATCCCAGCATAAGCAAATTCTAAGTGGTTTGTGCTGTTCATTTTCTTGCAAATAAAACTCTGGCTGTTTATGTGTGTGCCCAGTGTTTTCTCCAGTGTCTGATATAGTGAAGGAATCAAAAAGGAGTAAAGGCACCTAAAGCTACATCCTGGTTCATTGAAGCCAAGGTGTATGTTTGATATTAGATGGTCTTATACCTTGTGTTTCTGTTTGCAAGAGGGTTCTATAGAATTGTGTTTATTAAAAAAAACACAGAAAGGTGCTCTGATAATAAGCTATTTAGATTGTTGCATGTAAAAAAGTTGTGTTGGGCCTGGTTTATTCATAGCGTTCAAAATTAAATGTTTAAAGTTGTGAGAACTTTTGCATCATAAAATATTTCTGTAGAGTCCGTAAAAAAAAAAAATAAGGCATGAGTTCATTTTGTTTGTATTGCTTGTTATCAAAGAACCAAGGCAGACTGCCAAGGTGCATTCCACAAAAAAGACATCTCGTGCACCAAGACCGGTATGCCTGGTCTGGCTATAGCGAATAGAGGCAAGTAAAAAAATATTTCCATACAGAGTGCTACTCTGTGCTACTAGTATTGTTTATTGGATTCTTTGTTGCTTTGGACCATGGAATGTTTATCTGACAACTCTTAATGGATTATGTTTTGCACTGGAATGAAAATATATATTTTTCTACATGAATGTCTGCTGTTTGTTGCATTAACAACCAATACTGGGATGACTAGCTTATAAGTATACTGACAACTTTTACATATATGCTGCAATTCTATATCCTATATTACATGTATGCTACAATTCAGTGGAACTTACTTCTGAGGAGACACTAATAGGATTACACTGATAATTTAATATTATGGGGGAGCCTGGGGTGGGAGTAATAGGATGGGGTGGGGGAAACTATCAGGTGCGGGAAAAGGGGTGGAGCAAAAGGTTTGGGGAGGCAGAAGATGCATTGTCCTGCCTGCCTGCCTTCCAAGCCTACCCCTGTGGGAAGGAGGGGAGGGGAGCGTTCTTGAGGCTCCTTCTCAGGTGGATATGATCCCCTCTCCTTAGTATCCCTTCTAGCCTCTTCAGTTTCCAGCAGGAAAACTCCCCTGCCTGGGTCAGCAGAGGGAAAGAGGGAGAAAAGGCAGCGCTGCACACTCTCTGCCACTACTAGCACCCAGAGCCAGATCAGGAGGAAGGGAAAAGGCCTGAAGCGTTCTGAGTGCCAGGAGGCAGGTAGGGGGAGGAGCCAGGCAGCCCAGACCAGCTTTGTGGCGACCGCCCAGGGCAGTGCGCAGAGAAGCACACGAAATTTGAAAATGGTTATTGCCACAAAGCCACTTTTTCCAATGGTGGTGGCCAGCTTTGCAGGAGGGCTGCATCCACCCTTGTCCTGGGCTGCATGCAGCCCGCAGGCCGCGTGTTGAACACCCCTGACCAACATGAAGGTGACAGGTTTTGACCTACCTCACCAGCATTGGTCAACTCCATACCCAGCATGATGTCTGCAAGGACTCACTGTTTAAGTGGGGTCTTGTATCTACCCCTCAGTGGGTAACTGAGCAACAGTAGTGCTACTTGACAAAATATTCATCACATTGTATCCGAGTGTCCATCAAGAAGTTATAACGCCCCAATGTCTGATTTTTTTCAATACAGACCACTCTATCCTTGAATGGCTGGATGAACTGGACATTAACATCTGATTTACCATAAGTCCGTGTATTTGCCAGATGCTAAATAAATAAATAAATAAATAAGCAAAGAAACAATAGTGTTTCACTTTGAATGTAAAAACATGTGCTGAGAGCCAATAAGTATGTGGACTGAAAGCATTCTGAAAAACAAAAGGTGTCAATTTTGTTGTACTGTACTTGTTGTACTGTACTTGGAAGTAAGTACTCCAGATGCAATATATATATAATATATATAATAAAATATATCTAATAATGAAAAATATGTTCAGCTAAAAGCCATTCATACTTACTTCATCTGGATTGTCAATGCCAACCAAAGGCAAGAACGTCTTCTTGAACTCACTGATGCTCTGCAGCCCTTCCCACTCAAGTCAAATTCCATGAGGATTTCCATCATCCTAGGCCTATCTGCCAATAAGTGTTGAAATTTGTAAGTGAGCGAGGTAAGTGAACTCCAGTTTTTGGTGGTCTGTAAACTCCAGTTTTTGAGTTATTATAGAAGTTGAAATCAACTCCTTCCATTCTGTTATTCATGTGATTCTACAAGATGATACTTTAGGAGATCCAGCTCAATAAAAGCAGTTCTGAGAAGATTCCAGGAACATAGATCAATCTGAAAAAAGACAAGAGAAATGCTTTGAGTTTATGTGTAGAGATAACAGCGTTCTTTTTTGCTGTTTCAAATTCTTCTCCAGGAGTTAGGTTTAATTATAGCTTTTGGTGGAAGACATTGAGTGGAACACAATTTATGATTTTAAGTTCTAATTTATGGATGTTTCTAGTAACAGCTGTAATGATTTCAATATAATTTTGTTACCATTCAAATACACTGTATAATACAATTTTGTTTATATGTGTGCACTAGGGCTCTTTAGTTTTGACTTGCAAATCAGACCACGAATGTGGTTTTCATTCAGTAAAAGTTGAGAATATGTAGTTTGGAGAATAAGTGGTATCTTTATGTGGTTTGCTTATCTCTCATAAAAACTTTCAAAATAAATGTCTTGAGACATTAATTAGCACAACCACAGAACCAAAGGGTGAAGAGAAGGGCTTGATTGAGATATTGAAAAATACCAAGTAATGGTAGTTAGAAAAACTAAAAAAAACTGCCAAAATCCTGTCCAATGGTTATAAAAGAGCAAACTCTGCAGCTCCATTTGCCAGGCTCTACTTAGGCTGAAATCCTAACCACACTTTCCTGTGGTGGCATAAGTACATACGTACTATTAAGTACTATTGAACACAAAGGGAGTTATTTCTGAATGGACATGCTTAGGCTTGTACTGTTAGAGTTTTAAATGGGAAATTTTGAACAGGAAATGGCAGGGGAAAATGCCTTCCACTTATGGAGCCTAGGGGGTGGGCCTAGCTATAAGATGATTGAGGCCTGGGTCTCCAAACTTTTAAGTGCTATGGCCACATGACAGCCACTCTGTATACTGGTATTTTGTACATTTTTGTGGGCAAAAAAAAAATCAGTTTTATAAATGAATGAATAAGTTTTATTTGTTTTTTGTAATAGGATTAAGAACAAAGAGAAATGTGACAATTACAAAGTAATAGTGCCATGGTTAAAAATGAAGATATATAATGAATAAAAATGTCAAACATAAGCAAATGCTCTAACAAAAGTCAAACAAGTTGCTGAGTGTAGATCCTAACTATGTCTACTCAAAAGTATGCCTCATGTTCACTGGGTCTTACTCCCAGGAAAGTGTCTTTAGGATTGCAGCCTTAGGCTGCAATCCTAAAGACACTTTCCTGGGAGTAAGAAACACTGAACACAATGGGGCTTACTTTTGTGTAGATATAGTTAGGATTGTGCTCTTTGACTGCAATACTATGATAGTCTATTAAGAAACAAGTTCCATTGTCTCAAAATGGGATTTCAAGAAAGTGTGCACAGAATTGCACCCTGAAAGCCCAATACTATGCTGCTGGCTCTTTGTAATTAGTCACAAAGTGAGGACACATTTGCAACTCTCTAGTCCAGCACAGTGGTTGATGTGCTACCAAAGCACTCCATTAGAATTCATTTATTTAATCAATTTAGTCCCTTCCTTTTTCAGCCAAAGGGTGGCTCAAGGTGGCTAACAGTACTAGCAGGAAAAATATTCAGAATAAATGCGCTTATAATAAATAAATACAGAATTGCGCTTTCATACAAGTTATAGTACTAGAACCATTTCTTCCCATTCCTGTTTCATCATTTGTAACTCCCCAAATTGTAACGATGCAGAAGATGCAGTTTCAGCCAGGGAGCCCCTTCTGAGAATGACAATCTAAGAACCCCCACCCGCACCCCGAAGGTTGGGAAGCCAGAACACACAGCCAGAACAGAAAGTGTCATCGCTATAATGCCAGACTTCTTTGTCTATTTGGAAGTAAGCCCCACTGTGTTCAATGAGGCTTACTTCCAGGAAAGCGGCCTGAATGCCCCATTCCAAGATGGTATAACCCAGCTTTTTGCCACTCCTCTGAAATGAAGTCACAATCCCCACTTTGAGAATCATCCATGTATAACTCTTCAACTTATTCTGTTATCAAACATGCTTGTGCCAATTCTGTACCTTGTTCTATAACCCATTCATTGAACAATACAGTGACAAGACAAAGGCTACTTTCACAGGTTTTTCAGTTCTTTAAACTGAAAACCAAAATTGCCTAAAAAGCTGATAGTGTACGGAAAGTGTCAGAAGGGGGTAGTAGTGATCCACCCCCACACCTGAATGACCTCTCTATCTGTCCCCTCAGTGACCATTGCAGGAGGCTTGGACTTTTTCCTCTTTCTCTTTCTCTCTCTCCTGGTGTGAGCACATGGCTCAGCCACCATCCCCAAACCCTCATGCAAGGAAGAGCAGCAACCTAGGGCCCTTGTCCACTTAAGTAGTAGGAACTCTGGTAATGACCAGATGCTGCAAATATGAACCATCATGAATCATGAGTAAACCTGTTCCAAAGTTTGATTCTGGTCTGGTCTTTAGGCCTATATCCTAAAGTGAAATTAAGCCCCTTGCTCCAGAGCAGTTAAGATGACTTTCCATAAGATAACACTAGAGGGTGACATAACTGTGTGGACCCGTAACTGCTGTGGATTTTGCCCATAGACTTGTTTTTTACATGCACCTAAACAGTCAGGGTGGAGGGAAAGGCTTCTGAACCACAGAAGTGGATGCTCTGTTGTTGTAACTCTGCTGGGTTGATTCACCTTCCAACAGATAGACTTTAAAATTCTCCAACAGATAGGACTTTTCCACTCATATGAAGTATAGGACTTTCCCACTCATATGAAGTTCAACAGACTTAAATGTTGTTTGTGGCATCACTTGTAAAAACACCCAGAATGTGATGATTCAACACTTTAGACATGGGCTGTAGTCCCAATCACATTACCCACCCCCAAAAAAATTTATTTCTGTGTAAACAACATTATGATTGCACTGCAACAGGTTTGTATGTGGCATTATCATTCCTAAGCAAAATCATATGGTGCTTCTGGAATTATGTAGACAATTGCCATATGCAGTCTTTTTTTCTAGAAATAAAGGTGGGGGTACCCAATGTGATGTTATTTGTAATCATAGGCATATCTGTTCAGAGGCCATAAAGGTGCCTCCATAAAGGTGGTGGAACTCACACAGAGGTGCTGCTACTCAGTGCCAGTGAGTACCCCCTCCAAAAGAGTCCTGGCCATATACAATATCAGCAAAATTGCAAACTGACCAATTTAGGCCAGCACAACTCACCCATCATCTTATTTCTGTGGTGGCATGGAGAGGCCAGAGTATGTCTGTGCACAAGCCTAACCCCCCTGCCTTACTGCACTTTTGCAACACCCCAGGCCAGCACAGGACTTGTGCTGAACTAACTAGAGGTCTGGATTACAGCCAAAGTCATTGTTGCGCATAATGTGTTTAAAGGAGAGGGGATTAAGGGAACCAGTCCTCCTCACAAGGATCTCTTCTGTTGTGGGTGTATGTGTTTGCATGCTCATGTGTTCTCCTTTCCTCTTCTCACCCCTCTTCTTCCCATACACTTCAGAACCAAAGCACAGAAGAAGGCATGCGGATCTGGCTCGTCTCTTCACACCAGTAATTTTCAAACACTTTCACCTCACAGCACACTGACAAGGCACACAATTGTCAAAGCACAGTATCAAGGTGTTTACAACTGACAACACACACCATGCTGCCAGTGGGGGCTCACATCCCCTCACTGGCCCTTACTAATGAATGACCTTCCCCCAAATTCTTGTGGAACACTTGTGAACCACTCAAGCCACCCCAATGTATATGGTTGCCATAATTCTCTTCTACAAAACCGGGACAGGACCCTCTGTCCCATTTGCCAGTATGTGAACACAATCCCCCAAAATTGGGACTGTCCCTGTTTTTTTATGACATATGGTAATGCTGCCAATGTAGCATGGCACAGTGGTTCAAAATGGCTGCTCTACACACATAAACTGTTATAAAAACATAAAGGGAGGAGAGAAAGGAACATTACAGTAGCTCTTGAGCCATTCTAGCCTCTAAGACGGTGGATGCCAGGCTATTAATAACAGATTTCACTAATATTAGACAGTGAATAAGGTTGAAGCCTCACACATCTTGAACTGCAAAAAACAAACAAACAAAAAACACCTTCTTACTCAACACTGCCACACAGAATTACACAATTTCCAGAGCAGCCATTTGATGGAGAAAGTTTTGGAAGAACACTGCCAAAATGGATGATTTGTGCTTCGCACCCTTCCGAGTGTCAGCAAGCTGCCAAAGAGGCAGAATGGGAAAATAGTTATTGCTTTTAATCCTGTGCCTCTTTGTGACATCAGGTAATCTTTCACTCTTTCCTAAAGGAGAAGGTATGCAGAGACAAGAAGGGACATGTAAAAAGGGATGAAAGATAATGGCAGAGGAGCTAATAAAATGGGACATGAAGGGATCAGTGACGCAGCAAGGAAGTACCCCAAAGGTGGTGACATTTCAGGTCTTTTTAGCTTATTTAAAAGCAATTTTAAAGTTTACCTTACATTTACTTTAACTTAAGTTTAAATTGAAAAGTATATTTAAGTTTCAAGTACTTTTAATAGTTTTAACAAATGATAATGCCAACCTCCTGCTTTGTTATGCCCACTTCATGTGTATCTCAATTCTCAAACCCTCTTGGCCTTTTTACTACTCCCAGGAAACTCAATGGAATCTAAACTCAGAAGTCAGCATCATCACTTGTTAAAAATTAAAGTACCTGAAACATAATGAAAAGGCAGGAGATGGAGGAAAATGCCCATGACCATGTTCAATGAAGGACAGAGTGCCTCTACCTTTAAGAATTGCATAGAGGAGGGAATTTAAGCAGGTTTAACTCAACCCAGAAGTTAAACATAGAAGGATTTTAAAAGCAACACCTGCCTAAATTCCCCCTTCTATACAGTTCTTAGAGGTAGAGGCTCTCTATCTTCCATTACATATGGTCACTCTGCCTATGCTAGTTTAGCCTTAAATTAAAAAATGGGAAGAGGGTTACACTACAATAAACTTCAAGTCATCCTAAATTGTACACCAAATTCCTGGAATATAATGGGGCACAAGCTCAATCCAACTATGCATTTTTACAAGTCATTATGATCTGGACTGATTTGTAAATGGAAATATTGGGTCGCATATGGTCATAAAGGAACACTCCAATAACCAGGAAGGCAGTATATAAATACCTACTGTAATTTGTTGTTGGTGTAGTTACATAAATTTAAAAAAATTGATATATTAGTGACAGAACTCATATGAATGTATAGATTTCACTGAGCTTGTATGGAAGTGCCAAAAATTTAGGGAGTCTAGAGTACCATCTGGCCTAGTGACACACTGCCATAGGGTACCATGCATTTTTTGTTTTTTCGCTTTTTGGCTAGGTACAAAGAAGATATTTCACTCATTTTTTAAAATAGCATTCTGTGGTAAAATACACATCTAATCGTATAGCATGATGGGGTTATTCCTAACCATTGCAATTTTAGCACATCGCACCTCTAGGCACTTCACCTCCCATGCAATGTCACTGTGCAAGACATGTGAAAATTCTATATAAATGGGATAATTTACAACTGCAATAACTGGAGGTAAAAAATTTTATAGCTCAACACAAGTTATTCAAGCCTATAAAGCAGCCATTTTGTGGCGTGAATGTTCGTTAGTAGGTCCATTGGGGGAATGTGAGCCCCCACCAACAGTTCAAAGCAATTACCAATTGCCTTGTCAACTGTCAAAAAACTGATGATGTACCTTGACAATTTTAGGCTGCATACTGACGTGCACTTGGGCCAACCTATCTAGCACTGGGCTGGCGTAAAATGATTTATGCCAATCTAGCTGCACTAGAAAAGCCCTGTACAGCAATAAGTTAACTTATGCTGGCACAAGGCAGATGGCCTAGCAGGGCTAGCGTCGGCAGCTCAGCAGGGCATGTTGAGGGTATGTTGAGCATTGCCTGTAACAGTGAAGTTAGGCTGTACCCAGAGCCAGTTTTCAGTGCAGAAATGCTCCTTCCCAGCTCTTCAAAGATAGACCACCTCAGGAGCAGGAATAAATCTGAGTAGACCAGTTGGGGTCCAAGAGTAAGAATGGCAGTGTTGACAAAAACACTGAGTTCTTGGCCAGCCTAATTGCAACCCCTGCCTTTAAACCTAAGATACAGCACAACTCCAGTAGGCCACTCCAACAATCCCCTTGTATCCACCCACAGGTACTGCTGTACTGCATTCTCATGCTACAGATAAAAAAACTGAATGGCATATAAGGGGTGTTCTGCTATCTAAAGCTATGTAATGTATTGTTCTTCAAACCTTCCTTTCCTCATTCAAAGGATACCAGAATTTAGTCTGGAACACTTCGCTGCTCAGATAAATGGGGGGCACAACTGACATTGGTGTGAAAATGGGGTTTTGTTTTCTGTGGAGAGAAACTGCAATGTGTGATTGTGCCACGGAGATGGAGAAGTTATAGCAACACAATTACAACAATTGAAAAAGATGAAGCAAGGGCAGGCAAAAAGTGGCTTTGGAAAACGAGGATCCTGCTCTTTCAAATGACATAATGACATAATGGGGTACCGTACTGCATACCATTGCAAAGTTCCAAAATGAAGCCATGATGTAGGACAATGAAGCCAAAATGGAGGACACCCAGAAAGGAGGCTAAAAATCCAGGAATTTATGGTCATATGGTCAGCCCCTGTGGCAAGGAGGATCACTTTAAAAAGGGATTGGAAAAGTTTCTGGAGTAAAGGTCCATCTCAAGCTACATCCTCTTTAGCTTAAGTGTACATTACCTCAGGAGAAAGCATCAGGATGCTGGTCTCTTATATTCGGTGGGCCACTGTGAGATACAGGAAGCTGCATTAGACTGGCACTTCATATGCTCTTAAAACATAAAGGCAGGGAACCCCCCTCCACAAAATATAGGACATATAGGAAATATGTCCAAATATTAGCAACACTCATCTCTTTTAGTGTTATTTGAAACACTCATTTAATAAGCAATATGGTTTAATTGAAACACTGTATTGCTTATTAAATTTAAATCTATATTATAGTAGCCACAGAAACTTTATTGGCATTTAAAAGACAGGGCATAAAACAGAGTCGAGAACATAGAATAAAACAGATAAAATCATGCTTCCACAAGCAATAGAGGTAGAGAACTCATTAGGACAGTCCATTCTTTTTAGATCACATAACAACGATCAATAACCTTTATGGCATTTGAGGATGTACAAAAGAAACAATATGATGAAAAATGCAGACGACTTAAAAAGAAAAACACAATAGAGCTAATAGGGAGAATACTAGGTCTTTGGTCTGGCCTTAGAGACTGCTGATAGAAATTCCGCTACCAAATTAGTGCTAGAAGGGGAGTAATCGCTGAGAAGGATTGGGAAGGGGTCAGTGAGGGAAATGGGGAGGGTGGAAAGGAAGGAGTCAAGTAGGTTGGTCCTAAGGCTATGATGGGCAGGATACAGGAACAAGACATAGAGCACAATCCTAACCACATCTACTCAAAAGTAAGTCCCATTGTATTCAATGGGTCTTACTCCTAGGAAAGTGTCTTTAGGATTGCATCCTTAGAATCATAGAATCCTAGAGTTGGAAGGGACCTAGTAGGTCATCTAGTCCAACCCCCTGCCTGCAGCAGGAAATCCTCCTAGAGCATCCCTGACAGGTAGCTAATGGGTCCTTGTCCCAAAAGGGGTCACAATCTAAAAAGATGTCAAAGAACACCAGCAGAAGCCACTGGAGAAGACACTGCTGTGGTGAATCAGGCTTGCCCCTACACTTCACCTGCTAAATAAAAGTTGATCACCCCTGCCTAGTTCCTCTTACATAGCAGGGATCTTGCAGCATCATATAGATCAGGGGTCTCCAAACTTTTCAGTCAGGGGGCTGCATCAAATATTTGGCATGGTATTGAGGGACAGAAAAAATAAATTTTAAAGAAACATATTGGAGATAGAACTTAGATATATGAATGAATGAATGAATGAATGAATGAATGGGCTCTAAATTCTGGGATTTCTCCAAGCAGCAACACACACCACCAAAATAAAGCATATATTCAAATGGACTTCCCTCACCCCATAATCATCTTACTTGGAGCACAATCCTAACCATGTCTACTCAAAAGTAAGTCCCATTATGTTCAATGGGTCTTCCTCCCAGGAAAGTGTCTTTAGGAT
Source organism: Cryptoblepharus egeriae (assembly GCA_030015325.1). Taxonomy (NCBI): domain Eukaryota; kingdom Metazoa; phylum Chordata; class Lepidosauria; order Squamata; family Scincidae; genus Cryptoblepharus; species Cryptoblepharus egeriae. The sequence goes on from JAREYC010000002.1 coordinate 15,025,910, forward strand.
TGCAGCCTTAGAATCATAGAAAAGGTGTTTTAGAATCATGGTCCAAGGTGTCTGGTTCTATTAAACAAAACGGGCACAACCTATTCTGGCACAGAGTATTAGAGAATCTCCCTTGACGTGTTGTGGAAATCTATAATATATATAACTCATTGGTTTAAAAAAACTGTGCTGCCCACCCACTGGGAAAAGTGGCACATGGCTTTTAAATTCTTTTCCAGTTCAGAAGGCTTTAAAAAGAGGATACGTTCTGGAAAAGGAGGGCATCCGGTCATCCTGAGGTAGCCTCAATGCCTTTAAGAAGGGGCTGCACAAATTCCTAGAGGAAAGGACCGCCACAGGCTAAAGACGTGAGGGATGAGCAAGGGTCTGTGTGGATGGATGGATGGATGGATAGATAGATAGATAGATGGATAGATGGATGGATGGATGGATGGGGAGATGTAGGCCAGGGTTGTCCAACCTTTCAGTTTTAGGGCTCCTGGACCTTTAACAATGGTATAGAAAAGGGAATTTCAGCAGATGCTGCTTCTCATCTCACAGATCACAAGCTACACCTGTTGAAATTTCCTGTAGAGCCTCTGAGACTGAGGGGGCACCTGGATGCAGGTGGCAAGTGTGCCACTGAGGGATGTGTGGGGCTGCAGTGTGATACAGGAAGCTGGACCAGATGGCCCAGTGGAGGCTCTTCTGAGGCCATCACCACATCCTGTGGCAAGGAGTTCCACAGACAAAACACACACTGGTAGAGAAATGTTGTGTCTGTCCTGGCTCTGTGAACTCTCCATTCTAGTTCTGGTGTTGTGTGAGGGGCAAAAGAGCAGCTTTGCACCCCGCCCTTCTGGGGTTCCTGTTAGGGCTTGGGAGCTCCGCTCCCCCTGCTCTGAGGTGGGAAGAGAAGGTTGTGGGACTCTCTGCTGGGACAGAGACCGGCTCCTGCTTCCGTCCTGGGTGGGGCCTGTGCCGGGTTAGTGACCTGTGAGGGCGGTCCCTGAGCAGGGCTGAGAGCGGTGCCTGAGCGGTGAGGGCAGATGGGGCTGCGGCGCTGCGAGGGAGAGACTGGCTGCGAGGGACAGCCCTTCGCCGCAAGTGGCAGACGCAGGACAGGGTCGAGGCAGCCGTGGGGAGGAAGAAGCCCTGGTAATGAATGACCAGCCCTGCAAGGCAGGGGAGGGGGCCGGTGACCTGAAGCCGCGTTCGCACCCGGGGAGGGGGCTCTTCGCCTGACGGTGGGGCTCCAGCTGAAGAGAGGGACGGTGGCGAGGGAGGGGTGGGGGTGAAGGTTGAGTGGGGGGAGGGGTGGGGGTGAAGGTTGGGGGTGAAGGTTGAGGGGGATTAGGGGTGGGGTGAAGGTTGAGGGGGAGGAGGGGTGAGGTGAAGGTTGGGGGTGAAGGTTGAGGGGGAGGAGGGGTGGGGTGAAGGTTGAGGGGGAGGAGGAGTTGGGGTGAAGGTTGGGGGTGAAGGTTGAGGGGGAGGAGGGGTGGGGTGAAGGTTGAGGGGGAGGAGGAGTTGGGGTGAAGGTTGGGGGTGAAGGTTGAGGGGGACGAGGGGTGGGTGAAGGTTGAGGGGGAGGAGGGGTGGGGTGAAGGTTGGGGGTGAAGGTTGAGGGGGAGGAGGGGTGGGTGAAGGTTGAGGGAGGGGGAGCCTCCCCCCACTCCTCTCCTCAACAGTCCCCCCTTTAGCCGAGCCCCACCACAGGCGGAGACCCTCCCCCACTCCCCCTCCAGCTGAAGGGGTTGACGATGGATGGGGGTGAGGGGAAGGCAGAAGGGGGGTGAAGGTTGAGGGGGGAGTTAGACATTGGAACCAGCCAATGCCATACACAACTGGTGTATAGTTGGGGCAGGGAGAAGTTTCTATAGATCAGTGAAGATTGGTTAGTCCAGCACAAGTCCCACTGGCTGGCCTGAGGATGTTACAGGAGGTTATTCCATCACACAGACGTGCACCAGTCTCCCCAAACCACTGCATAAACAGGGAGATGGGTGAGTTGTGCTGGCCTAAATTGGATAGGATTGAATCCTGAGTGTTCTGGGCTGACATGAAGTACAGGCAGCACCTTCATCAACCACCCCTCTTGCAAAAGTTGACTCAGTTCACTTTTTTATCTATTTTGGAAAGTGGACTCTCTTGACCCATATCTGAACGGTAGTAAAGAACAAAGCTTTCTGTGTTTGGAGGGAGAGCTCCTATACAATGAAGATTGGGATTTCCACACTGTTAATTTTCATAACTAATTGACTATTGCATTTCATAAATAGGCATTTATAGAAATGTATTTTTCTCCCCACCATAGGCATGTATATTGTCTGCCAGCCTTTTGAATCTGATAAATGATGATAGTGCCAGTCGATTAAAACAACAATATATATGCAATAATAAATTTATTGTTTTTGTAACCACAGAACTTGGTTAATTTGGCCCCCAACCAGATCCCTCTATTCAGTCCTTTGGCAAGCCTTGTAATCCACTCCAATACATCCTTTACAAATTTATGTAAATTTATTCAAATTTGAAATGTAAATTAGTTTTCTGGCACAGTGTCACAGATATGATGTGGCCCTCTTGTCAAAAAGTTGAGACCCCTGCAATATAGGAAGGTAATGAGTGAGAAGAGATAAAAGGATTGATCCCTGACCCCATGTTCATCTATGACTGAGGAATCAAATTTATGTTTGGCACAGGTCAACAGAATTCAACCCTTGGGCTCTTCTAATAGCACCATCTGCTGAGCTATGCTGAGATGTCAGTGGTGAAAAGACGCGCATGATAATTGGGCTCTCCCATATCTTGTGTCTATGCTAGCTAAATCACTGGTGCAAACTTGAGAACCCCATGTTAGACTTCTGAGCGGACACTGATTATTCCTACCACAGACTGTCCAGTAACAACTATAGCTTGTTTCTGTTGAGGTACTTCAGTACAACTCAACATCAGTACACTTGTGTACTTTTTAAGTGTTCCCAAAGTGTTCCCTTCCCTACTTGGTGTAAACCCATTAAAAATAAGTTATACAACATTATATAGAGTGTTTTAAGAACACCTTTAACACAAAGCCCAACCGGTAATGTAGTAAGTCATCTTTGGGTAAGCTGTTATTGCTTTCTGTCTCGGCTTCTTATTTAAGAAGTAGGAAAAATCTATTTCACATGAGTATGGATGAATTATAGGGGTTTTAAACTGCTTTATAGTTTAAACATCTTTATCAGTGCTAATCAAGAGTTCTGTGAATTCCTGCAGTTTCTGGGTGAATGTCCTTTACTAAACTTGGTTTGCTTCCTGTCACTCAGGAATGTAGGTAGCTATCCCCTGGCTTAGATACAATGCCTGAAAATCTCTTTCTCTCTCTCCCCCCACTTTCCCCCCTCCCCCATACTGAGTGGTGCACCCTTGTTACAAAGGTGTTGCAATTACAATGTAGCAGATGGCTCAAGGTAGCAAAGAATTAATACTGTTTCATTTTGAATGTAAAAACATGGACTGAGAGCCAACGAATACAGTATGTGTACTAAAAGCATTCTACAGGAGTCAATTTTATTGTACTTAGGGTGCAATCCAGAATAACTACGGGGAGTCCTTGCTCCAGTGTAAGAACGATTTACTCTGGATTGCAATATGAATTTCCCATAGGTTTTCACTTGGTGGTGCAGTAACTACATTAACATAAATGTCTCTTACATGCTCCTGTAGTTACTCTGGATTGTAGGGTTACTTGGAAATAAGTACTTCAGATGCAATAAAATGTATCTAAAAATGAAAAAATATGTTCAGCTAGAAGTAGCCATTTATACTTACTTATCTAGGAAATCAATGCCAGACCAAAGATAAGAACTTCTTCTTGAAGCTCGCTGATTCTCTGCAGACCTTCCAAAGTCAAATTCTATTAGGAATTGTATCATCTTAGATCCATCTGCCAATAAGTACTGAAACTTTTAAGTGAGCAAGGTATGTGAACTCCAGGTTTTGGTGGTCTGTAAATGCCAGTTTTTGTGTGATTATACAAGCTGCACTTAACTCCTTCCATTTTGTTCTTCATAATATTATACAATAGGAGATCCAGCCCAATAAAAGCGGTCTGAGAAGGTTCCATGTAACCTGAGAAGGTTCCAAGGTAACACAAATAAATCTGAAAAGAAGACATGAAAAATGCTTTGAGTTTATGTAGAAATAACAGTGGTTTCTTCCTGCTGTTTACAAATTCTTTTCCAGGAGCTAGGTTTAGTTATAGCTGTTGCATTTGGTGGAACACATTTTATGGTTTTTAGTTCTAACTTATGGTTATTCACAGCCATAATGATTTCAATTTTGTTACTGTCCAAATACACAGTACAATTTTGTTCATGTATATACATTGGAACTCTTTAACTTTAAATTGCAAAGCAGACCACAAATGTGGTTTTCATTCAGTAAAAGTTGAAAATAAAAAGCTTTATGTGGTTTGCTATATGAATGTCCTGTTCCTTGTAGCAACTTTCAAAATTAATGTCTTGTGGATTATCACAACCACAGAACCAACAGGTGAAAGGAAACAGTTGACAGAGGAATTGAAACATAACAAATAATGGTATTCTTTTAAAAAAACTGCCAAAATCCTGTCCAGTGGTTATATAAGAGCAAATTTCTGTTTGCAGCTTCATTTGCTAGGCATTACTTAGTTAGAGCTTTAAATGTGGAGTTGGAACAGAAAATGACAAGAAAAATGCCCTCCAAGCACGGAGCCTAGAATGTGGTCATAGGTGGAAGATGATTGAGGACAGGTTTTCCAAAATTTTCAGTGCTATGGCTACATCACATCCACACTGTATATTTTGTACAATTTTGTGGGGCCCCCCAAAATCAGTTTTATAAATGAATGAATGAGTTTTATTGGGGTGTGTTTTGTTATAGGATTCAGAACAAAGTATACAAAGTATATAGTGCCATGCTATACAAAGTAATAGTGCCATGCTTAAATGAAGAAAAATATATAATGTGTAAAAATGTCAAACAAAAGCACATGCTCTGACAAAATAAGACTAGTCATAGAATCTTGTGATGATGTGGCCCCCCATTTGGGGATGTCTGACTTAGGGCAAAATCCAGAGTAACTATGGGAAGTCATTGCTCTGGTGTAAGAACAACTAACTCTGGATTCCAGTATGAATTTCCCATAGGTTTTCACTAGGTGGTGCAGTAACTACGGGTGCAAGTAAAGTCTCTTACGTTCTCCAGTAGTTACTCTGGATTTGGGGGTTTGATGCAAAGCTGTGATAGTCTATTAAGAAGCCAAGTCTCTTTGTCTCAAAATGGGATTTACTTTCAAAAATGTGTGCACAGAATTGCAGCCTCAGTGCCCAATACTATGGTGCTAATTCTGTGATTAGTCACAAAATGCTCGAGGACACATTTGTAATCTTCTAGGCCAGCGCAGTGGCGGGTGTGCTAGCAGAACACTCCATTCAAATTGCACTTTCAGACATATAGCACTGAAAACATTTCTTGCAAATGCTTTCTTTCCAAATATAAAGCATTTCTCCCCAAATAGAAATGATACAAAAGATAACAGTTTCAGGTTTGTCACCTATACTTTAAACTGAAAACCCAAATTTTTTAAAATGCTGATATGACTTTAAAATACCTCTTTTCCACTCATATGGCATTCAACAGACATAGAGCACATTCCTAACCATAAAGTAAGTAAGAATTCCTAACCTACTCAGAAGTAAGCCCCATTGTGTTCATTGGGTCTCACTCTAAGGAAAGTGTTTTTAGGATTGCAGCCTAAATGGTATTTGTAGAATCATTTGTAAGACACCAAGTAAAGTAATCATTCAACACTTTAGATATGGGTTCTAAAATCACATTCCTCACCCCCCCCAAAAAAGCAGATTTTGTATAAATTGGGGAATGTATTTCTGTTAAACAATATTACAGTTGCATTGCAACAGGTTTATGTGTGGCATTCTCATTCCTAAGCAAACTTCTATGGTGCTCCTGGGATGATATAGGCAGTTGACATATGCGGTGGTTTTTTTTAAAGAAATAAAGATGGTGGTGTTCACTGTGAAGATGTTATAAAGGTGGAGGTATTCACAATGAAGGTATTGTTTGTAATCATACGCATGTCTACTCGAGGGCCACAGAGGTACCGGTACTCACACAGAGTTGCCAGTACTCTGTACCAGTGAGTTCCCCCTTCAAAAGACCCCTGGCCAAATGCAATTTCAGCAAAATTACAAATTGACCAAATTAGGCCAGCACAACTCACCCATCTCTTCATTTTTCTGCTGGTGTGTAGAGGCCGCCACATGTCTGTGCACAGGCCTACCCCCAAGGAGTGATGCAGAAGAGCCTTGTCGCAGTTTTGCAACACCCCAGGCCACCACAGGATTTGTGCCACTCATTGGGGGCTAGGATTACAGCCACAGTCTAAGAGCACAACACAAACCATGTCTACTCAGGAGTAACCTCCACTGTGTTCAATGGGTGTTACTCCCAGGAAAGTGTGTTTAGGATTGCAACCTAAGTCAGTGATTTTCAACCAGTGTGCCATGAGTGGTCCACAGGTGTGCTGTGAGAGTTTGGCAAATTTTTTATTTATTAAACAAACATCATTATTAATAGGTTTATTGAAGAATTGAACCTCCCACCAGCAGCATGTTCAATTGTCCCAAAATGGATGGTGTGCATTGGCAATTTTAACACATGATGGTCAGTGTGCCATGAGATTAAAAAGACTGAAATTCACTGGTCTAAGTCATTGTTGTGCATAGTATGTTTACGGGGAGAGGGGATTAAGGGAACCAGTCTTCATAGGATCTCCTCTGTTGTGGGTTATGGTGTGTGCTGTTGTGGGTTATAGTGTGTGGTGTGGGGTTATGGTGTTGTGGGTTATGGCACAATGGCTGAAAAAGGCTGCTCTATGTATACAAACGGTTATAAACCCCTGCTAACTGGACAAGAGACACTTTCAAGTGTGGTTCCTCTTTATTTAGCAGAGGGGAGAGCAACTGGTACTACACACCCCAGCAATGTCTGTTCTAGTGGCTTCTGCTGGTGTTCTTTTGCATTTTAGATTGTGAGCCCTTTTGGGACAGGGACCCATTAGCTATTAATTAGCTATTAATTTTTTTCATTTTCTTGTAAACCGCTTTGTGAACTTTTCAGTTGAAAAGCGGGGGGGGGGGGGGGGAGAGAATGGACTAGTGCAGTGCAGCTACTGGAATGAGACATTCCAGTAGCTCATGAACCTCTAAGATGGTGGATGCCAGCCTCTTACATAACAAATTCAGACATATATTGAAGCTTCACCAGTGGTGGGCTCCAGCAGGTTCGCACCTACTCTACAGAACCGGTTGTTAATGAGAATTAGGACATATAAAGTTTAAAAATAGCCATTTAAAAGTGGCTGCCAGATGGGCAGAGAACTGGTTGTTAATTTCTTTGGTGCCCATCACTGAGCTTCATATATATTGAACTGCAAAAAGAAAAGATTCTGACTAAACACTGCCCCTCAGAATTACACAACTTCCATACCAACCATATTATGGAGGAAGTCTGCCACAAAAGAACACTGTAAAAATGGATGTTTTTCTCAACAGCCTTCAGCGCATCAGCAAGCTGCCAGATTGTCAAGATGGGAAAGTTGGTCTTGCTTTCAATCCTGTGCCTCTTTGTGACTTCAAGTGACCTTTCACTCATTCCCAAAGGAGAATTGCTTAAAAAAGGTAAGCAGAGACAAGAAGGGACATGTGAAAAGGGATGAAAGATATTGGCAGAGGCGCTAGTAAAATGGAGGTGAAGGGATCAGAGATGCAGCAAGGAAGAATCGCAGAGATGGTGACATTTCAGGTATTTAAGCTTATTTAAAAGCAATTTGAAAGCTTACCTTAAGTTTAAATTGGGAAAAGCATATTTAAGTTTCAGGTACTTTTAATAGTTTTAACAAGTGATAATGCCGAAGTCCTGCTTTGTTTTGCCCACTTCATGTGCATCTCAAAAACTCTTAGCCTATTTACTACTCCCAGGAAACTCAATGGAATCTAAACTCAGAAGTCAGCAGCATCACATGTCAAAAATTAAAGTACCTGAAATATAATGAAAAGGCAGGAGATGGAGGGAAATGACATGTAAAAATGCATAATTGGATTGAGCATGGTATGAGTGAAGGCCTCCCAGAACGCCAGAATTGGCCAGACAGGTATGGCTTTTGGCCTTTGGACGAGACTGTCTGTCCAAAAGGCCATTGTTCACCCTTCTGGGGGGCTGGGAGATGCTTGGGGGCACTATGGGGCAGTTTAAGACTGCCGTGGCTTAGTGTGATTAAGATCCGCCAGCCGCAGCAACCATTTTTAAAAAGAGACTGTGCGCATGTGTGCGCAGTCTCCCTATCCTAAGGTCTGACGGAGAACTCTAGGGCTTCTCCGTGGGCAGAGCTCACTATCCTCAGTGGACCCAAGGAAGTCACTTTCATTTCCTCGGGTCAGCAGAGGATAGTGAGCTCTGCCCATGGAGAAGCTCTAGAGCTCTCCATTGGAGCTTAAAGAATAGGGAGATTGTGCATGCACACAGTCTCTCTTTTAAAATAGCTGCCACGGCTGGTGAAACTCAGCTGCACCAAGCCGCGGCGGCCTTCAATTGCCCCCCAGTGCCCACAAGCATCCCCCAGCCCTCTGCCCAGCCCTGTCTCCTCCTCCTCCACCTCCACCACCTCTTCCTCCTCCACTGCCACCCCCCATCCCATGGTAAGTAAGCCAGTCTACTAGCTTTTAAAAAAAAATAATGTAGGACATCCTACATTTTGTCCTACACTTTTAAGTGACCAAGTCCTACATTTTCAGTTTAGGATCTGGTCAGCCTGTATGAGTGTCACATAATATTCCAGGAATTTGGTGTACAGTTTAGGATGATTTGAAGTTTATTGTAGTATAACCCTCTTCCTATTTTTTTTATTTAACGTTATACTAGCATGGGCAGAGTGACCATATAGAATGGAGGACAGAGAGCTTCTACCTTTAAGCACTGTATAGAAAGGGAAATTTAGGCATGTGTTGCTTTAAAAACCCTTATATGTTGAGTTAAACCTGCTTAAATTCCCTCCTTAATGCAATAGTTAAAGGTAGAGGCACTCTGTCCTTCATTGTATACAGTCACCCTGGGCATTATGTTCTGGACTGATTTGGAAAAGGAAACATTGGGTCTTATAAGGTCATAAAGGAATACTCCAATCACCAGAAAGGCAGTATATAAATACCTACTGTAATTTGTTGTCAGTGTAGTTACATAAATTTAAATAAATTGATATATTAGTGACAGAACTTACATGAATATATGGATTTCACTGAGCTTGTATGGAACTGCCAAAAATTTAGGGTGTCCTGAGTAACATTTTGCCTAGTGACACACTGCCATAGGGTACCATGCATTTTTTGTTTTTAAGCTTTTTGGCCAGGAAGAAAGGAGATATTTCACTCATTTTTAAAAATAGCATTCTGTGGTAAAATACACATCTAATTGTACAACATGATGGGGCTATTCCTAACCATTGCGATTTTAGCACATCGCACCTCTAGGCATTTCACCTCCCATGCAATGTCACTGTGCAAGACATGTGAAAATTCTATATAAATGAGATAATTCACAATTGCAATAACTGGAAGTAAAAAATTTTGTAGCTCAACACAAGTTATTCAAGCCTATGAAGCAGCCATTTTGTGGTGTGAATGTTCTGCTGCAAATGGTGTGCACAAATGTCTGCAGGTGTGCCGAGGGAGTATAAGGAAGAGTAATTTGTTAGTAGGTCCATTGGGGGGAATGTGAGCCCCCACCAACAGTTCAAAGCAATTTCCATTGGACTTTCCATTGGACTAATTCAGTGGCGTGGAGAGGGGGGATTTACTGCTAGGGTAACAGCCTATCCTCCATAACAATCTAACCCAGGCTTCTGTGCTTTGCATGCAGCATATGCAGCACCAAGCACGATACCAAAGTCTTTCAAGACTGACGGAGGCCTGCTTTTTTGCTTAATAGGAATTACTTCCAGGCAGTGGTGGGCTCCAGCAGGTTTGCACCTACTCTATAGAACCGGTTGTTAACGAGAGATAGGACAAATAAAGTTTAAAAATAGCCATTTAAAAGTTGCTGCCAGATGGGCAGAGAACTGGTTGTTAATTTCTTTGAATCCCAAGTTCTCTGAATCTCCAAGGTCAGGAGACTTTGGATTGTATTGTTAAAAACACTATCTTAAGTAAACGGAACAAGGTTGTCACCAGTCTGGTGGTATAGCTAAAGGTGGTGGAGAATCTGAAGCTTTCCGAAGGGTTAAGGCTCAGGATGCCATGTCCTCTTTTTCCAGGACATGTCTTTTTTTTAAGCTTTGTGTCCTGGGATAAAATTTCTTTGTACTCCTTTTACTTGTCAACAGGCAGCATGAAACATGAAATAAAGTATCTGTATTAGATTGAGGTAATACAGCACTTTTAAATTTAATAATAAAATGTTTAATTTAAACACATAAAAGCCACATAATTTAACCACATAAAACCACAAATTATAACCACATATACTGTAGATATTATCTATGTACAGTATTTGTATACTTTTTTTCAACTAAAAAGTTCACAGATCGGTTTACAAAGAAAATGAGAAAAATTAATAGCTAATTAATAGCTAATAAATCCCTGTCCCAGAAAGGCTCACAATCTATATTGCAAAAGAACCCCAGTGGAAGCCACTAGAACAGACATTGCAGTGGGTGTTTAGGGCCAGTTACTCTCCCCCTGCTAAATAAAGGAGGAACACCCACTTGAAAGACTGCCTCTTGCCCAGTTAGCAGGGGTAGATTAGTCCTTCATTTTTCTTGGGTGTCCTACATTTGGGGGGGCCTTGTCCTCTTTTTCATTTATGGCATATGGTCACCTGGTGAAGCTGTCTCCCAGATTGACTGCTCTACCCCCTCTATATACACCACTGCACCAGCCAGATGCCAAGATAAAATTCAACACTCCCTCTCAAAGACTGGGGAAGCTTCACCTGTTGAACTTATACATATTTTTCCAAAATACTTATTCATGTCCAACTCTTTAAAATAAAAAAATAAAAACAACCTAATCCTCTTGACTGCAAACCCCACAATACTGTATTTTTAATGCACAATCAATCCTATGCATGTTTACCCAGTGGCAAGCCTCTGGGTATTGTGTTCTATAGGGCTTACTCCCAATGTGCATAGTTTGGGCAGCCTCAAATAGCAAGAGTGATGCTACCATTAGGTGTGCACATTAACTTGCAAGTAAACGCCCCTGAAGGCAGGAGGCAGCAGAGGAAAAGTTCCACCCGCATTCTAGGGCAGCATCTGAAGGTGTATATTTGTGCAAAAGAACTACATTTCCCAGAAGCCACAGCGCTCAGGAGCATGTAGGGGGAGGAACCCACAAAGAGTAAGGAGATATGTTTCCTGTTAACTTCTGTCAATGTCTGGATTGTTCCAGACTGTGGGGAATAGTCAAGGCATGATGATTTCTGGTGTGTTTGTGTGTCTGATCCTCACCTGTGGTTGTTCTTTGACACCCATAAAGACCAGAAGAGCAGGTAAAGAGTTCAGGGGGAAAGGATTTCTGGCACAGGGATGGCTAAGAGTAAGATTATTAAGAGCACAACCGTAGGCATGTCTACTCAGAAGTAAGTCCCACTGTGTCCAATGGGGTACTCACAAGAAAGTGTGTGCTGGATTGCAGCAGACTCAGGTTTTTTGGGGGGGTCACAAGTAAATTGTAAGTAAGTTACTCTAAGTATGGTTATAATGGGGATTACTTCTGAGTAGACAGGAACAGGATTGGGCTCTAAGACGCATCAGGAAGAGTGCTATCCATAAACCCTCTGACCATGAAAGCTGCAGCTGCTTTACTTACAGCAAAATTTACCTACTGTAGCTTTCCCAAGGACAGAGACTGTCATAAGAACAGCCTCTGCTGGATCAGGGCAAAGGCTTCCTGTATATCACAGTGGCCCACTAGATGTATCGGTGAGCACACAAGACACCTGCATCCAGGTGCCCTTCCCTGCATCTGGCATTCTGGCAACTTCTAAAATACAGTTTGTATGTACCCATCGTGGTTTGTAACCCATGATGGTCTTTTCCTCTAGAGGTTTATCCAATCCCTTCTTAAAAGCATTGAGGCTAGATGCCACCGCCACATCCTGTGGCAAGGAATTTCACAGACTAATTTTACACTGTCCCAGGAAAGGAGGAGGGAAGATGTGGCAGGGGGAAGCATATAGACATCCTACGGCAGCATTTCTCAAAGTGGGGGTCGGGACCCCTTTGGGGGGTCGCCTAAAGACCCCTGGTGAAGGGGGCCAGGTCAGCTATAGCTCCAGCTGTAGCTGCGCGCACACTGGGGCTGACTGACAGCCTCAGGGCCCAATCCTATGCATGCCTACTCTGAAATAAATCCCATTATAGTTAGGGGGGCCTTTACTCCCATGTAAATGTGGATTGGATTGCAGCCTCAGGGCCCAATCCTATGCATGCCTACTCTGAAATAAATCCCATTGTGTTCAATGTGTGCACAGAACACAGATTTCATTTGTAACAATGAAAATACATCCTGCATATCGGATATTTACGTTACGATTCATAACAGTAGCAAAATTATAGTTATAAAGTAGCAATGAAAATAATTTTATGGTTGGGGGTCCCCACAACATGAGGATCTTATAAAGGGGTAATGGCGTTAGGAAGATTGAGAACCACTGTCCTATGGGGTAAGCTTGGCCCAAGTGTACATCAGAGGAGGGCGCCTCCTGATGTGCACAGAAAGTTCTTCCTTTACTACTAGGTGATCACAAATAGCTGTCCAAGAGCACAGTCCTAACCATGTCTACTCAAATGTAAGCCCCATTGTGTTCAATGGGTCTTACTCCCAAGAAAGTGTCTTTAGGATTGCACCCTAAAAGTGTCTAAATCTAATATCTAATGTCTAAAATCTTAATTGTGGGCATTCAACACATTATTAAACTACAAATGCACAACTTCGTGCACATTGATAGCCTTTGTTACACTGTTTCTCCTCAAAGAATGTCAACATTGTTTCTTCTCATGTTTGTAAAAAAATATGAACATTCTATTAATTTGGTATTAGTTTCCTTACATTGTGATGTCATCAAAGAAATTTACAAATGAGGTTTGAAACATAGTTCAAGTAGTCATTTTAAGTTCATAGTGCCTATTGATTTTCCTTAAATTCTCCTGCATATAAAAACAGAATTCAGAAGTATGTGCACATAAAGAAAATAAAAAAACAAGGACATCCCACCATATATGAATACCGCCCTTGGACGGGTTGGATACAGAGACATTCCAAAGAGATGATGGCTTGATTTTAGAGGCCATGGGCCCAAAGACTCAGAAAAAGAGGGAAACCCAAACCCTCCTAGCGTTGACCTCCCTCATCACATGAAAATAAGTAGTGGATGATGACTGTTCTTTTCTGGGCATGGGAGACTCTTGGGTGGGCCAATGGAGAAATAGGCAGGGAAACAGAAAGAAAATGTGATGCAACATAAAGTACAATGTACTTTTTTTACAGCAGCTCCCACTGAAACCTTGGATGGGCAAGATGGTACTAAGAGGCCACAACTGTCTAACACATGGTCACATCCAGACATTCTCCAACAAAACAACTGCAGAGAGATCCCTCAGACTACTGGTGAGTAAGCTTTTATACCAGTCATCAGTGTTTGGGATATTGGATAACTAGGATGCTGTACTCTTTCACCTAGGCCTTCTAGATACTCCCTTGTCAATGGGTCCAGGCAGGCAGTGACACAAGCACTTTGTCAGCCTATCAAGCATGTGGCAAACATGGCAGCAACTAAGGAGTTGACTCTTTGGTTGTGTGTAAAACAAACCAACACATGTATTTATATACAATACCGCTTTCTGGTCATTGGATTTCTCCTCTGATGTTTTTCAAGGAGGTTTACATGTGGGTTTCATCATCCCCACCTCTTATGCAGTGGTAGTTGAATATACCTGCAGTAACAGTTCCGAAACTTTGTCATTTGGCAGTTGCTGTGACCTGCTGGGCCAGAGGTTTTAACTGCTCATCAAGGCAATAAATCTTATACAGTGGTACCTCGCTTAACAAGTGCCTCTCTTAACAAGTGTTTCATATAAGAAGCAAAAATTTCCAAGAAATCTTGCTTTACATAACAAGTTCCGCTCCACTTAACAAGCAAGTGCACTATGGGCACGCATGCTACGCAGCCTTGATGCTCCGCATGGAGGCTCTTTAAAAGGGCTGCCGGCCAGTGCTGCTGCCTCTTACTTGGGGGCAGTTGCCTGGAGGTGCCAGAGGCAGCTGCCCCTAACTGCCCCCAAGTGCCCCCACCAACCACCTTGAACCTCCAGCAGCAGCCCAGGTAAGCCTCCCAAGAAAGTGTCTTTGATTGCAGCCTCCTAGCCATGTCTACTCAGCAGTAAGCCCCATTGTGTTAAATGGGGCTTACTCCCAGGAAAGTGTCTTTGATTGCAGCCTCCTAACCATGTCTACCCAGAAGTTAGCCACATTGTGTTAAATGGGGCTTACTCCCAGGAAAGTGTCTTTAAGATTGCAGCATAAGTAGACTTCATAGGATCATATACATCCTGTTTTGAATTCAATTCCAGTGTTTTGTCATCATTTTTACATCCAGTTGATAATTTTATATGAATATTTTTTGGGTTATGGAACCAATTGTCTTGAGTTTCCATTATTTCCAATGGAAAAATCTGCTTCACTTAAAGAACGTTTCACTTAAAGAGCATGCCTCAGGAACGAATTAAGCTCTTTATGTGAGGCATTGTATAAGACGTCGGATTTTTTGTGATGAATCTGGTTGCAATCCTAAAGACACTTTCCTGGGAGTAATTCCTATTTAACACAGTGGGGCTTACTTTTGAGTAGACATGTTTAGGATTGTGCTCTCTGTAGGCGTAGATGAAATGTAGATGCTCTCTGTTACACAATTTGCTGGTTTCTGCAAATCCATGGTAAACCATGGCTCACAGTTCAGGGAACACCTATAGTCCCATTCTGTCTTGCATCTGTCCTGATTCAGCTGTGTAACCCTTAGATGCCCATCTGGATCCAGAGTCCGGAAATGCAAATTTATGCAAATTGGGCTATTTGGCACTTTCCATATATCTTGGGGTTGACTGCAAGAGTTTTTTTAACTGTTCTGTCTGCTTACCCTTGCTGCTTGATTTGAAATAGTAACTATCTTCTTTACTGTTGAACACAATGGGGCTTCTTTTTGAGTAGACATGGTTAGGATCGTGCACTAAAATGTGTTCAATGGGTCTTACTCCCAGGAAAGTGTCTTTAGGATTGCAGCCTAGTTCTGGTTTCTATTATGTTTTTAACCCTGATGATTCTGTCATCTTATTCATGTGCATATTTTATTTTATTTTGACAGGAGCTAAAGACTGTCCTGCCATATGCCCTGCAAAAGTATGCATGCGATTATGTAATGTTACATTTATTACAAAAAACCAGATATTGGTATCCAAATGTTACCATGAAAAAAATGACTCCTGTGAATCAGTGACTGTGATTCATAAAGGGACACGTGTCGAAATAACAAATAGCAAGATTTGGGTGGACCAGGAAAACCTCACTATAAAAAACAGAGGAGAGGAAAATCAATGCGCCTACAAATTTGAGAATCACCTGGATGGAAAATGTTTGGCTCAAGTTAACCTTACTGCACTTGGTAAGTTCTGAAAAATGCTCCCCACATAAAACCCTCCTCGGTACATTTTGGAGAATCATAGGCCATCTTGGTTGTAGAGAAAGATAAATGCTTTCCTGTTGAGATATTATTTGGCCAATCAACCTATCAAATGGTACATAAGGAAATATCGGGATGAGGCTGTGAATGTGATACAACATTCTGTAATTCAGAATGCTGCAAAAATCGGAGGATGTGATAACAGGGAGTGGGAATTTACTGCACCAAGCACAAACCTCTAAATCTCTTATCCATGTCACTGTTTCAAGGACTAGCCTTGTGTCCATGGATCTAGAGTAGGGATACTAACAAGCTGACTTGAGAGTCCTGTGACTGTAGACCAAACAGGTCAGAGAAATGTTGTACTCACAATAACTATGCACCTAACACACACTGTAATTCTTGATGACAGAACTTGAACTATTTTATGTCCAACTTGGACCAACCTATGTCTCTCCATAGATTTTTCTCCCAACAAGCATACATCCTGCCCAACACGAAACACATTAAAGTAAAATCTCATAACAGTGACTGCTGAATATTAGAACCATCTCTGTTCATTACTATAACTATCTTATGTCTTGCTTTTCAGATCTTCCTTTCTCTTCAACTGAATTGCCATTGTCTATAGACACTTCACCTGTCGTATCAAAGACCCCTGTTTCTGGAAAACATGAAGGTAAGTGGAACTTTTTGGACAGGGGAAAAGATGGAGAGAAGCCTGCCCTTTCCAGAAAAAAAGTTATACAAAGTACAGTTTGTAATTTGGCTCTCAATATCAAACTATACTGATGAACTGGAAACTAATTCTAGGTGTATTAAAAGTTTAGTTTCTGGTGCTTTGTCTCTAGTAAGAGATGTTGCCAGTCTATATAGTTTCTTCCATTTCTGAGTAATGCTGACATTATCTTATATGAAGGGATACTGTGTTTTTTAGTTCTGTTAATTAAAAAAAATCCTTGTGTTGATGAGTTCTATTCCTAATGTTTCCTTATTTTTATAACTGACTTAAAATATTTATAGAGCTATAGTAGCTTGCAATTTCATTTCCAATATTGGCTAAATTTATAATCTATTAAACTGATGTAGAAGAATATATAGTGCAACAGAAATGCAGGACAATCCTATCAATTTTACTTAGAAGCAACAAACTTCTGTTTGTTGGGGCTTATTCCCAGAAAAACATGAATTGCATCTCAATATTCCTAATTTTCATAGATATACACAGCAATACAATCTTATATGCTAATTATTTTATGCAGAATTCGGCTTATACTCTTAAATAGTAAATTAAACTGTGATAAGAGGGAAAAATCTGTGCCTATGTCAACATGTACCAAAATGTTGTGCATTTTGGGGTAGAAGAATTGTCAGTGTTTGCCAAGGTTTCAAAATGTCTTAAAATTTACATCTTTTGTTTTTGTTTCATCAGTTTTGATTCTGGGAGAATTTCTTTTTGAGTAGATTAATTGATATTATCCTAATGAATATTTGGACTATAAAAATGCATAATCAGTTGTTTGATTTTGGTTACAGGAGGATCTCTTCATCAGTAGATTACTGTATTTTTCGCTGTATGGGATGCCCTTTTTTAACTCCCAAAAAGGGGATAAAATGTTGGTGCACCCTATACCATGCATGCTGGCTGACCCAGGATCTTGTGCGGCCGTTGTGCCGCCTCCTGCAGCCCACCCGTCTGAGGTGGGCTGGAGGAGGTGGTGCGATGGCTGTGCAAGGCTGGGAGAGGTAGCACAATAGCCTCTTCCAGCCTTGCATGGCTACCTATCGCACCGCCTCCTGCAGCCCGCCCCAGTCTCTCTGAGACTGGTGTGGGCTGCAGGAGGTGGCGCGATGGCCACATGAGGCTGGGGGAGGCCACACCGGCCATAACCTAGATTTAAAGGAGGAAATCATTTTTTCCTGTTTTCCTCTTTTAAATCTAGGTGCACCCTATACAGAGAGGCGCCCTGTACACCAAAAAATACAGTAACTGATACTAGTGCAACAGAAATGCAGGACAATCCTATTCATTTTTACGCTGAAGTAAGAATTGCTATGTTCGTTGGGACTTACGCCCAGAAAAAAACATGCATAGAATTGCATCTCAATACTCCTAACTTCTATACATATACACAGCAATACAATCTTATGTGCTAAGTAAATTATGCATAATACAGCCTTTTTCTTAAAGTAGTAAGCGATAAGATATATCAAAATTTTGTGTGTTTTGGGGTACAAAATTGTTTCTGTCAAAGTTTCAAAACATCTAGAAGCTTTACATTTTTAGTTTTGGTTCAATTCTTTAATTTTGATTCCAGGAGGATCTCTTCTCAAGTAGATTAATTGATATATTCCTCATGCATATTTGGACTGTAGAATTGCATCATCTACAAGGAGAGATACAGTTAGTCTCTACCATACACTAGTCTTAAACTATGTACTTTGTACTGTTTGCTTGCAGTTAAACAATGAAAATCTTAATCTCTTTGTTTTCAGATACAATCAAGATCAAGTCAGTGTGGCAGTTGCCATATTTGGTGGCAGCTGCCATTTTGATGGTAGTTGCCATTTTTGCTTTTATAGCATATAAATGCGTGAAGAAAAGAAGCAATGATTCCAGTTCATCTAAATGGCTAGACAAGTATAAGAATATTGGATTACTGGAACACTCTATATGTGGGGCTACCACTGAACCTTGACCTCTGATCGTTCAGATTGGAGGGAAAGGTCGTAGCATGGCCTTCTCCAATTCGAAGAGGCACTCATTCGGCAGGCTGAGGCAAAGAGGCAGTCCTGGAAACACTGGAAACTGGGGGCTGGGCAGGGAACAGTCTATATCTGCCCTCAGTGTGGAAGGGATTGCCACTCTCGAGTTGGCCTTTTTAGCCATAAAATATGCTGTTTGACAACCTCCACTCTGAGCACGAACATCATAGTCTTTCAAGACTGAAGGATGCCAGTGCAACTGAAAACATTTTAGAAACTGCAACTATTTCAAATCAAAACATTCTAAGTAATAATCTGGATGTGTCAGTGTGACTATTTTATTTACTTGAATATAATGCATAGCTTTTCCAGCCAAATTCATAGCTGAAAAAGCTGGTGTGCATTATTTCTGATGACACACTATATTCAAGTATTTACCGTATTTCCCTGTTTATAAGACGCACTTTTTTTTCTTCTCAAAGAGGGGGAAAATGTCTGTGCATCTGATAGAGTGATAGGGCCCATCCTGGAGCACCTGGAGCACCCATCAAGTCATATGTCGTTGGATTCGTATTGAAGAGCAGAATCCAATGCAACAATCAGTTTTGAGATATCTCCTTCCTATCAAAAGTTATGGCCAAAAAAGTAAAAATCAAAAATATAAAAACCAAAAAATACATTTTTGGCAATTTTTAAGCGAGTAGGAATTTTGCCCTGGGGTTCAGGAACTTTGGGTTTGGCATCTGGTCACCCTGGCACAGTTGCAATCCTAACCAGCATTCCCTGGCTTGGAGACTTGCTCCAAAGTAGATCCACTTTTTAAATGACACTGTTGGGACTCACCTAGCTTTGAGACTTAAAAAAAGTTTTACCTTAGTGACAGTGCAATCCTAAGCATGTCTACTCAGAAGTAAGTCCCATTGTGTTGAATAGTACTTATTCCAAGGAAAATGTGGTTAGGACTGCAGCTTGAGGCTTACTATAAAACAGGCTCAAGCCTGTTTTCATCTTTTTACTATGGCGGAGCTTCTCTTGAAGACAGTCAGAAGTTGTAATCACTGGAGAATGAGGGGGGCTCATTAAAAAGATGCAAAAGAACACCAGCAGACAATACGCTACTGGGTGAGGAGGGCCTATTTAAAACAAGGACAAAAATATCGTACAAGGGAAAAGAAAACATAAAAAATTAAAAGCAGTATTGAATTTCATGAACAATAAGAAAGACCACCAAGAGGTCTTCCTTATCCCTTTTCAAAGGATAAGTGAAATTTTGTACCTTTTGATTGTAATGATATGAATTCTACTTTGGAGTGTTGCAGTTTTTGTTTTATAATGTTGTACGCTACTTTAATCTAAACTGCATTTCTATATTTTGTGTTATTAAAAAATTAAGTTATTAAATTTAACTTTTTGATAAACAGTATTTGGTGTGTTCAAGAGGGATACTGGCTAACATCTTGCACAGGCCTGTTCCTTGGGGAGGACAACCAGGGCCCTGCAATTCAAGGCTCATACTCCAGGTCTATTTTAAGGACTTTCAAGGTACTTTGAGGTCGAGAGATCACATGAAAACTCTCACAACAAAATAACACCAAAAGTTACAATTTTTTATCTCAACATGAACTGAAAACTTCAAATGAAAAAAACTTTTTTACCTCTGCTGTAAGAGCCAGTGACAAGGGCATTGCTGGAGGATGTAGGGCATGTATGTGTGGCACACACCAGGTGAGGCACATGGGAGATATGACACCCCAAAATCATAACTTAGCAAAGGTGTGGAATATCCCCAACATGTTGTACACTTTTGGGTGCAGAATTTACAGCAGAATCTAATGCAAATAAAACTTTGAAATAAGTTCTTCCTATCAAACATGGTAAAAAACTAGTCATGGTTTCCTCTAGGCCTCTGTCATGTGGTCATGGCTTTGGGCCTGTACTCTTCTTCTGTGAAGCTTTTGACCTGTGCACACTTGCTGTCCAGCATGGCTCTCAAGAAGGTTTTGAAGAAAATTGTCCCCAATGTCCTTATGGAGGGGACTCTGCAGCTAAGACATACAGAGAGGAAACCCCTCAAAGAGATCTCTCCAAACAATAACCTTCTCCCCAAACACTTTCCTGTCCTTCACACCAGAAGTTGCCTCAAGCAAAGGTTAGTGTTCATTCTCTTCATACTGTACTGCACAGTACTATACAGTACTTTGTTTCATATTTTTGTGGTTAAAAAAGTTTCAGAATGGATTAACCAAATTTACACTGACCACTATAGGAAAAATTGATTCAGTTCACAACCAATTCATTTCACAACTGGAGTCATGGAACGAATTAAGTTTGTGAACCAAGATACCACTGTATTTTTTCCCTTAAACACATGTCATGCCATCAGATACAGTAACAGGAATAGTGCTGATTTGCATACCGATTTGGAATGTTCTATAATCTTCCACAAGATGTCAGCACTATACTATATTTCTAACTGGAGCAGTTAAAAGGCGGCAGAGCGGCCACGTACAGTAGTTTTCACCAGATACTATGCTGTATCATATTTCTCTTCTCTCCTATTAATAAGCCTCCAATTTCCACCTTTTCCTTCCCTCTATCTAAGGGAAATTCTAAGGAATTTCCCTCACAGATCGCTGAAAGCACAATCCTATGCCTGTCTACTCAGAAGTATACACCACCATTTTTACTTATGTATAGTAAACATGCCATGTTACTAAACCTTTTCTCTTATACACACGGAGAGAGAATCAGGCTGCAAACCTAAACACACTTTTCTGTGTGTAAGCCCCATTGAATTTTGAGACCTACTTCTGAATAGGGCATAGGTTTGTACCCTTTGAAACATAGCACTGGTCAGGATTCTTATAAAACAGCAGGATCTTAGGGATGTCTACTCAAGAGTAAGTTCCAGCAAGTTAGGATTTGTGCCAGAAATAACAGTATTTATACAATATTTATAAATAGAAATTTGTATTTTTTATGTTTGCATGTGAGGTCAAAATTTGGAAGTTCTGGTATATTTTTCTGTTTCAAGGTAAAAGTTTTAGAAACGTGTTTTTTGTGTGAGTACAGGTGTTGCTGCTGCCAACAAAGATTTAGGGGTGTGTGAGTCCACACCCCAAAATTTTTTACCTCACATACAAGAAGCGAAACATAGAAACCTGACACCATTCAGGATTCCGTCTATATTATTTGCAGCAGTATGGATCTATTATGGGTCTACTCATAAGTAAGCTCCTGAGGTTTACATCTTTTAGTGCTGCAGCCTGGCACCCCAATCCTATGGGTGTCTCTCAGAAGCAAGTCCCATTATGGTCAGTGAGGCTTGTTCCTAGGAAAGGATGGAAGGACTGGACCCACACTTAGCTGTGAGTCAGCCCCATTAAATATAATAGGACCTGCATCTGAGTAGGCATGCAGAGGAGTAGGCTCTAAAGAAGATCTATGAGGCAGTTTTGTTGCCATGTGGTCAGGCACAACACAGATCACGGGTGTTGTTTTGTGTGTTCCCTTCCCTGACACCGAGGCCTTTCCAACTCCAGCCTTCTCTCAGAGGGGGCATTTTGTTGTTGCTGCCAACATAGGCCCTGTATCAGGGCAGCCTCAGAAAATGGCGGCCAGCCAGTGACTGAGGAGGACCAACGCCCAACGGTTGCTTCAGACTCGCAGCCTGTTTGTGTGACTCAACCCCCCTCCAGCCTCCTCAGCCAAAGGAGGAAGAATCTCCTCCAAATTTTTGTTGGGTCCCCCCCCATAAGCAGGGTGACCATATGTCATAACGAAAAGACAGATCAAGACCCCCCAAAATGTAGGACACTCAAAATGTAGGATAAGACAAAAATAAAAGAGCAGAGCCACCAGTACAAGCAGCTCAAAGCAGCAGTCAGAAATGAAACTCAGCTCATTCTCTTTCACCTTCTCTTCAACAGCAGCTCCCTTCTGGGAAGTACAGCTCCTTTCAGGCTGTGTGTGTAATGGGTAGAACAGCTGCCCAGTGCTGCTTCTCCTACTTCTGCACCCCTGCCTGGACATCAAGGAAGGCGAAGAGAAAAACCCTACCTCATTCCTGCATTTTGAGGGTCTCCAGCCATGCAGCAAGAAGGCAGTCTCTGGTTTTCTTCCCCTCAGTGCAGCAATAGTGAAACTCTAGAGTAGGGGGAGCTGCATTCTGCACTGCAACGAGGCGGTGCTTGAATTTCTTTCCTGGCTCCCATCCAGTCCCTGTGCTCTTCCTCCTGCGCAGCCCTGCAATTAATCCAGCCAGCCATTTTGGGCTTTGCAAAAACAAGTTCAAATCCAGGCACCCTCAGGGACAGATACAGATCAGGACAGATGCACAGCACAACCCTATGCAGAAGGGCATCTGTTTCTGCTCAGTAGAGATTACTTACTCCCAACGAAGTGGGCATTATAAGGAGTGAAACCTTATGGAGTGAACTACACCCTCTTTCTGCACCCACCCATACATACAACGTATATTTTGATTTTCTCCTCTAAGGATCTCGACTAGCAGGTCACTCCTATGCATGTCTACTCAGAAGTAAGCTCCATTAAAAGCAACAGGACTTACTCCCAGGTAAGTATGAATTGGATTGGAGCCTAAAAGGAATTCCTGCTCCTGAATCTCTCATTCCTAGACGTGTGAAAATAG
Source organism: Cryptoblepharus egeriae (assembly GCA_030015325.1). Classification (NCBI taxonomy): domain Eukaryota; kingdom Metazoa; phylum Chordata; class Lepidosauria; order Squamata; family Scincidae; genus Cryptoblepharus; species Cryptoblepharus egeriae. The sequence continues at coordinate 15,049,017 of JAREYC010000002.1, forward strand.
TGTTACTTGCCTTACGCAGAAGAGTAAGCCCATTGTGTTCAGTAAGTACAAACCTATATTAGAGCACAATCCTACATGTCTACTCAGAAGTACCTCCCATTAGAATCAATGGGATTTACTCCCAGGAAAGCATGGGAAGGATTGGGTTCACACACTGCCCACAAACACCTCTACTTATTACAGAAAGATTTTAGAAATTCATTGGATTTTCATTGCAGGAGGCTCCAACCCCTAGAAGTAAATCCACTGAATATATGGGACTCGCTGCTAAATAGACATGCAAAGGATTGCGATCTAAGGGACCAGCTTAACAAATGTGATGTACAGGAAGAATTAAGGATGTTTTCTTCAGTCCTGAATTAAAAAACGAGCTGTCCACGCAGATCTCCATGTAAATGGGAAGGTTCTCCTCCGAAGGAATGACACCACCTTTGGCAAAGGGACACAGGAACAGAGAGACGAGGCAATGGCACTAGATTGCAACAGGGAACACAATTTTATTTAATTTTATTAAAATACCCACAGCAGATGACTTGCACCCTCCCTTTTTAATCCTCCCATTGTGTTAATAACTCCCTGGGTGATACACAGACACTTTCCCACTCGTCCCCCCATTTTTTGGAGTCTTAAAATGGTTCCATTTCCTGGCTTTTCATCATCATACATTCAAGTGGATCCAAGCCTGACTCAGATTAGGAAAATAGTTCTGGGTGGGCAGGACAGGCAGGCCCTGTGTTTGCTCCGCTTTGTCCTGTCTTCTTCTGTGTGGAGCACCAGCTGGGGCCAGCCATGTAGAACCGATGCACCCAGTGTCCCATTCCCCCCCCCCCCCAAAATAATTCCACCCACATGGTTCTTGCCAGCTGTGCTGTAAGAAACTCTGTTAATCTAATTATCTAGTAGCAGATAGTAGGAATACCACTTCGCCAAGCCTGGAGTGAAACAAAAAAAAATTAAGGGCTCACCCCCAAATCTTTAGGAAGTATTAAAGCAGCATCCAGAACCTAAATCCCAGACAAAGATACTCCAAACACTAAACCACCTAAGCAGCCATCAGTTCTTAAATAGCCTGCAAAGCCTTCCTATTGGCTACTCAGCAGATTGACCTAAGCAGATTGGACCCCTCCCACCAAGCCAATAGGCCAGCTGCAGCGCAGGCACTGAAAGGGCAGATCAGTCCAGAACTACCTGAACCAGTTCTGCTGCCTTCCTTTTAGATTTCACCTTTTTTTCCCAATCTGGGCAAAATATCTCAGGCTGATATGCAGTTTCCAAAAACTACATTACAAACAGTGTGACCAGATATCATACAGGGTGACCAGATGCTGAACCCAAAAAAGAGGACAAGGTCCCCCCAAATTCCTGACATCAAAGCAAAATTCCTGACATGTTTTTTTAAAATGTAGGACACCCAAGAAACGAAGGACAAATGTAGGACATGTTAAAATAAATACTAAAAACACTTGTATTGTTTTCCTGTACTTAATTAACACTTAAATTAAGTGTTAATTAATTAACACTTAGAGTGTTTTGTATAGAGCAAAATTTTCTCAGAAATCTTCAGGTGTGTGCTAGCTTCTGCCACCTGGTGGCCAAGCCAAAAATTGCAGGTGGCAAATTTAAAAATTTTAATGAGCAAAAGCACTACAAAAAGTTCAGTTAGGGGGGCTTTTTCCACTCTAAAAGTCCCATTTCCAGACATGTCAGGCCATTTCCGGCTTTATGTGAACCCTGATATGTTTATGTAAACCCTGATAACTTCTAAAGAGGATACGACATATCCCCACCAAAAAAATGAAGGACGCCCAAGAAAAATGTAGGACATGACAAAATAAAAGCTTACAACACAAATATATTTTGCTTTCATGTGGTTAATCCTTTTGTGATTAATCCTTTTGTGTGGGTATCCTTTTTATAGGAAGAAAGACAAGATATGAACTGAAAAATAAATTAAGTAATAGGCTGGGGCATCTCCCTTTTGAGGAAAGGCTACAGCAGTGATTTTCATCCTTTTTCATTTATTGGCACACCAATAAGGCACTGAAATTATCAATGCACCCTTTCAATTATTTTTTTCCATTGACTAGTCACACCAGGCTGTTCAAATCCCCCAAATTTCCCTATTAATGTGTCTCTTCTGACTACCACCTGAGGACTATCTGCAGCACACATGGGCTCTTCAGCCTTAAAAAAAGATGGCTGAAGTGGAACTTGATTGACATTATGCAGGGGATGGATAGAATGAATAGGGGGATGCTCTGGTCTTCAGAACACCAGATCCAGTGGACATCCATTAAAATTGAGGGAAGGGAGAGCTAGGACAACAAAAGAAAATATTTCTTTACCCAACGTGTAACTGGTCTGTGAAACTCCTTGCCACAGGATGCAGTGATGGCTTCTGGCAAAATGATACCTTTAAATGGGGATTGAGCAGATTTCTGGAGGAAATCCAGAAATCTGCCTGTCTTTGCAGAATATGCCTGTCTTTGCTGATGATGGGCTGATGCTCTGCTAGAGCCATGAGGTCCCACCTCCACTTTTCCCATTCTGGGAAGCCCAGATCTGCACAAAGGAGGAAATGCTCAGAGTCCCTGACAATGGAGGTCTTTACCAGATCCCTGGTTAAAAAGCCCCCCTTTTCCGGATCTGTCTGGGAATTTCTGGTCATCTTTCCACCCTGATGATAGTTTCAAATTCTACAGTGGCACATCACACACATGCATGCATGCATGCACTAAAATTTCTCTTTCCTTTCTTGCTTATTGGTGTATGTTATAACAAGGCATATGCTTTGCTGCTTCCTCCTATGAGCTGGCTAGATTCCACCCTACACACCTCCACCCAGCCACGAGGGTTGATAGCAGGCTGGAGGTTTCCCCAGTGTACGGAAACATTTTGAAGGCCCCAATCTACCCAGTGGGGCTACTCAGAGCCAAACCAGTAAAATAGCTGGTGCAAGTCCTAGAAGCCCCATGATTGGGGAGGGGCGGGGAGAAAAGGCAGAATTAGGTGTGGCATAAGCCAGCACTGCTGATACTGCCCCCTTTCTGCTCCTGCTCTCTTTTCAGGCCTCTGTTTCCCATTCCTCACTCTAACCACCACCCTGCTAGAACAGCTCCTCCCTGTTCTGTCAGCTGCTGCTCTGGATCTGGCACCAGTGGGACAGCACAGGCCTTCCCACCACCCGCATAGTAGCCACTGAGCATGATAGCTGTATAGGATTGTTCTGTAAGTGAAAAAAAATAAGCCAACACCTTTATTTAGATAAGGATTTTTTCCCCTTCTGCTTTCTGTGAAACATGAACAGCCTAAGAAAAGCAATCAAGCTTAGAAGCCAACAACGTTTGCTAATATTTTTCTCACTACCATCTCAACTAGGATAGTGATCAGCTAAGGAATAGGCATCCCAATCCTAATTATATATACTTAAAAGTGTGTATGCCACATGACCAGGGAAGAATCTTTGGACAACATAGGCGCTTATAACAGAAATGAGAACCACTCCCTAGAGTTGGTCACAAGTAGCAGGGCAAGCTGTGGAAGACACCTTTGGCTGCAATCTCTATGTCTACTCCAAAGTAAGCCCCACTGTATTCAATGGGTTTTACTCCCAGGAAAGTGTTTTTAGGATTGCAGCCTCAATCTTTAAGGCAGCTTATGTGTGCTCTTCCATGTATCTAAAGCAGTGATTTTCAACCATTGTGCAGTGGCACACTGGTGTGTCATGGATAGTCCCCTGATGTGCCATAGAAATTTGGGGATTGACATTCATTGGGGGATTTGAACAGTCTGGTGTGCCTTATCAAAGGTAAAAACAATTGATGGTGTGCCATGACAATTTCAGTTCCTTGTTAAGTGTGCTGTGAGATGAAAAAGGTTGAAAATAACCCATCATGATCTAAAGATAGTGAGAAAGTTATTGAAGCCAAAGAGAAGGCTTACTGAGGCTACAATCCTAAAGACACTTGACTGGGAGTATAGGGCACAATCCAGAGTAACTATGGGGAGTCCTTGTTCCGGTGTAAGAACAATTTGCTGTGGATCGCAGTATGAATTTCCTATAGGTATTCATTAGATGGTGCAGTAACTACGGGTACACATAATGTCTCTTACGTGCTCCCGTAGTTACTCTGGATTGAAGGGCCAGTCTCATTGAACACAAAGGGGCTTACTTTGAAGTTGACATTGTTAAGATTGTAATTATGATATGATTGTGCTCTTAGTGTTCTGATTGATTGCACATCTAGACAAGTACTCGGTAATCAAAAGAACCCAGCATGTATTTACCAAGAATAAATTTTCCCAGACAAATCTGATCTCCTTTTTTGATCGGGTTACAAGCTTACTGGACAGTGGCAATGCTGTGGATGTCATTTATCTTGACTTCAGCAAAGCATTTGACAAGGTCCCACATGACATCTTCATTGGGAAGATGGAAAAATATGGGCTAGACAAGGCAGTTGTTAGGTGGATCTGCAACTGCCTCAACAGCTGCACTCAAAGGATTTTAGTAAATGGTTCTGAGACAATCTGGAGATCAGTTTTGAGTGGGGTGCCCCAGGGCTCTGTCTTGGGCCCGATTCTGATTTGGAGGAAGGGATATGGGGGAGCCTGATCAAATTTGCGGATGACACCAAGCTGGGAGGAATAGCAAACACAACAGAAGACAGGAGAAACCTCCAGGAGGATCTGGGTAAACTGGAATACTGGGCTATAACAAATAGAATGAACTTCAACAGGGAGAAGTGCGAGGTTCTGCATTTAGGAATTAAAATCCAAAAACACAGGTATAAAATGGGGGATACTTGGCTTGGCAGCACAACCTGTGAGCGGGATCTTGGAGTCGCCGTGGATCACAAGCTGAACATGAGTCAGCAGTGTGATGTGTCTGCAAAGAAGGCAAATGCCATTTTTGGCTGCATTAAGAGGATTTGACCTTCCAAGTCTTGAGAAGTTCTTGTTCCTCTATATTCTGGATTGGTCAGACCTCACCTTGAGTACTGTGTTTAGTACTGGGCACCTCACTTTAAGAAAGATGCAGCCAAACTGGAGCAAGTCCAGAGGAGAGCGACAAGAATGATCAGTGGGATGGAAGGGAAGCCCTACAAGGAAAGGTTGGGGGAACTTGGGATATTCAGCTTGGAGAAGAGGAGGCTGAGGGGAGACATGATTACCCTCTTCAGATACCTGAAGGGCTGTCATAGGGAGGAAGGGGCCAATTTGATCATAGCTGCTTCTGAAAGCAGGACTAGAACCAATGGGTACAAACTGCAAGAAAGGAGATTCCGGTTGGACATCCGGAAAAAATTCCTGATGGTGATGGCAGTTCGGCAGTGGAACAGATTGCCAAGGGAGGTGGTGGACTCTCCCTCACTGGGGATCTTCAAGGAGAGGCTTGATGAGCACCTGTCAGGGATGCTCTATGAGGATTTCCTGCTGCAGGCAGGGGGTTAGACTAGATGACCTACTAGGTCCCTTCCAACCCTAGGATTCTATGATTTCTATGATTGTGGGTGCCACCTACTGAAAACTCAGGACATGGCAATCTTTCCTTTGAGCAAAATTATTGCGCCCTCTGCTGCTCAAGTGAGAAACTATTTGGTGATTCAGTTATAATCCTTCAGATCAGAGGTTTCCAATTGCAATGACAAAACATGCTGAATCAATGACAGCTGACAAAAATCAAACAATACAAAAGCTTTAGAATGGAAGAAAATTTCATTTAAGATTTCAAATGGTGTCTTTATTAACCTGATACTATCATTATCTCGTTCTATTATTTTATCCCTTAAAAAATGTGCCAGTGTGATTAGAACCCACTATTTAACTCCATTTTGCAATAAATCTTTCTTTTTTGTCACTCACACCATGGGTATTCAAATTAAATCTTTATATTTCAGGTAGCACTTTATAATTCCATTGGGTCCAACGGAGCTTGCTCTAAGAAAATGATATCTCTGTAAAGATGTTAAAAACACGCATCCATTTTCTCATATATATTTTTGGAGCTGTGAGTTTTAAATTTAGTCTGGCTACTTTGACTGCAAAACTCTTTTATCATGGTTTTAATCAATGTTTTAATGTAGATGGGTGGCGCATGCGTTTGAGAAAAGCTCAGGCCAGCGTTTGAGACCTGGGTTGGCCCCACAAGACAGGGTGAGCTGCTGTCCTTAGCCCAGCTCTGCGACGCCAGCTGGATCCAATCGTATCGGCTCTGCCTTTCCATTGGACTAATTAAGTGGCGTGGAGAGGGGGGATTTGCTGCTTGGGGACAGCCTATCCTCCATAACAATCTAACCCGGGCTTTTGTGCTTTGCATGCAGCGTATGCAGTGCAGAGCACGATACCATAGACTTTCAAGACTGACAGAGGCCTGCTTCTATATATTTATTGTTTTTAAGATGCCTGTTTTAATGTATTGGATTTTATTCTTGGTATTTTCATGATTGTTTTGTAAGCTACCTTGAGTGCCTCAGGGAGAAAGGCGGAATATAAATAAAGTTCATTATAATTATCTGATCATCAGAGTACCGGCAACACCGGGATGATTGTGGCTACAATTCTAACACACTTTCCTGGGTGTAATTACTATTTAAAACAATGGGACTTACTTCTGAGTTAGACATGCTTAGGATCCACATGTATGTCCTCTTTTTCCAGGTTGTATCATCATTATCCTTCCTTTTCCTTGTGAACATGCAGCATGTAGCCTTCTTCCAATTAATAAATTAATTGTAATAGTTTTAAATTTCATAATAAAGTAATACAGGCTGCAGTCCTGGGCATAAGACCCACTGAACACAATGGGGCTTACTTGAGTAGGCATGGTTAAGATTGTGGTCACAGTGTTTTAAATCAGTGCCATGAAAGCAATATGCAGTGGTGCCTCACATAACAAATTTAATTCGTTCCGGAGGCATGTTCTTTACATGAAACATTCTTTACGTGAAGCAGATTTTCCCATAGGAAATAATGGAAACTCAATTGATTCCACAACCCTAAAAATATTCATATAAAAATATTAACTGGATGTTAAAATGATGACAGAACATTGGGATTGAATTCAAAACATGCATTCAATGTGCATGATCTACTTAGGCTGCAGTCCTAAAGACACTTTCCTGGGAGTAAGACCCATTTAACATAATGGGGCTTACTTCTGGGTAGATATGGTTAGGAGACTGCAATCAAAGATACCTTCAAATGTCTCCCCACTTTCTCCTTCTCTCCATTCTGAGCCTCTCTCTCCCCTGCTGCCTTCTGGCTAGCCCTGAGCTGCTTCCCTCTTCTCCACTGCTCTTCTCTCCCTCCGGCCACAGGAGGAACAGTATGGAAGTGTTGCTTTCACTATGGGCGGGTGCGCTAGGCAGCCCTGACACTTTTTAAACAGGTTGCCGGCCAGCGTGTCTGCCCCAACTGCCAATGAATGTGTTCTTTACGTGTAGCACTTTCTTTACGTGAAGCAGAATCCTAGAGAAATTTTTGTTTGTTACGTGAAACATACTTTTACGTGAGGTGCCACTGTATATGCTTTTAGATTTAATTCTGTATTGTCCTACATTTTTCTTGGGTGTCCTACGTTTGGGGTGGCTTGTCCTCTTTTTATTGTTATGACAAATAGTCAGCCTGGTTAATACTTTGAATTATCATGATGGGTTAGCAAACCCAAGCTGCAAACTAGCAGATGTCTAGTGTGGGTTTTTCTTCGCTGGATTTGTTTGGAGAGGGTTGCAGTCATAGGCGGCCAGCCAATCTACACTTACCTGGGAGTAAGCCCTATTGGCTGCAATGGTGCTTACTCCTGAAAAGACACATCTAGCACTGGGCTTGTAGTTGATCAAAAGACATGTAGTCAAAATTCCAGGTCCCAAACCTGTGATGAACCAAAAATAAATCTTGGAAGCCGCCTGAGCTCTTCTTCAGATGGGGAGACAGAAGGCGGGTTGCCAGTATTTTCAATACTAATTGAGAAATGCCCCCCCTACGCACAGCAATTTTTACTACCTCTCCTTTCCCCCCTCCTTCTCCCCAATGGGCCACTGAACAGAAAAGAAGCATTCAACAAGGCAGATCTTCCCTGTAGGGAGGAGACACTCCTGTGCATGTCTACTCTGAAGTTCAATGGCACTGATTTCAGTGGTGGGATTCAAATAAATTAACAACTGGTTCTATGTCCTAATAACCTAAGTTAACCACAGGTTCTATGTCCCATTAGTAACTGGTTCTCAGAACCAGGCGCTCATTAGCAAACGTACTATAGAACCTATGAGAACCCCCTGAAGCCCCCCCATTGCACTGACTCCCAGGACAACATGCAGAGGGCTCCAGCCTCAGCCTCAATTCTACCCAGCAGCAATGCAAGGGTCCGTGTCACCCCCTCCCCTGTGCATGTTTTTGCACATGCGCAGTTCATCACTGAAGCCACTTGCCCATCCTAAGAAAGGGCGTGTGGCTAGAGTGGCAAACTGCCCATGCACAAAGGTCGCACATGCTCACTTTACATCCGTGTCACCTGATGTGGCCCGTGCCAGTCTGGTGATGTCATCAATTCCACCGATTTTTTTGTTAATGGAATCTAATATATTAAGAAAATGTGTGTTAAGAAGTATCCAGACAAGACTGCACAATTTGACTTTCCAGGATACTTTTGGTTTCTTTGTTTCGGTTGGCTAGATCTTATTTCCCCCATGGATGTTTAGTTTCTTATGCTATAATATAAGAAACTTCTTTTTGGGTCAGGGAACCATTAGCAGGCATGGGCTAATACCGGTTCGGACCGGATCGGGCGATCCAGTTGTTAACATGAGCCCGCCGGTCACGAACCGGTTGTTATGATGGCTGACTGTAACACAGCGAGCTGGTTCGGCATGGCCGCGAGGTCCCCGCCTCCCTCTTCTGGCCGTGGAGGCCGAGGGGAAGCTGCACGGAGCGGCAGCGAGGTCCCCGCCTCCCTCTTCTGGCCGTGGAGGCCGAGGGGTAGCCGCACGGAGCGGCAGCGAGCTCCCCGCCTCCCTCTGCTGGCCTTTAGCTTCAGACCCCCATCCTAAGCAGGTCTACTCAGAAGTAAGTCCCATGAAAGTCAATGGGACTTACTTCCAGGCCAGTGTGGAGAGGAATTCAGCCTCAGTGCCCCATCCTAAGCAGGTCTACTCAGAAGTAAGTCCCATGAAAGTCAATGGGACTTACTTCCAGGCCAGTGTGGAGAGGAATTCAGCCTCAGTGCCCCATCCTAAGCAGGTCTACTCAGAAGTAAGTCCCATGAAAGTCAATGGGACTTACTTCCAGGCCAGTGTGGAGAGGACTTCAGCCTCAGTGCCCCATCCTAAGCAGGTCTACTCAGAAGTAAGTCCCATGAAAGTCAATGGGACTTCCAGGCCAGTGTGGAGAGGACTTCAGCCTCAGAGCACAATCCTATGCAGGTCTACTCAGAGGTAAGCCACATGCTTTAATTTTTTAATTTTTTTAATTTAAAAAAATTATTCCTGGCCCCGCCCCCTGACCTCGGCCCCGCCCCCTGACCTTGCCTGGCTCCGCCCACTTCCGGAGAACCGGTTGTTGGAGCCAGGCCTGCCCATCACTGACCATTAGTTATTTTTTTCCTGTAAATCACTTTGAGCACAATCCTAACCATGTCTACTCAAATGTAAACCTCATTGTGTTAAATGGATCTTACTCCCAAGAAAATGTCTTTAGGATTGCAGCCTTTGTGAACATTTAGATGAAAAGCTGTATATAAATCCTGTTACAAACAACAACAAATTAGTAATCTCTAGTTTCTATTTTATTTTTCCTTCAACAAGCACTCATTTCCAACTCTTTTACATAAGGCAGTACAGTGGCACCTCACATAACAAATGCCTCACGTAAAGTATGTTTCACGTAACAAACAAAAATTTCTCTAGGATTGTGCTTCACATAACAAACTGTGCTTCATGTAACAAACACACTCATTGGCAGTTGGAGCAGAAGCGCTGGCCAGGAGCCCTTTTAAAAAACATCAGGGTTGCCAAAAGCACCTGCCAATAGCAAACACTTCCACACTGTTCCTCCTGTGGCCGGGCATCCGCTGGGCAGAGGGAGAGAAGAGCAGTGGAGAAGAGGGAAGCAGCTCAGGGCTAGCCAGAAGGGAGCGGGGGAGAGAGAGGCTCAGGATGGAGAGAAGGAGAAAGTGGGGAGACACTTTGAAGGTTTCTTGGATTGCAGCCTCCTAACCATGTTAAATGGTTATTCCCATGTTTAACTCCCATGTTAAATGGGGCTTACTCCCAGGAAAGTGTCTTTAGGATTGCAGCCTAAGTAGACTTCATAGGGTCATGCACATTGAATGCATGTTTTGAATTCAATTCCAGTGTTTTGTCATCATTCTTACATCCAGTTAATATTTTTATATGAATATTTTTAGGGTTGTGGATCCAATCGTCTGAGTTTTCATTATTTCCTGTGGGAAAATCTGCTTCACATAAAGAATGTTTCACGCAACAAACATGCTTCCAGAATGAATTAAATTTGTTACGTGAGGTACCACTGTACATGTTTCTCTTCTTCAGCTGTTAGTTTCACTTGCAAAAGTCCTCTTCCACCAGAAGAGGGTGTACCTTGCATAGTGTATTGTCATAGGATAAAACAAACTAAACAGACTTTGAAAAAACATATCATCACCTTCCAAGACTTCATCCAAATTTACTAATTTCAGCTATTACTAATATTTACTAATATAATTACTATATATAATTAATATATATTATATTATAATATAATTACTAATATTCTTTAACTATGGGTGAAATCCAGAGTAACTACAGGGAGCCCTTGCTCCAGAGTAAGAACAAGTTACTCAGGATTCCAATATGAATTTCCCATAGGTTTTCACTAGGTGGTGCAGTAACTATGGGTGCACGTAAAGTCTCTTACGGTAGTTACAGGATTGCACTGTTGGTTTCTAGAATGTATTTTCCCCCTAGAAGTGGGGCAGTTTTTACTGATGAGAAAGAAAAGGGACAGAGGGAGAAATAAATCTTAGGCTGCGGGGGGCAATCTGTTGCTGTGAGTAAAAACCTTGAGAAGGAGGATCCTGGGAAGCAAACATCATGGGTGCTTTTGTTGTTTTTTATTTATTTATTTTTATTTAATCAATTTATATCCTGCCTTTCCTCCCCCGCAAGGGGGAGCCCAAGGCGGCTGACAACAGGGAATAAAACATCATTAAAATAGCTCATAAACAAAGATTAAAACACCATTAAAATATAATTAAAATACAATTAAATTGAATAAACAGCATGCACATTAAAAATATTTGTTAAAAACAGTAAAAAAACAATAAAAACAACTGTCCCCCCACCTCTGCCCCATTTAAAATGCTTTTTTAAAATAGAAGGTTTTAAGGCTCTGCCTTAACCGGGGGAGCAAGACCTGGGCAGACTGGACTGTCCTGATGCCTTGAAGTTCATGGAAGAGCAACTCTTTCTTTTACTTGCTTTGGAGGTGGCAGGAAACCATTGGAAAGTAGATAGAAGGGGGCAAAGCACCAGGGTCACCACATGTCACAACCAAAAAAAGAGGACAAGTTCCGCCTACATGTAGGACATCCAAGAAAAATGTAGGACATGACAAAGTAAAAGTTGAAAAACACTCACATATACTTTCATGTGGTTAACACTTTTTATTATTGAATTTTAAATGATTACATATAATTTTGTGCATTTAGAGTGCAATCCTGTCTACTCAGAAGTACGCCCCATTGTATTCAATGAGACTTACTCCCAGGAAAGCCCAGTGCCAATACAGTGGATCCCATCCTCTCTAAACCCACCCACCCAAGGTCGCTAACCCGAAAGGGGTCCCAACCCACACTTTGATGACCACTGCAAGAAAGACAAGATATAAATCAAATAAAAAATAAAAATAAATTAATGGGCTGGGGCATCTCCCTTTTGAGGAAAGGCTACAGCATTTGGGGCTCTTCAGGCTAGAAAAAAAGAAGCCTGAAGAGGAACTTGATTGAGACATAGAGCACAAATAACCATGTCTACTGAAAAGTAAGATCCATTGTGTTCAATGGGTCTAACTCCCAGGAAAGTATCTTTAGGAACGCAGCCATACACAATTATGCAGGGGATGGATAGAGTGAATACAAAGGTGCTCTTTTCCCTCTTAGACAACACCAGAACCAGAAAGTATATTTAGGATTGCAACCATAATTGATTAATTTTTAAAAGTCTCTGTGGTGCTTGCTCACTAGGAAAATGTTTGTTCCCAGGACATAAGGCTAAAAAAGAGGACATGTCCTGGAAAAAGAGGTCACCTTGGTCCCAGTAGGTGTACATCTCAACAGAAACACAGGTGCAGGAGGAAGCTACTGTTTTGAAGCTGAGGTCCACCATCCCAGACAGAAGAAGTAGGCACCCAGAATCAGGTTTTTTGCCTTGAGGAGGGATGTCCACCAAGGGGGTGAGTCTGATTCTCCTCTGTCTTGGGCAATGACCCTGGAAAGCTGACATGTTTGACAGGTGGTCTGGCTAAACAGGAGCTTCAACTATGACTACCCATTCCCAATCCCAATCAAAGACTGAACCACCCTGGGTGGGAGAGATGAGTCCATACCACTCTCTGTATAGAATCCATAAGTCTCACCATACCCTTTAATCTTCACCACTTTGTTGTAGTAATCAAAGAGTCAAAGGAACAGCAAGGGCCCAGGCAGAGAAGGATTGGACTGCTTGCTAGTCTATGTGTTAGCAGAGGCATAGCTAGAGAGGGGCAAAGAACTATGTTTTGCAGGGAGCTTCACTGTTGCATACAAGTGTCCCCTCCATCTCCCCTACAATGTTGTCACCTGCACTGCATATCTTTATTGCCTATCTGGTATTTCTATTGCCTATCTGATATTTCTCCTGGCAATAATTCAGATTTGTGACTCATTCAGCCCAATCTTTTATAATAAACTAGCGAAAAGCGTACCCACATTGCGGGAGTAACATTTCCCCATATGCCATCCCCAAACGGCGCAACTTCTCCCCTGCGCAACTTCTCCCCATGCGCAACTTCCCCCATGCACATCAACCCACCATGCGCAATTTCCCCCATGCACATCAACCCCCCATGCGCAACTTCCCCATGAGCATCAACCCCCATGTGCAACTTCCCCCATGCGCATCAACCCCATGAGCAACTTTCCCCATGCGCTTCAACCCCCATGAGCAACTTCCCCATGTGCATCATCCCCCATGTGCAACTTCCCCCATGTGCATCAACCCCCATGCACAACTTCACCCCATGCGCAACTTCCCTCATGTGCAACTTCTCCATGCGCATCAACCCCCATGAGCAACTTCACCCCATGCGCAACTTCTCCCATGCGCATCAACCCCCATGTGCATCAACCCCCCATGCACATCAACCCCCCATGCGCAACTTCCACCATGCACATCAACCCCCATGTACAACTTCCCCATGCGCAACTTCCCCATGCACTACTTCCCCCATGTGCATCAACCCCCCCATGTGCAATTTCCCCATGTGCATCAACCCCCAATGCACAACTTCCCCCCATGCGCAACTTCCCCCCATGCGCAACTTCCCCCATGCGCAACTTTCCCCCATGTGCATCAACCCGCCCATGCGCACCAACCCCCCATGCGCACCAACCCCCCATGCGCAACATCCTCCACAGTGCAACCCCTCCCTCCGAACAATATCCCCCCAGTGCACCAGGCACTGAGCACCAAATTGGCTGGATGTTATTCAGTCTCCCATGTTAAGTATAGGACAGAAACACGTTGCCCCCTTTTCAGCCCCTGAAGGGTTAAATTTCTCCAGATGGTTCTTGGTGGGTGTTCAGGTGACAGAAGGAACTCCCAGAATTCCATGCTTCAGGCCCAGCAGTTGGGGCAGAATGTTGAGGAGTCATCAATTCTCCAATGCAAAGTATAGGGAGGAAAACGCATTGCACCCCTTTTCACCCCCTTCCGGTTGGAATTTCCGAAAACCAGTTCTTAGTGCACCCCTCAGTGATGGAAGGAACACCCACCCCAAATTTCACGCTTCTAGGGCCAGCAGTTTTGGTAGGGTGGTGATGAGTCAGTCAGTCAGTGAGTCAGTCAGTGAGTCAGTCAGTGACTTTTCTCTTTTATATATATAGATAAACAAGGAGATACTGTATAATCTTGTTCCTATTCCATGATTTCCACACTGCTGAGTTCCCCAGAACTTGGCTTCCAGCTTCATGGCTTAAAAACTGTTCAGAAGCAACACCCCCAAAATTATTTTGTTTTACACTTATATCATGTCCTTGCAACAGTGACAGAGCACAATCCTAAGCATGTCTACTCAAAAGCAAGTTTTCAACTTTCAATATTCAATATTGTGTTCAACATTCCCAGGAAAGTGTCCTTAGGATTGCAGCCATAGGGTGCAATCCTAAGCTTCCCTACTCAAAAGTAAGCCCCATTGTGTTCAATGGGTCTTACTCCCAGGAAAGTGTAAGACCCATTGTAGGATTGCAGCCATAGACTCATGTATAGTATATGTCAGCATGGTTTATAAACAGTATGGTTTATAATTTTCATTATAACGTTCATCAGAATAGAGAGATAGAAAGATGAAGATAGTAAAAAAGGCAAAATAGAAGTCAATAAATGAAACAATGAAAATATATACCCTATTAGCGAAAATGTGCCACATTTCTCCCCCCCCGTATGCCAACCCCCCCATGTCCAACACCACCATCTGCAATATCCCCATACAGCATCCCCACATGTGCATTGTCCCACCACACACACAGTGCCCTCATGTGCAACACCCCCATATAACATCCCCCATGCAACATTCCCCCATGCACATCATTCCCCCACGCACACCATTGCCCCATGCTCACCATCATCCGCTGTGCACCCTCCCTCCCAGTGCATCAGCTGGATATTATTCAGTCAGTCTTCAATGTTAAGTATAGGACAGAAACACGTCGCACCCCTTTTCACCCCACCCCCTTAAGGGTTAAATTTCTTAACATTGGTTCTTGATGGGTGTTGGTGTCAAGGAAGGAACACACTCTACAAATTTCATGTTTCTAGCTCCTGGGGTTGGGGCAGAGCACCCCTCAGTTAGGGACTCTCAATGTAAAGTATATGGAGGAAAATGCATTGCACCCCTTTTCATACCCTTTGGGTTGGAATTTCCAAAAACTGGTTCTTAGTGGGTGCCTCCATCATGGAAGGAATATCCTCCCCAAATTTCACATTTCTAGGCCCAGCGGTTTTGGATGGGTGTTGATTGTGAGTGAATGACTTTTCAAGTTTTATTTATATAGACTATACTCATATTTATGTTAAAAATTAATGTCTTAAAAATGACCCTGAAAGCATGGGTTGACTTTATACACAGATCAACATGGTAAAGCTTCTCAGGCACCACCTCTCTCTCCCTTCCTCTCCCGGCCGGTGGGGAGGCAAGCAGGGAGCTGTGTGGTGCCACCGCACTCTCCCTTTCTCTCCCTGGCCGGCAGGGAGGCACAGAGCCCCATCCTATGCAGGTCTACTCAGAAGTAAGTCCCAATATAGTCAATGGGGCTTACTCCCAGGAAAGAGTGGAGAGGACTGCAGCTTTAGAACCCCATCCTATGCAGGTCTACTCAGAAGTAAGTCCCAGTATGGTCAATGGGGCTTACTCCCAGGAAAGTGTGGAGAGGACTGCAGCTTCAGAGCCCCATCCTGTGCAGGTCTACTCAGAAGTAAGTAATTTTATTTTTATTTTTTTTAATTTTTTATTTTTAAATTAAAAACCTCCCTGGCCCCGCCCCCCGCCCCTGGCTCCGCCCCTGGCCCCACCCACTTCCAGAGAACCGGTTCTTGGGCCAGGTCAGGCCCACCCCATACGTCCCTTCCAACTCTAGGATTCTATGATTCTATGATTCAAGTGTGCTATGGGCACGCGTGCTGTGCAGCCCTGATGCTCCATGGGGAGGCTCTTTAAAAGGGCTGCTGGCCAGCGCTGCTGCCCCCAACTTGGAAACAATTGCCTGGGGGTTCCAGAGGCAGCTGCCCCTAACTGCCCCCAAGTGCCCCCACCGGCCACCTTGAACCTCCAGCAGCAGCCCAGGTAAGCCTCCCAGGAAAGTGTCTTTGATTGCAGCCTCCTAACCACGTCTGCCCAGAAGTAAGGTCCATTGTGACAAATGGGGCTTACTCCCTGTTGGGCTCAGTATTCTCCCCCTCACTTTCTTCTCTGGATTCCACCCCTTCCATCCTGTCCTCTGCCATCTATTTGGGCTCTCACACAAGGGACACAAGACACAGGTAAGTCTTCTCAAATTAACTCAGTTTCTTTATAGCTTGTTGGGTCTTATTTGCATATGGGTGGGGGAGAAAGAAGGGGGAAAACGACTTGCAGTTTGTTCAACACTCCAACGTCAGCATACAAGGCATAACACTTATTTCTCAGTTACAGGTAAGTTACATTCCACTTCCTGACATTTGGTTCTCTCTCTTTCTCTCTGACAGGTTCTGCCCACGTTACTCATATCATGCACGCCAACAGAAAGGATCTTCACAACAGATAAATAACAGTTCAAAGCAGATCTCTGTCAGTCTTGGAAGACTATGGTAGCGTGCTCTGCGCTACATACGCTGCATGCGAAGCACAAGATTGTTACGGAGGATAGGCTGTTACCCAAGCAGCAAATCCACCCTCTCCAGACCACTGAATTAGTCCAACCAATAACAATGTCCTCTTTTGCTCTGCCTTCAGGTGCTGGACAGAGCCAACGCAGCAGCCTGGCAGAAAGATAAGATGACCAACTCTCTTAATCCCACTTTGATGTTCCTCTCCTTTTCGACTGCTGACTCCTCTCCCGCCTTCTCCTTAAATACCTCTTCCCCTACCCCTCCCTTTCCTGATCTCTTCATCTCTCTGGTTTTCTGCTGCATACATCTTCTTCTCCTTAAATATATATATATATATATATATATATATATATATATATATATATATATATATATATATATATATATATATATATATAAAAGAGAAAAGTCACTGACTCACTCACTGACTCACTCACTCACTCACTCATCACTGCCGTGCCAAAACCACTGGGCCTAGAACCGTGAAATTTGGGGTGGGTGTTCCTTCCGTGACTGAGGGGTGCACTAAGAACCGGTTTTCTGAAATTCCAACTGGAAGGGAGTGAAAAGGGGCGCAATGCATTTTTCTCCCTATACTTTGCATTGGAGAATTGATGACTCAGCAACATTCCGCCCCAACCCCTGGACCTAGAAGCATGAAATTTGGGGAGTTCCTTATGTCACCTGAACACCCACCAAGAACCATGTGGAGATATTTAACCCTTAAGGGGCTGAAAAGGGAGCAATGTGTTTTTGTCCTGTACTTAACATGGAAGACTGACCAACATCCAGCCAATTTGGTGCTCAGTGCCTGGTGCACGAGGGGGGGATGTTGTTCGGAGGAAGAGGTTGCACTGGGGAGGATGCTGCACATGGGCAATGTTGCGCATGGGGGGATGATGCACATGGTGGTCTGATGCGCATGGGCAATGTTGTGCATGGGGGTTGATGAGCATGGGGGGGTTGATTAGCATGGGGGGGTTGATGAGCATGGGGAGATGTTGCACACGGGGGGATGTTGCGTCTGGGGGAAGTTGCACATGGAGGTTGATGCACATGTGGGATGTTGCGCATGGGGGATAATGCGCATGGGGATGTTGAGCATGGGGGTTGATGCGCATGGGGGTTGATGCGCATGGGGATTGATGCATATTCGGGGTTGATGCACATTTGGGGTTGATGCATATTTGGGGTTGATGCGCATGGGGGACTGATGCACATGGGGGACTGATGCACATGGTAATGTTCTGCATGGGGGGATGTTCTGCATGGGAGGATGTTGAGCATGGGGGATGTTAAGCATAGGGGGTTGATGCGCATGGGGGGTTGATGCGTATGGGAAGATGTTGTGCAAGGGAGGATGTTGCGCAAGGGAGGATGTTGCGCATGGGGGACTGATGCACGTGGGCGATGTTGCGCATGGGGGGTTGATGAGCATGGAGGGATGTTGAGCATGGGTGGATTATATGCATGGGGACTGATGCGCATGGGGGAAGTTGCGTACAGGGGGGTTGATGCGCACTGGGGAAAGTTGCACATGGGGGGAGTTGTACATTGGGTGTTGATCCGCAAGGGGTGTTGATGCGCTGTGGGGGATGGCGTATGGGGAAATGTTACTCCCGCAACACGGGTACGCTTTTTGCTAGTTCTTAGTAAGTGCCAATGTGAATCAGACCAGTGGACTCTATCTTTCTCCATTGATTTCAGCACTTCTGCCTACACATCCCTGGGGGCCACTCTCACCCCCATTCATGTCATCTTGGGTTTTCAGGGGCACCCCTACTCTCCCAGGAAAGTGTCTTTGATTGCAACCTCCCAACCCTGTCTACCCAGAAGCCCCATTGTGTTAAATGGGGCTTACTCCCAGGAAAGTGTCTTTAGGATTGCAGCATAAGTAGACTTCATAGGATCATGCATGTTGAATGCATGTTTTGAATTCAATTCCAGCGTTTTGTCATCATTTTTACATCCAGTTAATATTTTTATATGAATATTTTGGGGGTTGTGGAACCAATCATCTGAGTTTCCATTATTTCCTATGGGAAAATCCACTTTACTTAAAAAGCATTTCACTTAAAGAGCATGCCTCCGGGACGAATTAAGCTCTTATGTGAGGTACCACTGTACACAGATTTTGTATTACAAGCATGCTTCCACTGAATGATCACTGTCCCAACCTAGCAATTTGAAAGCAAGGAAATGCAAGTAGGTGAATAGGTACTACTTGATTGGGAAGTGAACAGCATTCCATGACCCTTTGGCATTTAATGGAGACCAGAGGATATCACTTGTAACGGGGATTGGCACCCCTTGCAGAGAACACCTTCCCCTTGAAGAGGGTGACCAAATGTCAAAACCAAAAAAACATAAGAAGCCCCCCAAATGTAGGATAGCCAAGGAAAATATTGGACATGACAAAATAAAGCTTAATACACTCGTACACATTGCTTTCATGTGCTTAATTTATACACTATATTACTTATTATTATTAATTTTTAACTATCATATGTAATTTATTGCATCTAATATATTAATTACAAGAAGGCCACATGCTGCCTGCTTACAAGAAAAAGGAGGACATGGAAGTTTTTTCCCAGGACACACAGCTAAAATCCAGGACATGTCAGTGGGGGTGGGTGGGAGGGCACATATGGTCATCCCATTCTGAAATGGTTTTCAAGATGACCGGCAATAGCAATTCCCTGCACACAACCAGCAGGTAGTTTTCTACTGAGTCACCCACTTTCCTTCTGGATCTCCATCCCAAATTGCACCAGGACCACTTTTCCTGGAATTGAACACTCACACTTTCTCCTGCTGCATACACTCTTCTCATCGCTGGTTCTTCCCCACATACTGTATTCATTATATCATATACTGTATGTACTGTATATTTATTATACCATATACCGTATATTCCGACACTTTGGGCACTTTCCCCAGTGGAACAGGGGAACTTCAGCAAGACTTCAGCAAGTCTTGTAAGGCATTGCAATGCATTCTTATTTGCAAATTTATGGAAATGTATTCGAATTTGAAATCTAAATTAGTTTTCTTCCTCCCCCCCCCCCCCCCCCCCCCACACACACAGTGGCAGAGAGATGATGTGGCACTCCTGCCAAATGTTTGGAGACCCCTGGTATAAAGCCAAAAAACATGAAATAAAATATTTTATTTATTTATTTTTAAAAATTGTTTCCTGCCTTTCTTGGATTATACAAGGCGGCTCACATTCAAAAATAATTAAAAATGTAAATATAACATTCAATTAAAACATATAAGTTAAAAACAATACAAACAGCAACCCCCCAACCTCTGCCCCATTAAACTACTTTTTAAAAATACAGTAAAATGTTTTTATTGAAGCTGAAGCTCTGTACTGAGGGAGTGTTCCTCAGTTCTAAAGGGAGGGATTTCCATTGCTGGGTGCCGCCACCGAGAAGGCCCTATCTGTTGAAGAAGCAGTTAATAAAAACATTTTAAAAATAGGAAGTGCTGCCATTAGAAAGTTGACAATCTTCATCTGTCTCCATTGGTTCTTCATGGTCCACAGCAGGGGTCCTCAAACTATGGCCCGCGGGCCAGATACGGCCCGCCAGGGCCCTCAATCCGTCCCGCCAAGGCTTGCTGGCCCCACCAGGAAAAGAGGCTTGGTGGCAGCCACCATTTTAAATTTGGCACACTGCTGTGCACACTGTGCTGTCCTGAGGGGATGACTCCTCCCCCTTCCTGCCTCGCTGTTGCTGAGTGGCTGCCAGGCGAGAGCAGGCAGGGAGGGGGAGGAGCCATCCCCTCACGACAGCGCCGGGCGGGCACCCACCATGGCAAGGGGCTGCCCGTCTGTTCACTTGCCCGCCCGCCTGCTCCCCCAGCGGAAGAACTTGGCTTGGATGGGGGGCTGTGTGGCTGCAGCGCCCCATCCACAGCTTCCCTGGCTGGCCATGGATGGTGGCCACAGGGCTCCCCAGATAAGTGCCTCCCTTTCTCCCCCCAGATCTCCACCAGCTTGCCAGTACCCCCATCCCCCAGAACCCTCCCCACTAGCCCTGCCAGTAATCCCCATCCTCCAGAAACCCCCCACTAACCAACCCCCCGGATACCCCCACTAGCCCTGATAATACCCCTCCACCCCCCAGAAACCCCCACCAGCCCTGCCAATACCCACCACCCCCCAGAAACCCCTACCAGCCCTGCCAGTAACCTCCTCCCCCCCAAAACCCCCACCTGCCAGTACCCACCACCCACCATAAACCCCCACCAGCCCTGCCAGTACCCCTCCACCCCTCAGAAACCCCCCACTAGTCCTGCCAGTACCCACCATCCCCCAGAAACTCCTCCCAACCCTGATAGTACCCCTCCACCCCCCAGAAACCCCACACCAGCCCTGATAGTAGCCTCCACCCCCCAGAAACTCCCCACTAGGCCTGCCAGTAACTCCCATACCCCAGAAACCCCCCACTAGCCTTCTCAGTACCCACCTGCCCCCCAGAACCCCTACCAGCCCTGCCAGTAACCCCCACCCCCCAGAAACTCCCCCATTAGCCCTGCCAGTACCCACCACCCCCCAGAAACCCCCACCTATAGTCCGGCCCCCAACAGTTTCTGAGGGACAGTGAATCGGCCCCCTGTTTAAAAAGTTTGAGGACCCCTGCTGTTCATTCCTGCTGTTTTGGTCTGCAACTGTACATGGATTTGAAAGTTGACAATCTTCATCTGTCTCCACTGGTTCTTCATGGCCTATAGGGTCTGTATCCAGGGGTTCACCCTCAATTCCATTCCTGCTGTTCTGGTCTGCAACTGCACATGGATTTGATCCTGGTCTGAGATGTATTTCCACTGACCTAAAAATTCAGTCACAAAGAGATACTCAGAACACAGAACTAATCAATATATCAAAGAAATGCTTATAACTAGAACTTGCCTTTACTCCTAATTTAAATGTATTTTGCACATCACTCCCACCTTGGATCTTCATGGTCTACACAGGATCTATATCCATGGATTCACCCTCAGTTTCATTCCTGCTGCTCTGGACTGAAACTGCACACAGAATCCTAGAATCCTAGAGTTGGAAGGGACCTAGTAGGCGGAGCCTTATAACCTTTTATCTTAAAAAAGCATTTTAATGGGGCAGAGGTTGGGAGGGCTGTTGCTTTTATTGTTTTAGCACAGATGTTTTAGTTTATTAATTGTATTTTAACTGTATTTTAATTTTGTTTTAATCTGTATTTATGATCTAATTTTAATGGTGTGTTATTGTTCTTTTAATTGCTGTTAGCAGCCTTGAGCTCCCTTTCGTTAGGGAAGAAAGGCAGGATATAAATAAATAAATAAATAAATAAATAAATAAATAAATAATAGTGGGTCATCTAGTCCAACCCCCTGCCTGCAGCAGAAAATCCTCCTTGCGCATCCCCTTGAGCCTCTGCTTGAAGATCCCCAGTGAGGGACACTCCACCACCTCCCTTGGCAATCTGTTCCACTGCCGAACCACCCTCACCATCAGGAATTTTTTCCGGATATCCAACCGGAATCTCCTCTCTTGCAGTTTGTACCCATTGGTTCTAGATCTGCTTTCAGAAGCAGCTGTGAACAGATTAGCCCCTTCCTCCCTATGACAGCCCTTCAGGTATCTGAAAAGAGAAATCATGTCACCCCTCAGCCTCCTTTTCTCCAGGCTGAACATCCCAAGTTCCCCCAACCTTTCCTCGTAGGGCTTCCCTTCCATCCCACTGATCATTCTTCTCTCTCCTCTGGACTTGCTCCAGTTTGGCTGCATCTTTCTTAAAGTGAGGTGCCCAGAACTGAACATAGAAGGTGAGGTCTGACCAATGCTGAATAAAGAGGAACTAGAACTTCTCGTGACTTGGAAGCTACAGTCCTCTTAATGCAGCCAAAAATGGCATTTGCCTTCTTTGCAGACACATCACACTGCTGACTCATGTTCAGCTTGTGATCCACGGCGACTCCAAGATCCTGCACACATGTTGTGCTGCTATGCCAAGTATCCCCCATTTTATACCTGTGTTTTTGGTTTTTATTGCCTAAGTGCAGAACCTTGCACTTCTTCCTCTTGAAATTCATTCTATTTGTTACAGCCCAGGATTCCAGTTTATCCACATCCACCTGGAGGTTTCTCCTTGTCTTCTTTTGTGTTTGCTACTTCTCCCAGCTTGGTGTCATCTGCAAATTTGATCAGGCTTCTCTGTATCCCTTCCTCCAAGTCACTGATGAAAATGTTAAAGAGCACTGGGCCCAAGACAAAGGCCTAGGGCACCCCACTCAAAACTGACCTCCAGGTTGATGCAGAACCATTTACTAAATCCCTTTGAGTGCGGCCATCGAGCCAGTTGTGGATTCTCCTAATGACTGCCTCGTCTAGCCCATATTTTTACAACTTCCTAATTAAGTTGTCAAGTGGGACCTTGTCAAATGCTCCGCTGAAGTCAAGATAAATGACATCCACAGCATTGCCACTGTCCAGTAAGCTCGTAACCCGATCTAAAAAGGAGATCAGATTTGTCTGGCAAGATTTATTCTTGGTAAATCCATGCTGGGTTGTTTTGATCACCGAGTACTTGTCTAAATGTGCACAAATTGTGTGTTTTATGATTTGTTCTAATATCTTCCCCGGGATTGAAGTCAAACTGACTGGTCTATAATTTCCCGGGTCTTCTTTTTCCCCTTCTTAAAGATTGGGACTACATTTGCCCTCTTCCAGTCCAGTGGCACTTCTCCACTCCTCAAGGATTTCTCAAAGATGATCGACAGAGGCTCTGCAAGGACATCTGCCAGTTCCTTAAGAACTCAAGGATGCAGCTCATCCTGTCCAAATGACTTGAATTCATTTAGGCCAGCTAAGTGGTTATGAACCTGATCTCTGTCAATCATAATCTGCCATTCTGCACCATCCATGTTACCATTACCTCTTTGGGAATGCAAGCACATTCCTGCATCAGCCAATGATCCCCACCCCCATTTGCGCAGCCCTCCTTCCGAGAATAGACAGATGCAAAGTAGGAGTTGAGCAGCTCTGCCTTCTCCTGGTTTCCAGACACCTGCTGTCCATCTTTGTCTAGGAGCAGCCCCACCCCCTCATCTCTCCTCCTGTTCCTTTGGGCATATCCAAAGAAGCTCTTTTTGTTATCCTTGACTCCCCTGGCCAGCCTCAGTTCATACTGAGCTTTAGCATTCCTGACCCCCTCCCTACAAGACCGGGCTATCTGCCTGTACTCCCCCCTGGTGATCTTACCAGTCTTCCATTCCCTATACTTCTCTTCCTTTAACTTCAGCTGATCCCCAAGTTGCTTGTGGAGCCAACCTGGTTTTTTCAGGTTCCCCCCCCCTTTCTTTTTCATAGGAATTGTTTCTGTCTGTGCTTGCAGAAGCTACCTCTTAAGTAGCTCCCACCCATCTTGGGCCCCTTTTCCTGTTAGTTCATCAACCCATGGGATCTCACCTATGACTCCTCTAAACCTGTTGAAATCAGCCTTTCTGAAATCCAATATAGAGGTTTCACTGTGCACCAGCGTGACCAGACTGCCAAACCCAGAATTCCTGAACCCCAACACCAAAATTCCTACCCCAACGCCAAAATTCCTACTCCCTGACACCAAAATGTAGGACTTATTAAAAACACTTGTGAGTGGTTTCTGGGGGGTGGTGGGTACTGGCAGGGCTGGTGGTGTGGGTTTCTGGGGGGGTGGGTACTGGCAGGGCTAGTGAGGGGGCTTCAGGGGGGTAGGAGTACTGTCAGGGCTGGTGGGGGTCTCTGGGGGTGGATGGGTACTGGCAGGGCTGGTGGGGGTTTCCGGGGTGTGGTGGGTACTGGCAGGACTGGTTGGGGTTTCCGTGGGGTGGTGGGTACTGGCAGGGCTACTGGGGGGCTTCAGAGGCGTGGCGGTACTGTCAGGGCTGGTGGGGGTCTCGGGGGGGTGGTGGGTTCTGGCAGGGCTGGTGGGTTTTTCCAGGGGGTGGTGGGTAAAGGAAGGGCTGGTGGTGTGGGTTTCAGTGGGGTGGTGGGTACTGGCAGGGCTGGTGGGTATTGGCAGGACTAGTGGGAGAGTTTCAGGGGGGTACTGTCAGGGCTAGTGTGGGGTTCCTGGGGGTGGGGGTACTGTCAGCAGTGGTGGGGGTGGAGGGGTACTGTTAGGGCTGGTGGGGGTATCTGGGGGTTGGGGTACTGGCAGGCTGGTGGGAGTTCTGGGGGTAGTGGGGCAGGGCATAAATGGGGATCTGGGGGGAGAAAGGGAGGCACTTACCTGAGGAGCCCTGCAGCCACCATCCAAGCCCCCTGGCTGGCCAGGGAAGCTGTGGATGGGGCGCTGCAGCTGCGCAGCCGCCATTACAGCCTCCTGGCCGGGCAGGGAGGCTGTGGACAGTGTGGAGCAGCCGCGTGGCCCCCCAACCAAGCCTCCTGGCAGGGCAGGGAGGCTGTGGATGGCGCGGCTCCAGGAGGTCCCTCCGCTGCCTCATGATTGGGCCTGGGCTGAAAGCTTTGCCCACATTCCAGCCCCTCGCCACCTCAGCAGCAGCACAGAGTCTTTCCTGGCCGGCCAGGAGGCTTGGATGGGGGGCTACGTGGCTGCAGCGCCCCATCCACAGCCATCTCTTTGCCATCTCTCCCCTAAAAAAGGAGCAGGCCTAATTTGGGGGGATTGTGTTCACATACTGGCAGATGGGACAGAGGGTCCTATCCCAGTTTTGTGAAAGAAAATTATGGCAACCCTAGAAACCCCTACCCCCCAACACACACACTGACAAACAATGACCATTAAGATTACAGTGGTGCCTCACATAACAAATTTAATTTGTTCCAGAAGCATGCTTGTTATGTAAAACACTCTTTATGTGAAGCAGATTTTCTGACAGGAAATAATGGAAACTCAGACAATTGGTTCCACAACTCAAAAAAATTATATAAAAATATTAACTGTATGTAAAAATGATGACAAAACACTACAATTCCAGTGTTTTGTCATCATTTTTACATACAGTTAATATTTTTATATAATTTTTGGGGGGTTGTGGAACCAATTGCATTCAATGTTGTGGAAGCAGCATGCATTCAGTGTTCATGATCCTATGAAGTCTACTTAGGCTGCAATCCTGAAGACACTTTCCTGGGAGAGAGACTCATGTAACACATTGGGGCTTACTTCTGGGTAGACATGGTTAGGAGGCTGCAATCCAAGACATTTTTGAAGTGTCTGCGCCAGCATGACCATATGCGCGGAAATGCCCTGACACATCCAGAAATTCGCCATTGGACCAGACTTTCCAGTCCAATGGCAGCCTGGTCCAGCATTCTGGGGGTGGGTTGGGAGGGCACTGGGGAGCACTTGGGGCTCTTCAGAGCCAGTAGCAGTTAGCCACGGCTAAGCACTAATAAAATATTGCCAAAAAAAATCACTGCGCATGCGATCACAGCTAATTACAGGGCCAGGTGAGCTTCTAGAGAGTCTCTGCGTAGGTGGAGACCTCAGTTGCACTCTTCCAGCACAAGCTTAGTGAAAGTGCCGGAAGAGTTCAATTGAGTTATTCGCCTACGCAGAGACTGGCTGTAAAGAGCCCCCGGTGCCCTCAGTGCTCCCAATCACCCTCCCACCCCACCAGAACGCCTCCCTAGACCCCAGGTAAGCAAAAAAATTTAAATGTAGGACGTCCTACATTTGATTTTTTTTAAACTCAGGAATTCCAAGTTTTGGATCTGGTCACCCTGGTCTGCCCACGCTCTCCTCTTCATCCTGAGCCTCTCTCTCCCCTCATCCCTTCTGGCTAGCCCTGAGCTGCTTCCCTCTTTTCTATTGCTGTTCTCTCCCTCTGCCCAGCCACAGGAGGAACACCGCGGAAGTGTTGGTTTTGCTATGGGCAGGCATGCTATGCCCTGACACTTTTTAAAAGGCCCAGCCCCAACTGCCAATGACTGTGTTTGTTAAGCACAGTTTGTTACGTGAAGCAGAATCCTAGATAAATTTTTGCTTGTTATGTGGATCACTTGTTAAGCGAGGTAGCACTGTATACATAAAGGTGCTGTTTTTGTTGTCAGTTATTCTTTTGCATTGAAAACTGGGCAGCCCAATCTTCACCAGGAACAGACACACCATTCAAGAGGAGTACGTCCAATAACTTTCCCTCCCTCCCTCCTTCCCAGAGGCAGCTGCTACTGACCAGCTCCCCTTCCCTACCTCTCAGCCCACGGACCAGAGCAAGCAGCAGTGGGGCCCAGAAGTCTACCTGCTTAGAGCAGAGCTGTTGCTACGGGATAGCCAGGAAGGGTTGCGCCCCCCTGAATGTGAGCCAGCAGTTCCCTCCTTGACTTGAGTTATAGGTTTTTGTTTCCCCATAAATTATCCTTTCAAGATACCAATATGGATACCCAACATAAGTGTTCCAACATGAGTGTTCCCCCTGACAATTTTTCCCCTCCTACATCTAGAATCCTGGCCATTGATCTGGCTTGGGGTCAGGCAGACTTGCAGGTTAGGGGGCACCTTGATGTCTTCTCCTAGTCAAAGGATATTTTCCCCTTACCTTAATCAAACCAAGTCATCCCTATGAGCTAATTGAGTGTTTAGTGGGTGCAAATCTGAGCTGTTGATGCAAGGCTGCTGGCCATGTGAATTGCCTAGAAGACCACAAGCTTCCAAAGCCTGATCCACCTCCTGTTCCATCCTGCCTCAAAATACCCCCTCCTTAGCTCTGGAAAGCCCTTCTTCCATCCAGTCCAGCCCCTTGAGTTGGCTTGCCTCAGCACAATCTTACCTCAAAAGTCTGGATCTGGCCTGTCTGGATGGGCATTGGCATTTGAACCAGCCACGTCGAATCCAAATTTGGAGCAAATATATGTTATGGCATGATTGTAACACTCTGGAGCGGATGCTGCATGACCTAATGCATCTGGATAGCACCCTCTTTATGATATTGATGTATCTGTAAATAAGAATCATAAAACACCACAATTTTTCATTTTAATTCAACAAATTTTCAAATCAAGAACATTATTTTCACCTATTTTTCATTTAAGCATTTTCTTCTCTTTCTACTTATTCCTATTAATACTGTACTCATGGTTCCCGAACTGTGGGTTAGAATCTACTGGTGGATTGCAACCTTATTTTGTGGGTAGCCAAAGGGTGACTGAAAGACCAGAAAACTAATTGCTTCAGTGCCCAATAGGTGCTAACCATTGACCCTTCAGTCTCAAAAGACTGGTATCATGCTCTGATTGGAGGTCCTAAAACAGCATCTGGTGTGGCTAAAAAGGTCAATTTCAGAGTGACAATCCCTTTCACACTGAGGAAAAATAAAGTCTGTTTCCTGCCCAGCCCCCAGATTTCACTGGTTTGGGGTCTGTTTCTTTGCTTCAGCCTGCCAAACAAGTGTCTAACCAGTATCTGCCACTTCCTGTGTTGTTTCAACTCTGTATGCGAGGCTGGAGTTTCCTATCCAGAGCATGAAGGCCTTGGTAGATTCATATGGAGGATAGGCTGTTACAAGCAGAAAATCCCACCTCTCAACGCCACTGAAATAGACCAATGGAACGGCAGAGCTGATACAATTGGTTCCAGGAGTTACTAGAACATGACTGTAACACAGTCACAAACTGCTTTTGGGACTCAGACTCCTGATTCTTCCTTGAGGTTTACCCCTGAAACCTTTCCCATAGATGGGTATAGCCACAAGGCAGTGGAGGTTTCAGGTGGGAATTTTCCTTCTCCTAGGTGGTAATTACCCTGCAAAGAGCTCAGCATTTGCAGCTTGCAAGGATGTGCAAATATGGGTGAGGCAAATGTTTCAGGGTCTTTATTCTGGTTATATTTATTTCTATATTTCCTTTTTTAAAAGTCTGATAAAACCAAATAGGTCTTGATAAAGTATCAAGTATAAAGTATTCATTTACAAAAGCGGATCCCTGTACTAATAAGTTTGGAAGCTATTGTTCTATATACTGCTCTGAGCAGAATCCTAACCATGTCTATTCAAAAGGAAGCCCCACTGAATTATTTAGAATTCACTGACTGCAGGACTTTTGTACTGGGGGAGGAGGAAGAATCCTTACATATAGGCAGGGTGACCATATGACTTTTTTTCCAGGACATGTCCTCTTCTTTATCCTTGTGTTCTGGAAAGAAAATCTCATTTTTGTAGCAATTTTAAATTTAATAATAAGTAATATGCTACAATCCTAGAGACTCTTTCCTGGGAATAAGACCCATTCAACACAATGCAGCTTACTTTTGAATAGACCTAGCTAGGATTGTGTTCATAAAAGCAGGCCTCCGTCAGTCTTGAAAGACTATGGTATTGTGCTCGGCGCTGCATATGCTGCATGTGAAGCACAAAAGCCTGTGTTAGATTGTTATGGAGGATAGACTGTTACCCAAGCAGCAAATCCCCCCTCTCCAAGCCACTGAATTAGTCCAATGGAAAGGCAGAGCCAATACGATTGGATCCAGCTGGTGTCACAGAGCTGGGCTAAGGACAGGAGCTCACCCTGTCTTGTGGGGCCGACCCAGGTCTCGAACCCTGGCCTGCTGGTTAACAGGCACGGAGTCTTAACCACTTGTGCCACCCACAACCCATTATGTGATGCATTGTGCTTTTCCCTTGGGTAGGATAACTATAAGTGCCCTCCAAAATGTAGAACGCCTAAGAAATATATAGGACATTAAAAACTCATAAAGGGTAGTTAATTAAAATACTGTGTTGCTTATGCTTAAATTTAAAACTATTACATAGGATTGATATTTATTACATATTTATGTATTACAATAAAGCTTCATGCTTCCTGCTTACAGGGAAAAGAGGGACATTGTAGTTTTTTTCAGGACAAAAAGCTAAAATCTATGGCATGGGTTTTGGAAAAAAATCATTATCGTCCTTTTCCTTGTGAGCAGGCAGAATTTAGCCTTCTTGTAATTCATAAATTACAAGTTCAGCCTCTTAACTTTTGGAGCAAGGGGCTGCGTCGTCTAGCAGCATCCTTCATTGCTCCTACAGCAGCCACTGCCCAAATCTTGCCTTCCAGCCCACTCCTTCCAGCCCTATCCACACTTTCCTGAGAGTAAGCCCACTGACTCTAATGGGGCTTACATCTGAGGAGACTGGCAGGGGCTTGGATCTCTCCCTCTAGCCCTGTCTCCTTTCCTGAGAGTATGCCCACTCACTATAATGGGACTCTTTGGGAAGCCTTCCTCCTAGAATCATAGAGTTAGAAGGGACCTAGTAGGTCATCTAGTCCAACCCCCTGCCTGCAGCAGGAAATCCCCCTAGAGCATCCCGGACAGGTGCTCGTTGAGCCTCTGCTTGACAGAGTGTGACAGGGGCTCAGAAGGATGGTGGAGAAATTAGGCACACTCTTAACAATCTACAAAATCTAAGGTTGAAATATAAAAAAATCATTGCAGAACATGAGCCCCATCCTATTTAAGCTCTTGAAGGGAACGTGTCCCCATATGCACTCAAAGTACTTTGGGACTCTTGCTGGCTGGGTTCAGACTCAGGCAATATTTCAAGTGGGGATCCTGATCCTCAAATTTAGCAGAGGGAGAGGAATTGCCCCTTTTCCACAGTGTATCTTTTTTAAAATAATGGCTGTTTGTATATAAAAAAATAGGAAATCGTAATTCCGTTATGAATTTGTTATCTCACCAAGGAAGCACAGTTTCCAGTGCAGGTCATTGATGTCACTAGGTCAATTGGTACCCAGGGCCCCCTAAATTTTTGGCACCCCATACAATAGGAGTACATCCAACAACTTTCCCTCCCTCCCTCCCTCCCAGAGGCAGCTGCTACTGACTAGCTCCCTTCCCCATCTCTTGCTCCAAGACCAGAGCAGGCAGCAGTGGGACCCAGAAGCCTGCCTGCTTAGAGCAGGGCAGTTGCTATGGGACAGCTAGGAGGGGTTTTTTCCCCCTCCACCTGAGCTAGTGGTTCCATCCTTGACTTGAGTTACTGGTTTTTGTTTCCCCGTAACTTATCTTTTCACTTTGCATACCAATATGGCTACCCAACATAAGTATTCCAACATAACTGTTCCTCTGACAATTTTTTCCCTCCCATGTCTAGAATTCTGGCCATGGACCTGGCTTGGGGGGTCAGGCAGACTTGCAGATTAGGAGGCACCTGGATGTCTCTCCTAGTCAAAGGATATTTTCCCCCTTACCTTAAATCAAACCAAGTCATTCCTATGGGCTAATTGAGTGTATACCAGCTGTTCAGTGGGTGCACATGTGAGCTGTAGATGTAAGGCTGCTGGCCATGTGAATTGCCTAGATGACCCCAAGCTTCCAAAGCCTGATCCACCTCCTGTTCTATCCTGCCCCAATATACCCCCTCCTCAGCTCTGGAAAGCCCTTCTTCCATCCAATCCAACCCCTAGAGCTGGCTTGCCTCAGCACAATCTTACCTCAACAGTCTGGATCTGGCCTGCCTGGATGGGCATTGGCATTTGAATCGGACCTGTCGAATCCAAATTCGGCGCAAATGTATGTTATGGCATGATTGTAACACTCTGGAGCGGATGTTGCATGGCCTAATGCATTTGGATTGCACCCTCTTCATGATATTGCTGTATCTGTAAATAAGAATCACAAAACACCACATTTTTCATTTTAATTCATCTACATACAATACTACAATCCTAGCGATTGTTTCCTGGGAATAACACCCATTGAACACAATGCAGCTTACTTTTTAGTAGACCTAGCTAGGATTGTGCTCAGAGTGTTTAAATAAACCACATGAGGGCAATATGCATAAGTGTTTATAGCTTTTATTTTGTCATGTCCTACATTTTCCTGGAGTATCCTACATTTTTGGGGGGGAGTGAGGGGGAGGCTTGTTATTTTCTGAAGTTATGATATATGGTCATCATGCATATACCATCCACTCCCCATATGTGATGCGCATGGTGCTTTTCCCTTGGACAAGGTAACCATAAGCGCCCCCAAAATGTAGAACACCTAAGAAATATGCAGGACATTAAAAACTCATATTACTTTCATGTAGTTAACTACATGAAATAACACTGTGTTGCTTAATCTTAAATTTAAAACTATTTAATCTTAAATTTAAAACTATTACATAGGATTGATATTTATTACATATTTATGTATTACCAGAAACCTTCATGCTTTCTGCTTACAGGGAAAAGGGGACATGGACGTTTTTCCCAGAACAAAAGGCTAAAATCTAGGACATGTCCTGGATTTCAGCCTTGGGTCCTGGAAAAGTAATCTCCACTGTTCTCCTTTTCCTTGTGAGCAAGCAGTATTTAACTTTCTTGTAATTCAGAAATATCCTGCAATAACTTTTATGCAATAGTTTTAAATTTAATAAAAAGCAATGCAGTGCATAAATTAATGACTTCAAAGCAATATTTATGTGTGTTTTTAACTTTTATTTTGTCATTAGGGAGGGGGCTTGTCATCTTCTTTGGTTATGATGTACTGTCACTCTGCTCCCTCCAAAACGTAAGACACACAAGAAAAATGCAAGACATGACAAAATAAATGCTAAAAATATTCATATATTGCTTTAGTGTGGTTAATTTAAATACTATCAGTGCAATTCTATTTGTCTACAAAGAAGTAAATTTCATTGAGTTCAGTATGGCTTACTCCCAGAAAAGTGCTCTTAGTATTTGTTATTTGTTACTAAATTTAAAACTATTACATATAGGCTCTAATCCTATACAGCAGGGATGTTTAGCAGAGTTCACGTTTCGACTCCTCTCTACTCAGAGATGAAGTTTCAGCCTCTCAACTCCAGGAGCCTCTACCGCTAAGCAGACCAGCAGCAGAGAATTTCTCTACTCCTCTCCACTCAGAGCTGCAGTTTCATGCTGCACTTTTATCCTTTAAACTCCAGAAGCCACTGTTGCTCACCAGCCCAACAGTGGATAAGTGAACTTCTCCACTCCTCTCTAATCAGCGCTGATATTTCATCCTATAAGCTCCAGGAGCCTCAGCTGATCACCAGCCCAGCAGCGGAGAAGTTCATTTCTCCACTCCTCTCTACTTAGCGAAGCAGTTCAATCGTTTAAACTCCAGGAGCCTTTGCTGATCACCAGCCCAGCAGCAGAGAAGTTCATTTCTCCACTCCTCTCTACTTAGCGAAGCAGTTCAATCCTTTAAACTCCAGGAGCCTCTGCTGATCACCAGCCCAGCAGCGGAGAAGTTCATTTCTCCACTCCTCTCTACTTAGCGAAGCAGTTCAATCCTTTAAACTCCAGGAGCCTTTGCTGATCACCAGCCCAGCAGCGGAGAAGTTCATTTCTCCACTCCTCTCTACTTAGCGAAGCAGTTCGATCGTTTAAACTCCAAGAGCCTCTGCTGATCACCAGCCCAGCAGCGGAGAAGTTCATTTCTCCACTCCTCTCTACTTAGCGAAGCAGTTCAATCCTTTAAACTCCAGGAGCCTTTGCTGATCACCAGCCCAGCAGCGGAGAAGTTCATTTCTCCACTCCTCTCTACTTAGCGAAGCAGTTCGATCGTTTAAACTCCAAGAGCCTCTGCTGATCACCAGCCCAGCAGCAGAGAAGTTCATTTCTCCACTCCTCTCAGCGCTGATGTTTCATCGTATAAGCTCCAGGAGCCTCTGCTGATCACCAGCCCAGCAGCGGAGAAGTTCATTTCTCCACTCCTCTCTACTTAGCGAAGCAGTTCGATCGTTTAAACTCCAGGAGCCTTTGCTGATCACCAGCCCAGCAGCAGAGAAGTTCATTTCTCCACTCCTCTCTACTTAGCGAAGCAGTTAGATCGTTTAAACTCCAGGAGCCTCTGCTGATCACCAGCCCAGCAGCAGAGAAGTTCATTTCTCCACTCCTCTCTACTTAGCGAAGCAGTTAGATCGTTTAAACTCCAGGAGCCTCTGCTGATCACCAGCCCAGCAGCGGAGAAGTTCATTTCTCCACTCCTCTCTAATCAGCGCTGATGTTTCATCGTTTAAACTCCAGGAGTCTCTGCTGATCTCCAGCCCAGCAGCGGAGAAGTTCATTTCTTGACTCCTCTCTTCTCAGTGCGGCTATTTCATTGTTTAAACTCGGGGAGCCTCTGCTGCTCACCAGCCCAATAGCGGAGAATTTCACTTCTGGACTCCTCTCTACTCAGTGCTGGAGTCTCACCTTCTCAACCCCAGGAGCCTCTGAAGCTCAGCAAACCAGCAGCGGAGAAGTTCACTTCTGGACTCCTCTCTACACAGTGCTGCAGTTTCACCTTTTAAACTCCAGGAAATTCTGTTGCTCAACAACCCAGCAGTGGCCACTCCTCTCTACTCAGCGCTGCAGTTTCACATTTTGAACTTGATCACCAGCCCAGGAGCAGAGACATTCGTTTCTCCACTCCTCTCTCCTCAGAAATGCAGTTCGATCGTTTAAACTCCAGGAGTCTCTGATGATCACCAGCACAGCAGCCGAGAAGTTCATTTCTGCACTCCTCTCTCCTCAGAAATGCAGTTCGATCGTTTAAACTCCAGGAGTCTCTGATGATCACCAGCACAGCAGCCGAGAAGTTCATTTCTGCACTCCTCTCTCCACAAAAATGCAGTTCGATCATTTAAACACCAGGAGCCTCTGATGACCACCAGCCCAGCAGCGGAGACGTTAATTTCTCTCCTCAGAAATGCAGTTCGATCATTTAAACACCAGGAGCCTCTGATGATCACCAGCCCAGCAGCGGAAAGGTTCATTTCTCCACTCCTCTCTACTCAGAAATGCAGTTTGATCGTTTAAACTCCAGGAGTCTCTGATGATCACCAGCCCAGCAGCGGAAAGGTTCATTTCTCCACTCCTCTCTCCTCAGAAATGCATTTCGATCGTTTAAACTCCAGGAGCCTCTGATGATCACCAGCCCAGCAGCGGAGACGTTCATTTCTCTCCTCAGAAATGCAGTTCGATCGTTTAAACTCCAGGAGTCTCTGATGATCACCAGAACAGCAGCCGAGAAGTTCATTTCTCAACTCCTCTCTCCTCAGAAATGCAGTTCGATCATTTAAACACCAGGAGCCTCTGATGATCACCAGCCCAGCAGCGGAGACATTCATTTCTCTCCTCAGAAATGCAGTTCGATTGTTTAAACTCCAGGAGCCTCTGATGATCACCAGCTCAGCAGCAGAGACGTTCATTTCTCCACTCCTCTCTCCTCAGAAATGCAGTTCGATCATTTAAACTCAAGGAGTTTCTGCTGATCACCAGCCCAGCAGCGGAGACGTTCATTTCTCCACTCCTCTCTCCTCAGAAATGCAGTTCAATTGTTTAAACTCCAGGAGTAACTTCTGATCAACAGCCCAGCAGCGGTGATGTTCATTTCTGCACTGCTCTCTACTCAGAAATGCAGTTCGATCGTTTAAACTCCAGGAGTTTCTGCTGATCACCAGCACAGCAGCGGAGATGTTCATTTCTGCACTGCTCTCTACTCAGAAATGCAGTTCGATCGTTTAAACTCCAGGAGTTTCTGCTGATCACCAGCACAGCAGCGGAGATGTTCATTTCTCTCCTCAGAAATGCAGTTTGATCGTTTAAACTCCAGGAGTCTCTGCTGATCACCAGCCCAGCAGCCGAGAAGTTCATTTCTGCACTCCTCTCTCCTCAAAAATGCAGTTCGATCGTTTAAACTCCAGGAGTTTCTGCTGATCACCAGCCCAGCAGCGGAGACGTTCATTTCTGCACTCCTCTCTCTTCAGAAATGCAGTTCGATTGTTTAAACTCCAGGAGCCTCTGATGATCACCAGCACAGAAGCGGAGACGTTCATTTCTCTCCTCAGAAATGCAGTTTGATCGTTTAAACTCCAGGAGTCTCTGCTGATCACCAGCCCAGCAGCCGAGAAGTTCATTTCTGCACTCCTCTCTCCTCAAAAATGCAGTTCGATCGTTTAAACTCCAGGAGTTTCTGCTGATCACCAGCCCAGCAGCGGAGACGTTCATTTCTGCACTCCTCTCTCTTCAGAAATGCAGTTCGATCGTTTAAACTCCAGGAGTCTCTGATGATCACCAGCACAGCAGCCGAGAAGTTCATTTCTGCACTCCTCTCTCCTCAAAAATGCAGTTCGATCGTTTAAACTCCAGGAGTTTCTGCTGATCACCAGCCCAGCAGCGGAGACGTTCATTTCTGCACTCCTCTCTCTTCAGAAATGCAGTTCGATCGTTTAAACTCCAGGAGCCTCTGATGATCACCAGCACAGCAGCGGAGACGTTCATTTCTCTCCTCAGAAATGCAGTTTGATCGTTTAAACTCCAGGAGTCTCTGCTGATCACCAGCCCAGCAGCGGTGATGTTCATTTCTGCACTCCTCTCTCCTCAGAAATGCAGTTTGATTGTTTAAACTCCAGGAGCCTCTGATGATCACCAGCACAGCAGCGGAGACGTTCATTTCTCTCCTCAGAAATGCAGTTTGATCGTTTAAACTCCAAGAGTCTCTGCTGATCACCAGCCCAGCAGCCGAGAAGTTCATTCCTGCACTCCTCTCTCCTCAGAAATGCAGTTCGGTCGTTTAAACTCCAGGAGTCTCTGCTGATCACCAGCACAGCAGCGGAGACGTTCATTTCTCTCCTCAGAAATGCAGTTTGATCGTTTAAACTCCAGGAGTCTCTGATGATCACCAGCCCAGCAGTGGAGACGTTCATTTCTGCACTCCTCTCTCTTCAGAAATGTAGTTCGATCGTTTAAACTCCAGGAGTCACTGCTGATCACCAGCACAGCAGCGGAGACGTTCATTTCTGCACTCCTCTCTCTTCAGAAATGCAGTTCGATCGTTTAAACTCCAGGAGTCTCTGATGATCACCAGCCCAGCAGTGGAGACGTTCATTTCTGCACTCCTCTCTCTTCAGAAATGTAGTTCGATCGTTTAAACTCCAGGAGTCTCTGCTGATCACCAGCCCAGCAGCGGTGATGTTCATTTCTGCACTCCTCTCTCCTCAGAAATGCAGTTTGATCGTTTAAACTCAAGGAGTTTCTGCTCATCACCAGCACAGCAGCGGAGATGTTCATTTCTCTCCTCAGAAATGCAGTTTGATCGTTTAAACTCCAGGATTCTCTGCTGATCACCAGCCCAGCAGCCGAGAAGTTCATTTCTGCACTCCTCTCTCCTCAGAAATGCAGTTCGATCGTTTAAACTCCAGGAATCTCTGATGATCACCAGCCCAGCAGCGGAGACGTTCATTTCTGCACTCCTCTCTCTTCAGAAATGCAGTTCGATTGTTTAAACTCCAGGAGCCTCTGATGATCACCAGCACAGCAGCGGAGACGTTCATTTCTCTCCTCAGAAATGCAGTTTGATCGTTTAAACTCCAAGAGTCTCTGCTGATCACCAGCCCAGCAGCCGAGAAGTTCATTCCTGCACTCCTCTCTCCTCAGAAATGCAGTTCGGTCGTTTAAACTCCAGGAGTCTCTGCTGATCACCAGCCCAGCAGCGGTGATGTTCATTTCTGCACTCCTCTCTCCTCTGAAATGCAGTTTGATCGTTTAAACTCAAGGAGTTTCTGCTCATCACCAGCACAGCAGCGGAGATGTTCATTTCTCTCCTCAGAAATGCAGTTTGATCGTTTAAACTCCAGGATTCTCTGCTGATCACCAGCCCAGCAGCCGAGAAGTTCATTTCTGCACTCCTCTCTCCTCAGAAATGCAGTTCGATCGTTTAAACTCCAGGAGTCTCTGATGATCACCAGCACAGCAGCCGAGAAGTTCATTTCTGCACTCCTCTCTCCTCAAAAATGCAGTTCGATCGTTTAAACTCCAGGAGTTTCTGCTGATCACCAGCCCAGCAGCGGAGACGTTCGTTTCTGCACTCCTCTCTCTTCAGAAATGCAGTTCGATTGTTTAAACTCCAGGAGCCTCTGATGATCACCAGCACAGCAGCGGAGACGTTCATTTCTCTCCTCAGAAATGCAGTTTGATCGTTTAAACTCCAGGAGTCTCTGCTGATCACCAGCCCAGCAGCGGTGATGTTCATTTCTGCACTCCTCTCTCCTCAGAAATGCAGTTCGATTGTTTAAACTCCAGGAGCCTCTGATGATCACCAGCACAGCAGCGGAGACGTTCATTTCTCTCCTCAGAAATGCAGTTTGATCGTTTAAACTCCAAGAGTCTCTGCTGATCACCAGCCCAGCAGCCGAGAAGTTCATTCCTGCACTCCTCACTCCTCAGAAATGCAGTTTGATCGTTTAAACTCCAGGAGTCTCTGCTGATCACCAGCCCAGCAGCCGAGAAGTTCATTTCTGCACTCCTCTCTCCTCAGAAATGCAGTTCGATCGTTTAAACTCCAGGAGTCTCTGATGATCACCAGCCCAGCAGTGGAGACGTTCATTTCTGCACTCCTCTCTCTTCAGAAATGTAGTTCGATCGTTTAAACTCCAGGAGTCTCTGCTGATCACCAGCCCAGCAGCGGTGATGTTCATTTCTGCACTCCTCTCTCCTCAGAAATGCAGTTTGATCGTTTAAACTCAAGGAGTTTCTGCTCATCACCAGCACAGCAGCGGAGATGTTCATTTCTCTCCTCAGAAATGCAGTTTGATCGTTTAAACTCCAGGAGTCTCTGCTGATCACCAGCCCAGCAGCCGAGAAGTTCATTTCTGCACTCCTCTCTCCTCAAAAATGCAGTTCGATCGTTTAAACTCCAGGAGTTTCTGCTGATCACCAGCCCAGCAGCGGAGACGTTCATTTCTGCACTCCTCTCTCTTCAGAAATGCAGTTCGATCGTTTAAACTCCAGGAGTCTCTGATGATCACCAGCACAGCAGCCGAGAAGTTCATTTCTGCACTCCTCTCTCCTCAAAAATGCAGTTCGATCGTTTAAACTCCAGGAGTTTCTGCTGATCACCAGCCCAGCAGCGGAGACGTTCATTTCTGCACTCCTCTCTCTTCAGAAATGCAGTTCGATCGTTTAAACTCCAGGAGCCTCTGATGATCACCAGCACAGCAGCGGAGACGTTCATTTCTCTCCTCAGAAATGCAGTTTGATCGTTTAAACTCCAGGAGTCTCTGCTGATCACCAGCCCAGCAGCGGTGATGTTCATTTCTGCACTCCTCTCTCCTCAGAAATGCAGTTTGATTGTTTAAACTCCAGGAGCCTCTGATGATCACCAGCACAGCAGCGGAGACGTTCATTTCTCTCCTCAGAAATGCAGTTTGATCGTTTAAACTCCAAGAGTCTCTGCTGATCACCAGCCCAGCAGCCGAGAAGTTCATTCCTGCACTCCTCTCTCCTCAGAAATGCAGTTCGGTCGTTTAAACTCCAGGAGTCTCTGCTGATCACCAGCACAGCAGCGGAGACGTTCATTTCTCTCCTCAGAAATGCAGTTTGATCGTTTAAACTCCAGGAGTCTCTGATGATCACCAGCCCAGCAGTGGAGACGTTCATTTCTGCACTCCTCTCTCTTCAGAAATGTAGTTCGATCGTTTAAACTCCAGGAGTCACTGCTGATCACCAGCACAGCAGCGGAGACGTTCATTTCTGCACTCCTCTCTCTTCAGAAATGCAGTTCGATCCTTTAAACTCCAGGAGTCTCTGATGATCACCAGCCCAGCAGTGGAGACGTTCATTTCTGCACTCCTCTCTCTTCAGAAATGTAGTTCGATCGTTTAAACTCCAGGAGTCTCTGCTGATCACCAGCCCAGCAGCGGTGATGTTCATTTCTGCACTCCTCTCTCCTCAGAAATGCAGTTTGATCGTTTAAACTCAAGGAGTTTCTGCTCATCACCAGCACAGCAGCGGAGATGTTCATTTCTCTCCTCAGAAATGCAGTTTGATCGTTTAAACTCCAGGATTCTCTGCTGATCACCAGCCCAGCAGCCGAGAAGTTCATTTCTGCACTCCTCTCTCCTCAGAAATGCAGTTCGATCGTTTAAACTCCAGGAATCTCTGATGATCACCAGCCCAGCAGCGGAGACGTTCATTTCTGCACTCCTCTCTCTTCAGAAATGCAGTTCGATTGTTTAAACTCCAGGAGCCTCTGATGATCACCAGCACAGCAGCGGAGACGTTCATTTCTCTCCTCAGAAATGCAGTTTGATCGTTTAAACTCCAAGAGTCTCTGCTGATCACCAGCCCAGCAGCCGAGAAGTTCATTCCTGCACTCCTCTCTCCTCAGAAATGCAGTTCGGTCGTTTAAACTCCAGGAGTCTCTGCTGATCACCAGCCCAGCAGCGGTGATGTTCATTTCTGCACTCCTCTCTCCTCTGAAATGCAGTTTGATCGTTTAAACTCAAGGAGTTTCTGCTCATCACCAGCACAGCAGCGGAGATGTTCATTTCTCTCCTCAGAAATGCAGTTTGATCGTTTAAACTCCAGGATTCTCTGCTGATCACCAGCCCAGCAGCCGAGAAGTTCATTTCTGCACTCCTCTCTCCTCAGAAATGCAGTTCGATCGTTTAAACTCCAGGAGTCTCTGATGATCACCAGCACAGCAGCCGAGAAGTTCATTTCTGCACTCCTCTCTCCTCAAAAATGCAGTTCGATCGTTTAAACTCCAGGAGTTTCTGCTGATCACCAGCCCAGCAGCGGAGACGTTCGTTTCTGCACTCCTCTCTCTTCAGAAATGCAGTTCGATTGTTTAAACTCCAGGAGCCTCTGATGATCACCAGCACAGCAGCGGAGACGTTCATTTCTCTCCTCAGAAATGCAGTTTGATCGTTTAAACTCCAGGAGTCTCTGCTGATCACCAGCCCAGCAGCGGTGATGTTCATTTCTGCACTCCTCTCTCCTCAGAAATGCAGTTCGATTGTTTAAACTCCAGGAGCCTCTGATGATCACCAGCACAGCAGCGGAGACGTTCATTTCTCTCCTCAGAAATGCAGTTTGATCGTTTAAACTCCAAGAGTCTCTGCTGATCACCAGCCCAGCAGCCGAGAAGTTCATTCCTGCACTCCTCACTCCTCAGAAATGCAGTTTGATCGTTTAAACTCCAGGAGTCTCTGCTGATCACCAGCCCAGCAGCCGAGAAGTTCATTTCTGCACTCCTCTCTCCTCAGAAATGCAGTTCGATCGTTTAAACTCCAGGAGTCTCTGATGATCACCAGCCCAGCAGTGGAGACGTTCATTTCTGCACTCCTCTCTCTTCAGAAATGTAGTTCGATCGTTTAAACTCCAGGAGTCTCTGCTGATCACCAGCCCAGCAGCGGTGATGTTCATTTCTGCACTCCTCTCTCCTCAGAAATGCAGTTTGATCGTTTAAACTCAAGGAGTTTCTGCTCATCACCAGCACAGCAGCGGAGATGTTCATTTCTCTCCTCAGAAATGCAGTTTGATCGTTTAAACTCCAGGATTCTCTGCTGATCACCAGCCCAGCAGCCGAGAAGTTCATTTCTGCACTCCTCTCTCCTCAGAAATGCAGTTCGATCGTTTAAACTCCAGGAGTCTCTGATGATCACCATCACAGCAGCCGAGAAGTTCATTTCTGCACTCCTCTCTCCTCAAAAATGCAGTTCGATCGTTTAAACTCCAGGAGTTTCTGCTGATCACCAGCACAGCAGCCGAGAAGTTCATTTCTGCACTCCTCTCTCCTCAGAAATGCAGTTCGATCGTTTAAACTCCAGGAGCCTCTGATGATCACCATCACAGCAGCCGAGAAGTTCATTTCTGCACTCCTCTCTCCTCAAAAATGCAGTTCGATCGTTTAAACTCCAGGAGTCTCTGATGATCACCAGCACAGCAGCCGAGAAGTTCATTTCTGCACTCCTCTCTCCTCAGAAATGCAGTTCGATTGTTTAAACTCCAGGAGCCTCTGATGATCACCAGCACAGCAGCGGAGACGTTCATTTCTGTCCTCAGAAATGCAGTTTGATCGTTTAAACTCCAAGAGTCTCTGCTGATCACCAGCCCAGCAGTGGAGACGTTCATTTCTGAACTCCTCTCTCCTCAGAAATGCAGTTCGATCGTTTAAACTCCAGGAGTCTCTGCTGATCACCAGCACAGCAGCCGAGAAGTTCATTTCTGCACTCCTCTCTCCTCAGAAATGCAGTTTGATCGTTTAAACTCCAGGAGTCTCTGCTGATCACCAGCACAGCAGCCGAGAAGTTCATTTCTGCACTCCTCTCTCCTCAGAAATGCAGTTTGATCGTTTAAACTCCAGGAGTCTCTGCTGATCACCAGCACAGCAGCCGAGAAGTTCATTTCTGCACTCCTCTCTCCTCAGAAATGCAGTTTGATCGTTTAAACTCCAGGAGTCTCTACTGATCACCTGCACAGCAGCCGAGAAGTTCATTTCTGCACTCCTCTCTCCTCAGAAATGCAGTTTGATCTTTTAAACTCCAGGAGTCTCTGCTGATCACCTGCACAGCAGCCGAGAAGTTCATTTCTGCATTCAACTCTCCTCAGAAATGCAGTTCGATGGTTTAAACTCCAGGAGTCTCTGCTGATCACCAGCACAGCAGCCGAGAAGTTCATTTCTGCACTCCTCTCTCCTCAGAAATGCAGTTCGGTCGTTTAAACTCCAGGAGTCTCTGCTGATCACCAGCCCAGCAGTAGAGACGTTCATTTCTGCACTCCTCTCTCTTCAGAAATGTAGTTCGATCGTTTAAACTCCAGGAGTCTCTGCTGATCACCAGCCCAGCAGCGGAGACGTTCATTTCTGCACTCCTCTCTCTTCAGAAATGCAGTTCGATCGTTTAAACTCCAGGAGTCTCTGCTGATCACCAGCACAGCAGCCGAGAAGTTCATTTCTGCACTCCTCTCTCCTCAGAAATGCAGTTCGATCATTTAAACACCAGGAGCCTCTGATGATCAACAGCCCAGCAGCCGAGAAGTTCACTTCTCCACTCCTCTCTCCTCAGAAATGCAGTTTGATCGTTTAAACTCCAGGAGTCTCTGCTGATCACCAGCACAGCAGCCGAGAAGTTCATTTCTGCACTCCTCTCTCCTCAAAAATGCAGTTCGATTATTTAAACACCAGGAGCCTCTGATGGTCACCAGCCCAGCAGCGGAAAGGTTCATTTCTCCACTCCTCTCTCCTCAGAAATGCAGTTTGATCGTTTAAACTCCAGGAGCCTCTTATGATCACCATCCCAGCAGCGGAGAGGTTCATTTCTCCACTCCTCTCTCTTCAGAAATGCAGTTCGATCGTTTAAACTCCAGGAGTCTCTGCTGATCAACAGCCCAGCAGCGGAGATGTTCTTTTCTCCACTCCTCTCTCCTCAGAAATGCAGTTTGATCGTTTAAACTCCAGGAGTCTCTGCTGATCAACAGCCCAGCAGCGGAGATGTTCATTTCTCCACTCCTCTCTCCTCAGAAATGCAGTTTGATCGTTTAAACTCCAGGAGTCTCTGCTGATCACCAGCCCAGCAGCGGAGACGTTCATTTCTGCACTCCTCTCTCTTCAGAAATGCAGTTCGATCGTTTAAACTCCAGGAGTCTCTGCTGATCACCAGCCCAGCAGCGGAGACGTTCATTTCTGAACTCCTCTCTCCTCAGAAATGCAGTTCGATCGTTTAAACTCCAGGAGTCTCTGCTGATCACCAGCCCAGCAGCGGAGACGTTCATTTCTGCACTCCTCTCTCTTCAGAAATGCAGTTCGATCGTTTAAACTCCAGGAGTCTCTGCTGATCACCAGCACAGCAGTGGAGACGTTCATTTCTGAACTCCTCTCTCCTCAGAAATGCAGTTCGATGGTTTAAACTCCAGGAGTCTCTGCTGATCACCAGCACAG
The DNA here is from genome assembly GCA_030015325.1 of Cryptoblepharus egeriae. Lineage (NCBI taxonomy): Eukaryota > Metazoa > Chordata > Lepidosauria > Squamata > Scincidae > Cryptoblepharus > Cryptoblepharus egeriae. The sequence goes on from JAREYC010000002.1 coordinate 15,092,269, forward strand.
CAGCCGAGAAGTTCATTTCTGCACTCCTCTCTCCTCAGAAATGCAGTTTGATCGTTTAAACTCCAGGAGTCTCTGCTGATCACCAGCACAGCAGCCGAGAAGTTCATTTCTGCACTCCTCTCTCCTCAGAAATGCAGTTTGATCGTTTAAACTCCAGGAGTCTCTACTGATCACCTGCACAGCAGCCGAGAAGTTCATTTCTGCACTCCTCTCTCCTCAGAAATGCAGTTTGATCTTTTAAACTCCAGGAGTCTCTGCTGATCACCTGCACAGCAGCCGAGAAGTTCATTTCTGCATTCAACTCTCCTCAGAAATGCAGTTCGATGGTTTAAACTCCAGGAGTCTCTGCTGATCACCAGCACAGCAGCCGAGAAGTTCATTTCTGCACTCCTCTCTCCTCAGAAATGCAGTTCGGTCGTTTAAACTCCAGGAGTCTCTGCTGATCACCAGCCCAGCAGTAGAGACGTTCATTTCTGCACTCCTCTCTCTTCAGAAATGTAGTTCGATCGTTTAAACTCCAGGAGTCTCTGCTGATCACCAGCCCAGCAGCGGAGACGTTCATTTCTGCACTCCTCTCTCTTCAGAAATGCAGTTCGATCGTTTAAACTCCAGGAGTCTCTGCTGATCACCAGCACAGCAGCCGAGAAGTTCATTTCTGCACTCCTCTCTCCTCAGAAATGCAGTTCGATCATTTAAACACCAGGAGCCTCTGATGATCAACAGCCCAGCAGCCGAGAAGTTCACTTCTCCACTCCTCTCTCCTCAGAAATGCAGTTTGATCGTTTAAACTCCAGGAGTCTCTGCTGATCACCAGCACAGCAGCCGAGAAGTTCATTTCTGCACTCCTCTCTCCTCAAAAATGCAGTTCGATTATTTAAACACCAGGAGCCTCTGATGGTCACCAGCCCAGCAGCGGAAAGGTTCATTTCTCCACTCCTCTCTCCTCAGAAATGCAGTTTGATCGTTTAAACTCCAGGAGCCTCTTATGATCACCATCCCAGCAGCGGAGAGGTTCATTTCTGCACTCCTCTCTCTTCAGAAATGCAGTTCGATCGTTTAAACTCCAGGAGTCTCTGCTGATCAACAGCCCAGCAGCGGAGATGTTCTTTTCTCCACTCCTCTCTCCTCAGAAATGCAGTTTGATCGTTTAAACTCCAGGAGTCTCTGCTGATCAACAGCCCAGCAGCGGAGATGTTCATTTCTCCACTCCTCTCTCCTCAGAAATGCAGTTTGATCGTTTAAACTCCAGGAGTCTCTGCTGATCACCAGCCCAGCAGCGGAGACGTTCATTTCTGCACTCCTCTCTCTTCAGAAATGCAGTTCGATCGTTTAAACTCCAGGAGTCTCTGCTGATCACCAGCCCAGCAGCGGAGACGTTCATTTCTGCACTCCTCTCTCTTCAGAAATGCAGTTCGATCATTTAAACTCCAGGAGTCTCTGCTGATCACCAGCACAGCAGCCGAGAAGTTCATTTCTCCACTCCTCTCTCCTCAAAAATGCAGTTCGATCATTTAAACACCAGGAGCCTCTGATGATCACCAGCCCAGCAGCGGAAAGGTTCATTTCTCCACTCCTCTCTACTCAGAAATGCAGTTTGATCATTTAAACTCCAGGAGTCTCTGATGATCACCAGCCCAGCAGCGGAAAGGTTCATTTCTCCACTCCTCTCTCCTCAGAAATGCAGTTTGATCGTTTAAACTCCAGGAGCCTCTTATGATCACCAGCCCAGCAGCGGAGAGGTTCATTTCTCAACTCCTCTCTCCTCAGAAATGCATTTCGATCGTTTAAACTCCAGGAGCCTCTGATGATCGTCAGCCCAGCAGCGGAGATGTTCATTTCTGCACTCCTCTCTCAGAAATGCAGTTCAATCATTTAAACTCCAGGAGCCTCTGATTATCACCAGCAGAGCAGCGGAGACGTTCATTTCTCTCCTCAGAAATGCAGTTTGATCGTTTAAACTCCAGGAGTCTCTGCTGATCAACAGCCCAGCAGCGGTGATGTTCATTTCTGCACTCCTCTCTCCTCAGAAATGCAGTTTGATCGTTTAAACTCCAGGAGCCTCTTATGATCACCAGCCCAGCAGCGGAGAGGTTCATTTCTCCACTCCTCTCTCTTCAGAAATGCAGTTCGATCGTTTAAACTCCAGGAGTCTCTGCTGATCAACAGCCCAGCAGCGGAGACGTTCATTTCTGCACTCCTCTCTCTTCAGAAATGCAGTTCGATCGTTTAAACTCCAGGAGTCTCTGCTGATCACCAGCACTGCAGCCGAGAAGTTCATTTCTGCACTCCTCTCTCCTCAAAAATGCAGTTCGATCATTTAAACACCAGGAGCCTCTGATGATTACCAGCCCAGCAGTGGAAAGGTTCATTTCTCCACTCCTCTCTCCTCAGAAATGCAGTTTGATCGTTTAAACTCCAGGAGTCTCTGATGATCACCAGCCCAGCAGCGGAAAGGTTCATTTCTCCACTCCTCTCTCCTCAGAAATGCAGTTTGATCGTTTAAACTCCAGGAGCCTCTTATGATCACCAGCCCAGCAGCGGAGAGGTTCATTTCTCCACTCCTCTCTCCTCAGAAATGCAGTTTGATCGTTTAAACTCCAGGAGCCTCTGATGATCGTCAGCCCAGCAGCGGAGATGTTCATTTCTGCACTCCTCTCTCAGAAATGCAGTTCAATCATTTAAACTCCAGGAGCCTCTGATTATCACCAGCAGAGCAGTGGAGACGTTCATTTCTCTCCTCAGAAATGCAGTTTGATCGTTTAAACTCCAGGAGTCTCTGCTGATCACCAGCCCAGCAGCGGTGATGTTCATTTCTGCACTCCTCTCTCCTCAGAAATGCAGTTTGATCGTTTAAACTCCAGGAGCCTCTTATGATCACCATCCCAGCAGCGGAGAGGTTCATTTCTGCACTCCTCTCTCTTCAGAAATGCAGTTCGATCATTTAAACTCCAGGAGTCTCTGCTGATCAACAGCCCAGCAGCGGAGATGTTCATTTCTCCACTCCTCTCTCCTCAGAAATGCAGTTTGATCGTTTAAACTCCAGGAGTCTCTGCTGATCACCAGCCCAGCAGTGGAGACGTTCATTTCTGCACTCCTCTCTCTTCAGAAATGCAGTTCGATCGTTTAAACTCCAGGAGTCTCTGCTGATCACCAGCCCAGCAGCGGAGACGTTCATTTCTGCACTCCTCTCTCCTCAAAAATGCAGTTCGATCATTTAAACACCAGGAGCCTCTGATGATCACCAGCCCAGCAGCGGAAAGGTTCATTTCTCCACTCCTCTCTCCTCAGAAATGCAGTTTGATCGTTTAAACTCCAGGAGCCTCTTATGATCACCAGCCCAGCAGCGGAGAGGTTCATTTCTCCACTCCTCTCTCCTCAGAAATGCATTTCGATCGTTTAAACTCCAGGAGCCTCTGATGATCGTCAGCCCAGCAGCGGAGATGTTCATTTCTGCACTCCTCTCTCAGAAATGCAGTTCAATCATTTAAACTCCAGGAGCCTCTGATTATCACCAGCAGAGCAGCGGAGACGTTCATTTCTCTCCTCAGAAATGCAGTTTGATCGTTTAAACTCCAGGAGTCTCTGCTGATCACCAGCCCAGCAGCGGTGATGTTCATTTCTGCACTCCTCTCTCCTCAGAAATGCAGTTTGATCGTTTAAACTCCAGGAGCCTCTTATGATCACCATCCCAGCAGCGGAGAGGTTCATTTCTCCACTCCTCTCTCTTCAGAAATGCAGTTCGATCGTTTAAACTCCAGGAGTCTCTGCTGATCAACAGCCCAGCAGCGGAGATGTTCATTTCTCCACTCCTCTCTCCTCAGAAATGCAGTTTGATCGTTTAAACTCCAGGAGTCTCTGCTGATCACCAGCCCAGCAGTGGAGACGTTCATTTCTGCACTCCTCTCTCTTCAGAAATGCAGTTCGATCTTTAAACTCCAGGAGTCTCTGCTGATCACCAGCCCAGCAGCGGAGACGTTCATTTCTGCACTCCTCTCTCTTCAGAAATGCAGTTCGATCATTTAAACTCCAGGAGTCTCTGCTGATCAACAGCCCAGCAGCGGAGATGTTCATTTCTGCACTCCTCTCTCCTCAGAAATGCAGTTTGATCGTTTAAACTCCAGGAGCCTCTTATGATCACCATCCCAGCAGCGGAGAGGTTCATTTCTCCACTCCTCTCTCTTCAGAAATGCAGTTCGATCGTTTAAACTCCAGGAGTCTCTGCTGATCAACAGCCCAGCAGCGGAGATGTTCATTTCTCCACTCCTCTCTCCTCAGAAATGCAGTTTGATCGTTTAAACTCCAGGAGTCTCTGCTGATCACCAGCCCAGCAGTGGAGACGTTCATTTCTGCACTCCTCTCTCTTCAGAAATGCAGTTCGATCGTTTAAACTCCAGGAGTCTCTGCTGATCACCAGCCCAGCAGCGGAGACGTTCATTTCTGCACTCCTCTCTCCTCAAAAATGCAGTTCGATCATTTAAACACCAGGAGCCTCTGATGATCACCAGCCCAGCAGCGGAAAGGTTCATTTCTCCACTCCTCTCTCCTCAGAAATGCAGTTTGATCGTTTAAACTCCAGGAGCCTCTTATGATCACCAGCCCAGCAGCGGAGAGGTTCATTTCTCCACTCCTCTCTCCTCAGAAATGCATTTCGATCGTTTAAACTCCAGGAGCCTCTGATGATCGTCAGCCCAGCAGCGGAGATGTTCATTTCTGCACTCCTCTCTCAGAAATGCAGTTCAATAATTTAAACTCCAGGAGCCTCTGATTATCACCAGCAGAGCAGCGGAGACGTTCATTTCTCTCCTCAGAAATGCAGTTTGATCGTTTAAACTCCAGGAGTCTCTGCTGATCACCAGCCCAGCAGCGGTGATGTTCATTTCTGCACTCCTCTCTCCTCAGAAATGCAGTTTGATCGTTTAAACTCCAGGAGCCTCTTATGATCACCATCCCAGCAGCGGAGAGGTTCATTTCTCCACTCCTCTCTCTTCAGAAATGCAGTTCGATCGTTTAAACTCCAGGAGTCTCTGCTGATCAACAGCCCAGCAGCGGAGATGTTCATTTCTCCACTCCTCTCTCAGAAATGCAGTTCAATAATTTAAACTCCAGGAGCCTCTTATGATCACCATCCCAGCAGCGGAGAGGTTCATTTCTCCACTCCTCTCTCTTCAGAAATGCAGTTCGATCGTTTAAACTCCATGAGTCTCTGCTGATCAACAGCCCAGCAGCGGAGATGTTCATTTCTCCACTCCTCTCTCCTCAGAAATGCAGTTTGATCGTTTAAACTCCAGGAGTCTCTGCTGATCACCAGCCCAGCAGCCGAGAAGTTCATTCCTGCACTCCTCTCTCCTCAGAAATGCAGTTTGATCGTTTAAACTCCAGGAGTCTCTGCTGATCACCAGCCCAGCAGCGGTGATGTTCATTTCTGCACTCCTCTCTCCTCAGAAATGCAGTTTGATCGTTTAAACTCCAGGAGCCTCTTATGATCACCAGCCCAGCAGCGGAGAGGTTCATTTCTCCACTCCTCTCTCCTCAGAAATGCAGTTTGATCGTTTAAACTCCAGGAGCCTCTGATGATCGTCAGCCCAGCAGCGGAGATGTTCATTTCTGCACTCCTCTCTCAGAAATGCAGTTCAATCATTTAAACTCCAGGAGCCTCTGATTATCACCAGCAGAGCAGCGGAGACGTTCATTTCTCTCCTCAGAAATGCAGTTTGATCGTTTAAACTCCAGGAGTCTCTGCTGATCACCAGCCCAGCAGCGGTGATGTTCATTTCTGCACTCCTCTCTCCTCAGAAATGCTGTTTGATCGTTTAAACTCCAGGAGCCTCTTATGATCACCATCCCAGCAGCGGAGAGGTTCATTTCTCCACTCCTCTCTCTTCAGAAATGCAGTTCGATCGTTTAAACTCCAGGAGTCTCTGCTGATCAACAGCCCAGCAGCGGAGATGTTCATTTCTCCACTCCTCTCTCCTCAGAAATGCAGTTTGATCGTTTAAACTCCAGGAGTCTCTGCTGATCACCAGCCCAGCAGCGGAGACGTTCATTTCTGCACTCCTCTCTCTTCAGAAATGCAGTTCGATCGTTTAAAGTCCAGGAGTCTCTTCTGATCAACAGCCCAGCAGCGGAGACGTTCATTTCTGCACTCCTCTCTCTTCAGAAATGCAGTTCCATCGTTTAAACTCAAGGAGTTTCTGCTGATCACCAGCGGAGACGTTCATTTCTCCACTCCTCTCTCCTCAGAAATGCAGTTTGATCGTTTAAACTCCAGGAGTCTCTTCTGATCAACAGCCCAGCAGCCGAGAAATTCATTTCTGCACTCCTCTCTCCTCAGAAATGCAGTTCGATCGTTTAAACTCCAGGAGCCTCTGATGATCACCAGCCCAGCAGCGGAGACATTCATTTCTCCACTCCTCTCTCCTCAGAAATGCAGTTTGATCGTTTAAACTCCAGGAGCCTCTTATGATCACCATCCCAGCAGCGGAGAGGTTCATTTCTCCACTCCTCTCTCTTCAGAAATGCAGTTCGATCGTTTAAACTCCAGGAGTCTCTGCTGATCAACAGCCCAGCAGCGGAGATGTTCATTTCTCCACTCCTCTCTCAGAAATGCAGTTCAATAATTTAAACTCCAGGAGCCTCTTATGATCACCATCCCAGCAGCGGAGAGGTTCATTTCTCCACTCCTCTCTCTTCAGAAATGCAGTTCGATCGTTTAAACTCCATGAGTCTCTGCTGATCAACAGCCCAGCAGCGGAGATGTTCATTTCTCCACTCCTCTCTCCTCAGAAATGCAGTTTGATCGTTTAAACTCCAGGAGTCTCTGCTGATCACCAGCCCAGCAGCGGAGACATTCATTTCTGCACTCCTCTCTCTTCAGAAATGCAGTTCGATCGTTTAAACTCCAGGAGTCTCTGCTGATCACCAGCCCAGCAGCGGAGACGTTCATTTCTGCACTCCTCTCTCTTCAGAAATGCAGTTCGATCATTTAAACTCTAGGAGTCTCTGCTGATCACCAGCACAGCAGCTGAGAAGTTCATTTCTGCACTCCTCTCTCCTCAAAAATGCAGTTCGATCATTTAAACACCAGGAGCCTCTGATCATCACCAGCCCAGCAGCGGAAAGGTTCATTTCTCCACTCCTCTCTCCTCAGAAATGCAGTTTGATCGTTTAAACTCCAGGAGCCTCTTATGATCACCAGCCCAGCAGCGGAGAGGTTCATTTCTCCACTCCTCTCTCCTCAGAAATGCATTTCGATCGTTTAAACTCCAGGAGCCTCTGATGATCGTCAGCCCAGCAGCGGAGATGTTCATTTCTGCACTCCTCTCTCAGAAATGCAGTTCAATCATTTAAACTCCAGGAGCCTCTGATTATCACCAGCAGAGCAGCGGAGACGTTCATTTCTCTCCTCAGAAATGCAGTTTGATCGTTTAAACTCCAGGAGTCTCTGCTGATCACCAGCCCAGCAGCGGTGATGTTCATTTCTGCACTCCTCTCTCCTCAGAAATGCAGTTTGATCGTTTAAACTCCAGGAGCCTCTTATGATCACCATCCCAGCAGCGGAGAGGTTCATTTCTCCACTCCTCTCTCTTCAGAAATGCAGTTCGATCGTTTAAACTCCAGGAGTCTCTGCTGATCAACAGCCCAGCAGCGGAGATGTTCATTTCTCCACTCCTCTCTCCTCAGAAATGCAGTTTGATCGTTTAAACTCCAGGAGTCTCTGCTGATCACCAGCCCAGCAGTGGAGACGTTCATTTCTGCACTCCTCTCTCTTCAGAAATGCAGTTCGATCTTTAAACTCCAGGAGTCTCTGCTGATCACCAGCCCAGCAGCGGAGACGTTCATTTCTGCACTCCTCTCTCTTCAGAAATGCAGTTCGATCATTTAAACTCCAGGAGTCTCTGCTGATCAACAGCCCAGCAGCGGAGATGTTCATTTCTGCACTCCTCTCTCCTCAGAAATGCAGTTTGATCGTTTAAACTCCAGGAGCCTCTTATGATCACCATCCCAGCAGCGGAGAGGTTCATTTCTCCACTCCTCTCTCTTCAGAAATGCAGTTCGATCGTTTAAACTCCAGGAGTCTCTGCTGATCAACAGCCCAGCAGCGGAGATGTTCATTTCTCCACTCCTCTCTCCTCAGAAATGCAGTTTGATCGTTTAAACTCCAGGAGTCTCTGCTGATCACCAGCCCAGCAGTGGAGACGTTCATTTCTGCACTCCTCTCTCTTCAGAAATGCAGTTCGATCGTTTAAACTCCAGGAGTCTCTGCTGATCACCAGCCCAGCAGCGGAGACGTTCATTTCTGCACTCCTCTCTCCTCAAAAATGCAGTTCGATCATTTAAACACCAGGAGCCTCTGATGATCACCAGCCCAGCAGCGGAAAGGTTCATTTCTCCACTCCTCTCTCCTCAGAAATGCAGTTTGATCGTTTAAACTCCAGGAGCCTCTTATGATCACCAGCCCAGCAGCGGAGAGGTTCATTTCTCCACTCCTCTCTCCTCAGAAATGCATTTCGATCGTTTAAACTCCAGGAGCCTCTGATGATCGTCAGCCCAGCAGCGGAGATGTTCATTTCTGCACTCCTCTCTCAGAAATGCAGTTCAATAATTTAAACTCCAGGAGCCTCTGATTATCACCAGCAGAGCAGCGGAGACGTTCATTTCTCTCCTCAGAAATGCAGTTTGATCGTTTAAACTCCAGGAGTCTCTGCTGATCACCAGCCCAGCAGCGGTGATGTTCATTTCTGCACTCCTCTCTCCTCAGAAATGCAGTTTGATCGTTTAAACTCCAGGAGCCTCTTATGATCACCATCCCAGCAGCGGAGAGGTTCATTTCTCCACTCCTCTCTCTTCAGAAATGCAGTTCGATCGTTTAAACTCCAGGAGTCTCTGCTGATCAACAGCCCAGCAGCGGAGATGTTCATTTCTCCACTCCTCTCTCAGAAATGCAGTTCAATAATTTAAACTCCAGGAGCCTCTTATGATCACCATCCCAGCAGCGGAGAGGTTCATTTCTCCACTCCTCTCTCTTCAGAAATGCAGTTCGATCGTTTAAACTCCATGAGTCTCTGCTGATCAACAGCCCAGCAGCGGAGATGTTCATTTCTCCACTCCTCTCTCCTCAGAAATGCAGTTTGTTCGTTTAAACTCCAGGAGTCTCTGCTGATCACCAGCCCAGCAGCCGAGAAGTTCATTCCTGCACTCCTCTCTCCTCAGAAATGCAGTTTGATCGTTTAAACTCCAGGAGTCTCTGCTGATCACCAGCCCAGCAGCGGTGATGTTCATTTCTGCACTCCTCTCTCCTCAGAAATGCAGTTTGATCGTTTAAACTCCAGGAGCCTCTTATGATCACCAGCCCAGCAGCGGAGAGGTTCATTTCTCCACTCCTCTCTCCTCAGAAATGCAGTTTGATCGTTTAAACTCCAGGAGCCTCTGATGATCGTCAGCCCAGCAGCGGAGATGTTCATTTCTGCACTCCTCTCTCAGAAATGCAGTTCAATCATTTAAACTCCAGGAGCCTCTGATTATCACCAGCAGAGCAGCGGAGACGTTCATTTCTCTCCTCAGAAATGCAGTTTGATCGTTTAAACTCCAGGAGTCTCTGCTGATCACCAGCCCAGCAGCGGTGATGTTCATTTCTGCACTCCTCTCTCCTCAGAAATGCTGTTTGATCGTTTAAACTCCAGGAGCCTCTTATGATCACCATCCCAGCAGCGGAGAGGTTCATTTCTCCACTCCTCTCTCTTCAGAAATGCAGTTCGATCGTTTAAACTCCAGGAGTCTCTGCTGATCAACAGCCCAGCAGCGGAGATGTTCATTTCTCCACTCCTCTCTCCTCAGAAATGCAGTTTGATCGTTTAAACTCCAGGAGTCTCTGCTGATCACCAGCCCAGCAGCGGAGACGTTCATTTCTGCACTCCTCTCTCTTCAGAAATGCAGTTCGATCGTTTAAAGTCCAGGAGTCTCTTCTGATCAACAGCCCAGCAGCGGAGACGTTCATTTCTGCACTCCTCTCTCTTCAGAAATGCAGTTCCATCGTTTAAACTCAAGGAGTTTCTGCTGATCACCAGCGGAGACGTTCATTTCTCCACTCCTCTCTCCTCAGAAATGCAGTTTGATCGTTTAAACTCCAGGAGTCTCTTCTGATCAACAGCCCAGCAGCCGAGAAATTCATTTCTGCACTCCTCTCTCCTCAGAAATGCAGTTCGATCGTTTAAACTCCAGGAGCCTCTGATGATCACCAGCCCAGCAGCGGAGACATTCATTTCTCCACTCCTCTCTCCTCAGAAATACAGTTTGATCGTTTAAACTCCAGGAGCCTCTGCTGATGACCAGCCCAGCAGCGGAGACATTCATTTCTCCACTCCTCTCTCCTCAGAAATGCAGTTCGATCGTTTAAACTCCAGGAGTCTGTGATGATCACCAGCCCAGCAGCAGAGACATTCATTTCCGCTTTTCCTCGTGAGCATAGTCTTCTTGCCATTAAGAAATTGTATGTAACACTTTACAATTTAGTAGTAAGCAATACAGTATATTTACTGTGTGTGTAAATATACATATAAATATGTATACTGTATATGTTCTGCGCACAAATGCGCAGACCCACGCACACACACACACACACACTGTATATTGTATTGGCATCCTTCAGTCTCGAAAGACTATGCTATCATGCTCTGATTGGAGGTCCTGAAACAATATCTAGGGCAGCAGCTGGCCTCCGTCAGTCTTGGAAGACTATGGTATCGTGCTCTGCGCTGCATACACTGCATGCGAAGCACAAAAGCTTGGGTTGGCTTGTTATGGAGGATAGGCTGTTACCCAGTGGTTGGCATGCCTGGCCCCAACAACCGGTTCTCTGGAAGTGGGCAGGGCCAGGCCAGGTCAGGGGGCGGGGCTGAGGTCAGGGGGCGGGGCCAGGGGCGGGGCCAGCAAGAATTTTTTTAATTAAAAAATTTTAAAAAATTAAGCATGTGACTTATCTCTCAGTAGACCTGCATAGGATGTTGCTCTGAGGCTGCTGTCCTCTTCACACTAGCCTGGGAGTAAGCCCCATTGACTGGCATGAGGCTTACTTCTGAGTAGACCTGCATAGGATGTTGCTCTGATGCTGCAGTCCTCTCCACACTGACCTGGGAGTAAGGCTGGCCAGGGAGAGGCTGCTTAGCGCGGGCACGCCGCGCGATGTTTCCAGAGCCCCCACGGCCAGCTAGGCTGCTTAGCGCAGGTGCGCCACGCGATGTCTCCAGAGCCTCCCCAGCCAGCCGTGGAGAGGCTGCTTAGCGCGGGCGCGCTGCGCGATGTCTCCTCAGCCCCCCGCCGAACCAGTTCGGCGATCCGGCCTGAACCGATGTCAGCCCAGGACTGCTGTTACCCAAGCAGCAAATCTCCTCTCTCCACACCACTGAATTAGTCCAATGGAAAGGCAGAGCCAATACAATTGGATCCAGCTGGCATCGCAGAGCTGGGCTAAGGACAGGAGCTCACCCTGTCTTGTGAGCCGACCTGGGTCTCGAACCCTGGCCTGCTGTTTAACAGGCACAGTGTCTTTACCGCTTGTGCCACCCACAGCATCTAGTGTGGCTTAAAAGGCCAATTCGAGAGTAGCAATCCCTTCCATACTGAGGACAAATAAATTCTGTCATGGCTGTGGGTGGCGCAAGCGGTTAAGACTGTTAAAACACTATGCCTGTTAACCAGCAGGGTGGGTGGTAGGGGGGCAGAACATCCCTCAGTCACCGATTCTTCAATACAAATTATAGGGAGGAAAACATGTTGCGCCCCTTTTCACCCCCTTCTGGTTGGAATTTCCGAAAACCAGTTCTTAGTGTACCCCTCAGTCAGGGAGCGAACATCAACCCCAAATTTCATGCTTCTAGGCCCAGCGGTTTTGGCAGGGCAGTTGATGAGTCAGTGAGTCAGTCAGTGAGTGAGTCAGTGAATCAGTGAGTCAGTCATTTAGTGACTTTTCTCTTATATATATATAGATGGAAACGCAACAGAGGGAATCTATCTCCGGACCAGATCAGACGGAAAACTCTACAATCCTTCCAGACTAAGAGCAAAGTCCAAAGTCCAGCTGAAATGCTTGCGTGAGTTCCTCTTCGCCGATGACGCTGCTGTTACTGCTCACTCTGCCGAAGACCTTCAACGACTTATGGACCGTTTTAGCAAAGCCTGCCAAGACTTTGGACTAACAATCAGCCTGAAGAAAACACAAGTCATGGGTCAGGGTGTGGACTCACCTCCCTGTATCACAATCTCTGAACATGAACTGGAGGTTGTCCATGACTTTGTGTACCTTGGCTCAACTATCTCTGACACTCTCTCCTTAGACTCTGAGCTGAATAAACGCATTGGTAAAGCGGCTACTACATTCTCCAGACTTACAAAGAGAGTATGGCTTAATAAGAAGCTGACGGTACATACAAAGATTCAGGTCTATAGAGCTTGCGTCCTGAGCACACTCTTGTACTGCAGTGAGTCTTGGACCCTTTATGCATGGCAGGAGAGGAAGCTGAACACCTTCCATATGCGCTGTCTCCGACGTATTCTTGGAATCATCTGGCATGACAAAGTCTCAAATGACACAGTATTGGAACGTGCTGGAATCTCTAGCATGTTCACACTTCTGAAACAGCGGCGTCTACACTGGCTTGGGCATGTCGTGAGAATGGCTGATGGTCGGATTCCAAAAGATCTCTTATATGGAGAATTAGTGCAGGGAAAGCGCCCAAGAAGGAGACCACAGCTGCAATACAAGGACATCTGCAAGAGGGATCTAAAGGCCTTGGGAATGGACATCAACAGCTGGGAAACCTTGACCTCTGACCGCTCAGCGTGGAGGCAAAAGACCCAGCATGGCCTTCTCCAACTGGAAGAGACACTTGTTCGGCAGGCTGAAGCAAAGAGACAGACCCGAAAGCAGCGAAACCTGGGACCTGGGCAGGGGACGGAATTTATTTGTCCTCAGTGTGGAAGGGGCTGCCACTCTCGAATTGGCCTTTTTAGCCACACTAGATGTTGTTTCAGGACCTCCAATCAGAGCACGATACCATAGTCTTTCGAGACTGAAGGATGCCAATAATAATAATATATAGATGAAAGAACGAAACAACAGTGCTGGGACTAGTATGGTGCCAAAATGCCTGGTGAAGGATCCTGACTTCTGCAGGTTACCAATAATGGCTCCTCAGGATGAGACTTTGTTTCCTTCCGAGAGTAAAGGAAGCAGCCCTTCAGTGGGGCTATTCAATGGGGCCCTTCAATGCCTTAATTCTGAGGCAATGCTTTCTTCTTGCCCCCCCTCATGCTTGCACTCCAGGCAACTGCCAACCAGTGGAGTACCAGTGTTGGATTGGTTCTAGCACAGAGCTGGCTAGTGCTGACCTAGCTCCAGTGCTGGACCAGCACTGTGGCTCACAAAAATGTTTTATGGCACATTTGTGACAACCACTGCTGGCATAGAATTGAGAATATGCCACTTGAATATGCCAGCACTTCAGCTGTAGGTAGTGATGGGAATTGGTAAAAGTAAAATAAACTCACAACCTGTGCAAATTGGGCTTCAACCTCATTCAATTGGGGGGGGGGGGGCAGTTACAGGGGACAATATTTGTTCCTTTACCTCTGAGTTGGCTTCTCCTTATCTAGGTGTTGGAAAGTTGGTTAGCATTATTGAATTAAGTCCTCCTCCTTATTGAATTAAGTCCCCTTCACTTCAATGAGGCTTTTTTTTTACTTTCAGAAGTTTTCAAAATAATCTTGGTATAAGCATATGTGAATCATGATACATGTTTCTCTCTCTCTCTCCCCCATAGTATTTTGCAACAGAAACACCAGTAGTTGGTTCCACCACTTGAATCAATGACAGAGCAATTCTAGCTCAATCTTAGGCTGACACAAGTTCTGTACACCAGCCCAGAAACCTCAGGTCTCTCCCATCTGCTCCCAACCATTACCTTTAGAGGTGGCCTAAGTGTGAGTAGACCCATTGGGGGTGCTGCAGCCCTATCAGGGGGAAGGTAAGGCTTTTGCTTCCCTTTCTACATTGTAGCACAGCAGCAGTCCCAATACTTGCACTGGATTCAGTGCAAGTTAGGACGGCCTGCCTAACAAGTTAGGACAGCCAGCACAACTTAAGATAATACTTCCCAAGCACTGTCTTCACCAGCACTGTTAGAATTTTGCTCCACAATCCACAAAAATCTCAGATAAAGTATATTCATTTCCACTTTACGTTACCAGTGTTAAACATGGGCTCATACAACAAAACATAAGATGTAGTAAGAACAGAAATGAGATATCTGAGGAAAGCTGTCGGAGTAACAAGTAGGGATAAAATCAGGAAGAAATAATAAGGAAAACAATTGGAACAGAACCAATTCTACATTAAATATAAAGTCAGCAAATAAAGTGATTTGCTCACTTGGAAAGAATGTCTTGGGAAGCCTTACCATAAAAAACTTACATTCAGTGAGAAGAAGGACAAAGAGGAAAAGGCAGACCCAGAGTACACAGAATCCAGGTCTATATATCTCCCTCGACACCCAAAGCAGTAAAAGAAGAAAAAGAAGATCCATAAAAATGTAACTAAAGTGCAATCCTAACCATGTCTACTCAAAAGTAAGCCCCATGGTGTTCAATGGTTCTTACTCCCAGGAAAGTGTCTTTAGGATTGCAACCTAAGTTTTGACTTCCTCACCTGTGGCTTCTGCTCCTGCCATCTTTAGGGCTTTCTGTGCTGAGCACAAAAGACCTCAACCTGTTTGGAAGCCAAAGAGGTCTTGGTTACCCCTCTATGTTCAAAAATATCTTTTAAGCATTTTTGGAACGATGGCTAAAGGTAGTGAAGGGAATTGGTAAAAATAAAATAACAGACAGGTAACACTTCTTTCTACACTTCACTTTGTGTAAATCTCCCCCCCCCCCCAAAAAAAACCCCAATATGCAAACCCTCCACCATTTTCTAACACCTCTACATATTGGTCATTGTAGGCTGGTTGGGCTGGACTGGAAGGGATGCATGCACAAGGAATGTACCTGCTTCTGCTGACACTATACCACCTATATTACATATCTCATCTACTTTCAGAGGAATTATAATAATTATAATTTATAAAAATGAATCTTTGGAATAAAACCTCATAATACTGCTTTTCTGTACTTCTCAGTTGTGTTAATTTTTTTTTTACAAAAACATAAATTAGAAAAAAACACACCACCTGTAGCTATAGGAGATCATGGTTGATCATATTTATTTTAGGCATTCATTTGGAACATCTCATGTCCTGCTCTTCAGACAAACAACTGAAGGGGACAAAATGAAAGCAATTAAAACAATATAGTTTATTAGTGGGTGGGTGATGAACCAAGCACAAAATATCATTAGAGCTCAATAACACAGAAGTGGTCCAAAAACAAATGCCCAGAATATCCATTTTCTTTCCACCTTTGGTTCTTTCATACTCCCACGACTCTGCCCCCCTCTCCAAAAAAAGAAAAAGAAAACTTGCAGGAAACCCAAATCTTGGGTCTGAGAAGAGGAAACCTCCCTCTTCCATCCCAGACATAGGCTGCAAACCCATCCACACTTTCCTGGGAGTAAACTATATATAGTAAAAGATGGACTATAATGGGACTCACTTTTGAGTATACCAGCATAGGTTTGAGCTCTAGGAGCAAAATCTTATGTTTGTCTACTCCAAAGGAACTCTTCTTGTCTACTCAAAAAAGTAAGTCCTTTTGTCTTCATTGGGGCTTAGAGCACAAGCCTAACCATGTCTACTCAAAAGTAAGCCCCACAGTCTACTCAAAAGTAAGCCCTACTCTCAGGAAATATGCACATTACAACCACAGACACCCGACACAGAGGATGGTGGAGGATGTGGGGGGGATCTCAATGGATCACTCAGATTTGGTCGGATCCCTTCTCTCACTACTCTGATCCCCATTCATCCTGGGAGGGAAAATACAAGGAATCCAGCTGTATAAAAGCAGAGCACTGGAAGAAAAACAAACCAAATAGCAAATGTTTGTTTGAAGCACTGCTTTCAGCCAAAATCGGTAATAAAATAATAAATTAATAAAACATGAGATCCCCAGAAAAACCCCTGGAATTGGTCAGAAGAGGCTCTACCCAATCTTCGGATATACAGTATACAAATTGTAGTTTTTAAACTACAGTATATAAAAGTTATACAGTTTTTAAAACCAGTATATAAAAAATCAGTGTCATCATCCAATTATGAAAATGTTGAAAATATGTTATCTTCTTCTTTAGACAGATAAAATGTTATAGATAAAGATAAAGATAAAATGTTTAGTCTTCTTTAGTCCTTAGCTGGCAATTGGGGAACAGGTCCTCCTCTCAAGCGATACACTGCTGTAGGTGCCTTTGGATTTACTGTAAACTTGGATTTGGTGTTACTATAAACTTAAATAAATCAAAAGTCGGTAGTGTATCATTTATTGTTTGATGATAAATGTTTCTTAGCACTTCTTAGCAATCACATAAAGAATGTGTGTTACTTTCTTCCAATTCCCACACCACTCCACCAGGATATATTGTAACCTTTATTATTAATGTCAGTATTATTCAACCCTCATCTTCCAATAAATTACGAAAGGAAAAAAAAGGAATAAAAACTGAGTGAAAAAGAAGTAGACCAAAAGATTCAAGAAAGTGTCTTGAGACTCAAATTATTCTTTCTTTTTACTATGTCTGATAATTTCTTTTGAATGCCTGATCTAATAAATCAACTTATTGCTCAGTTTCCAGATAAATTTTTGGATTCCTGTTCAATGAGTAAATCTAGAAATTAAATATTCATTTTAAGGATGTTGGTCTTCCAAATAAACTGAAATCAGACTTCTTTGTATATTTATACCAACTGCACATTATTTAAAGTCAAATTCAAAATAAATTTCACTGTTTAAGAGCCCAAAACCTATGTCACTCTCATCAGAAGAAAGAAACAGAAAAGAAAGTGTGGCTAGATTTGCAACCTTATTGATCTCAGAAATAATTTCAATATTTAAAAAAATTTGTTTTTTAAAGAGACTTTAAAAATTGTTCCAGGAGTATTGGGCATAGTCCAAATGGAAGCAGTCCAGATATTAATTTTAATTTTTTATATTAATTTTAAAATTAATTTTTATTTTTGTATTTTATACAATATAATTAATTTTTATTTTTATAAGTCTGCAATCCCATGCACCTAAAAAGACTGCCAGATGTAAAGATCCTCTTCATAAAGTACACATTTCAAATGAGTTTTCTATTTTAATGTCTTTAATTACAGATGACAAGAACACTAAACAAACCCATGTTTTTTTTATTTACTTTTCTATGTTTAGAGGTTTGCGCACATATTTACATTAGCATGAAAATTGTTCTCTTTTAGTGATAATCTTTTCTCTTGTTTTTGAATAAAAGAAATGTATATATTTTGAATAAAATATTTTATCGTTTTTGATAACATCATCTTTGAATAAAATAACGGCTCAGATTGCAATAATTATTATTAAAAGCAAACAGAGGTTGTCTTATTCTGGTATTATTTTTCTTCAGAGTCATGGGCTGGTCTCAACCTCCTGCAGTAACAAGTTGCCCATGCAAAGCTGGCCAAAGACACAGTCGAACTACTGCCTCCTGCAGGTATTTTCTTGAACAGGTCTGGTTCTCAAGTCTGTTTGAAATTTGAAAGTCAAGCCATCCCATCCACACTTCATTCTGTCCAAAGGACATATTTGGCAATGGCTTTTCAAAGCTACTGATGCAACACCCAGTTCAAAATAGAGGAGGAATAATGTCTTTAAAAGATTAATCCTGTGGTGGTATTAGAAAAATACTACTGTTATCAAAAATCACAACAGCGCCATGTAACTGGCTCGGGAAAAAAAGAGGGCCACCAAACAATCCAATGTAGACTTTAATCTTCTACATACAGAATATATAAAATTGAAGAGTCACTCACTGACTCACTAACACTCAGCCAAAACCACTGGGCCTAGAAGCGTGAAATTTGGGGTGGGTGTTCCTTCCATTACAGAGGGACCCACTAAGAACTAGTGTTTGGAAATTCCCACCAGAAGGAGTTGAAAAGGTGCGCAATGCGTTTTTCCTCTCTATACTTTCCATTGAAGAATCCTTGACTGATGGATGCTCTGCCGCAACCCCTGGACCTAGAAGCATGAAATTTGGGGAGCATATTCCTTCTGTGATGGGAGCACACACCAACAACTGATTTCTAGAAATTTACCCCTTAAGGGGCTGAAAAGGGGTGCAAAACATTTTTGGCCTATACTTAATATTGAAGACTGATCAACGTTCAGCCCCAAATCCTGCTTGGTAGGGGTGCCCACAGTTGTGGGGAGATGATGTACATGGTAGGGGACATGTTGTATATGGGAGGTTGATACACATGGGGATGTTACACATGGAGGGATGTTGTGCAATTGGAGTGTTGCGCAATGGGGGGATGGCGTATGGGAGTATGTTACTTCCGTAAAATGGGTACTAGATCTTCTAGGTTTCCAATTCCAGAATAGCTACATCAATTTGGCTCCAATTTTGTGCTGAGACAATGGCAGATAAAGCAATATTGCCACCTGCTGGCAAATAAGGCAAGCAGTGACACAAGGGGCTTGAATAAAGCTTTTTGAGTTCCTGAATAAATGAACGAGACCTAGATTTGGCTCTGAACGTCTGCAGCCCAAATCTTATTCTGAGATTTTCTGTCTGCTTCTCCCTCTTGGCCTTCTTTCTTTTTGTCTTTCCTTCCCACTCACCCCTCTTCTGGTGCGGTATATGCGGTATTGGACCAAAGGAAAAAAAAGAGAAACAAAATAGGTAAAGTGAAAAAAGGTAAAAATGTGAGGGAGCTTTGAATATAAAGCTTGAGTTGCTAACAAGCAGCCAATGTGCAGAAAAAAACAAAATTTCTTGCTGTGGATCTACTGAAGACTTCATATGACTTCTTATGGCAGTCATATACATTGAGGATGGCCTTTGGGTGCACTTGGATCAGCCTCGGATCAGGTCTTATCCGCATTTTTTCCACTGTCTTGGGAGACTCCTACTTAAGACTGCAAAGTGCCATCCTGTTCTCGCTTGACTGTGGTAAGCCTGTGGTCCCTGCCTCTGTATGTTATGTAGGTTATGTGGTCCCTGCCTCTGTAGGTTATGGCTCCTGCTCTCCTCCATGCAGGGGACTCAAACCACCTCTTAGGGAGGATGTTCTCTGCAAAAATTATGGGCACACTTTATAGCATCCTGCTGTTAACCACATTGTCACTCCTGATCATCAGGACCAAGGCAGATGAAAAGCACACTCCTAACCATGTCTACTCAAAAGTAAGCCCCATTGTGTTCAATGGGTCTTACTCCCAGGAAAGTGTCTTTAGGATTGCAGCCTTAGTGGCTTTCCCCTGGGAATGTTAATCATATTTTTCCTTATTATGTAAAAGCCATGGCTACCCTCTCCTACAATACCATATAGGATGGGTTGGGAGAAAAGGCAGGTGTGATAATAGTTCACAGCCTACTTTAGGCCGTGAACTCCCTCCCCATGTAAAAAGCTTCATCCCAAAAGAAGGAAAGGAAAAGATAGCTTCTATAAAAAACAATTTACAGATGTACTTTATTCAGACTTTTTTTATGAAACATAAAAAAGTATTTTCAAGCACAGCCTCTGATTTCTTTGTCAACACCACATTTAATGGCATTCTGGACTGTATATAATCCAAGTGGCATCAACATGTCTAAGCTCAGACTCAGTATCCCAACAACAGAAAAAAAATCAAAACACTGATGAGATCATCATAAAAGATTATAAATTTCAACAATTTCTTCTTAGAAATTGTTTATTTCCCCACCCCTTTGGAGTTCTTATAATTTTCTTTTAAGTATCAAGAAAAAAGAACCTTATTATAGTAACATCTGTGACTTACAGCCAGAATGTGTGAATGTGAGTTCCACTGGTACACAATTTTGCAAAAGTGCTATTAAGCGCTTTGCGACAGTGTATGGCCTAGACAAGCTGGCAGGAAGGCCAGGTCATAGGGATGCTCACTGGATCAGGAACATCTAGTATTGGAAAGGGTGATGGGGCTCTTTACCATATGAGGAGACCTTCTGACCCCAAAATCCTGTGGGATGCAGCATAACTTGCACTGGTGCCACTGTAGCAGGGATTTAGACAGGATTGAGCTGCTTATTTCTTGTTGTTAACTAAACTTGTTAAACAATCCAGACTATCAACAGGTCTTCTGCACTGGGTTAAGTTGCAAGATCTCATTTTTTGAAAGTTCACTTTTCCTGGTTTAATCAGCAATCTGGGCACACTTTCATCCCCTGTTCACAAGACATTAGCAGATACCAGGGCTAGCTGCGTTAGCTCAAAATGTCAACATACATTTAGTGAACAGAGCAGAAATGCTATTCCATTTTCACATAGATATATCCAAGAAGACACCATCTGTCACATAGACAGATCCACCATAAGATTTGATGGCTGGGGTTCCATCATGGTACTTCCGTTTTCCACCTTTGATACTGGAAGTGCTCTGTTCATTTGCTCTAGGAATCTGCTTGGTTGGTTCAATCCCAATGGTTTTGGTAACGTGTCTTACTTCATGAGTGCCTTTCCATTAAGAGGATTTTGCCTTCATGGTACTGCCTTGCATTTATGAAAAAGGCTCCAAGGCAAGGAAGGAAGTAAGAAAAGTTCATTGTCAGGAATTCCTGGTTCCTTTAAAGTCTCCACAAAAACCAACTTATGGGGATTTATTTTTCCCATCATGAGAGACAAGGATGGGTCAAGTTGCGTTTGTTGAATATCTACCTGTCTGGTGGAACTCAAAAGCCTCACAGCCCATAAAACAAGGTGCTAACTCTGGAGAGGAGTGTTGCGAGGCTATGATAGAAGCAAAAACAGTCTCCATCATCCAAGGGTAGAAGAAGCAGATCCTTCATTTTCATCTGATATACATTTAAAATGGGAGAAGATAGGAAGAACAAATCAGTCCTTTTAATTGATTAAAAGCCAATTATAAATTATGAATCGTTATTTACCCTGCTCCCATTGCATGTTCTGAAGTCACAGTCCAAGTTCATGAGAGATAAAGACCTTTAAGCCTTTCACTGTCACATAGTTAATAAGGGCAACTATTATTATTGTCCTTCCACATGTGGTAAGCATGCTTAGAGGACAATGCATTTCTATTGATAGAATAGAAATATTCCCTCATGATGGGATGGGGTTTTTTCCCAGCATCCTGCCCAAGAGATTCTTCTCATCTGAAGAATAAGCATCCGGCAATTTTTTGTCTTTGCAAACTCTGTGAAAAGTTCTCGTCTGTACCAACTTCACATGGGCAGGAGAAAAAGGGTACAGTAACACCCCACTAATTTTTAGCACTGGCTGATCTCAGGAGCTGTGTTTCTGCCGCTTCCAGAAACGCTTCACGTCCGAGTGGCCAGCAGGAGTCACCACCATGAGGCGTTTGGCAGGATTCTCAAAGACGAGCACCCCAAGTTCTCTGGCATGGTCACGTAGTAGTTCAAAGTCCACTTGTGAGAGAAACTGGTTGTAGAGGACACCTAAGAGGGAGGAGAGACATATTGAGAAGGACAGAAGGGGGTTCCCAGGAGGAGGATGCTAGACAAGATTTTATGAGGCAGAATTTTGTCAGTCACCACAAAGAACACCTACTCTTCAAAGACAACAGAACTATGGAGGTGTGTGAGGTCTGTCTGTAAACAGAACTGCGGAAGTGTGTGAGGTCTGTCTGTCTGTCTGTGTAAACATGCAGTTCTGGACCACCTCTAGCTGGTTATTCAAAATTCCCTCCAAGACTTTATATTGCCTTATTACTATAGAAGGCAGAAGGCTGGAAGATCAGAAGATGAATTTGTGACAGAAGAAGTCGGGGGAAAGAGTTTAAGGAAGGCTTCTAAAAGCTCCTTCTAAACAAAACACAATGAACTGGCCAAATGGCAGCATCTTTGCTTTAGCAGGTGTTTGAGGCCAGTTTAAATCCACAAAATTAAAGCGGGATTGATTTTAAAACCTTTCTAATTGTGCTATTTAGAGAACGGGATGATAGGCAGGGAAGGTTGTGGGCTCTGCCTGAACTAGCTGTTAAACTCTTACACATCCCCCTCATATCACAAATATGAGGAATATGGTGAGAGTGTGAGATGGAGGAGTACAGAAGATGGATGGAAATGATGGGAGACTAGCATGAGATGGAAGAATTAATTTGCACCAGGAAGCCATGCACTCAAATGCCTACTCAGACATCAGGGTTAGGGAATGATTTTGGGCTGGTGGCACTCAAAAGGCTCACAGCCCATAAAACTAAAGACGTAAGTCAAATTTGGTCTACGCATGGTCAGAAAACACACAGACAAACAAGTGGAGCAGATGGGCCACTTTAATGCATGATTATAAAATAATCAATAATCAATAAATCCATATAATAATTCAGTCATAATCAAAAGGCGGGGCAGACCTTGAACTTGACCTGGGGTTAAATTCCTTTGAGACCCCCAGCGTCTGCCCTGTGTCTAGGGTTAGCGAGCTTGCAGGTCCTTTTCAGGCCCCCAGGTGAAACCTAGGTACCAGGGTTGGCGTGTCCCTATAAATTGCCCATACCCAGTCAAACGGGTTCCGCCCCACAAACCCCTCCCCCCCCAACTGGGGGGAGCGGGTCGGATCCTACTGTTGCCTGGTAACCCCCTTCCATCCCGCCGGGGATTGAAAGTAGGCGACCTGCAGGCACAGGGGTTGCCTTTCTGTTCTCATTGTAGGCACACTCCCTTTGTTGTGCCCCAGTTGATCCTGGTTGTACGTTGCCAGTCTCCTTATTTTGGACTGTTCACCTGCATCCCCTGCCACAAAGGGGGGGGGGTCAGCCTTGCGCTTGGCCCCGCCTCCCCAACATGCCGTGTTGGAGATCCCCCAAGAACAGGTCTGCCCCTTGAAATGCCAACTGGGAGGCCGCCCCACAGTGGCGCCGCCAGCGGTCCCACCTCCCCACCCCAAGTACGGAACCCAGGACGTGTCACCCGCATGCCACCCAACCCCATGCCTTAGGTAAGCCACAGGGGTCGATCAGGGATGCCCCTGGATCAACAAAGGGGGCTGCCTCAGCTGCGGCCCAGGCTGCAGGCCCGGGGGGGAGGGGAAGGCAGAGCCCGGGGAGGGGAGGGGAAGGCAGAGCCCCGGGGGGGGGGGGAAGGCGGCACACAAACAAGTGAGAAAGAAGGGAAAGCAACATGCACCCTGTGAACAGGCAGGCCCCTAGAGCCCCGCATGCCTCCGACTATGTGGCACCCCCCTCTGTCTGAGACCCCAATTGCTTACCTGCCTGTTCACCCGCCAGAGAACAAAGAGGGCAGGCCTACCTCTGGACCCCCTTTATAAAGCCCACCTTTAGGTTCCGCCCTTCCTGGTGGTCTCACCTGACCCCACGAGGGTGGAGCTGTGTTTTGTTTACCAGCGAGCCAAATACGACACCTGCCTATTGGCTTTGTGTCGTCATTCACAAACTAGCTGCCTGATAAGATAGTTGTGAGTGCCAAGGAGGGTTGACAAAACATGCCTCTTAAGAACCTCTGTGCTGCTTGGTGGAAGGGCACTATACACACAGGTGGAAATATAAGATTCAAAACATAAAGACCTGTTAGATAAGGAACAACAGGGACAGTGTGGCTCACTCAACCGTTGTTGTTGCAGCAAGGGTGCAAATTACTGCTACCTTCTGGTTTCTCCTCAACTAAGCATCTTCCGTAACCAAACTGGGCCTTTTTGAAGGGCAAAGTCTAAGCTGCCATGCAGATGAATCATCCCACTATCCCAGCCATTCTGGTCCATGCAGAGCAGTGTTGCATGGGCAGCAGTGAGCAGCAGTACATCACACCTCTTTCCTTTTTTCTAAAAGGCCAAGTGTCTCCTTTCATGCCCTGAAGCACTGCCAGGGGCACCACTGGTTGAGAAACAATGGTCCAGACCTACTCCTGTTTCCTCTCTCCACTTGCAGCTACTTATCATTTTCAAACACTCACCTTCAGAAAAGCGTAATCTGTCCCGTTCTAATTC
The DNA here is from genome assembly GCA_030015325.1 of Cryptoblepharus egeriae. Classification (NCBI taxonomy): domain Eukaryota; kingdom Metazoa; phylum Chordata; class Lepidosauria; order Squamata; family Scincidae; genus Cryptoblepharus; species Cryptoblepharus egeriae. The sequence continues at coordinate 15,116,370 of JAREYC010000002.1, forward strand.
CCACAGCCGGATTTGATCGGTGATGGTGGGGGGCAGAACTGGGGTCTATTGGGAGCACAAGGGAGAATTAGGGTTACATATCAAAATACCATCTTCCAAAGTACAGAAAAAATTGGCTTCTGCTATTGCTGTAGCAGCCTTGGCTTAGCATCTGCTTGCCAACACCACATTTCCCCCTATATCTAACCAAGAACCCTTCAACCAATTTTTCCAGTATTAAGCCTCTTATCTTCCCATTTCCTTCTTCAAAAAGCTCATAAGCTCACAAATCTTATATCAGCTCTATTAAAAAAAGTAAGTCTCATTCTTAAGGAATTCAAATCCATTGGGCGCCTTCCTGCTAGGGGAATCCAGGAGACCCCCAATCCTTTCTCACCTGTTTCAGCATCACTGCTTGAGCTCTGGTCCGAAGAAAGTGAATAATCTGTAGAAAAGAGTGAGAACCAAATAAATGAATCAAACCAGTCCCCCCACCCACCGCAGGTTAACTGCCAGTTGTTTCCAGCTATAGGATGCAGTGCACATCCCTGTTTACAAGCCTTTAGAGCGAGTGTTGTCCAAAGACACTTCTGTGGTCATGGGGCCAGCATGACTATATGCTGAAGCGCATGGAACGCTGTCACCTTTCCCACCAAGGTGGTACCTATTTATCTACATGAATTTACATGCTTGCATTTGCATGCTTTTGAACTGCTAGTTGGCAGGAGCTGGGTTAAGGACAGGAGCTCACCCCGTCTTGTGGGAACCCAGGTCTCAAACCCTGGCCTGCTGGTTAACAGGTACAGTGTCTTAACCACTTGGGCCACCACAGCCCTATGAGTCAAACCAGGCCTCACGCATTTTGTTGGACCTGGTGACTTGATCATGTCATTATCCCCAATTAAGTTTGCAACTATAGACTGAATAATTCACTTGGAAGCTCAACATGTAGGTAACTAATCAGATAAATGTAAATGATACGTTATTAAACTGGCTAACTCAAAAGGAAAGTAGCCAATGGTGTTTTTTTAAAAAAATCTCACTTGATCTGCTGTGATACCATTTGCGATAGCTTGCTGCACACTTTCCCGTGTGATCTGAGCCACCACCAAGTTGGGGAAGCGATAGAGCATTTCAGAGAAGAGAGCAATAAGTGCAATTTGCAGCTCAGAATCTGGAAAGAGAAGCAGAGGAAAACAGGAAACCATTAAGTTTCCAAAGCAGGAAGTGAAAAGGTTTTCACGCCTTTGTACAATGATATTCTCTGCCCTTGAAGAACTCCTAAAGTCAGAGTTGAAGTGGTGGTGATCAAAAGCAAGCCTGGACAAATTCAAACGCACACGTGTTCCATAGATGAGCTCTGGAATGGAGCTCCACAGCTGAGCTCTGGAATCATCATCATCATATTTATATTTATATACCGCTTTTCAAGAAAATTTTCACAAAGCAATTAACAGAGAAAATCAAGAAACTAATGGCTCCGTGTCCCAAAAAGGCTCACAATCTAAAATGATATAAAAAAAAACACCAACAGACAGTCACTAGAAAATAATGCTGGGGTGAGGAAGGCCAGTCTAGCTAGGCCAGTTAACCATGCCTAATAAATACTTGGCCTGTAGAGGAGATGGTAAAGAGAGAGCCTGAACAAGGCTCTTGTATATGTTTGATTTCAGTTTAATTGACTTTATGTGAACAAACAATAGCAATATGACAGGGACACACAGGCTTTGATCTCTGACCTGTGTATGCATAGATTCTGTAGTTTGTCTCCACAACAATGAAGCCCTGGTTATGGGTGTCGACTGTGGTACCCGAGATGCCAGAGGAAAGGTTGATGGCCAGGCGGGTGGGGTAGTAGCGCCTGGATTTCCTCTGGAAGTGAAAGGACAGACAGTGGCATCAAGACTCTAACCAGATTGTGATTCTTTGCCCTTTTGGCCATTCTCAGTCCAAATGAACATTCTCAGCTCAAAACCTCCAACTCCTAATCACTGCCAAACATCTTCAATACCCCATATTTCCCCAGTCCTGGATTTTCTCCACATCCCATTTAATGCAATTCAGTCAATGCTCTTATGCCCTTCCATGTCTTACTTTCCTCTGAAAGACCAGGCCAAATTCTCGAAGATGCTGAAGGAAATTGAGCAGAGACTCACTCATCCCTTCTACAGAATAATCCTGGAAACAGAGAGAAAGAAACAGTTGCAGCATCACTGAGGTACGTTATTGGGTGCTTCAACATGGGGCAATTAGAAAAAAATGATAGCTCAGGAAAAAAATGATAACTAAGGGATATGGGGGAGAGGAAGATACATGATAGACCATTCTACATGATACACCATTCTACAACTATGAATGGTGTGGAGAGTGTGAATAAAAGAGTCATCCAATGAACTGAATGAAGTTTCAGAAAAAAGGAAATCAGTAGACCCTCTTTGTCCATGGCTTGGCATCCATGGTTTTGTGTATCCGCGGATGGTAAACTGCAACTGGAGGGTCTCAGAGGATCTCTCAGACATGACTGGAAGGCACTTCCAGTTTACGCCAGTGATTGCTGGTCACAACCACAACCTCATCAGAATCTCTGGTCACACCCCATATCTCACAATACCTCTGGCAAAGATAGGAAGTCACCACCACAAACTGGAAGCTTCTGAAGAGGCTGAACATAGCCCCAGAGGTCTCCGGATATGTTTTGGAGGCTGTGCAAGGCCCCTATGCAGATTTTATATTCTATTGATTATGGTATCTATAGGGGGTCCTGGATCTCCCATACAGAGGCAGCTCACAATGATGAAATGTACTTCCTCCCTCTCTCTGGTCTTAGAAGAACATGCGACTTTCTCTGTCTCACCTTGCCAAGAGTGGAGAAGCTGAGCTGAAACAGGAAGGAAAGAATCTCCACCAGATCCATACCCCGGGTCTGTAGGGAATGAGGCACATAAAGCAAGGTAGTTAACATACAATGTGGGAGGCTGGGGAGGAAACCGAGCAGCTGATGCAGAGGTAGAAGACAGATCTTTCTCCTCACCTCGGCTGACTGGAGATATTGCAGCATGAAGTACCAAAGCTGGGATGAGGTGTCCAGAAGCAGGAACTGGAAGCCAGAAGAAGTGATGCAGGGTGGTTCTCCAGGCTCACTACTGAAGAGAGAGGCACACATACTTCAAAGCTGTTCACATACAACACATCGCCATAGATTCGTTTGGAGCTTATGTTACCCACCATGAGGCTGCGGCCAAATCATGAGTCTTCTGCCACCCTCCTCATGAAATGAGAAACATACCGCAGAATAAGGAGTAAGGCTGCAATCCTAAACCCCATGTAGGCTGGCCTAAGCCCTGGTATAAGTCCTGTGCTGACCTTTAGGTGTCACAAAAGTGCAGTAAGATACTTCTGCTCCACTCCCGGGGAGGGGTGGGGGTGTTAGGCCAATGCACAGACATATGCCAACCTCCCCACACCATCATGTAATGATAGGCCAGCCTAAATTTCTTAGGATTGCACCCTAATTCTCTCATTAAGGGCTGCAATAATGGAGATTTCCCCAACATTCCAGATTACACAGACACTCTCTCCACAGGGAAAGCATTACCTCTTAAGACAAATGTTCTGTCCTAGGGTGTTAAGAACAAGGAATGACAAATACAATGTGACAGTGGCTTGTCTTGCCAATACTGTTACAACTGTGAAGACTTTCCACATAGGGGAAGACCTGAGATCACCCTAATCATGCACAATTTCTACTCTCTCTTGGTTACTCCTCTCTGGTTATTGCTACTTACGTCTTCATTAGCCCAGCTTCAATAAGCAGCTGGGCTAAATCTTGGCTCACCGCCGCACTCGGGGAACCCACCATGAAGTGCAGAATGACCTGAAAAAGAGGCCAGGTGAAAAACCAGAAGTACAAGTAGAGACTCCCCAATCTGGTTCAGAGAATCCCCATGAACAGCTACATGTATTTGAGCCAGCAAGTTAATGGAAGAGATGCAGGGACCACCATCTTTTAAGCACAAAACAATTAAAAAGGAAGAGGGATGACTATCCATTCTGAGTGGACTCTGCTTGAAGGTTCCAGTAGCACAGGGCTTACCTGGTGGTCTATAGAATAAAACAAACATGCCCATTCACTATAGAAGGACCCTCCTTTCCTTCATTCATCCGTTGGGGCAGAAAACCTTGAATTGAGCCCCAGACTCAAGCAAGAGAGGACAAAAAATAGTCCCTATAGGTTTCATTAATACCAATCCCTCTGTCCCTCTATTCCCATCTACCTCTATCTCCCCGATTTCTGACTGGCATACCCTTATGCCAACCAAAACACAGTGACAGAAACACTTACCTCCCACCTTTCCTCGGCATACTTGTCTAAAGATGGGACATCTCGAGCATGTTTATCTGGACCCAGCTGGCTGGTATCATCAGACCAGGCCTTTCCCCTATAGAAACAAAATAAGAAGCCAGGGATTTGATTGAACTATAGAGCATGTAGGAAATCACAGAAAGGGGGAAGTGATATTTGCTATGCCAACCCTTCTTTGTGACATGAGAGCAAAGGATCTCAACCTCAGTCATAATGGTCTTCTACGTGGATCAATTCAACTCACAACCAAAGCAGTCTGTGCTCAACGAGTGAGATGAAAAATATATGGCTGAAATATTTGGCCCCAAATTCAAGTTAGCTGTATTCAGGTTTGCATGAATAGCAACATTAACAGCAAACCATGGCTAAGGTAAACATAAGGACAGGGAGTGGAAATCTTTCTAAACTTTGATCTGCAAAGCACATGCTGGGTATGCACTGAAGCATTGTTTTTTTCAGGGACTCTTTTTAATTTTCATTAGTTAATAACCTACTGTTGACCTACTGCTATTAGATCAAAACACAAGAGATTTCACTTTAATACTTTAAATATTCTGACCTGCTGCACTCAGGGTTCTCACTTACCCGCCTAGCAGGGCAATGCGCAAGTTCTCCTTGAAGATGGGGTTCAAAACGATTCCTTGGAGGCCTCCCGGGAGCAATTGCGTGTGCCAGAGTCTCAAGCCCAGGAGGACATCGGAGCTCTCCTCCTGCTCCCTTAAGGAAAAGAACCAGGTGTATAGACAAGGACAGAATAGTCCAGCAAGTAAGAAGCTGTGTCCACACTACAGGTTAGGAGAACAAAATTATATGCATCAGACTGGAAATCTTCCCCAAAGGGAGATTGGAGGAGTCAGGCCACTGAAAACCAGCTGGTCAGGGTGGTCCCCTCCTTCCTTAGGTTGGAAGAGCAGGAGGACACACAGCTCAATGTATCTCTGTTAACTACAAATACACAGAACTATTTTGTGGAGCAGCCATGAGAAACTGGTTTCATTTCCACTTAGATGGGGGCTCAGAAGGTTCCAGAAAGCAAAATCTTCCTTGGCTTCATACTAAAAGATGGGAACCAAGATTGACAACTAGATGGAAGCTTCATTTGCAATATTTCAGTATTAAACACTGTAAGCTCCTCAAAGCAGAGACCTACCTTTTGTGTGCACTATAATCCATAATGCAACATATAAAAATGGATGGTTAAATACAATTCAACAAGTAATTATATAGAGGTCCAATCTTGTTATACATGGATTTTTTTATACACTGATTTGATTCAACACAAATGGCCACTGCAAATAACTGTTGCCTACTGTTAACTAGGCAGTTATACAAGTAATCATTCCATTCTACAGTTGAAGCACTTATGAGAGCCAGCTTTGAGGATGGGAAACTTTGAAAAGGAGGTTCAGAATCTGGCAGCTATCACCGTCTTTGGATCTACTCCTCAGCTTACCCCCTAGCCCCAGTTCTTCTGATTTTGGACTTATCATCTCCCAGCCTTACATTTCTCATACAGTTGGGGAGTGGGGGAAAGCTATAAACACCTTCTTTAGCTCTTTGGAAGAAGGGAAGGATAACATATATACAGTAATGTAATAAAAAATGAAACAAATATCTCTGTGCCAAATACAAGGTCACATAGATAAATTTTCAAAGTTATATAGTGCCATATTCCCATAGTGCCTACCTCTCCCAACAGATTACTGCATGCTCTCTTTTAACACTTTCTTAGAATCATACAATCCTAGAGTTGGAAGGGACCCAGTAGGTCATCTAGTCCAACCCCCTGCCTATAGCAGGAAATCCTCCTAGAGCATCTCCAACAGGTACTCGTTGAGCCCCTGCTTGAAGATCACCAGTGAGGGAGAGTCGACCACCAACCATCCCAACCGTCTTGGTTGGAACCGGGCGTGTTAGAGACTTACTTGGTATATTCTTTCTTCACCCATGATGCCACAGTTGCCTGAGGAAGGGGCTGTTCCAAGAAGAGCATCCGCATGACGTAGTTCTTGGCCAATCCTGGCAACTCCCTGAAAACAACAAGGAAAGTTCCATCAGTACAAAATGCTTCCATCACAACTACACAGAGATAGCATGAAAGTTCAATGACATCTATAACTACCTAAGCAGAGAGTGAACCACTAGTTTTAGGTTCCAGTCCTGTAAAAGCAACCGTGCCATTTACTGTTTTTAATTGTATACTATTATGTTTTTTATTTATTGTTACCCACCTTGGGTGCCCTTTGGGGAGAAAGGCAGAGTACAAATCTAATAAATAATACCGTATTTACTCGAATCTAATGCTCACCTTTTTCAGTCAAACTCAGTCTCCAAAATCAGTCTGCATAAGATTCGATGGTTAATTAGATTTGAGCAAATGTGGTATTTTGATTATAAATATAGGGTGCGCATTAGATTCGATGGCGCATTTGATTTGTGTAAATACAGTGAATAATTCACTGCTTGAAAATTCACTAAGTGGTTTACAGAGAATCAAATAACTGTTGGCTTCCTGTCCTAAAAAGGCTCACAATCCAAAAAGATGCAAAAGAACACCAGCAAAAACCACTAGAAAATACACTGCTGGCGTGAGGAGAACCAGTTACTCTTTCTCTGTTAAATAAGAGGAGCATTTACTTGAAAAGTGCCTCTTATACAGTTAGCAGGGATAACACTGAAATAACAATGAAATACTGAAATACGTACACAGAAAAAAAAACTTATCACACCCTTGTGTATCTTGCACGTTGCACATTCAGCATTAGTGTGACAATGGAACCGTGCGCCCCTGGCAGATTTAAATTGGACCTCAATTATAATTATACTAGTGAAAAGCATACCCGCGTTGCAGGACTAACATTTCCCCATACGCCATCCTCCTACAGCGCATCAACACCCCATGCGCATCAACACCCCATGTGCAACTGCCCCCCATGCGCATCAACCCCCATGTGCATCATCCCTCATGCGCATCATCCCCCATGCGCAGCATCCTCGCCAGTGCAACCTCTTCCTCCTAACAACATCCCCCCAGTGCACCAGGCAGAGAGCACCAAATTGGCTGGATATTGTTCAGTCTCCCATGTTAAGTATAGGACAAAAACACTTTGACCCCTTTTCAGCCCCTGAAGGGTTAAATGTCTCCAGATGGTTCTTGGTGGGTGTTCAGGTGACAGAAGGATCCCTCCCAGAATTCCATGCTTCAGGCCCAGCAGTTGGGGCGGAATGTTGAGGAGTCATCAATTCTCCAACGCAAAGAATAGGGAGGAAAACACGTTGCGCCCTTTTTTCACCCCCTTCCGGTTGGAATTTTCGAAAACCAGTTCTTAGTGCACCCCTCTGTCACAGAAGGAAAACCCACCCCAAATTTCACGCTTCTAGGCCCACTGGTTTTGGCGGGGGTGATGAGTGAGTCAGTGAGTGAGTCAGTGACTTTTCTCTTTTATATATATAGATTATAATGTACAATCTGTAGTGGGCAGCGATGACGATAAGCTTCTTAGAGCACAATCCTAACCATGTCTACTCAAAAGTAAGCCCCGTTGTGTTTAGTGAGTCTTATTCCCAGGAAAGTGTCTTTAGGATTGCAGCCTTAGTGGAAACTTAGACAGTCAAATTCAGGAAGAAGGAAGTTTTCACTTACCGGAATACTGCCAGACAGGTGGCAGGGTGGTTGTAGAGCCGGTCTAAGATGGCAGGGCTGAGACCCCGCAGGAATTCGTGGAGGTTCTTGCATTTCAACTGCACCCTTTGGAGCTTCATCACAGATTCCATAATAATCTACAGAAGGGAGAACTTCGGGGATCCTAAAGCTCACCCATCACAACACAGCACTGTGAACAAAAGAAGAACTTTATTAAAGGCACAAAACAAATATAGTAGTGTCCTTTAGGGTCAAGGCACAAAATGAATAGTGTCAGGATACTACATAATCAGGATACTACACCAAACAGTGCACCTGCACTAAAGAAAACCATGTACAGACCTGCTGGATCAGGTCAAAGGCCATCTAGACCAGCATTATTTCCCACAATGGTCCACATGTGCTTCCCCCTCCAGATTCAGCATGGCATTAAAAATATCCCAGATATTTTGGATTAAAAATATCCAATTTGTGATTGCAAGAATTGGCTTGACACTACTGAGAACATGTGTCTAGGTCGACAAGTGTTGCAAATTGAAGTGGTAGATTCCTTAAGGCTAGGAATCTATCTCATCATTTTAAGGCTAGGTTCAAGATATTTTTAAATGCTCCTCCAAACATGCTTTCACTTAATAAGAACATAAGGAGAGTGCCACTGGATCAGGCCAAAGGCCCATTGAGTCCAGCTTCCTGCATTTCACAGTCGCCCACCAGAATCCTCAGGAAGCACCACAGCAATAAGATACCTGCAACCTGGTGTGCTCCCTTGCATTTTGGCATTCCAGGTTGCCTATATATTCTAAATAATAAATTCTGCACACCCATCATGGCTTGTAATCCATGATGGTCCTTTCCTCTATAAATTTTCCCAATCCCTTCTTAAAAGCATTGAGGTTAAACACCATCACCAAATCTTGCAGCAAGGAGTTCCTCAGATTTCAACAGTGTTTCTCAATGAACATGCTCCACTGTACCACTTTACATGATCTGCCTGTTTGAAGGGCCACCAGAGGTAACTGGTGAAGACATCATTGCCTGTCATGTCTGATTTGGGAGGTGAAATGTAACTTGACAAACACCAGTAAGAGGCTCTGGATGGACCGGAGGACTTTTGCAAGATCAGAAATGCCTTTGTGATTATGAATGAGCTTGAAACCATTCAGAACATGTGGGAATCGAGCCAAGATTCCCAAGACCAGATCTTCAGGTGTAGCAAAATGAGGTGGAAAAGCATGCTTTGGAGCTGTGCCTGCAAGGCCAAGCCTACTACTGCTGTCTGTTGCATCTTACTCCTGGTCTCAGTGCTGGACTGCAGGTAGCCATGCATCCCACCAGTATCACCACATACCCCTTAAGTACCACTGGTGGTACACATACCATTGGTTGAGCAACACTATGTCATTAGGGTTGCAATCCAAACCACACTTTCCTGAGAGTAAGTCCTACACAATGACACTTACTTCTGAGTAGACAGCTTAGGACTGCCCTATAAACTCTTAAAAGTGCAGCCCGATCATTCTATCACTTATACTGGGTGCTGAATGTTTTCACCCCAGCTGAAACAGGAATGCAGACTAGTACTTGGGGGGCACATTTATAGAGCAGCTTTCTATGGGTAGGATCTGTTGCTTCTGGCTTGGAGGGGTCCAAGAATCAAAAAGCCCCCCTTTTTCTGCCTTGCTCCAACTACCTCTGCTTTGATTGCATGTGAGCATTGCATGGGGGACCTTTGCATTTGTGGATTGCTTGCAAGGGGGGGGGCAGGACTATCTGCAGACTGAGGTGTCCCCCTTTCCACCCCCAGTCTTAGGAATCCTGATCCAAGCCAGCCACCCCTGCAAGGGAGCCCCTGATCTTTTGCAGTAGCGCTTCCTAGAACTCACCTATCACCAGCTTGCAAGCTCTGCTCCTGCTCCCTCCTGCCTCTTTGCTCCTCCAGCCAGCATAGCCCAGCCCTGCACAGCCCTCCCCTTCCTGGGGATCCTCTCCCATCATGCCTCTCCATTGGCAGCTGCAAGGAAGTGCCCAGAGACTGGAGGCGTCGTGCATCTGCTGGTGTGTCTTGCATTCCTTGTACCTGCTGCATTTGGAGGTTGCAGGTGGGGTGGGGGCAAACTGTGGATATTTCTTGTTTTCCTTATAATGGGTGCATTTGACGATGAGTTGCAAGGGATGCAATTTGGGGTATTCTTTTGTTTTCTTTGCAATGGGTACATTTGGGGAGCAGTTACAAGGGGTGTAATTGGGGAGTATTCTCTTGTTTTCTTTGCAATGGGTACATTTGGGGATCAGTTGCAAGGGGTGGAACTGGGGAGTATTCTCTTGTTTTCCTTGCAGTGGTTACATTTGGGGATCAGATGCAAGGGGTGCAACTGGGGAGTATTCTCTTGTTTTCTTTGCAATGGGTACATTTGGGGATCAGTTGCAGGGGTGCAGCTGGTTATATTTCTTGCTTCCCTCGCAGTGGGTGCACCTGGAGGTAACTTGCAAGGGCTGCAGTTTGGGAAGTTCCCTGCTTTCCTTGCAATGGGTGCATTTGAGGGTCAGTTTCAGGGGGTACAACTGGGGATATTTCATGCTTTTCTTGTAATAGGTGTATGTAGAGGTCAGCCCCAGTCCCCCTTTTCATAGAATCAGGCAATCCCCCAGTAGGGTCAAAATCCCCCCAATAGGATCTCCTTTTGGACCTCTGTGCAGCATAGGTTGCAGCACTCCCAGGCTCTTCTCTGGGCAGTGGGTTAGGAAGGATTGATCATTGCTGGGAGCAAGCAGCAAATGACCTGATCCTTTCCTGTTCCTTTAAGAGTTGTGTGACAAGCTGAAGTTCAGCAGGTGAAGCTCTATCAGTGGCTGCATCACATACTAGGGGAAATATCATGGTATGTATGTTGATCAGGCTGTTGCTAAAACCAAAAGGCAACTCTACATTTTTTCTCTTGGTACTTCTTTTTCCATTCTAGGGTGTAGGGGCAGGAGGAGGAGTGGAGATGAATGGGTGGTCAGAAGGGGGCAATCAACCTGAAGTGACTGCTGAGAGCACAATCCTATCCAACTTTCCAACTCTGGTATAGCCACAATGCAGCATTGTAGTAAAGGAACACACGTTCCTATGCCTTAAGAAGGCCCTAGTGATTGCGTCTCCTCTATAGGATGCAGCAGCCACCCCACTGGAGCAATTGCACCTGCTCTGGAAAATTGAATAGGATCAGGCCCTTAGTTGGACTCGTGGACAAGCAACCCTAAGTACATACTTTTGTTTCTTTTTCTCATTGAGGTAAGGAATGCCAAACATTGACAATTCATCAGAGTTTTGTGATACTGAAACTATGTCTGACCAGGGCCTTATCTACTCTGTTTGGGTCTTGTTTTTGAGTAGGTTGCAACCATGGTCTAAGGAATGAAAAGAGAAAGCGCTTCTACTAGTTGTATGTGATTGATGCTGGCACTTCTTCATCCACACTCACAACATCAGCTTCCAAACATGTCTTCGGCCAAACTTCATTCTGGCACCAGGAGGAACTTGTGTTCTGTCTGCCGTCTCCTTCTCCATGGTGAGAAGCGGGGCTGGGATATGCATGGTGGATGGAGATCTTATTCCCAAGCAAGCAAGCTGGATCCCAAGAGCCAGGAGGGGAGAATGGCCCTGCTGAAAAACAAAGCAGAGAAACAGAAACGACAGCGGGATAGGCTGGAGTCCATCGAGGCTGGGATGGCTGCAGGGTGGAAGGTGAGGCAACTGGTGGCAGCAAGAAGCATTGATGGTCATGGGTGTGAAGATAGATCCATAGAGTGAAGCCAGAAACCTGTTTATATGATGAAGTATTGTAGTAGTGTTGTTGCACTTGTGTAATATTAGATGAAATTAAGCAAATGAAGTTACAATTTCTGAGGTTGTGCATAGCTCTAAGCATACCCACTGAAGGGCTGTGAACAGGCAACTTTTCAACATGAGTTTTGTAATTCTTTTAGTATGATACAAACTACAGTATTTGGGTATGTGAATCAGGATAGTGTAGTAGTACTAGTGGACTTGGACCTGAAAAATTCAGGTCCAATCCCTTCTCAGCTATGAAACTTCCTGGATGAGCTTGAACCAGTCACCCACCTCACCTACACTGTATTGTAGGTGCCTAACCTACCTCACAGGATTGTTGTGAAAAGGAAGGAACCAGATGTACCACTCTGTGTCCAGGTAAGTACTGATGATCTTTATTTTAAAAAAATTATTTTTATATTCTTATTTTTCTCAGAAGGAGACTGGGAGTCAAGGCAAAAGGCAGACTGTGAAAAACATGGCTCTATATGACATCCCAACATCAGCTGGACAAAAGAAAGGTATAGCAGGCAAATTGTTTTTCCCAAGATCTGTAAGGTTTGGACACATTTTTTATCTCTTGCATTTTGTGGAATGGGTTATATTTGTATTTTAAGCAGGGGTTTGCATGTTTTCATCATTTTAGCTGCCGGGCCCTTTTTTCATGGAAGACAGGACATCAATCAAATCTGTAAAATATTAAAATGTATATTTCAATCTTTTCCACAGATACAAGTGGACCACTACCCACCTCTTATAGTCCACGTTATGTTGAAGCTGCTTGGTACACTTGGTGGGTGAAGGAGGGATTTTTTAAACCAGAATACCAGGTAGAAAATTGCCCCTTTAGATAAATTATAGAAGATACAGTAAATAAGTGAGTCGGAGAGTCTCCCCTTAAGAGCTGATGGGTGGATGAGTGAATGAATGGGCACAGTTTATAAAATTGTGCAGATGAAAGGAAAATAATTTTTTTCTTCCTCCATAATATTATAAATCAGAACTTTTGGGAGAAATTAATCAGAAATAGATTCAGGCCAGTCAAAAGAGATATTTCTTTATATAATGCAGAACAGATTTGTGGAATTCTGTGCACCAAAATGTGATGAAGGTGGCTGACTTGGGACCTGGTCCTATCCAATTTTCTAGTGCTGATGCAGCTGTAATGCAGTCCTACACACCTCTTATGATCTAAATTATGCTGAAGCTGCTTGATGGGTGTACTTGATGGGTACACTTGATTGGTGAAGGAGGGATTTTATTAAAGGTAGAATACCAGTTAGAAAATTGGGAAAACAAACTGGGATGTTCTCTTATCATCTCTGTGATAGCCCCTACAGTGCAGGATGCAGCACATGTCTGATTTGGCATGGCTGCACCACAATTGAAAAGTTGGATAGGATTTGCTCCTTGGATGACTTGAAAAGGAGAGCAGACAGATTGTTGAAGGTCTGTCAATGGGGTTAGGGATGCTTGCTAAAGGGAACCAAGATGGTGAGGGGGAGAGTTTAGCACAGAAGGATTGTTGCTTATATTCTCTTGAAACCCTAGGTTGATGGTGCCTTCAAGGTGCTGCCTAAATAGTGCTACTTGTCAGACATTGTTCTGGACCTCAGATAAAATTGATCTCTTTTCCCTTTTTTCATCAGCATCAGTTGCCTCATCAGAAGCCCAAAACATTTTCCCTCTCCATCCCTCCACCCAACATCACAGGGTCCCTACACCTGGGGCATGCCTTGACTGTGGCTATTGAAGATGCTTTAGTACGGTGGTAAGTTTGCCCTTTGAGACCCAAGTGTATCAGGAACATATTCCCCCATTTCTCCCCAGCGTATGGGGCCCACATATATATTCTGCACATTCTCCATAGAGTTCAGGGCAACATGTTTGCCCCTTCTCTCTTTACCCCTCACAACAGCCCTGTGAGGTAGGTCAGGCAGAGAGACTGTGGCAGACCAAGGTCCTTCAAGACTGGCATCTCAACCCAAGTTGAACACTTTTTGACTTTCTTTGTAGCCTCTGAGAGCCCTACTTTAATTGGAGTACTAAGAATAGGATCAGGGATTGTTTCCAGGCAAAACATGCACTCTGCTGTTGGGCCATCATTTCACCCTAGGACATTGTGGGCCTTTATTCCCTCTCGGGGATTATAGTTCTGTTCTGATGTCACAACAGCATGTTCAGCTGGATACGTTTGTGTGCGTTTGAGTAAAAGGACGCTCTCAACTGCTGAATTCTGCATTTTTTTCTGATCATTGTGTTACAGGAAAAGGATGCAAGGCCATAAGGTTCTGTGGGTACCAGGTGCAGATCATGCTGGAATTGCCACTCAGGTGAGAACAAGCAGTTCTGGCTCATTCAAACATCTCTTTGTTTTTCTGACCCTTGCCATACTTGATTATCTATATGTATAAAACTGACTCGCTCACTGACTCATCAATGCCCAGCCAAAACGGCCAGGTCTAGAAGCATGAAATTTGGGGAGGGTGTTCCTTCCGTGATGGAGGCACCCACTAAGAACCGGTTTTTGGAAATTCCAACCGAAAGGGGGTGAAAAGGGAAACAGCGTGTTTTCCTCCCTATATTTTGCATTGAAGAATTGCTGACTGAGGGATGCTCTGCCCAACCCCTGGACCTAGAAGCATGAAATTCAGAGAGGGTGTTCCTTCTGTGACATCAACACCCACCAAGAACCAATGCTGAGAAATTTAACCCTTAAGATTGTGAAAAGGGGTGCAACGTGTTTTTGTCCTTTACTTAAGATTGAAGACTGACTGACCAACATCCAGTCAATTTGGTGCCTGATGCACTTGGGGGGTGGGACAGTGCGCATGGAGGGGTTGATGCGCGTAGGGTTGTTGCGCATATATGCAGTGGGGGCTCTCGTACAGGGGGTACTTTACTCCTGCAATGCAGCCACATTTTGCTAGTTTCTTTTAATATTCATACACCACTTTTCCATAATAAAGATGTTCACACTGGTCACCTTAATGAATAAATTAATTAAAACTCAGTAGAACAATTTTTAAAATAGAGATAACGCAAAGAACTGAATGTTCACAAACATTCAGTAAAAGCAAGCAATTAATCATAAACCTCTGAATTCCTCTCATTTTTTCCCCTTTGGCCAGGCTGTAGTGGAAAAAAAAATCTGGAAGGAACGGGGAGCTTTGCGTCAAGATCTCACACGAGAGGAGTTCTTGCAAGAAGTTTGGAACTGGAAGGACGAGTGAGTATGCATTGGGATATGGCTAGGCCCCTAATGATGGGGAAGGGGATGATTCCAAACTCATGGATTAAAAAGTAGAAAAAGTATGGTATATCTGTTTTTGTGGAGAAAAATTCATGAATAAAGAAACTCACGTGTTGCATGAACTTCCTCCACAAGAAATACTGATTTCCTTGTGAGTTTTTTCACATTTGTTCTGGGCTTTGAATTTTCCCCTCCCCCCCCACACACAAAATAATAAATAAAAAATTCACTTTCTAAAGAGGTCTGCAAACATCCCATGCTGAATATTTTCAAATGGGCTTTAACAATGAAATTTCTTAATCTGTCTTGATTGATCTGGAAATCACTTTCATTGCAATCCTAAGCATGTGTATTCAAAAGTAAGTTCACTTGTATTCAATGGGGCCTATTCTCAGGAAAGTGTGTTTAGGATTGCTGCCTATGGCTGCAATCCTAAACACACTTTCCTGGAAGTAAGACCCATTGAGCACAATGGGATTTATGTCTGAGTAGACATGGTTAGGATTGTGCTCTAAATCTGCTATTTTGATTTGGTTTTAAGCTACTGCTGCCTGTTTTGCTTGGGTTTTTTGTTTAATTTGGGTTCTTGTTTTTGGAAACCACGAACTTTGTTTTTTAAATTTTTTAAAAGTGGTTTAAAATATTTTAAATAAAAAATAATAAACAAGAAGCACAGACCTCCTTCTCTTTTATAAGGGTATCAGTCATTTTTCCCCCCAGAACTTTCTACAATTCAGTTTGATGGAATGGAGCAAAATCCTTTCTCTTCCTCCAAGAAAAGTAACTGCAGCAGAGCAGCAATAAAAAGTGAACAACGTGATTTTTGGATTTTAACTAAGGTTGCTTTTGTCGGGTTTTTTCCCCGAGACCAGAAAAGGAAATGAAATTTTCCAACAGCTGAAGGTGATGGGAGCATCATTGGACTGGGACAGAGTCTGTTTTACCATGGATTCAGTAAGTAACAGCAGAGATTAATATCTCTGCATTCCAGGATTTCTGGATACTTTTCCATAATTCAAAGGGGAAAGTGTGTTTCAAAGTCAGGGAAAAGCACCAAGGCTTCTATATATTTCTATTTTTCTGCCCCTGCATTCTTGTGAAACCCTGAGCAACTTCCATCATCATTCTTTCAATCCATGTACTCTATTGTTAGTATGGCATATTTTTTTCTTGGTAATTAATTCTGACTGTGTTAACTGAATAGGAAACCCAGGTTCAAATCAGCAGTAAAGTTCCCTGAATGGCAGTGGTCTCTTGCCATTGTGAAATTGCAATATTGCTCTGAACAGGATGTGGTGATGGAAATAGAGCATCTCCAACATAGAATCATAGAGTTGGAAGGGACCTAGTAGGTCATCTAGTCCAACCCTCTGCCTGCAGCAGGAAATCCCCCTAGAGCATCCCCGACAGGTGTTCGTCGAGCCTCTGCTTGAAGATCCCAGGTACTTTTCAAGCAGAGGGTCGGCGAGCACCTGTCGGAGATGCTCTATTTCCTGCTACAGACAGAAGTTTGGACTAGATGACCTACTGGGTCCCTTCCAACTCTAGGATTCTATGATTCTTCTTGCATCTACTAAACATCTTTAGCCATAGTAATTATTCTCCACCTCCTTTACATTTCCTGCCCTCTCCTTCCTCAGGGTTTCTCTCAAGCTGTGACCGAGGCTTTTGTGCGACTGCATGAGCAAGGCCTGGTGTTTCGGGAGAAACGCCTGGTGAACTGGTCGTGTGCCCTGCGATCAGCACTTTCTGACATTGAAGTAAGTGGGATGAAGCTGGAGTTCAAGGCAGAATGGGAGAGTCTGGTGTGCTCCATACAGAGGCACCTCACAGCTTGTTTCTCTTGACAGGTGGAGAACAGGCAGCTTGGGGGACGAACAGAGCTCTCCGTCCCTGGATTACAGGGCAAGGTGCCATTTGGGATCTTGGTGACATTTGCCTACAAAGTGGAAGGAGAGGAAGGTGAGTTACTATACTCTGCAAATCGGCAACAGGTTGGATTTGATTAGACTGGTTATCATTAAATTTGGATCCTGCCTTTCATAATGATAAGTAGCTCTGGACAGATTGTCAACAACTTCTCTTGTCCGCCTTCCCGTATACCTATTTTCCTGTTTAAACTAATTTTTAGTGCTAGCCACCCCATTTGAGATCTGACTAAAATACCCACATATTTTTTTTACTTCTGTTTTTCATGACTGAGGGCAGATGAGGAACTTTCTGTGGCCACCACTCGTCCAGAGACCATGTTGGGAGATGTGGCTGTTGCAGTTCATCCAGATGACTCACGGTACACAGTAAGCCTCCTTCACCTCCTTCACCTTTCTGTGTGGAAGGAGCAATTAGTGGCAGGTAGTGTAGTGGAAGGCAGGTAGTGTATATGACTCTGTATCAGGGCCGTAGCCAGGATTGTAGAAATAGGGGGGCAAAACATAGCTTTCTTGCAATAAATAGGTAATTAATACAAATCCTGTGTAATAGTTTTAAATTTAATTATAGTCAACACAGTGTTTAAATCAACTACATGGAAGTAATATATATGAGTGTTTTAGCTTTATTTTTTCATGCCCTACATTTTTCTTGAGTGTCCTACATTTTGGGGGGTGCTTTGTTCTCTTTTTTGATTATGATGTGTGGTCTCTTTCTAAGGAGAAAGGACAATTCATCACAGGATGGCAGGTGGAAAGGTAGCACATACCTGGGCTGGAAGCAGGCACAGAGTGGATAGGCGCAGGAAGCATTCCACAGGCTTGTTCCTGGACCTGGGTGCCTGAGCTGACCTGGGCAGAGTGGCTCAGTGCTCTGGACGGATGCAACTCCTCTTGGGGGCTGCTTGGGAGCTTGGGTCAGTTGACCCAGGCTGTGCAAGTCCTGGGAAGAGGGGGCTCAGTAAGGGCGGCACTGGAAACCAAGGAGAGGTCATCAAGCTGGAGGACTCTCATTTGCCTCCCAGCAGGCATTCACACAAGGAGGAGGTGGAGGTTTATTTGAAATGTCAGTGAAACACACTGGAGGCATATCAAGTCCATTGTCAAAGTACAAGACATGGAGCCTGGCTGGGGACAAGCCTTATGGTATGCACTGACAAAGTGCATTAGATTAGAAAGACAAAGGCTGAAAAAGCAAGGGCAGATCAGGGAAAAATCCCAGGAAGGCCCAGCTGATTGCTTTGGGGGGCCCAGCCCCTCTTCGCCTCCCCCAGCTACAACCCTGCTCAGTATGCTGTAGGTCCCAGGTTCAAGTCCCCCATTTTCTCTTGATACTTCCCAAGTATCAAGACTGGGAATGATTGCCTGAGACCATAGAGATCTGCAATCAGAAGGGCTAAACAATGATAGTCTCAATATATTATGGGGTTAGAGAAGAGGTGCTGGTGGCTTACTGTGATAGGTTCAGGCAGAGCCCCCCAAAGTGATAAAAGGGATATCTGACCTTCTCCTGTGAAAAAATTTGACTTCTTCCAGCACCTTCATGGAAAGAGACTTCGCCACCCATTCACAGGACATCTCCTTCCTATCATAACAGACTCCATGGTGGAGAAGGATTTGGGCACAGGTGAGTACTCCTTGGTCCTGCCTTATGGAAGTTGGTGGTTGGTTTGGGGAGCCCCTTTTTTAAGTATTTTTCTTCGTCTCATCTTTCAGGGGCTGTGAAGGTGACCCCAGCACATAGTCATGCTGACTATGAACTAGGTCGTGCGCATGGCCTGCCCTCTGTGTCTGTTATTGCAGAGGATGGCACCATGACCCCAGAATGTGGGGAGTGGCTGCAGGTAAGATAATTTTTTGAGGTGCTCCTCTCTGGACAACTGGTTGCATTTTGCACGATCTGCTTCAGAACCTTCCAGAACAAGCTGGTTAAGTTCATACCACACCTGGCAATGTCTCCCTCTTGAAGGGTCGATCTGAAGGATCAGATTTCAGATCACTATTGTGGAAAAGGAATAATACAGTTGTTTTATTATGATTATGTTTTTAACCAAATGGGATGTACTAAGTATAAATATTTTTTTTTTACTTCAGATACCAGTGGTGTCTTGGATAAAGCCATTTGCAGGTTTTATCTTTTGCCCTCCAACAAAACCCAGTTTATTTTTGCGTCATGTTTCCATGAGTGGCTAGAATTTATTCCATTTTTAGACTGATGAACAAGTGCTGAATTAAGATCATAAAGCTGTGACAGATGCTTACTAAAGGAATGCTCTTTTCTAGGGACTGAATAGATTCATGGCCCGAGAGAAGGTGTTGGCCGCTTTGAAAGAGAGAAGCCTCTATAGGGGTGAAAAGGAGCATCCTATGGTACTCCCCCTTTGCAGGTGAAGGCAGATAAATTTAAAACTGTTTTTATTTTACTCTTCCCCACATTTCTTGTTCCTTTCTCAGGTTTGTGTATATTAGGAATATTTGGAATGTATTTTTTAAAATTTTTGCTCTGAATTGCAGAGTCCTCTTTTAACAAAGATGGAGGTTGCAGAAAGTGTCCATTTGTAAAAACCTAGAGTCACTTTATATGGGGATCCATTTCTAGAACACTCTGAAAATAGCAAAAACTATGGATATAGGCAAATGCCTGTCCCCAAGGGCCTTTGGGCTCAGCAGAGGCTTTGGACACCTGGACATCCATGGACTCAGACTGAGCTCAACAGCTCGAAACACATGACTTCCAGTTTCACAGAGAAACTGGGAGTGATGGTTTTTTAGTGTCTTATAAGGCATTTGGAGGCTCGGAGAAGCCCTCCAGAGAGGGTTGCACAAGGGATACAATTTACAGGGTTGCACAATTTACAGATAACTGAATACCCAGATACACCACCCATAGCAGTGAATTCTAAAGCCTGTGGCTTACTGTATCCTCTTATTAGTACATGTGATCAAGAACCCTTAATAGTTACTCAGGGGTATTCCTTTCTTCCTCTGATTTAAACTTTCACAGATATGAAAAAAATTGGAAGCAAGGTAAAATGGAAAAAATAATTTCTGGATAGTTTCTTATGGGGACTCATCTTTCATACTATCATGTCTCAAAGTAGCAAGTCAGTGCAAAATGAAAGACAACCTTGGAAACATAAAGTGATCCTTTGATCTTTATCATTCACAGCCGCTCTGGGGATGTGATTGAAAATCTCTTGAAGAGCCAGTGGTTTGTTCGATTGGGGACAATGGCTCAAAAAGCCTTGGAGGTAACTTTTTTAACTTCACTGGAAAGATTCACCAGATCCCGTTTTCCTCCTAGACGTGGAAACACCTGCAAGAGCCTTAATTTCAAGATCTGGGTTGCAAAAATAGCCTGTGCACACATCTTGTCAAATTTTAAGGTTCCTGTATGCATTGTATTCAAGCAAAATATATGTTCATAGTAATAAAATTGATAGAAGACACCATCGAATGATTTTAATGTATCTGCATCAAATTAATTCACTTGTACTTGTTCTCCTAAGGCTGTAGAATCTGGATGCTTGAAGATCATTCCTCAATTTCATGAGAAAAAGTGGAGGACTTGGCTCTCAAATACAAGGTGAGAAGAGGGCAACCATCTTTGAACCTTGCCTGCATGTTTTATGGCTGGCCAGTTATAATGTGTGTTTTGATAGCCTATTTGCATTATCTGTTTTGACACCTGCCCCTGTGTAAGCCCAAGTTTATTTATATATGTATCCATTGCAATTGTACCTTGTCTTTCTCTCATTCTTCATTGTGATGTAAAAGGAATTACTCATTTTAGTCCAAGTATTGAGTATGGTACCTCCTTATGGAGGTACCAGAAGGATGCAGCCAAACTGGAGCAAGTCCAGAGGAGAGCGACAAGAATGATCAGTGGGATGGAAGGGAAGCCCTACGAGGAAAGGTTGGGGGAACTTGGGATGTTCAGCCTGGAGAAGAGGAGGCTGAGGGGAGACATGATTGCCCTCTTCAGATACCTGAAGGGCTGTCATAGGGAGGAAGGGGCCAATTTGTTCATAGCTGCTTCTGAAAGCAGAACTAGAACCAATGGGTACAAACTGCAAGAGAGGAGATTCCGGCTGGAAATCCGGAAAAAATTCCTGACTGTGAGGGCGGTTCGGCAGTGGAACAGATTGCCAAGGGAGGTGGTGGACTCTCCCTCACTGGGGATCTTCAAGCAGAGGCTCGATGAGCACCTGTTGGAGATGCTCTAGGGGGAATTCCTGCTGCAGGCAGGGGGTTGGACTAGATGACCTACTAGGTCCCTTCCAACTCTATGATTCTATGATTCTATGATTCTCCACTCCCCCTGGCTCTCAAAGCATATACTTCTAAGTGCTATGCAAGGAATCATAGAAGGCAGACTGAGTCTCACTTTGTTTTTAACTTTCTAATGATTTTATTTTGATTATCAGTGATTGGTGTATTTCTCGCCAATTGTGGTGGGGCCATCAAATTCCAGCCTATCGAGTCCTAGTTTCTGGATCATCTGTCGTCGGAGAGGTGCGTACTGACGTATCTGGTTGTAGATCATTCACTGCGACAAATAGCTGGCTGGGATTGGAAGCCCTGTTTTCTCCCAACCCCAGCTGTAATGCAACCTGAATTTTATTTTATATTTATCACAGCAGGAGGAGATTGATGCCTTATGGGTTGTGGGTAGAACTGAAGAAGAATCTCGGAGAAAAGCCTCAGACATGCTGGGAAAATCAGAAGAAGCCCTGGAGCTTGTGAGAGGTAAAGCAGCACAAATATTCATGTTTTGGGAAGGAAAGAGGCATTATGTCTGAGTCAATACTGTATTTACTCAAATACAATTCACCATCTAATCTGATTTTGAGACTAAATTCAGCTGAATAAGATGTATATTTGAGTCACTACAGTACATGGACTGAATTCATAGTCTCTGAGGGGCTCAGTAGCTCAGTGGTTAAAGGCGCTGTGCCTGTCAGTTTCAAGTTCAGGAGGTCAGTGAGTTCAGACTCAGGTGCTACATGATGGAGTGAGATCCCATCATTCATCCCAGCAGTTTGCCAACCTAGCAGTTTGAAAGCATGCCAGTACAAGTAGATAAATAGGTACCATCTTGGTGGGAAAGGCAGCATCCTAGCAACAGGACCCTGCAACAGGCAGGCCAGGTTTCCCTATGTTGCGTCCATCATGGTTTGGATGACTCCGTATACTGGAGTCATGTGGACCTTGCCTCCTCATGAGACAAATGCTGAAGAAGTTGCCTTTTTACAATTGAATTAATGGAATGGAATGACTTGCCTAGTATTTACATTTATTTTAATTTTAAATTTATGTAGATTTTCATCTTACCAAAAATCAAAAGCCACCACAGAAACTGCATACCCAGTTGTTTTTAAAGCAAAAACTAGAGTAATCCATGCATGTGTGTTTGTGTGTTGGTAAAATCCTAACCAATTTATGCCAGCATTAATCTCCCATTTTCCTGTTCCCCCAATGGTGTGGGGTTGTCGATTCATGTCTTTTCCCTGTCCTAACCCCACTGGAGTGGCGCAAAAGTGCCTTAAGAGGGTTAGGATTATGCTCTGTATTATCTTTGTCTAGGGTCTGGTGATAAACAAATCTTTGCTTATCTCCTTTCATTACCTCTAGACCCTCTTATAGCCCCTTATTAGAAGCCTTATTTATTTTTTAACAAAAGGGATTTCTTTCAACTGAAGATTTGCATTGCTTCTCCTTTCACCAGATGCCGATGTCTTAGATACATGGTTCTCCTCTGGTCTGTTCCCTTTTGCTGCTTTGGGATGGCCCCATAAGGTGAGTAGATTTGGGAGAAGTGGAACAAATGGCCACTGTTCTTAAGCAGAGTGCAATCCTAAGCATGTCTTCTCAGAAGTAAGTCTCATTCTGTTCTATGGGACTTACTTTCGGGATAGTGTGCATAGGGTTGCAGCCAATGTATTTTAAGATCTGTAACATCTCCCGTATAACATTCATCTCCCGTATAACATCTACCATATAACATTCATCACACAAGTCAATTTAACCCTCATAACTCAGAGAAAGATCATTTTTCCTATGTATACTTTGTCTTGAAAGCACCTTGTGAGTCAGGTTAATAGTTTTCCCTTTTTGCATATGGGGAATTTGAATCTGAGAATGTAACCCAAGCTCTCCAGGCACTTTATCCATAAAGTGCTCTTGAAACCAGGATTCCAAGGTCTGTATTAAACAATTTCACAATAAAACTGGAAACTGGAAACTGGAACTCCCTCTGGAGCTCTGGAACTCCCTCCCCTTAGAACTGAGGAGAGCTCCTTCTATACAGAGCTTCAGGCAGAGCCTTAAGACCTTTTATTTTAAAAAAGCATTTTAAATGGGGCATAGGTAGGGGGGCAGTTTTATTGTTTTATCATTTTATTGTTCTGTTTTTAACTGTTTTTAGTCTGTTTTTATTGTTGAGCCTTTTAAATTTAATTATATTTTAATTGTTTTTAATTATGTTTTAATTTATATTTATAATTCGATTTTAACGGTGTTTTATCCTGTTGTTAGCCGCCTTGGGCTCCCTCTTATAGGAGAGGAAAGGCGGGATATAAATATTTAAAATAAAAATAAAAATAAATAAATACTGTGATCTTTTGCTCCTTAGAGTGATCCAGAGTCAAAAAGGAGCTGACATGGAGGGTGGAGGAAAGAGAGACATCTGTATGTCATGTGATGATTTCAGGGGTATCTTTGTCTTCCTCCACAGACAAAAGACCTCCAGCAATTCTATCCCAATAGTCTTTTGGAAACGGGAAGTGACCTTTTGTTCTTTTGGGTGGCCCGGATGGTGATGCTGGGAGAACAGCTCACTGGAGAACTTCCTTTCTCTCAGGTACAACTGGTGGCAATCTGGTATATCTGCCACCTAAGGAAACTATGGCGGATCCATAGGTCTGGCAGTTGTAAAACTAAATATATATATTTGCACTTCTAATGTGCATCCTGATCAATAAGTTCCACCCTCTGACCTGGGGTAGAATAAGAACTGAGCTCCTCCAAGATCAAACAGGGTTTTGTCCCTTTGTTTATGTGTGTGTGTATATATACATACATGTGTACACATACAACAAGGCAAACATTATCATGTGAATGCTGTATAAGGGTGAGTTGGATCTATAGATGAACCCAATTAGCAGATGTCTTTGTCCTGCAGGTTTTCCTTCATTCCCTGGTCCGTGATGCTCATGGGAGGAAAATGAGTAAATCCCTTGGGAATGTGATTGACCCCCTACATGTTATTCATGGGGCTTCCCTGCAGGTATTTGTTTTCAAAGAGTTCATCTAATTCTTTCCAGTTTTCCCCTGTGTATATCAGCACTCTTTCCACAACTCGTAGCATGATTGTTCCTATACTTGGAGGTAGAGTGCCAAAGGAGGTGTGGGTCAGTCCCAAAGGACTGAATCTCCTGCTGTCTTTTCCCCAGAACAGTAATGATTTAATTGGGACCAAGGCATGGATGGGGGGGGGGGGGTATTGAACACTTTTCACCCTAATATAAATCTCACCTGCTGATTCCCTAATATAAATTGGGTCCTTTTTCTGAAACTGTTATTAACTGAGAAGAGAGCTCCATACATGTATGTTTTAGCTGCAGAGGAAAATAGCAGCACCTTGTTTCAGGGGGAAAAAAGCCCATCAAAGTACTATGTGAGATATTTTAACTGAATTAACATTATTATTATTATTTTTAAGTGCAGGGAGAATTTATTTTCCTAAAAGGGGAGCATTCATACTTGAATTAGGAATTTCAAGTGGTATAGTTCAGGAAAGTGGGATCATATGAGAGCACCACCATATCTTTCCTTCCTGGAGAGAACAGCAAGCTTGTGGAACTCATTATGGTGCATTTTTAGGTAACTCGTTTCAAAGATTCTCTCTACAGCTGACACAATATAATCACAACAAAACAAGCTAAGATTCTTACGATATCAAATGCTTCATCTGGTTCTGCAGGAATATTGTAACCTTCTGGATATGCATAGAATATACCTGGCTGTCATAATATGAGAAGGGAATAAATTCGGGGGGAGCACCAAGAGCAATTTCCCCATCCCTCTCTGCCCGTTCCATTCTGAATCTGCCTTTCCATTTCAGGTCCTGCAGGAGAAGCTTCAGAGCAGCAACTTAGATCCAAGGGAAGTTGTCATTGCCATGGAAGGCCAGGTTTGTTCTGCTTCTCACTCCGTTCCATTTGTCTTAGTGCTTCCTGAAAATCCTCACCTATGTCTTGTCTCTCATCCTTTCCAGCGGCAAGATTTTCCTCAGGGCATTCCAGAATGTGGCACTGATGCACTACGGTTTGCCCTCTGCTCCTATTGTGCACAAGGTGAGAATTAGCAGCGTGGGGGTCTTTTTGCTCCATGACCTTGCCAGGGATGGGGAGCAGACGGTAGCATCTGCAATGTAGCCATAAATTAAACAGAAGGATGTAGAAAATTTTCCCTTCAGTGAATTCCGACCACCATCTCTCCTGCTCTATAGTTTAGACGGGCAGTGGGAGATTAGAATTTAGGGCGCAATCCAGAGTAACTACGGGGAGTCCTTGCTCCGGTGTAAGAACAATTTGCTCTGGATTGCAATAGGAATTTCCCATAGGTTTTCATTAGCTGGTGCAATAATTACGGTTACACGTAATGTCTCTTACGTGCTCCCGTCGTTACTCTGGATTGTAGGGTTACTCCAGTAATATTAGCAGTGTCTTGTTTATCACATTTGTATGGTATGCTTTCTCCACTGAATACTCACAACAACCCTGTGAAGTAGGGCAGGCTGAGAGAAAAAGAGGTGCCCATGATCTTCCACAAGGGGTCCACAATTTTCTTTTCTAGCTAAGCCAGAATTTATGGTAACAAGGACCCTGTCACATCCCATGTAGGGGTCCCATACCTAATTACTTCGTAGTGCTATGGTAGGGCATGGGATTTCTGTATGTATTAATCAGGGAGTAAGTCCTGTGGTACTTGTCTATGAATGTATTTTGATGAAAATATGGAAAATATTGTACATGCATCTTCTTAGTTTAAGTTTTGTGTCCCAACAGGGTTGGGAGGGAATTGACTGACTCAGAAATCAAGATGTTCACAGATATATCCTTACCTTAGGTGACAGCATTAACCTTAATGTAGCTGCAGTAGAAACAGCAAATCGCTTTTGCAACAAGGTCTGGAACGCCATAAAGTTCACCTTGGCAGCCTTGGGTGAAGGGTTTACCCCACTGCCTACAGAGGAGGTAAGTGGATTTTATGGGGTGGAGGGTGCCGTAGAAGGAGTGGATATAGAAGATGTTTGAGGATAACATTGTCTTTCTTTGTAAGAAACATTAAGGTCATCTGTGGTTAAAGGAGCATTATTGGATTTATCTTGGGCTTGAGTTGTAATGCAGAAAAGCAGTAGGAAAATAAAAAGAGCTTCCCTGGTTTTACAGGGTTAATAACATCTGCCCAGAGGTAGGGTGATGGAAGTGTGTACAGTTGCTGCCATCTATTGGTGTTGAGTGGTATTGCAGGAAACTTGTACTGTACTGTAGGAGGTTGTTAACAAGCGGTGCAATTCTTTAGTGCCGTCTTCCTTTTTCTGAATCCCTTTGGGACAAGGAACTTTCTCGTTCCACTGTTACGAGCACAATCATAACCATGTCTACTCAAATGTAAGCCCCATTGTGTTCAATGGGTCTTACTCCCAGGTAACTGTGTTTAGGATTACAGCCTTAATTGCTTTGATGATTTTTTGATGGAAAAGTACATGGGTTCTTGGCATGCCTGTTTCTCTCTTATTCCCTCCTCCAGGTCTTCCCCAGCTCCCCCATGGACCAGTGGATCCTAAGCCGTCTCTATCACACAGCAGAAGAGTGTGCCCAGCAGTTTGAGGAACGTGAACTACATTCTGTTGCCTCGTCTGTCCATCTCTTCTGGCTGCACAATTTCTGTGACGTCTACTTGGTGAGCTTCCCACCGCCTCCCTCCACATAGCTCAAGAACCCCCTTCCTCTGGGAATATTATGAAATGGGCTGGAACATACCCTAATGAGATCACATAGATCAAGGGAGTGGTAAGGGCTTTAGGAAGAATTTTACTAAGTTGTTTATATTGACTTATCTGATTCAGTTTGCACCATCATATATTTTGGGGTGTTTATATTGATTTACTATTATATATAAGTGCTTTATTATATTAGATTTAACTGTTCACTTTTAAATGGTTTTTAAATTTCTTAGCCATTTTGAGCTTTTTTCGTGGGATAGGAAAGGGGATATCAATTGTATGGGTTGGGAGTTTTCTGTGAGCTTTTTACCATAGGCAGGGCTGAGTAAATATGCAATCATTACAGCGTTTATGGATTCATAGAAGTGAGTTCCAAGTGAACTAAGTGTCACAGCAAATCATTGTAATATTATTCTCTCCGAACAGGAGTCAATAAAACCCATATTAAGGAGTGGGGATCCAGTTCGACTCCAGGCCACCCGTCAGACCTTGTACAGCTGTGCAGATCTAGCACTGCGCCTCCTCTCCCCATTCATGCCTTTCCTGACAGAGGAGCTGTGGCAGCGGCTACCAAAGATGGACTCCCAGGCCCTTCCCAGCATCTGTGTGGCCAGGTACCCAAGCCCTGAGCACCTGGTGAGTCCACATCTGGGTTGAATTGATCTCGGGATCTGGCACTGGTGTTGTTTTCCAAAGTGACCAAAGATTTCCTCAAGTATTTTCATGTTGGCCTCATATGAAGCATACTGTATCAAACTGCCATAGACTTTTAATTCATTCACCAGCAGAATGTTGTTACTCTCATTGTTGCAAGAATAAAAGAACATTCAAGAATATTTGTGGGCCCTGGGAATGATGGGGCTCTGGCCGGCACCACTGAGACTGACAGATGCAGGGCATTGGAGGGTACCAGAAAGCAATGGGGGGGGGGCAGCAGCGGGCACCATTGAGTAGCAGGTATAACTGTGCAGTGGGCACCAGGAATCCACACCCTTGGCATCCCTGCAGGCATCACCAGGGTGGGCGCCCAGTAGTGGGCACCACTGAGCACCAGTGGGCAGCAGGCACCAATGGACACCAATTAGGCTTTGCTAGTGAACACTGGGTATCCTTACTGGGTACCAGCAGGCAGCAGGCACAGCTGCTCAGTGAGCAGTGAGTTCCAACTGGCATTGGGCATCTCTACTGGATACCAGTGGGCACCACAAGGTATCCCAACCAGAGAGTGGGCAGAGAGCATCACCGGGCACCAGGCATCTGTACTGAGCACCACTGGAGAGCACCGGGCATCCCTGCCAGGCACAGACACTAGGTGCCAGACACCAGTGGGCACTGCGCATCCATCCCAGGCACTAGGGGACTGTGTATAGCAGTGGTTCCCAAACTTATTTGGCCTACCGCCCCCTTTCCAGAAAAAATATTACTTAGCGCCCCCTGGAAATTATTTTTTTTAATTTTAATAGCAATTAAACAGAAAGATATATGTATTAATGTTTCTACCTTTTTCGTAAAATATAGTAAAGAAAGGTATAAATTAGAAACATTGAACTTTGAAATTATGAAACCACTGAACTCAGAATAGAAAGGTAATACAAAAAGTTAAAACATTCAAAATCATCTTAATGAGAAGGACGAACCTGGTGTGCTGCTACCAATTTAGTAATCCTCTGCTCTATTTTTGTCAGCAGTAATCTTAAATCACCGCGATTGACTATTTGCAGTCGTTTTCTTTTTTTGTTAATAAATTGGTTACCGCACTGAATCCACGTTCCACTAAATACGATGAAGGAAATGCAATTAAGAACTTTTGAATTACAGCCCATATTTCAGGATAAGCCGTAGGAATCTCCTTTTGCAGCCAGAATTGCTCGTAGTGCTCACGTGTTTTGGAACGGCATTTCAGTGGCACCACATGAACAGTAGCAGTGCGCGATAGCACATACCTCAATGCAAATGAGGGAGCATGCGGGAACCGAGCCAACGTCCAGTACGTTGTTCAAAGAAAAATTAAGTGTTATGAGCAGAGTACATAAATCAATTTTTCTAAATCTTCTCTTCTTTCTTTTATGCTTTCACCGCCCCCTTACAGTTATTCATCGCCCCCAAATGCACCTGTGGCCATCACCGCCCCCCTGGATCGCCGCAGCACCCACCAGGGGGTGGTGGTGCCCACTTTGGGAAACACTAGTGTATAGGGACAAAAACATGTCGCACCTATTTTCACCCCCTTGCAGTTTGAATTTACCAAAAATCGGTTCTTGGTGGTGCCCGCATCACAGTAGGAATACCATTCCCAAATTTCATGCTTCTTTAGTCTGTCAGTCATTGACTCTTCAATTTGAAGTTATAGTATTTTCTTCTTTATGAGAAAAAAATGGTTTCAAGGGCATTTTTCTACTTGTTTTCCTTCCAGTCTCATTGGTGTCACCCCAAGGAGGAAGCAAACTTCCTTTTAGTACAGGAAGTTGTCAGAGCTGTGCGCTCCCTGAGAGCAACGTATCAGCTTACCAAAGCACGACCAGAAGGTGAGGTCTGTTCATCTACGGAAGATAATTTGTTTGCTACTAAAATTTGATTGCTTAACTGTCAACCTTATATGTTCAGGAGAGGGGCAAGGTGGTTCATATCCATTTTGGGATATCACCTGCACATTTTATATCAGAATGCTAGATGCAAACAGGGGGTACCAGGATGCAGATCTCTTGTCTTGTGTGTCCCCTAAAACATTTGGTAAGCCACTGTGTGAGATACAGGAAGCTGGACTAGATGGCACCTGGGCCTGATCCAGCAGGTCTCCTCTTATATTAGATAGCAAATGCGATGTTGCATTATTACAGGCTTGAAACCAAATGGTGTGGGGGGAGTGGAGAGTGCAGTTTTCAAAAGGCAACGTCTCATCCTTCATTCCTATCTTAATACCCAGTTAGTGTAGGAAATTAGACATGTTCTGCACAGGATATAGTAGGTTTCTCCACCAGCACCACTTGACTGATTCTCTTGACTGTCATAGGACAGAATCTGTATTTAAATTTCTCTGCCTGTCTCCAGTGTATCTGGTTTGCTCAGAGCCAGTTTCCAGTGGTGTATATGAGAAGTACCAGGAACCACTGCAGACTCTGACTTTGGCAGGGTCTCTGAAGATACTGCATGTTTGTGAAGGAACAAAACCACCTGTAGATTGTGTCACCATGAGGATAAATGATCACACCAACATCTATGTGAATCTGCAGGTAAGGCTCCCAATGGCAGACCTCTGAGTTAGGAACAGTTCACAAGACAAGTACAGAAAGATGGCATTTAGCTGAGATATACTGAGGGAAAACTGCAACATTCTCTTAATTGCAACTTAACCAGGGTTAAGATGACCAGATTAGTTTATCCCTGAAAGGGCCTATTGGTGGGATGTAATTGGAGACATTTTTTGACTTCACCAAGCAGTAAACCTGACCATCTCTTACCCTAACTTTGTCTTAGGGGCTGGTAGACCCCCAAAAAGAGCTTGTCAAACTGATATCTCGGCAACAGAAACTGGATCGGCAGCTGGCAGACCTCATGGCACGAGTTCAGGAGGCCAGATATCAGGAGCAGGTCTCCCAAAAAAATAAATCCGATCACCAGCAAAAGGTACTGGCTGTTATGGAGCAGGGGGAAGGATTCTCTTCCAGGGCCAGAAGACTATGGAGAGCTATTTCTGAAATACTTTATTCTTTCTGAAAGAGATTGATTTCTTTTTGCATTTAGGCATCCAACAAAACAAAATTCTAATTGCTTTTTCTGTTCCCAAAGTAGGCTTTTATCCAGTAATGTGAACTGGGGTGGGGGGATGGGGGAAACCATATATACTTACCTGAGCATTCAACTTACCTGTGGTGTAAAGCTACACTCTTGGACATAATGCACTGCCCCGATGTGTCATGTGATGTCACTTCTGGGTTCTCCCTGGCTTCCCACCACCCATTCCTTCCGTTTTTGTTCCAGGAAAAAAAATTGGGGGCATGAGGCTGCCAATGCCTCTTCCACAACTAGGACAGAACCTGAGTGGTAGTCATGTGCCCCCTTACATTGTGACCTAGTTATTCCTGTGGATACACTAACATCCTTATGACTTCTCTCACTTGCTGCAGTGCTTCATCCAATCTCTTTATGTAATCTCTTTTTATCACAGATTTCTTTGCTCCGTTCAGAGCTGGAGCGGATAGAACAGTCCATAGCAACCTTCCAGAAGATGGCTGTAAGACAAGGATCTGACAGAACTGAATAATGAGAACTGGTAGCCTTAAGCTCATTGGCATCTGGATTATCTTCAAGATCAAGGAGAATGAACACTGAGATAAATGTTGGAAGGTCTCTAAGGTTTTGAAACATCAACTTCTATTATGGAACTTGCCTGTGAGGGTCAGCACACCAAACTGATTCGGAAACTAAAGGTCACTGGTGCAGTAGAAGCTTCAGTAGTTGCTGTGCTTCACATCAAGGACCCACAAAAGGAATGATTCTCCCCAACAATGTTTAACACAACTGTTCTCTCGGCCATCTAACCTGACCATAATGATGTGTGGTATGTTAATTTGTCCATTGAGACTCACCCTATAGCTACACATCATTCATTCTGGGTTCTGTGGGTTAGATCCTGTGTACTCTGTCCCCAGAGTTGCATTCACATGGGGAAAATGATGTGCAATCCTTGCCACCCAGACAGCTATGTGCATGTAATTCATACAGCTGAAAACCTGCTGCTGTGATCCTGGAAACTCCTACCAGGAATCTGGAACTTTATCTGTGCTTCCCAGTTTTCACATTAAGTTCTCCTTGTGAATGTCATTCCCCCATCTGACCCAGGAAACTGCATTTGGAGGAGATTTTGAAGGTCTGAACTGCTCCTAGGACAACTTTTTGCCTATCAATTTAATAAAAAGACTGTGGCTATATAATGGCTGAATTAGATTTATCTTTCACATTTTATACTATCCTTCCTTGAAAGTTCTCAGGGTCGTATACATGGTTTCTTTCCTCCATTTGTCTTTCTAACAACCCTGTGAAGTTAGGGAGGCTGAAAGATAGTCCCAAGATTATCCAGGAAGTTTTGGAGTTGAGCAAAACGTTGTCGTGTTTATGTAGCAAGAAAAATAAATTGCTGTATTGCGGTTTTCACTTAGTTGAGATGATGCATATGGTTGCATGTATTTCTGCTGTCAGCACAAATCAGGCAAAAATTAGATCCTGCATATGCAGATCTTATAGAATCTTAAATCAAAACTTAAAGCATAAAATAATGTTGCAATATTAAGAGGTGTTCTAATTATGAGAAGATGTGAGGTGGCGTTTCTGCCCTGGAAACAGGCTCTGGACACAGCCTAACTTCACTGTTCTAAACCGTGCTGAACATGCCCTCAACATGCCTCTCCTGAACTGCTTAGGCTGCCACAACTAGGCTGGGCTAAGTCCATCTCTCTTAGTCCAGGCCATGTTGATTTATACTGGCCCAAGCTTTTCTGGTGTAACTGGGCTTGCCCATCTTGGAATTGGGCCAGCCCAGTAATAGATAGGCTAGCCCAATCGCACTTCAGGATTGCAACCGCAGTGACTTTCTAATTGCCCAGGTGTATTCAGATCAGTGTCTCCAGGAAAAAAAATAAAATCTAATGTACACTGCTCAAAGCTAACCATGCCAGGAGTTGGGAAATTTCCCTAGATTGGGCCAGGACACCAGTTTCCCCTGCCCCCAGTGCAGGAAGTGGTCTTGCTGTGCAAAACTCAGCCCCAACATCCAGTTGGGGAAATTGGCCTGATTTTCTTGATGGTCAGAGGACAGAATCTGTATTAAAACCTCTCTGCCTGTCTCCAGTGTATCTGGTTTGCTCAGCGCGAGTTTTCAGTGGTGTATATGTGCAAAAGTCTGCATCTGATTGATTACAAAAATTGTTGCAAAAGCTTTAGTGTCTGGGCCCTCCTTATCCACAAGCTCAGCCTCTGTAGCTTTGAATATCTGTGGCCACCAAGCCTCTTACTAAAGATCCTCCAAGGACCTTCCTGACATACGAAAAGTGGCTTTTAGTCACATCTGGGAGTCTTGGGACGTATAAGGGTTGAATGCAGCCTCATCACTCCTTCTGATAGGTATTTCCAGTTTGTAGGCAGAGCTTTCCCACAACTGCCCCATGGATTTCATTATCCATGGAATTTAATAGCTGCAGGGGGTCCTAAAACAGAAGTGGGTCCACTGCACATGCTTTGTGTATGCAGGTAATTTCCAACGTGGGTGAGTGAATTGTTGGTTTTATTTTAATTCTTTTACACCTATTTTCCAACCTGTGGCAACTCCAAACAGACCCCACAAAACAGACAGTTGTTTTAGTTCATGCATTTAAATAAGTAGGCAGCAAAAATTACCTGACGTGAGTACATCATTCACTTCATTCTACATACAGATGCGCAAAGCGCACAAATCTGGTATCCTATCTTTAGAAAACAAAAAAGGTTTGGCTGTGAAAAATGTTGATTGTCATTTTTACCACTCAAGTGTTGTGCCTTTCAGAAAATGTGCTGCTGGCTCCTGTGACTCTATCGATCTGCAGCCACAGTGAATGGAGGTCGTTCATTTGTGGCTGGTGAGAATGTATGTGGAAAAACAAAGTAGGAAACTAACTTCCAGCCAGTTGCAGTCAAGTGAATTGAGGATTTTTAAACCAATCCTCAACCCTTAGAAAAAAGTCACTTGACCTGTTTGCTTGCCATTGCTCTGTGCAGCCAAGACTGCATCTTTTAATTAAGCTTAAGAAATTAATAAAGTACTGCATTATTTGAAGCATCAACCAAGAAACTGGCTATTTCGACACAGCCCAAGTGTATTTGATATTAAGATGCTTGTTCACCCTCACACATTGCTCTAATCCCATCACCTTATTTTTTGTGGTCCCTAAGTCCCCCCCTCCATCAAGTCAACCCATCCAAGTGTACATTTAACTGCATGGCAAGCAGAACATGCTATTTGCTTATTTCAATGCAAATTGTTCAGTTTGTCACAAGTTGTCACACAAAACTCTGGGGTCTAGTTGTTCACACATTATTTGTTTCAGGGCATGATGTTGGCAGAGCAGGACAGATCTTCACCTTCAGATCATCCTGCCCTGGAGGCACCTGGTCAGGTGAACATCACTGAAATGAATAGTCGCTCCCTTTGCATGAATAGCACACAGTTTCCAGAGCTCAAATGTCTCCAGCAAAAAAGCTTCACAGGCATCCCACAAGGGAAGGATGGCAGCAGTTTGAAAACGTAGGTTCTTCTCAAAGCCGTGGGTCACCTTTTTGCTGAAACGCAGAAAAGGAACTTTGTCATGCGATATCCCAGAAGCTTTCTGATACCTGTGGATCCCCTGCAAGGCCAAAACATTGGGATGATTATGGCAGAATGCTATTTTCTTCCACATGACATGGCAGGTGGTAGCACATTTTTTAGCTCCTTCATCGGGGAGTTTTGTTCAAAGACTTGCTTACCCTCACCTGTTTCTGCAGAACCTTGACTGGTCTAGCCATGAGGAGGTATTGGCAGGTTTTACACTATTCTGCAAGAGAAAATAGTATTATACACACTCATACAAACAAACCAGTGAATAATCTGATCTAGGCGTTTACAGATTTCAAAAGCAGGAACACTCTTTAAGTTGACTGATTCCTTTGAAAACTTTAGCAGTGAGAGAGTCCTCTACAGCAGGAGTGGGCAAACACTTTGACAGGAGGGCTACATCATCTCAACGCTACATAAGGGGTCAGGGGAAAAATTGTTTTCCAAATATATTTGCATAAATGCATACATTACAGCAGGGATTTCAACCTGTTTCATCTCACCTCACACTTAACAAGGCACTGTAATTGTCAAGGCACACCATCAGTTGTTTTTACCACTGACAAGGCACATCAGACAGTTCAAATCCCCCAATTTTCCTATTAATGAATATCAATCCCCAAATTCCCACAGCACATCTATCCCACAGCACACCAGTATACTATGTATGGTACACTGGTTGAAAATTACTAGCATTTGCATGCTTTCAAATGCTAGGTTGGCAGAAGCTAGGCAAGGGATGGGCGCTCGCTCCATCTTGTAGCACCCAGGAATCACTGCATTAGAAACTGAATTTATGAATGACTTTTCCAAGCTTATTTATAATACATGTGAGAATGATAATACAGGCATGTAGAACCACATGAAAACTATGAACTGTTTGCCAGTAAATACATCTTGCACATATGGAGACCAGAGGTAATGGGAGAATAAAAATTATGCCCACCAGGTATCACAGTCTCCAACAGTTTCCAACAGGCCAGAGATAATCTAGAGACTAGGGGCTCCCTGCAGGCTTAATTAGGGAACTCTAAGGACCACAAATGACCACCCCCCTGACAGGTTTGTTGATCCCTACTCTAGGGCATACTTGACATCCACATATGGCCATGGATCCACAAATTTAGCTGGCCTTACAATTGGCTTTTATCTATGTTCAATGCTTCCTTTGCTCGAAATACATTAGCAAAGTCCCAGTATCCTTAATATTCAAGATATGATAGAATCTCTAATATTCCCCACATGCTTTATACCACTCTTCCTCCAAGGGTGGTGTACACAGTTCCTCCTGTTCTTTTGTTTTCACAACAGCCCCATGAGGTAGGCGAGGCTGAGAGATAGTGACTGGCCCCAGATCACCCCAGAAGCTTAATAGCTGAACAGGTATTTGAACCTAGATCTTCCATGTTTTAAGACCTACTCCAGAACCATGAATGTAATGTAGGGTACAATCCTGAGCATGTCTACTCAGAAGTGAGTCCCATTGCATTCAGTAGTACTTACTCCCAGGAAAATGCAATAGAATTGCAGCCATAATCATTATATTACATTACAAATCTTCATTAGGCATAATGAATTATATCATTATTCTCATCTTCCAAAGAGCTGGTCTCTCCATTGCAGATACAACACAATACTAAGGCTGCAATCCTAAAGACACTTTCCTGGGAGTAAGACCCATTCAACTCAGTGGGGCTGACTTTTGAGTAGACATGGTTTGGACTGTGCTCTAACAGTGACAGTGCAATCCTTAGCCTATCTGTTCAGAAGAAAATCCTGCTGTATTCAATGGGGCCTACTCCCAGGAAAGAGTGTTTAGGATTGCAGCCTTAGAAAAGTTCACCTGAGAGCCCAATGCTATTCATATCTACTCAATAGTAAGTCCCATTGTGGTCAATGCGGTTTACTCCCAGGTAAACATGG
Organism: Cryptoblepharus egeriae; assembly: GCA_030015325.1. NCBI lineage: Eukaryota > Metazoa > Chordata > Lepidosauria > Squamata > Scincidae > Cryptoblepharus > Cryptoblepharus egeriae. The sequence goes on from JAREYC010000002.1 coordinate 15,152,627, forward strand.
ATAGGATTGCAGGCTGTGTTCAGAGGACTTTATGCCTAAGAGTTACAGCCATAAATACAGCAGAAATTAGAATTCAGTAGATACAAAAGTACAGTAAATAAAAGTTTAACCAACCTTGTTATAGACCCTTTACTTTTTGTTGGGAACCGACCAATCAGCTTCTCAGCTGAGAGTACTGAGATGAAATGAGTGGGTTACTCAGACTGATTAAACCAGAGTCCCATATCTGGGTTTTTCTCATTGGCATATCAATGTGGACTCCTTTCATCTGAGATAGTGACTCCCCCATTCAATTAAAGGGACCTTTGCAGGGAAAAAGTTGTGGGAGCTTCTGCAGTAATAAATTGGAAGCTCTCAGTGTCTGTATAAAGACGATCAATATCCCCCCACCCCTGGTTCAGGTCCCTCCTGAAACTCCAGGCACACTTTCCTGGGAGCAAGTCCCATTCAATACAATGGGACTGACTTTCGAGAAAGCACCTATAGACTTGCACTGACTTTATTTTTCCAGGCTGGAGATCCTAGCAATTTTCTCCTGTGACCAAAGAAATCAGATTTTAGGAAAGCAGAAGAAATTAGGAACAAGGATTATCGGTGACAATCTGTTTAGTTTACCAACGTTTTCATTTTGACAATGTTTTGGAGAGTCATTGAAATGCAGTGGATGAAAATGCTATTTTATGGTTTACTGACTGTGCATCTGTTGTGCAAAGTTGGAATAACCAACTCCTTATTTCACATTTCTAAATCACTAAGGGCTCATTGATTTATAATCCATAGTTGACCAATTAAGGAAACAATCCCATCCATGCTACCAGGAGTAAGCTCCATTGACTATTCTTCTTTGAATCTAAATCATTTGAAGAGGCTTCTAACCCTAAAAAACAACAACCTGGATTTCTCCTGGTTGTAGCAGATACCAGCTCAAAATAAGCTTTTAAGCCTTGTCTTGTAGAACTCCCTATCCTGCCCAACCAGGCATTATTCTATGGCTGCAGTCATAGACACTTTCCTGGGAGTAAGACCCAATGAATACAACGGGGCTTATTTTTGAGTAGACATGGTTGGGATTGTGCTCTATGCCTTATTAGAAACAAGCTTGGCTTCCCTGTAACCTTGTAGGAAAAAGGACAAAGTACATCACTATTCATCATGGGTTCAACAGCCACATCCTCACAGTTGAGGTCTACCAGTAGTTATACTTAGATAATTTATTTTCATCCAAGAAACTGAAGTTATAAGACTATGAGAACATTGCTGGGACTATTAATAGATCTTTAATTCACAACACCTTCCAAGGACCTCAGAGTTAAGATGTAATATGGACACTTCACGTTTTGATCTTTAACATCCAAAACTAGAGTTTTAAGCAGTGGATTCCACAGTTATTATGGTGAAATAAAGCAGCATATCCTCATTTGGGGTGCTTTGAATGCCCCTCATAAAAATAAATTGTAAATTTTAAAAAATTGAATACACCCATCTTGCTCTGTAGGGTAAGCATTTACCAGATTATAGTGACACTTTCCTGGAAGACCAATTGAACACAAAGGGGCTTACTCTTGAGTAGACACGGTTAGAATTGTGCTCACACTCCTAAAGACACTTTTCTGGGAGAAAGACACATTGAATACAAAGGGGCTTACTTTTGAGTAGAAACGGTTAGAATTGTGCTTACTGGCTACAATCCTAAAGACACTTTCCTGGGAGAAAGACACATTGAACACAAAGGGGCTTACTTTTGAGTAGACACGGTTAGGATTGTGCTTACAGGCTACAATCCTAAAGACACTTTCCTGGGAGAAAGACACATTGAACACAAAGGGGCTTACTTTTGAGTAGACATGGTTAGGATTGTGCTCTAAGTGTGCCATCCATCCTGGAACTGTATTGAAGAATGGGAGATAAATTCTGTTACTTTTAAAACTGTTGTCATCATAGACAATGATATTTTTTTATTAATAAATAAATTAATGCATTATCAATAAATTTAAAAATAATTATAGATAAGAAGTTGCAACACACAGTGATGCTAAAAGGAGAAAACTATAAGGAACTTTTTTAGCATACAAAAATATTGTCTTTCTAACACAGAACTGTTATAGGCAGCTCAAAGATCACCCTTACTATTCTACATGAAAATTTAGTTTCCTTTCTGTAAGGTTAAGGTTAGATTAAAAGTCTTTGCATCTGTCAAAGTTTTACTCAGCCGCCTGTGGACTGAAGTCTGAGCTTTGTACCGACCTATCAGCATCGAGTCCTTCCATCAAAGACAGTGTCATTAAAAGGACTTTCTCAGAAAAAGATGTCTTTGCTTTTGTAGTGATAAATTGACTCATTCATATGTGATGATCTCCATCCATCCAAACAAGGATGAAGCCATACTTTTTCCCTCTGGGCTAAAGGTTTCCCAGGCTGAAACCCTGTTTCCTGGGAGCAAACTCCATTTAGTACAGTGGCACTGACTTCTGAGTAAGCATGCATAGGCTTGCACTGACATGATCGTTTGACTTTATCAATCCTAGCAATTTCCTCCTTGGGACCAAAGTAGCATCGGATAGAAAGAGGAGTAAATTAGGAAGGTCGGATGTAGCAGTTCAGAAAATTAGCTGTGAAGCTCAAATAACATCATTTTAAACGATGCAGCCTTTGATCACAAGCCTAACCATGTCTACTCAAAAGTAAGCCTCATTGTGTTCAATGGGTCTTACTCCCAGGAAAATATGTTTAGGATTGAGATGCAGCGGATGAAAATGGCTTTGGCTTACTGATAGGACGTTAACACTGTGTTTCTTTACAGGAGAATAACCACAATCTCCTCTTTTCATATTCATTGATTGGTTGATTGATTGATTGATTTGAATCCCACCTTTTTTCCCAAGAGGGAACTCAAGCCGGCTAACAGCAATTCAAACAAGGAATAAGATACAGTTTAAAAACTGGATAAAAACCGTAAATACATCAGGACAATAAAATGCCAAACTATATAAAACCAGTTAAAAACCCAAGTTAAAAGATCATATTAAAAACAGACAGCAATAAAAGAACAGCCATCTAAGGCTGCAATCCTTAGAGCACTTTCCTGGGAGTAAGCCCCATTGAACTCCATGGAACTTACTTCTGAGTAGACACAAATAGGAATGCACTGATGCATAGTATCTATGATACTATGCACTGATACATAATGCACTGATGATGTCTAAATACTAAATAAATACTAAATATCAAATAATTACTAATTACTATATCAAATATCAAATAATTACTAAAGCCCAATGATTACGAATACACAGTTAATTATCGGGTCAAATACAGCAGAGTGGCTCTGGCTGCAATCCTAAAAACATTTCCTGGGAGTAAGACTCAATCAATACAGTGGGGCTTACTCTTGAGTAGACAGGGTCGGGCTTGTGCGCTGTTATTTATAACATCACTACAGACCGAGATTCTATCAAATTTCTTGGATTTTAACGACAGAGTCTTATTGTCCTGTAATTAGCAGCTCATTGTTGGCATTTAGAACTGCTCTGGATTGACAGGTCTGGTTAGAGAGCATTAAATCATGAAGCTAAACTCAAACGCATTAAAATAAAAATTCTGGAGTATGCTGGATGTGGGGCAGGAATACACTTTCTGAGCCTCCATTTCTCATCTTTAAAATGGAAACTTTACTCATAGACTTGTTAAGAAAAGCAATGCAAAGCCTGCAATATATTGTGGAAGGTTAGGAGAAGTCTACTGTATTTATGATTAGTCACTATCCATATCCTATTGGATATGGTCCAATCCTAGAAATTTGGATTCCAGAATTGAAGAAGAAAGTCCTAGCTTTCTAGAGGACTAGAAATAACCCAATCCTATCCCCACTTTCTGGGAGGAAGTTCCATTGAATATAATGGGACTTCTGAGTGTAGGATTGGGCTCTAAATTACTTAGGTAACCATTTGCTCGTCAAGGAACTGCAGGTGTAGTTGGAGGGGCAGAGATATAAATTTCTACAAAGGGGAACAGGTGTTACCACATAATGCCAGGGATTTATTTGATGATAAAGAACCTGGCCTGAACAGTTGATGAGAAGGGGATTCTGACAGTAATAATTATAGAGACGGATTCAATGGATCAGAAATATAATTGGAAGGAACAGGCAATTCAGCATGTCAGGAGGTACCTAACATACTGGGATTGTAAACGGGACTCCAGCCAGTCCACAGCTTTAGGCTCCAATCCTAAGGAGTAAGGACACTTTCCTGGGAGTAAGACCCTCTGAACACAATGGGGCTTTCTTTTGAGTAGACATGGTTAGGAGTGTGCTTTTAGTCACATTTCCAAGCAGTTTTCCTATACTGATGACTTACTAGTACTACTACTACTAGAAATTAAACAGAAATTAAACAGAAAATATTTATAAACAGAAAACAGAGAAGTTAAAAAGGAAATATTTTTAAAAACTCAATTTCTTGTCTTTGATAACATGTTCAAGATTAGAGGGTTCCTGGTTTTTAAAAAATGAATATAGCCAGGACATGGCTGGGTGGATTGGATCTCATGTATTGGTTCTGTTTCCTGCCTTGTAGGGAATCAAGGTCACGTCTAAGCCACACACTCGTAACACACCATGAACAGAGTGACCATATGTCATAACCAGAGGACAAGGTTCCCCAAAATGTAGGACACCCAAGGAAAATGTAGGGCATGACAAAATCAAAGCTAAAATTCATGCATATTGCTTTCATGTGGTTAAATTAAACACTATATTAGTTATTATTAAATTCAAAACTGTCAATTGATAATTGAAAATGTAGAACATGACAAAATAAAAGCTAATAACATTCATGCATGTTGCTTTCATGTAGTTAAATTAAACACTATATTAATTATTATTAAATTTAAAACAGTTTTTGACTGATAATTGAAAATGTTGGACATGACAAAATAAGAATTAATATTCATACATATTGCTTCATGTGGTTAAATTAAACACCATTAGTCATTAAATTCAAAACCGTTACATATAATTGATAATTGAAAATGTTGATAACAAAATAAAAGTTAATATTCATGCAAATTTGCTTTCATGTGATTAAATTAAACACTTTATTAGTTATTAAATTTAAAACCGTTACATTTAATTGATAATTGAAAATATAGGGCATAATATAATGTTATTATTATATTATTACATTATTATATTATTACATTATTACAAAATAATAGTTAATAACATTCATCCATATTGCTTTCATGTGTTTAATTTAAACCCTACATTACTTATTAAATTCAAAACTGTTACATATCATTTAATAACTTATTATATTATAATTTATATGTAATTTATTAATTTCAAGAAGGCTACATGCTGCTGCTCACAAGGAAAAATTTCCCCCCCTAGGCTAACAAAGAGGATGCACATGCCTGGATAAACAAGACTTAAGGTGACCTTGACCAAGACCATTCTGTAGGGATAGAAATTGCAGCTTCTGATTGGTTGGAATAGGATCCTTCTTCCTATTGGCTCATAAGCGTGGACCAATCAGAGCCCGCGAATCAGTCCGAGGAGGGTATAAAAGCGGAACAGCTGACAGTTGCGAGCTCTTTTCCGAGGTTCCGTCGGCGGTGGAGGGTCGGCTTAGGAGGCATGTCTGGACGCGGCACTGCTAGAAGAAAAAGGCGGACTTCGCACGGGAAGACTCGCACTTCCAGATCCGGCTTGCAGTTCCCCGTGGCCCGGGTACACCGGATGCTGCGAGACCCGAAGTATGGCAATCGGATCGCCTGTGGCGCCCCGACCTACCTGACCGCCGTGATGGAGTGCATTGCCGCCGAGCTCTTGCGGAAGGCCGGCAAGATAACCAAGAGGCTCAAGAAGCGCCACATCAATCCTTTCCACATCCAGGTGGCAGTCAAAGCCAGCAAGGACCTCGACAAGTTGGTGTCCAGCACGCCGGTCACACACGGAAGGCTCTTTCCCAACACTAGCTGGGTCCCCACTAAAACCGACAGCATCCCGAGCACTTCTGCCGGCACCCAGGGCACTGCCACTGCCAAGTCTAGTGCCAGCAAAAGCAACAAAACCAATATGGCCAAACCTTTATCCAAGCCCGCGCCTCCTCCTGCTCCAACTCAGTGAGGAGTAAGATTATCAACATCCATCCCCACCTATCACGGGGACTAAACACCCAAAGGCTCTTTTCAGAGCCACTTTCTCCTCTTGGAAAGAGCTGCTGCCTCTTCTCCCACCAGCTAGTAGATCTCATCTTACACACTTCAACCTAGTAACAAATCTAACAGCACAATCTGATCCATGTCTACTCAAAAGCAAGTATAATGATGTTCAATGACTCTTATTTCCAGGAAAGTGTCATTAGGATTACAGCCTCTAAGATGAGGTTTGGGGAAACAAGTTAGGATACGGTCAAGTTTTGAATAGGTGTCACCCAAGACCAGAGGATATTTTAATTTAAACCATCACTTAAATGGGGTGGGCTTAAAATGCGCAACGTCAGAAATGGAAACACTCCATAGAAGGCAGGAAAGGCAACACAACCTTTGCTGGCCTCAATTGGATCACACTTAATGAACTAAGTACTGCTGATAAAACATCACAAAACATTTCTTGGGCAAGGCACAAAGAAGCATGGCACCTTTGATGTAGGTGGCAATCCTATTTATGTGGGAGTAATCCCCAATCGGTTGAGACTTTTGAATAGACAGGATTGCTTTGTCTGACTCTAAGAGCACAATCCTAACCATGTCTACTCAAAAGTAAGCCCCATTGTTTTCAATGGATCTCTAAAGACACTCCAGGAAAGTGTCTTTAGGATTGCACCCTAACTCAGTGGTGCTCAATCTTCCTAACACTGTGACCCCTTTATAAGTTCTTCATGTTGTGGGGACCCCCAACCATAAAATTATTTCCGTTGCTACTTTATAACTAATTTTGCTACTGTTATGAATCGTAATGTAAATATCCAATATGAAGGATGTATTTTCATTGTTACAAATGAAATGTGTGTTCTAGGCACATGTTGAACACAATGGGATTTATTTCAGAGAAGGCAAGCATAGGATTGGACCTTGAGGCTGCTATCATATCCACATTTACATGGCAGTAAAGGCCCCCCTGACTATAATGGGATTTATTTCAGAGTAGGCATGCATAGGATTGGGCCCTAAGGCTGTCAGTCAGCCCCAGTGCACATGCAGCTACAACCTGAGGTCTGGCAAGCCTGACCTGGCCCCCTGCACCAGAGGTCTTTAGGTGACCCCCAGGAAAGCTCTAGGCGACCCCCAAAGGGGTCCCGATCCCCACTTTGAGAAACGCTGCCCTAACTAGTCATTTTCCATCTGTTTCATTTCACAGCACACACACACACACACACAAATCAGTTTTTATCATTGAAAACGCAGACCACACTGCTGATAGGGACCTCAAATTTCCCCAACTGGCTTACCCTTTCCAAAATCTCACAGATCACCCCCACAGATTCTCCACAGCACACCAGTGTGCTCTGGTGCTCTGGTTGAAAATCACTTCTAACCACTCAAGAAAGGAAGGCGTCAAAGCTCAAGTGCTGCAAAGGACCTGCAAACATTCAACTGCAGGGCTCTTGGAGCCTTCACAAATTGTGTAGCAGAGGGACTTTTATCTCACAAATCGTAAGCTGCACCTACTGAAAGTCCCTCTTCTACACAGTTGTTAAAGGTCCAGGGCCCTCACAACAGTTGAAAGTTTAGTCCCCTCCCCCCCCAGTGAATTGAAACAAGGTTCCAGCTAAGGTCTCCAAACTTTTCAGGCAGAAGGATGTATTTTGATACCTGGCAAGGTGGCCAGAGCCATAAAAACAAATTTTAAATATAAAATCTCGATATACTACTAGAGAGAACTTAGATGAATAAACAGGCTCTAAATTCCAGGATTTCTAAAAGTACCAATGCACTACAAAAATAAAGGTTTTATTTAAATAGGCTATGATTTCCCCACCCCACAAGCAGCTTACTTGTGTACAAGAGTAAGTAAAATCGATCTAGCACAGGATACACCCTGGGCATGGTCTGCCCTCAGAAAGCCCAAGATCTTCAGAGATAAAAAACTAAAACAATTTTTTAATTTTGGGGGAAACCAAATTAATATTTTTAGACTCCAAGGATGTCTCCTCTGACAACCCTCTAGACACAGTCTGTTTCTGTTTTCCTTCTACATACAAAATGGCACACCCAAATAATAGATAATAAAGACAAATAAACTGCTTTACAGAATTTATTTTTTTTACACGTTACAACTTGATCTCCAAAACCACCATGTTAACACCAATCATTTGCTTTTTGAATTCAACCTCAACATAATCACCCGATGCCTCCAGCTACCAGTGTACCCCTCACCAAGTACTTCTGGAAAATGCCTGCCATTCTGCTCCTTCCCACCCCTGACACCCAATGCAATACAATGGGATAGGCTAGGTTCTGGCTAACCACCAATCCAAAGCCACCTTGATCCATGTTTTTCAAGAACATAATTTGATCTGGGACCCCAACTTCAGTAGCATGAAGTAACTAGACTTTCTCACCAGCAAAAACAGCTGGCAGTGTGACAGTTTGCAGGTATCAGCATCAAAAAATGCTATACACCCACCCTGATAGTCCAGATATAAATGGATTTTGTTGTCAGCTTTGCACCAGAGCTGTTGAAATTTTTGTGATGGAAGAGCCCAGATCCCTTTGTTTTCTTGGATGCAGAGTCCATCCTTCTTTTTGACAGATTCTTTTGCAATGCCCACATCCCATCTACCTCACAGTAATATCTCCCCGAAGTTAACCCTTCACAGCTGAACACACAAGGAACAAAGCCTTGAGAACTTGGAACTGGATGAACACTTTGAGGTCCATGCTTCACAGTCTTTCCATCCTCAGAAAATGATAACTGCAGCGATGCAGTTGCTGGATCCAGAGTCACACGTGCGTGAGGGAAAAAAAAAGTTAGAACAGTGCTTCCCAAACGTTTTGGTACCAGAACCCACTTTTAAAAGAATCAGGATCCACTAGACAAAAATAATCTGTTTTTATTTATTAATAGGAGTCCTCTGCTCTCTTGACTGCTAGAGGCCTTACATATTAATAAGTGTGTGTAGACATTTTCTACCCTGCCCCTAGAAATGGAGTCTCCCCAAACATTTACCATCATTCCAGGGTCCTCAGAAAGTGTAACTGGGGAGCAAGATGTGCAGTTAGGAGGTTCAAGGCCAGACAGAAGCTAAAACTTGGATTTATATCATGCCAATTACTAGATTAAATTGCAAGATGTAACATTTTTAACAGGGTAAAGTATCTCCCACAGGTTGCCCTGCTAGTTGTGACCAACTTTTAACAGGTTAACCAGCTGTCATAACCACAAAAGAGGACAATGACCCCCAAAATATAGGACGTGACAAAACAAAAAGCTAAAAAACATATATTTTGCTTTCATGTAATTAATTTAAATGTATTACTTAAGTTTAAAACTATTACGTATTTTAATTACAAGAAATCCTCATCTGCCTGCTCATAAGGAAAAGGAGGACAATGAAGATTTTTTTCCCCAGGACACAGCTAAAAAAAAGAGGACATGTCACCCTGGACTATAAGAAGGGTGCTCAGTGTTGTCCAAAGACATACCGGTAATCATGCTGTGGCCAGCATGATTAAATGCCAAAGTGTATGGGATACTGTTTACCTTCGCACTGAGACAAGCACAGCACCTTTAACTACTGAGCCACTGAAGTCCCTTTAATTGGTGGGATAAAGATTAATTAGGGGGATAAAGATGATCTCATAACGGATCAGCACTCCAGCTAATCATTTTCTAATGCAAGAACTGGGAAAGGATGCTTGCAATTTTTTTATGTTTAAAAAAATCTGTAGCCCACCAGAAATCAGCTTTCAATAAATGGTGGGTTCCAACCCGCAATTAGGGAAATGCTAAAGTTTGAGGTATTCATGGATTAAGCTTCAGGCCCAAAACATTCAGATCTATTCAACACCAACAATGCAGCTTCAGGAAGCACACAATTGTCCTACTAGCAGGGTTACTGGTGTGCCATTGTACAAATGTCAACAGGATCATCTCCTTCACATCTCTAATGCAAAAAGTCACCTTCTGTGATTTTTGTAATGGTACAAAGTAGTGTATCGATTTTTACCTTAGAACCCAGATGTTCCTCATGTGCAGTAGTGTTCACATCTCCCTTTACTTCCCCTGTTCCCTTTATCAAGTTATCCCCCCCCCTACACATCCACCCCAGTTGCCATGTGTAAGACTTGCAACTAGTTCTTCTGTGGTTGTTTGATCAGCTCAGATTTTTCTGTACTATGAAGAGTCCAGCTATTAGACACATCTGTGTGTCAACTCTTGAAGATCAAGCTGGATCCTGTTAGAGATATATAGACGGCAACCTTGGATTTATCCAAACAGCTTATTGTGTTGGTGATAGACTGGACCTTCCATCATAGCACTCATGTTCCAGTTTTTACTTGCCAACTTAATCCCTTTAGTTTTTTCCACTCAGAAGAGGCAACAACCTGAGACCTTCATCCATTAAAGAACCAGGTTGTGTCTAGAAGATTCATAATTCCCCCTTTTTCAGCTTCATAGATAGATCTATTCTGCACCTCTTTCCATTTCTGGTTTCAATAGCAGGGTCTCTGGAGGAAAAAAGCAAAAGGGAGAGTACCTGCTACTGATCATCTGCAAACATTTTTACACACGTGCACCACAAGTTGCCAACCTGGACTTTATACCAGGATGGACTTTTAACTAGGTTTGTATCAGAGCTAAACGTGATGAATTATGTAGGAAGGTTGGTAGAGAGGTAAAGGATTAAGCAATACCTTTCCCTACTTATTCTCCTATGCAAGTATGCATTTGTCTTAATAAATATGAGGTTGAGACACCTGTGCACCCTCCATTGACAGAAGCTACTTCCAGTCCTGCTGGATTTTCTTATATATATCTGTAATGCATGAGGAGAGCCAGTAGGAGGCAGCATGGTCCTGTAAACCCAGGCCCAGCTTGCAGAAAGGTACCTATTATAAAGTGTGGCTATGTACCTACTCAGCCCAGTTTTGATTTTTTTATTTGCCATCTTCCCAGGCACTCATTTAATTATTTAAAAAACTACTTTTGACAGATATTTCATTACATGATCGGTTTTCTGTACATACCAGTTTTGGCCACTATTGTCAAACTTAGTTTGTTGCCTTCCTACCAGCTTGTTGCCCAGTGATTTGGAAACTCCCATGCTAACTGCTAACATACTATTTAAAATGCTCGGATTTGGGTCTGACACAGCACCAGTGCCACCATCAGTGTCTGCAGCACCCAAAGCTGGGAGGCCAGTCCATCTCTCCCATGATGGGCATCCTCCAATGCAGTAGACAGGGCAATGTCCTGCATGGTGGGTATAGTGATGCACCATATTCCACCTCTGCTGGTTTTTAGATGAGAACATTTGGTAGAGATTTCTATGTAGTTGTTTTTTTGCATTCTGTATGAAATTACATATTTAATGATATATAACGTGATAGTGTCGTTCAAAACACCATTGTGGCCAGTGGTTGCTCACCCCCCCCCCCCAATGCATGTTCATCCATTGTGGCGTGTGCACCATCCTTTAGCGATGCCACTACATAACACCCTGCACTCTTGTCATGTGGCTTCAATAGCACTATAAGTCTCATGTTTTTAAGCTGATCAGAAACAAGATCACTGATATTTTGCAGCTGAGGGCACACTGCAAAAGTACCAATGCTGCTAACATGCATCAAACCCTACTATAATTCATGCCAAATTATATACAGCTTCTTTATGAGTCAAATGAATGCTCCCTCTTGCTGTAGCACAATGATTCGCACTGGCTTGTCAGGGTTTTGGACAAATCTCTCTTAGCACTATAGACAGATATCAGGGATCTTCTGCATACAAAGAAGATGGTCTACAACTGCACTGCTTAAAAAACACAGGAGCAGGATGGGATTCTTTTCCTGGTCAGGTGGCAACTTTAACTTTAACTACTAGGTCTCAGATCCAGCCTGTCCCAGAATCTGGAAAGGAACACCCCATCCACCTTGTCATATGTCTTGCCTGATCCCCACCAGTTGCAGGGGATGGGGTGGGCACACCATCTCTCTCATCTTCCATCCTTTCAATGACTTCAGACGACACACCAGGTACGGTAAGTATTTCTTCAATAAAAAAACACTTTAACTTTATTATATAGTCAACTTCTTGGTTATTCTCTTAGTTTACATGTTCAGACACTGAGGCTCCTCTCCTTCCCTCTAGCACAGTGTTTCTCAAAGTTGAGGTCGGGACCCCTTTCGGGGTCGCCTAGAGGTTTCCTGGGGGTCGCCTAAAGACCCTTGGTGCAGGAGGCTAGGTCAGGCTTGCCAGACCTCCAGCTGTAGCTGCACACACACTGGGGCTGACTGACAGCCTCAGGGCCCAATCCTATGCATGCCTACTCTGAAATAAATCCCATTATAGTCGGGGGGGGGGGCCTTTACTTCCATGTAAATGTAGATAGGATTGCAGCCTCAGGGCCCAATCCTATGCCCAATCCTCTGAAATAAATCCCATTGTGCTCAATGTGTGTATAGAACACACATTTCATTTGTAACAATGAAAATACATCCTGCATATTGGATATTTACATTACAATTCATAACAGTAGCAAAATTACAGTTATAAAGTAGCAACAAAAATAATGTTATGGTTGGGGTCCCCACAACATGAGGAACTTATAAAGGGGTCACGGCGTTAGGAAGATTGAGAACCACTAGCAGAACCACAATAACTATTACCTTCCCTCAGTTCCAAGCATAACCCCCAATAACTGTCCACTTCCCCTTTTTCTTCCATTCCCAACTTTACTCCCCAACTGAGAAAATTCCCCTGATAGTCCATCTATCAAGTGACATCAACGTTTTGGTCTTCGTCTCCCTTGGTCCACCACCCTCCGGCAAGCCATCAAACTGGAGGAATCGGTCTCCCAGCATGTCCCCATCAAACGCCTGTATGCAGCCTTTTCTGTTTCTGCGTTGCTTACTTTGAAAGTGAAAGTAAACCAGGAGTCAGATTGTGGCACATGGCCAGGAAGGGACGGTTGCAAAACAATTTCTGAGTTCCTCCCCGCAGCAGCCATGGCAGCTGTGAATTCTACCCAGGAGTTGCACCAAGAGCTCTTCTGCCCCATATGTTTGGATTATTTTTCAGACCCCGTGGTCCTGAGCTGCGACCACAATTTCTGCAGGGCCTGCATCACCACTTTTTGGGAAGGCCAGGACACCAGTTTCCCCTGCCCCCAGTGCAGGAAGCGGTCTTGCCGTGCAAAACTCAGACCCAACATCCAGTTGGGGAAAGTGGCTGAAAAAGCCAAGGTGTTGGCTTTGGACCCTGCCCAGCTTCATGCTCCTGAAGATCCAGCTTCAAGTGTTGGCAGCAAGCCAGAAGCTGCCAAAGAAATGTGCAAGAAACATCTGGAGGTACTAAAGCTCTTCTGCCAGGACGACCAAGCTCTAATCTGTGTGGTTTGTGACAGATCCCAGGAACACAGACTTCACACAGTGATCCCTGCGGAGGAGGCGGCCGAGGAATACAAGGTACAGTGTTAAATGCTGGAGGAGTGTGAACTGGGGAACATGCTCTGGGGTGTGAACTGGGGATCATGCTTCCCAAGATCAGGAAGAAAGATGTTCAGCACAGTTTCTGTCCCATTGTTCCCAGTAAATCACTAGCCCAGTTGTGCATTTGAGGAAGAGGAGCATCCAAGCATGCATTTTTAGCAAGCATATCTTGCACCCTTGCATGTTTCAGTTCCCTGTTAACTGAATGTCAGGCCAGGGGAGTGGGGGGGGGGGAGGTTTTATGTTGACTCCTGAGTACATGTATTTACTGTACCTAATGACTAACACACTGCTTCTCTTTCACCACCTTCCTTCCATCATGGCCTCTCTATCAGGGGTGTCCAAACTTTTAAATTCAGGACTCCTGGACCTTTAATAAGATGTAAAGGAGGGAATTTCAGCAGGTGCAGCTTCTCCTCTCACAGATCACAAGGTGCACATGCTATATTCCCTCTTATACAAGCTTGTTAAAGGTCCAGGAGCCTTAAGTTGAAAGTTTGGACATCCCTGCTCTAGATGATAATGCCATGGTCTACTAAAGTTGTATACAGCTCCCTGGTTTCAATGCTATTATCGGCTAACAGCTGATTGGAAGGGATTTGAGAATTTAAAACAGGTCTTGAATTTCACAGAGTAATAATGCGTGAATATGTACCTCCTTCAATCTGTCCTTTAATTGCCCACCAAACATGTCACTAGTGTGTCCCCCTGGTATTAATATCCAGTTGGCCACTTTGGGATGTGACTGCTGAATTAGATGAGGGTTTGATCTTATCCAACAGGGCTGTCTGTGGCATACGATACCCAGGGAGGAAGCTACTTTTTCAGAAAGACTTGTGTTCCTTCCTGTACCTCTCAGGGATCTTGGAAGAGTTCATGTATTACCTTTGTCTCCACAGGGAATCCATGACAAAGAAAAAATAATGGAACTGAGAATGATCCCCTTTCTTAGCCATTGACTTCAACTTCTTGTTGCTCTCAGGTGCAGCTTCTGCGTCACTTGGCGATGCTAAAAAGCGAAAAGGACAGCCGGGAGATCCTTGCGGTAAATGGAGGGAAGAGATTGCAGATGCTGGTGGTAAGTTTCCGTTCCTTTACAAGACTCTGTAGTCAGGCCCACTGTTGCGCATGATTGCAGGAGAGCATTGAGTATGGTTCTAGTTCAATGACATTCTCCTCCAAAAGACAACTGAAAAGGAACATTTGTAAAGACTGAGACTGCTCAGGCTTTTAGGAATGCTGGTGTGCTATTACTGCATCAATATACATCTCACAGAAGAGTGACACATGAATTTAAGACTATATTTTTCCCCTCCTTTGCAGGGTCGTGTGGAAGCCGAGAGGCAACAAACTGTCCATACGTTCCAGTGCCTGCAGAAGATCTTGCAGGACAGAGAAACCCACCTGCTGCAAGGGTTGTCCAAAGTGACCCATGAGCTGAGAAAAATGCAACAGGACAACAATAGGGTCCGGGATGGAGCACCATTGCTGCGTACCCTCATCGCCGAGGTGGAGTACCTATCTCAGCAGCCAGATACCGAGCTTCTCAAGGTAAACTAGAGGTTCAGGAAGACTACAGGGGAGAGGGCAAAGGTGTGTGCACATGTACTTTTATGGGATGTGTTTTTGTATCCCATGTTCCATAAGAAACAACTCTCACTGTTTACAGCAATCAAACAAGTATACTCTTTCATTCATATGCTATCTCAAGGGAATAGTTATCTTCTCTCTTCTACCATCCTGGTAACATAATGAATGAGCCTGTCTCTCCTCTTGCTTGCCTGGTCACTGTACTCAAAATAGGGAGTAATTATGTATGCAGGGTGACCATATAGAGTGAAGGACAGAGTGTCTGTACCTTTAACCATTGTGAAGATGAAGGAATTTATGCAGATTTAGCTCAACATAGAAGGGTTTGAAAAGCAGCACCAGTTCTATAAAATTTAGACTAGAACACCTGCCTTTTTTATAAACTGGTCAACCTGAACATAAGGCATCTGCATAAAGAGTCCTGTTTATTCATTATTTCCTCCATGTAGCCACATGGAGGAATGTGAACATATGTGATGCTCTGTGAACATATGTGATGCTCTATGAAGACCATCCTCTTAGCTTATTTCTCTTCCCTCAAAATGCCACATTCTCACCCTACCACTTTTTTTCTCTTAGGAGGTTGGAACCCTCTTGAGCAGGTAAGCAAATGATCTGGGTTTCATTTCATTCTTTATATTATCTAAGGGCAAAATCCAGAGTAACTACAGGGAGTCTTTGCTCCGGTGTAAAAACAACTTACTCTGGATTCCAATATGAATTTCCTATAGATTTTCACTAGGCGGTGCAGTAACTACGGGTGCACGTAAAGTCTCTTACATGCTCCCGTAGTTACTCTGGATTTGGGAGTAAGTTTTCAAAGCATTCTGAATGATTAAATCTATACAGACTTTTTATGTCTTCGGCCTCAAGATCCAAACTTTCCACAAGCCCACAGCTTTCCAAATGTCTGTTTACTCCCTACAAGTAGCACATGGTCTCTCTGCCAAAGGTTCTGTGTGAGAGATTTCTCATAATCTTAAGCCCATCTTTCCCTAATTCCTGCTCTGCCTTTCCCCCCATAGGGTTGTACTTCTCCCATTGTCTGCTCTATCCCCATTCAGCCACCATGCCTTTGGGTTCCTTGTTGCCATTTCCTGCACCTTCTTCCAGTCCTCAAATTCCTCCTTCTGGCCAACAGAAGCCTCTTGTTCCTGGGTTTTGTGTGGAGTTTTCACACAGCTGAAATTTTCTTCTGGCTTTCTAAGAAAGTGTTGTTTCACCATTGTATGAAGGCTGTTAATAGTAATTTTGCTCTGCAGTTCTCCCTACCGGTGCTGCGTAGTAGACTCTTCCTCAACTATGGTATGTCTTCCAGTTGTCTGAAGCCATCAACTGTTTGTAAGCAAGAGACGCTGTCATTTGTCATCCGTTCTGCTTAGTTCTCTCTCTTCACTGTAGGTGTGAAAATTGGACATTTCCAAAATGGGTGCCAGTGTCGACCACTGAACTGGAAGAACAAATTTTTCATTTCTCTAGGAAGAGGACACTTTTGTGGGAGCACATGACTGAGACACGAGGTTCGTAGTATCAGTGCTGGTATAAGTATGAAATGTAAAGGAATCAAAGGTTTCCATTTTCCTTAGAAATGCTGTCCTAAACTCATCTAGTGAAGTTCTGAGTCTAGGTGGAAGGCTCGGAGTGGAAAGGTTTCAGAAGACCTTCAAGCTGGAAGAAACCTTACCAGCTGATAGCTTCGTCTACCAGTTTCAATGCATGCTTTCATGAAGGACTACTGACACTTCATTTGGTGAATTACACAAACATGCTATGGGGTAGCCTATTAACTTTTCCCAAAGCTAGATTATTATGGGCATAATCCTAACCAACTTTTACATTACTGGCATTACAGTGGGGGCCAGTCATGAAGGCCTCAAGGTAAGTTTGTACCCTTGCCTTGGAGTTGCACTGCCCTTACTTCACTGCTGGAAATTTGGGTAGAATTGCACCCTAAGTCTATATAACATATTTAATGCAGATGGGAAGTTCGTATTACGTACCTTGAATCAACATTGCTTTTTGATATTGCAGAATTGTTGACCCTGGATCCCGATTCAGCGCATCCCAGCCTTGCCATTTCAACAGACCTTAGGACTGTGAGCCGCAGAGATGTTTGTCCAGTTCACCACAACCTTTCTAGAAGGTTCTACCCCTCGTTCTGTGTACTAGGCTCTGAGGGCTTCACATCTGGTCGGCACCACTGGCTGGTGGATGTGAAAGGCCACAGTGGGTGGGCCCTGGGTGTGGCTCAGGAATCTGTGGATAGAAAGAGGCCAGTGGTACTTGATCCTGAACATGGAATTTGGGCTGTGGAGCTGGGCCCATACCAACTCCTTCCTGCAGCATCAGCATCCAAACCAGAGACAGACATTCCTAACTGCAGGATTCTGGTCAGCTTGGACTATGAAGCAGGACGGGTGACATTCTCCAAGTCTTGTAACTCAGAACCTCTCTTCACCTTCAGGTCTTCCTTCACAGAAAAGCTTTACCCGTTCTTTTGGCTGTGGTCCCCTGAGGCCTCTATCACATTATGTCCTTGCGAACAGTGAGGAGGACTTAGCTTCCAACTAGGCAATTATTCAGTAAGACAACCTGCTGTGACTCAAACTGATTAATTCAGCATTATTTTTTAATTCCAAAACCTGGTTTGATCCTGAGTCCCATGGAAATGATTGGATATGCTTATGTCAGTGTGTTGTGTCAGTTCTATAAAATCTCACATCAGAATTCTATGCAATTCCAGCTGTATTACTTTGGTAACAATTTGTTTCCAAAACCTATTTCTGCTGATAGAACTTGTGCTATAGTGCAGTGTTTGCAAACTGCAGCCCACGGACTGGATCCATTCCAGCAACAGGATCATGAGCAGGGCTTGCGGTTCTGCCTCACTAATGCTAATCTGTTCAACTGATCTATACAGAGTAACACTCTGGGAAGTACATCAGCCTAGAAATCCAGGTGCAAAGTCTGCGTGGATGATAATGTTGGGTTCAGTTTTTCACCAACCACAAAGCTTTCTTTGTGGTACTAGTCATGTTCTACCTCGCAGAGTTGTTGTGAAGATAAAAAAAGACAGGAGAAATATATACTATAAACTGCACTGAGTTCTCTAGAAGAAGAGCAAGACGGAAATATAAACAAATATAAATATAAACAAAGAGGCTGCGGGAACCCATCAGTAGGAGTACTTGCTAATGATCATCTACAAACATTTCTACACACATACACCACAGGTTTCCAACCTGGACTTTATACTAGGATGGAGTTTTAACTAGGTTTGTATCAGAGCTAAATATGATGAATTATGTAGGAAGGTTGGTAGAGAGGTAAAGGATTAAGCAACTTTTCCTATTGATTATCCTATGCAAGTATGCATTTGTCTTAATAACTATGAGGTTGAGACACCTTTGCAGCCTTCATTGACAGAAGCTACTTCTAGTCCTGCTGGATTTTATTATATATATCTGTAATGCATGAGGAGAGCCAGTAGGAGGCAGCATGGTCCTGTAACCCAGCTTGCAGAAAAGTACCTATTATAAAGTGTGGCTATGTATCTACTCAGCCCAGTTTTGATTTTTGTATTTGCCATTTTCCCAGACACACATTTCCATTTTAAGATGCCATGCTGACTTTTCAATTATACGCTGTGAGGCAATCATGGATTGCCTGATCCTGACCCTGATGGGTTATCAGGGAAGCAGCAATATAGGAATGGTTACCTTAGAATCCATACAAGCAAGGTTTCCATGCTCACTGAGTGTCTGTGGCAGCTGGGTAATTACTTCACTGCCTACACATTTAGCTAAGTGAAGATGATGATGCTTTTCAAAGAGCTTGCCAGAGATTTTAGGGAGCCCAACTGCATGCGGAGGCCCAGAATCTCATCTGCTCCATTTTATGTTCAAGGTGACTAGATGTCATAACTGGACTAGGCAACCAAAATGTAGGATATATACGTATCCTATATATAATATATACATACATACATGCTATAAAGGGATTTCCTGCTGCAGGCAGGGGGTTGGACTAGATGACCTACTAGGTTCCTTCCACCTCTATGATTCTATTTTATATATATATATATATATATATATATATATATATATATATATATATATATATATATATATATATATATATATATATATATATATATATATATATATATATAAAAATCATTTATACACACACACACACACACACACACACACAAAATGTGGTTAATTTTGACAGTATTATTAAATTCAAAACTTTTACATAAAAAATTATTATACTTCGTTCATTACAAGAAAGCTATGACCTGCCTACTCAGCGGGAAAAGGAGGACATTTAAGTTCCTTTCCAGGACTTCCTAGAGGAAGCATGGTCACACTGTGCTTGGTGCACTCTAGTGTTGGCACTGTTGAAGACTCAAATGAATCATCCCTGCATTCATTCAGGAAGAAACTGTATTTGAAACCAGAAGAAGTACAAACAAATAAAAAACAAATATTAAACTAATAAGCCACCATTTGTCATAAAGCAATGTGGTGCTGTCTTTGAAGTATGTGTGGAAATTGCAACTGATCCATTCTGTTTTTTTCACTGTTGTCAGCCACAGGGAACTCATTAAACCTAGGAAAGTCCTCGATTAACGGAACAGGAACAATATACTGTCACTCAGCCTTTGATAAAGGGCTGTGATGTTCATATGTCCCTAAGCCTAAGTTCGTGTCCCATATGTCCCTAATGTCTCTAATCACCTTCTGCTGAGCCTGGTGCCTCTTCTCAGCCTATGTCTTTTGGGAAAAAATGTTAGTTTCAGTTGATGACATTGGCACTCCTATTGGAGGAGAATAACCTGAGTTCTACTCCCGTACCAACTGCACCCCTTGACAGATCTCCTACAAACTTCCTATAAGTTAAAAACCTTCTCTAGAAGCCTTCTTTTGTGTGCTCCACATTGCACACATGCTGCTTACTTAATGCACGGTAGGCAGCATGAGACAGGATCTTCTCTGGAACTCCCTCTTTGGTCCTTCCTTGCCTGGTTTTCCTATTGTGAGCCCTTTCTGAACATCAGTTGTGGCTGGCTGGGTGGAATTGTCATTGTGATCTTTTAAGTTTGGTTTGTTCATATATGATGCATTTTGCATTTGTACTTTTTTGGTACACTTTGTAAGCCACCTTGAAAGTAGATTACAAAGATTTCAATCAATAAATGTATAGAACATTTTATTTTGGACTAGCTTAAAAGCCACAGTCCATGCAGACTTTTAAGCCAGCTCCTGTGGAGGGTGTTTTGGAACTTTGGCCCAAAACTAAAGGGCGTCTGGTCCAGAATCTGGTCCAGATTGCTTAGAAAACAGCAATTTTGAAGAAATAACTTTGATTTCCTCAATTCAGTCCATGGAACTTGAAAACCTCACTGTAGGTTCTGTCAGTTATTTTCAAGTTTGAATTTTTAACTGCTCCCTCCTCATCCAGACACAAATCCCACTCCTGGATGTTATGTCTATGGAGAGTAACTTTAAACTCAATATAAAGTAACAGATTTTAAAATAAAAAAAATTAACTGTTAAAATTTTTAAAAAACTTTTAAAATTGTGTGTGGGGGGTGTTGGGATTAGGTTGTGTTTGTGGGAAAGAGTGGCTTAGGCTGTGTTTGTGTGTGAGTATAGAGTTGGGTTTTGCATGTGTTTGTGGAGTGTGGGGGTTGGGTTATGTGGGGTTGAAATATGTTGTGTGTGTGTAGCTGTGTGTGAGTGGGGTTGTGTTGTGGGGTATTGGGCTGTGTGTGTGTGGGCTATGTGAAAAAGTGGGTTAGCGTGTGTGCGTGTAGTTGTTTGTGTGTGTGGGGTGTGGGGTTGGGTTGTGGGGGGTGTTGGGTTGTGTGGAGTTGGGTATGCATGGGGGTTAGGCTACGTTTTGTGTGTGTGTGTGTGTGTAAGAGTGGGTTAGCGTGTCTGTGTGTGGAATTATGTTGTGTTGTGTGTGTGTGAATCAATCCTAGGATCATCCCGATTCCAAAAATGTATATGTCTATGTAGAGCAAGCGTGGGTGGAGCTAGAGGATGTGTGTGGTGTAGTGTGTGGAGTAAGGGGTTAGGTTATGCGTGGGGTTTAATCATGGGATCATCCCAATTCCAAAAAGGCATAATATGTCTATGTAGAGCAGGTGAGGGTGGAGCTAGAGGGGTTTAGGATGTGTGTGGAATTGTGTTGTGGGTGTGGAGTGTGGGGTTGGGTTACATCTGGGGTCAATCTTGGGATCATCCCGATTCCAAAAAGGTATGTCTACGTAGAGCAGTCGTGGGTAGAGCTACAGCAGCTGCTTCTCAAGGCAGCTGCTTCCCTTTGGAGCTGAGGCTAGAATCATGGGGTCATCCGTGCCTTTAAGTTCAGGGACTGGACTCCATTTTGTCCCTTGTGAATGCCGGAGACAGAAGCATCCTGGGGGCTTCACTGCAGCCATTTTGTGACTCCTCTTCCCTGAAGGCATCCCTAGTCTTGGGGGAAGAGGGTTGGGGGCCTCCCACCCTGCACCGACCAGAGGCCAGTTCAGGGGAGGATTCCCCAGGGGAGGCTGCTCTGACCCCTTTTCGTTTTCAGACTTGCCTTTCCAGGCCTCTCCAAGGCAGGAGCCCCGCTGAAAATGTCCCTTCTGGCCAGAGAAGCCCCTCTGGAGGCCTCTGGATGTGGCTGGTGTTGGGGCTTGCATGGGGGGCACTTGGTGGTCCTGCCCCAGGAGTGGAGCGAGAGGAGCTTGGCCTCTGGGGGACTTAGGGGGGCTGAAAGACCCTGAAGGAGGAAGAAGAGCCAAAGGGGCTTATCAGGTCCTTCTCCAGGCTCTGGGGCTCTCGGTCTCTCCAGGGCAGGAGGAGAGCCTGGCCCTGGCCCCCTGGAGGTCCAGCAGCCCCTCTTCCTCCAGGCCCCCCCCCCCCAGGACCTGCCTCTCCCCTCTCCAGGCCTCCCTCCTCCTTCCTGGGAGGCCCTCCTGGTTCCAGGACTGCTCAAGGCCTTCCCTCCAGTCTTAGAGTGAGGCCCAGCAGGGCTGAGGGGGACGGAGTCAAGGGCCAGCAGACCCCCGCCTCATTCACAAATGCCCCCTAAACTGCCCTTCGCCTTCCTGAGATGATCAGACCCAAAACACACCCAGCAAGTGGATCTCCGTTTGGAGACAGGAAGCAGGTCCTTCTTTGGGCTCCGTCTCTTTCCAAGGATTTCCTGCAGAAAGGCTGTGTTCAATCCAGCTGTCCCCTTTGGCTCTCCCTCCCCCCCGGATGGAGGTTTCCTGGGGCAGCAAGGGAGAACTAGGCCCTACAGTGGACACCTGAGCACTGCGACAGCTGATACTTGTGCATCCCCCACCCTGGGTGCCAGGCTGGTATTCCTTCTGGGAGTGGGTGCCCGGCACAGCCTCACTCCTTCTCTCTGCAGAGCCCAGGAGGCATCAGAAGCATGGCATGGCCCTTTTTTTCAGCAACCCAGAATCAGCCATTTCCTCCCACTTGTCTCCAGGTCTCTCTCTCTCCACAGACCTTGCAGCCTGTTCTCAAAGTGTGGTGCATAAGCAGGCAGCAGTATTCCAGGTGAGGCCTGACTACTCTGGGGTGGACCCATCACTGCATCCAGCTCTGTTCCTGCAGCCCAGGATGGCATCCCTGGGTCTGTCTTTGCAGCACATCACCCACTGCCTGGCCAAGTTTACTTGTGCTGAAGCGTCATGGATGGTTCTTGCATTCAAAACTACTTCATGCATAGCATGCATAGCATGGTTCATGCATTGCAACTACTCAAGTTGCCATGCTTGAGCCTGTAATATGCTGCTTTTGATGCATCGAGAGTTTGTGACTCTTTCCTTGTTTCATTGTGGGTGAAAGAGAAGATGCAAGATAAGAAGGCAAGGAGCGTTTATTTTGCACCAGATCAGATGGGAAAAAGGTCCAACACCCCAAAGGTTTGAGGCATGGAGATGTCTTTAAAAAACTGTACAATCACAATTAAGTTTAATAGTCCATCTAATCTATACATTCCACACCTTGATCCATCCTTGATTCGGCCTAATTTCCTACTGAGAAGGGGGCTAGTCTCTAACAGGTTCATTCTGGCTTACTCTAAAATCAAGTGGCTGGGAGTTTATTCTTAGTTAGCAACATTAACAATAGCCTTTGGTTCACATTCCCAAGGCAAGTATTTTTTTAATCACACTGCCTGTAAAAGCAGGTCCTTTGGCTCTTGCTAGCAAAGATGCTGGAAAGAGAAAAGGTGTTAGAATGGAATCATTGATTTGCCCTTTCTACGCAACAGCGTCAGAACCACATACACAGGTAAATATCATACAATTAAAGCGTTCACACAGCCTGTCTTTCATGAGTATCCATTTCCTCAAATTGTCCTGTCCTGTTTTCAGGTTGTTGTCAGGTAAAAACTTTGTGTCCCAAATTCTTCATTTAACCCAGTATATAAAGGATGGCTTTTGAAGAAAAGGACATCACAGGAGTGGTGTTGATAGACCTCATTGTGGCATATGCAGGGTAACCATATAGAATGGAGAACAGAGTGCTTCTACCTTTAAGCATTGCATCAAAGATAATTTAGGCAGGTGCTGATTTTTAAACCCTTCTATGTTGAGTTACACCTGCCTCTACTCCCTTTTCTATGCTATGGTTAAAGGTACAAGCATGCTGTCCTCCATTCTATATGGTCCCCCTGGATGTATGAAACACACCATGTCCTGCTGATGTTACAGGTTACAAGCTTTGAAAGATGTGTGTGGATGTGGACAACCTCCAAATGCCAGGCACGGGGGGGGGGGGGGGTACATGGATGCAGGTGTCAAATATGCTCCCCAGGCATCTGGTGGGACGCTGTGTGATGCAGGAGGTTTGACTAGACAGGCCTTTGGCCTGATCCGGTGGAGGTTTTTCTTATATTCTTATCACTCCCCAGTGTATTAACTCCAGTAGATCAGGGGGCAATTTGGGCAAATTTTATTGTTTAAAAACAAGAACAAGGAATAAACTTCCAACTGCATTTCCAACACTACAGAAGAAGCAAGATTTTTTTCCAAAAATCAATTATGTAGCTGGATGAGGTGAGTCACCAAAAGCTGGATGAGGTGAGTCTCTCACCAAAAGAGACTTTACTTCCTGTCTGAACACAAAAGTACTAACACTACTTAGCCATATAAAGTTTCTCTCCCGAGTGGTTTATCTGGTGCCTAAAAAATCACTCTGACTGAAGGCCTTTCCTAGCATTTATAGGGTTCTCCCCTGTATGGGTTCTCTCATGTCCCTTAAGAGTACCACCATGACTGAAGGCCTTTCCACACTCCTGGCACTTATAGGGTTTCTCCTGTGTGGGTTCTCTCATGTTCCTTAAGAGTACCACCCTGACTGAAGGCCTTTCCACACTCCAGGAACTGAGTTTCTCCCCTGAGTGGGTTATCTGGTGACATCTAAGAGATCCACTCTCACTGAAGGCCATTCCACTCTCCTGGCATTTATAGGGTTTCTCCCCTGTGTGGGTTCTCTGGTGATATCTAAGAGATCCACTCTCACTGAAGGCCATTCCACTCTCCTGGCATTTATAGGGTTTCTCCCCTGTGTGGGTGCTCTGGTGATATCTAAGAGATCCACTCTCACTGAAGGCCTTTCCACACTCCTGGCATATATAGGGTTTCTCCCGTGTGTGTTTTCTCATGTTGCTTAAGAGTAACACCATGTCTGAAGGCCTTTCCACACTCCTGGCACTTAAAGGGTTTCACCCCGGTGTGGATTCTCTGGTGACATCTAAGTGATCCACTCTCACTGAAGGCCATTCCACACTCCTGGCATTTATAGGGTTTCTCCCCTGTGTGGGTTCTCTCATGTTGCTTAAGATTAGCACCCCAACTGAAGGCCTTTCCACACTCCTGGCACTCATAGGGTTTCTCCCCTGTGTGGGTTCTCTCATGTTGCTTAAGATTATCACCCTGACTGAAGGCCTTTCCACACTCCTGGCAATTATAGGGTTTCTCCCCCCTGTGGGTTCTCTGGTGACATCTAAGATGACCACTCTCACTGAAGGCCTTTCCACACTCCTGGCACATAAAGGGTTTCTCCCCTGTGTGCATTTTCTGGTGACGTCTAAGAGATCCACTTTCACTGAAGGCCCTTCCACATTCCTGGCAATTATAGGGTTTCTCCCCTGTGTGGGTTCTCTCATGTTTCTTAAGATTACCACCCCCACTGAAGGCCTTTCCACACTCCTGGCACATAAAGGGTTTCTCCCCAGTGTGGGTTCTCTGGTGACGTCTAAGATTACCATTCTCACGGAAGGCCATTCCACACTCTTGGCAATTATAGGGTTTCTCCCCGCTGTGAGTTCTCTGGTGCTGCTTAAGATTTCCAGTCCAGTTAAAGGTCATTCCACACTCCTGGCACTTATGGGGCTTTTTCCCCCTGTCGGCTTTTTGCTGTGAGGCCTGAGTTTTCTTCCTCTTTCTTCCATTCTTGTCCCAATCTGATGCTGTTGAAATAGGAAGACATGGTGTAAGTAGGGTTGCCATTCATTTTATTTTTCTGGGATAATCACAGTTTTGGGAGACCCTGAGTGGGTCCCAACCGGCTAGGTCCGAATACCGGATCCAAATCTGTATTTGGACACAGCTGGGGGAGGACAGGTGGGGAGCGTGGAGCAGGGCACTTCCTGGCCGTGTGCTGCCACCCTCCAGTTTCCATCAGGAAGTGCCCCCGGATGCCTCTTCCATCTGCCGCCTGGCTGCCAGTTTCTCTGGCTGCTGGTGAGGGCTCTGGGCAGTAGAGGAAGGAAGTAGTGCTGGTCGCTGTGGCTCCTTCTGGCTGCCTGGAGCCCTAATAGTGGCCAGGCATCATCTTCCTCCTCTACTGCCTGGAACCCCTGCCAGTGGTGCCACCTTCACCTGCCTCTCCCCCCAGGCAGGTAGGAGTGTGGTGTGTGTGATGTGAGTGAGAGATATGTGGGTGTGTGTGAGAGATGAGCATGTGTGGTGTGAGCGAGATGGGTGTGTGTGTGTTGTGAGTAAGAGATGTGGGGAGTGGGACTGTTTGGTGCAAATGAGAGAGACAGGTGTGGGTATGAGAAAGCTATGGATGTGTGGTGTCTGCTCAGAAGTAAGACAGAAGACAAAGGCTGCAATCCTAAAGATACTTTCCTGGGAGTAAAACCCATTGAACACAATGGGGCTTACTTTTGAGTAGACATGGTTAGGATTGTGCTCTTATGCAGGTCTAGTCAGAAGTAAGTCCCATTACTGTCAATGGCGCTTATTCCCTAGAAAGTATGGATCAGATTGTAGCCTCTTTTTCCTATGATTACGGTAAGTCACACTGAAGTACTCTACTTACTTCAGAGTAGACATGGAGTTGGCTCTGACAATGTCAGACTCACTGAAGTATGACAGTAACATCACTTCTGGTGTGATGTCACTTCCAGTCATGTCATATGCACATCCTGGCAAGTGTGACAAGGATCCTGTCCAGTTTTGTGGAAGACAATTAAAGCAACTGTAGGTGTAAGAGACCATAAGATGAAACAACTACCGGTAGTTTGGGAAGGTGTAGTGTCCACGACAACTTGTGCCCTGAATCACACGGTCTTATACTAAGGCTGGGGTGTCCAAACGTTTTGGGAGGAGGGCCACATCATCTCCCGGACTGTGTGTTGGGGGCCGGAAAAATAATTTACATACTTTTATATAAATGAATATACAGACGGGCTCTGAGCTGCCTGTGACAGAGCAGATCTAGGGGTGCTGGTGGGAAGCTCGATGAAGGTGGAGCCCAATGTGCAACAGCTGTGAAGAAAGCAAATTCCATGCTTGGGATCATCAGGAAAGGGACTGAGAACAAAACAACAAAAATTATGATGCTATTGTACAAATCGATGGGGAGGCCACATTTGGAGTCCTGTGTCCACTTCTGGTCACCAAATCTCAAAAAGGATAGAAAGGAAATGGATAAGGTTCAGAGGAGAGCAACCAAAATGAAGGAGGGTCTGGAACACCTTCCGTATAAGGAAAGGCTACTTAATTAATTAAACTGCAATTAAACTGTAATTAAATTTATTAACTGTATTAAATTAATTAACTGTAATTAAACTTCAAAATTCTCCAGTTTCCTGTAATTAATTCCCAGCAGCAAAGGCTGCTGGATTTGGGAACAGTTCTGAGTTACCTAAAGGGGCATAACATCTTCTTGGCTCTTTGATGTTGGAACCCAAAGGTCAGGTCTCCTAAAGACTCATTAATATTTTCTAAGCAATAGTGGAGCTGATTTACGATTTTTTAGTTGGAGACAACACTGATAAGACAGAGACAAAGATAAGCAATGGATTTATGAGGGAATGAGAGACCGAAAAGAGTTTGCAAAAAACTGAACAAGAAAGCTAATCTACGCTTATTCTCAGCAATCTCAGACATCAAGTAAGTTAGCAGAACCGGTGGGGAAAAAGAATTTGGATTTAATTGATTTGAAACTGGAGAATTTTGAAGTTTGTTGTTTTGGGGTTTTTCGGAATTCCAAGCATCTAACGCAGTGGTCTGGAAACGGGCAAATTACCCCAAATGGGGTAAAAATGAAATTCCTGAGGGTAATGGACTGTCGCGCTGGTGCGCACGCTCTTCCCCTTCCGAAAGCTCCAACGGAGAGCGCTACCACTTCTGCCATGGAGAAGAGCTAGCCCTCTCTGTCGGAGCTTTCGGAAGGGGAAGAGTGCGCACACATGTGCACAGTAAGGTTTTTTTAAATAGTTGCTGCAGCTGGCTGGACTTAGCTGCACCAAGCCACAGCAGCCTGAAACTACCCCCCGGTGTCCCCAAACACCCTCCCCAGCCAAGGTAAGTAAGCCACTTTCTCTACGTTTACTCAGATGTAAACAACTTACTTTATGTTTACTCCTGATTTTAAAAATGTAGGACATTTGTCCTACATTTTTTACTAATTTTACAACATTTTGTCCTACATTTTTTAAAAGTCCGGGTTTTTAATTGAAATTCCAGACTTTTGGGTGATGTTTCCTTCCTTTCAAATCAAGGGGGTAACATCAGAGTATCTAAATATATTTTGGGGTAAGAGGTAAAAAAGTTCCTTGACCCCTGATCTAATGGAACAGTGGAACTCTGAGAAAAGACTTTTATCACTCCCATAGTCTTCTGGGAACTGTAGTTTGAAGAAGATGCCAAGAGCACTCTAAGGCGAAACGTATCACCTCAATTGATAACAAATATATCACTATGAAGTTGGATTTACATAATTTTGAGTTGTTCCAAATTAATATGGGGAAAATTGATTAATATTTGTGAGAGTTATTTTAAAGAATGTTTAAGTAATTGGATTTTGTATTGAGTTTGGACTAATTTGATTATAAGTATATGAAATATAAAAGCAAATTGAAATATAAAGGTAACTATATTAATATGAAGGTTGTGGTGTTAAAAATATAATTAAGGAATTGTGATGTATGGTAGATATATTTTGAATTTATATAAAAGGTAAATGCTAGATATGGTAATTTTGTTATTTAAGATAGCTCAGTATATTGTGAATTAAAAAAAATAATGAATACTAATGAATAATTAGTATGGGGGAAATGAATCTATAATTGTAAGTGAAAGTAATTGTTTATTTAATTGTTTGAAATTCTACAGAATAGTTAGATAGATAGATAGATAGATAGATAGGAAGGAAGGAAGGAAGGAAGGAATGGAAGTGGTGTCTAGAGATATTTTATATAGATTAAAAGAATATGTTGAAAATAAATATAGTTGTTAGTGAATAGTTGGATAGGCTAGAAAATTTAAGTGATTGAACTTATGGCTTTGCTGTTGTAATGTATGAATATAATTTTTGTTTTTATTTTATAAAATTTGAATAAAAATATTATACAAAAAAGGAAGTTAGTGCAGAATAGGGTGGCCTGGTGTGCCCCAGTCCATGGGATCAGGAAGAGTCGGACAAGACTTAATGAATAACAAGAACAACAAACTCTGTCCCCACTGCTTTCCCATTCAGGTCCATAAAGCCATTTCACTATTTAAATGTACAAGAATACTTTGGCTATTTTTCACTCGAGTACATCTAGCACCCAGAACAAGAGGGGGAAAACAGGGACAATACAGGGGGAAGTGCCCTCCCAAAAAATGCCCACCTACTCCAAATGTCAGCCAAGGGACCTCCAGCTCATTCAAAACACACTTGTCCCCATGTCCTCCTTATTCAGATCTGGGCTGGCCTGAATGGAAAGTGTGAAGCCATCAGGAGTAGTAACAGCCATGCCTAGGTCTGGTTGCAGATGTTCACACCTAGGATGTCTAAGTGATAGGTCAAAGGACTGTCCTTACCTACAAAGACCACACTTTGATGGTTGTCCATCATAATCTTTTCATACTGTCTCCTCTGGGATGTATTCAGCAGAGTCCACTCTTCTCTACTGAAATACAGAGCGACCTCTGCAAATGATATTGGACCCTGAAAGATAAAGGAGAATCATCCCCAAATATCAGCCAGGACTGCAGTCCAATGGGAGAGAGCTGCATTCCACTTGCCCAGCCAGATGGAAGGGTCTTGCCCCGGGCCACATTGAGGTGTGCCATGGGCCGCATCTGGTCTCTGGGCTTGGACACTCCTGCTGTAGGTGAATGATCAGGGCTTTCCAGAGGAACTCAGGAGAAGAAAAAGAAGTCTTTGGGGTCCAGGGAGAGGAGAATGCCTAAGAGAGGTTAATAGTGCATATAGTCCAGATGAAGCAAAAAGGCTACAACTGGTAATGTTACAAGA
The DNA here is from genome assembly GCA_030015325.1 of Cryptoblepharus egeriae. Classification (NCBI taxonomy): domain Eukaryota; kingdom Metazoa; phylum Chordata; class Lepidosauria; order Squamata; family Scincidae; genus Cryptoblepharus; species Cryptoblepharus egeriae. Next base: position 15,182,647 of record JAREYC010000002.1, read on the forward strand.
GGAGAAGCCCAAGCTGCAAATCTCCTTACCTGGCCTGAACGAGCAGCAGCCATTTCTGTTTCTAAACAGGGTTCAGTTTCCCCTCGATGAGCTTCTCTGTTCCCTGCAAGAAGAGGAAGGAGATCTGGGTGAGCTTTTCCACCTTGGATTCTGCTTCACATACCTGCCTGAATCCTTCCCACTTGGAGAGAGGGTTGCAAGGGAGGTGGACAGAGTCATAACAGGGTGACCAGAAGCGAACTGTTTCCAAATGGAGGCTGCATTGGATTTCTGCTTCATGCACCAGAAATTTCTGAGTGGTTAACAGAATCTCTCATTCCTGAGGTGAGTTCTCCTCAAATATGAGTTACCTCAGTGAGCATCAAATTACCTCAAAGAAGGGCGTGAGTTCAGATGTTGCTGTAGATGCACATACTGCAATACCCTGATAGCTGGGGAACCAAAAGAGATGAATTAATGGGGCGTCCTTGGAGGGGCCAAGGAACAGGCTCCTGCTGTGGTCTAAGGATTCCTTGGAGGGTCCCTGTGCAGGAAGGCTGGGTTACTCTTGCCCCTTCAGCCCTCCCTGCAAGTTTTCAGCAGCAACAATGGGAGGGGGGCAGAGAACAAGGCTCCCCCTCCCTTATACTGGACGCCTAAGCATTGGAAAGCAGCAGCTGCTCTTTGTGCAACTGCCCACCCCTGGGTGCCCAATGTGCAGCAACAGTGAAGAAGGCAAAATCTATGCTTGGGGTCGTTAGGAAAGGGATTGAGAATAAAACGGCTAATATTTAAATGCCATAGTACAAATCAATGGTGAGGCCACATTGGACTGCAACCAAAGTCTACTTTTGAAGCTGAGGTACTAAAGCACAGGCTTTCCATCCAGGAGGTCCATCGCCAGCTGATGGGGATCTCTAGCAGGGAAGGACTCCAGTTTTGGGCAATGTATACCTATTTCCAGGCCAAGATGGCATTTTAAGTGGACTTATTGTAGAATTATATGTTCCTTGAGATCAAGAACATCACAACATATGAGATTTGAGCTTTCTTCTTTTTCACAGCCCAGCATTATTTGCTTCTCACAAATGTTTACTCCCTGATAAAATTCCTCTCACTTTCCAGAATGTCCCCTCACTCCCAAGTAGGGAAGCCTTCTAGGGTGTCTGGAGGTAAAGACCTGGAGACAAAAGGGAGGCCAATAGCCTGTGGTGGTGTCTGGCAAAAGAGGCCAGGATTATCATTCTCTTCCCAGCCTCCTGGGCTCAGCACCAGACAGAATACAGTGAGATCCTGAGTCAAGGCTGAAGAACTTTGTCAGGATCAACGTAATACAGGATAATAAATGCTCATGCGGGCGTATAGGTGTGCGCGCGCAGGAGCTACAAGCACCAACAACTGCAGTGGATCTATGTAGAAGAAGCCTGTTAGAGCTTCCTCTACTGACTGTGGCAGTCTGTGTAGGAGAAATAATGAGGTGGCACTTGATAGGTTCTTTAAGAACAAGAACTCTATTTACATATAGTACACGATCATATATGTCCAGTCCTTTTGTCTAACCAAATCACCCTGGCAGAGTATACAGAATATAACATAGAGCTCTGGCGAGACCAATAACTTGCTGCCTCCAGTCAGGCCACTTAAACTTGCATTGAATCTGAGGGGAACAGCTCTCTGAGGGAAAATTCACCTCACGAGAGCCAGCCATTCAGAGTGTTTCCCTCCAATTTCTCTCAGCAGGCAAAAAAATGTAAGACACCCAATAAAATGTAGGACAAAATGTAGGACATGTTAAGATAAATGCTAAAAACATTCGTGTTGCTGTCCTGTACTTAATTTCAGCACTGTTACTTTTTTAAATTGAAAACCTCTTTGCAAAACCTGTTTTCATCAACAGTGCACATGCATGTGGCTCAAAGCAGACATGATCCTCCCATGGTAAGCATATGCCCTAATCAGTGATGGGCCCAGCCTCCCTGAAGATCCTGTTCGCCAGAAGTTCGGGGGCTGGGCCGGGGTCAGGGGCGGGGCTGGGGTCAGGGGTGGGGCTGGGGCGGGCCCCAACCATGCCGCACTGCGCATGCGCCAGGCTTGGCACATGCGCAGTGCGTCTCCTGAAGCCAAGCTCCAGGAGACTTAGTGCGCATGTGCCAGGCTTGGGGCTCGGCGCCAGGAGGCTTAGTGCGCCTGCATCCAGCTGGACACAGGCGTACTCAGTCTCCTGGAGCTTGGCCTCAGGAGACGCAATGCGCTAGCGTCCAGCTGGACGCTAGCACACTGCGTCTCCTGAAGCCGAGCTTCAGGAGATGCAGCAGCCGCTAGCGAACCAGTCCCCGCGGCTCTTGCAGCTGCGGCTCTGACCGGTTCACCAGCGTCCGCCAAGGGGGAAGATCCGGTTCGGGCGAGTAGGCCCGAACCGGCATCTGCCCACCTCTGGCCCTAATAAAAAAACAGGAGAAGGCCCCCCAAAATGTAGGACGTCCAAGCAAAATGTAGGGCATGACAAAATGAAATTTGAAAATATGATGAAAACTCTCAAATACTGCCTTATGGAGTGTAAGCTCCAAGTGCACAGGATCAGGACCATTCTGGAAGTCTTGCACTCTCTGGACTGACTTTCCACACCAGCAAGGCAAGCTTGCTTACTCATGAGTAAAAGCGGCTGTGCAGTCTCACTTTTAGAGGAGATTAATGCAGTGGAGCTTGGAGGAAGGGATCCTTGTGAGGTGCCTGGTAGTGGCTTCATTTATTGGATCTGGACCACATTTCTTTCAGCTTGCCCAAAATATCTAAGGCATGTTTGCCTATTTGCAAGTAAAGGCACGATATAGTAAGACTCCTGGCAATCCAGCAAAACACACAATTTTAAGTGTTGCACATGAGTAGGCATCCAAGCCAGGCCTAAATCCAGCAAAACACACACTTTTTGAGATTGCAGAGTAATAGGGCTGGAGAAAGGTGGAAAAGGGGATTCATTCTTACCTGCTGGAAAGGCAAGAGTGATATGGGGGGGGGGGCAGTGCTTAGATGGATGGCTTCAGCAGCCTGCCTACAAAGGCTCCTCTTCTCCTCTGTAGGGTAGGCTCGACAGGTGGAGGTGGCCAGAGAGCTGTCTGCCTGCAGAGGCTTCTTCCTCGCTGGTGCTGGGGCTTCTGCAGCAGGCCTGCCCTGCACAGCAGAGATTGGCTGGGAGAAGGCAGGGGGCTGCTCTCTCTGCTCAGGCCAACAGCAGAGCAGGCACTGGGACTAGCAGGGGGAGGCAGCAGAAGAAGGCTGCAGATGCACACCTCACTTTTCTTATGTGAGGGGAAGGAGGCTCTCCTGATCCAGCCTTTAACAGTGTCCTCACTTCACCGTGAACACAGGCATCGCAGGGAAAAACTTTTTGTTCAGGACCAAGAAGTGCCTGACAAGCCCAGACAATTGGATTTTTAGGCCAGTTTGGCTTCCAGGGAGTGCTGTTTCCGGACATGTCCGGCCGTCTTCGGCTTAATGGGAGGCCTGCCTCAGCTTTCATAAAAGCTGACAGACTTCAGTGGAGCAGGGCTATGCTGAGACACCCACTCTTAGGAGGAAGCCTAGCCAGGGAACCAGAAGTTTGGAAGAAGCACAACTAAAAGCTGCTGCAAGTCCCTCAGTGGTCAGGGGGCCGCTTTATGGGATGATGGAGCCTTGATCCCCCCTGCTTTGACACTCCTGGGAACTCTGCCAAGATCTCTCAGGGGAATTTGGTTGGACTGGCACCCCAGGGCCTCTCTCAGGACCTCCTGCAGCCCCTGTGGGTTCTGCCTCCTTAGTGACTGCCACCTCCTGCCTTGCCTGCCCTTGAACCCTCTGCTCTCCCGAGTCATTAACAGTATTGGGGGGATTGCAGGCCCCCCAGTTTCAGTCAGAGAGGTAAAGCTCCTCTCCCAATCAACCTGTGTATGAATCAGATACAGAAGGCTGAAGTACTCATCAAGGTCTCTTCCTGACAGAAAAGGAACCAAACCAAAATGGCTGCCTCTCCTTCAGGCCAGGTAAGGGGGATTTGCAGCTTGTGCTTTTCCTATAACATTCCCAGCCGCAGCAATTTCCCCCAGTCTCAACTACTGTATCTGTTCCAGAGAATGTGTGTGAGAACGTACGTGAAATTTGAAATATAGAAATGTTTTGTCCTTCAATGGTAACTGGAATACAGTTCTTCTCCCCATGGACGGCAGTCACAGCTCCAACAGGTCCCATTTGCTAATAGGACATTTATCCTTTTTCTTTCAGGGTCCCATTTCGTTCAAGGAGATAGGTGTGTATTTCAGCAGTGAAGAGTGGGCTCTGCTGAGTCTACGCCAAAGGCAACAGTATGAAGCCATCACAATGGAGAATATTGAAAATGTGGTCTTTGTAGGTAAGGAGAGTCTTTTGGTTCTGAATTGATAAGATTCCCAAGATAACAACCTCTGCCCCTTTGGCTGTTTCCAAGGGGAGTCGGTGGACAGGTTGCATGATCAGGGCATGGCTGCCACTACACCCAATGGCATGGCTGCTGGTTCTGACCACACCAGATCCTGTTTTTTAAATATTTCCAACACTTGTTTGACATACTTTTGTAATCTTTGCTAGTTTACTTGGCATTGTATACCCTTTGTAACTCATATACATTTTCCTTAATGTTAACATGTAAATTTAACATGTTTTCTGTTAATATGTTAAATTTAACATTTCCATTAAGAAAAACACATATGAGTTAACATTTAACTGTGGGGTTCCAGTTTCCTGTTTAATTTAACATCTAAATTTCATCTACTTTGTCAATAATTTCTCCCAGTTCTCCATCAAAAGTTACCAAACCACTTTATTATCCCATTTAATTGTATATTATTTGACCTTTTCATCTTTTGTTTCAAATTTAAGCAATATATGAAAAAGAGCACAATCCTAGCATTTCATTTGGGCTGGCGCAAGTCACTTGCACTGGCTCAGGATGTTGCAGATGTGCTGTAAAGCACGCTTGCAACCCCTATGTGAGGAGGTAGGCCAGCGCAGGGATTTGCCAGCCTTCCTGTGCCATTACAGGCCTCACACCATGGTCAGTTGTGCTGGCAGGTCTTGGTAGGAGGTAATCATTTCAAAGTAGGGGAAAATTGGGCAGGGAGTGTTCCTGAGAATGGGTGGGTGGAAAGCAGGTGGCAGGATTGGGACCTGTTGCTGAAGATTTACCTGGAATAAGGGGAAAGATTTTCCCTTGCCCCATGGTAGCACAGCAGAAGCCCTGAACTAGCTGGATATAGATACAGTACAAATATACAATACAATAAAGATATATATATATATAAAAGTCACTCACTGACTCATCAACGCCCAGCTAAAACCAGTGGGCCTAGTAAAGTAAATTAAAGTAAATTACTTAATTTGGAGAGGGTGTTCCTTCTGTCACATGAACACCCACCAAGAATTGATGTGGAGAAATTTAACCCTTAAGGGGCTGAAAAGGTTTTCAGCAACGTGTTTTTGTCCTATACTTAACATGTAAGATTGACCAACATCCAGCCAATTTGGTGCTCAGTACCTGGCGCACTGGGAGGGAATGTTGTTTGAAGGGATGAGTTGCACTGGAGAGGATGCTACGCATGGGGGGTGTTGTGCATGAGGAGAGGTGCATGGGGAGGTGATGCACATTGGTGGGTTGATGCTCATGGGGAATGTTGCACATGGGGGTTGCGCATGGGGATTGTTGCGCATAGGGGATGTTGCGCATGTGGGGTTGATGCGCATGGGGATTTGGTGCGCATGGGGAATGATGAGCATGGGGGGATGAACATGGGGAATGATGAGCATGGGGTTGATGCACATGGGGGATTGATGTGCACGGAGGTTGATGTGCATGGGGGTTGGTGTGCATGGGGGATGTAGCGCATGGGGGAATTTTGTGAATGGGAATGTTGCGCATGGCAGATGTTGCAGATGGGGTGTTGATGTTCATGGGGGTTGATGCATATGGGGAGATGATGCACATAGGGGACTGATGTGTATGAGGGAATGATGTGCATGGGAGATGTTGCACATGGGGGATTTGCACATGGGGGTTGATGAGCATAGGGGGTTGATGTGCATGGGAGAATGATGTGCTTGGGGCATTGATTCACAGTGGAGGGATGGCGTATGGGAGAATTTTACTCCCACGAAGCGGGTACGCTTTTCGCTAATGGTTCAATAAGAATGCAGTTCAATTTATCTTCATTGGTGTCAGTGGTTCTCAAAGTGGGGTCAAGACCATTTGTGGGGGGTTGTGGCTTCATTTCAGGGGTGTCACAAAAAGCTAGATACCACCATCTTGGAAACTGGCACTGGCCAGCAGCTTCCCCCATGACACAAGTTCCAGGCACCCAGGATCTCAAGTCAGGAAAAGCACACCAAACAATGCCATAATAACCCTTGACTTCCAAAGGACTTCCCTTGACTTCCTTTGGATGAGGACACTAGTTAGGAGAGGCTGACAGGGAAGGTAAAGGGGTCAAATCCGTTCAGAGAGTGTGGAAGCTATTTAAGACAACAATAATAACTGGACATGTATACCACAGAGAAGGAAAAGCTCAGCTAAGTCCAGGAGGGTGCCAGCATGGATAAGAAGCCAGGTTAGCACACTCAGACACAGACTTTAGCCTATCCATGTACAGAATCAGTATTAAGTGACCTCAGACTCAAGTCAATGCCCAAGTCATTGATACAGATGACTCTAGTGTAAACAAGTCCTCAAAAACATACTGTATGTCCTTGCTACACAGACTTGAGTCACCCAACTCAAGTTCATATCCCTCCCTCACCCTACGCTGTTTTGCTCTCTCCATATTTGGGAAGAGGACAAAAAGAAACTTGGTTCTCCCTATCCAGAGAAGCTATAAAATTCGTCTCAGAGGTCCTGCCTTCTTCCCTCTTGTTCCTTCGCCCCAGGAGATTCAAATGAAGCACAAAATGTCTCCTGCAGTTCCTAAAAAGCTTTTTATAGAGAGAGGAAATGAAAACGGTGGCAATAAAATCTAGAGAAATCCAGTTTGAAATAGCTTTAGCTAATGGGAAGCCAGGAGGTGAAAACCAGTTAAAGTGAAAGACTGTTTATTATGCACTACCAGCTATAATTTTCCCACTAACTGCTTTGTTGATGAGCTGTCATGTCATTAGGCAGAAGCAGCTCCACTCTTAATGGGAACACTTGTCGGTGTCATGGGAAACCACACACTCTCTTTCTCATAAAACCAGTGTACTGGGCTTTCTGCCACAGGCAGCCAGTTGAGTCAATGCAATGGAGCCTGTTCTGGCGGTCATCTTCCCTGTAATCTTGTGTCTTGCCGAAATTGGTAAGCCTCTCTTTAACTTATATCCTGATATAGTGCATGGAGGTGCCAAGGTAAAGATCACACAGGCCCCACAGTGTGTGTTCAGTGGGTGCTACAAATGCAACTTTACAATGCAAACCTTCTGTTTACTCAGAAGTTATGGCCTTACTTCTCTGTCATGGTGCTTAAGCTTCAAGCTGATCTTGAAGCTTTTTTATTTCAGATGAGATAAAAAAGAAATTGGCCCAAGTACCATGCAGAGCTAAGATCCAGGATTTTGGATATTTGATCTAGACTGCACTCTGGCCTGGCCCTCTCATTCAGCAATGTGAACCAGGCTGCTGGAGACTGCAAACTTCAAAGTATAGTAAGTCCCCTACTTATAAACAAGCTCCGTTCCAGAAGCTCATTTGTAAATTGAAATGTTCATAAGTCCAAAACCATTGATAATGCATGTTTCACCCAATTTGACGCAGTGTAAAAAAGAAAAAAATGAAAAAGTAGTGTAAATTAGATATCTTTACTGTTAAAATACTTTTTGTTGTTAAGACTGTCTACTGTTAAAATATTTTTACAAAACTCTTTGCTGTTAAAATATTGTTACTGGACCTTATATGGAGCAGACAAGTAGAGAGTTCCTATCTTGAAGATATGTTCATATGTACTGTATGAAAGTTCCCATCTTAAATATTTGTAAATAGGGAACTTACTGTACTGTTAAGCAACAGCAAATTGTTATTTAGTTCATTATATTTTAGGTATTAAATTGGTCAATTAAAACTTGTTGGGACAAATAAGAAATCCTCAAGCCAATTTTCAAGTTCAAGAAGCATCTGCTGCAAGAGTTACCAGGTGTATTTTCTCCTACAGTTTAGGAGTTGGACTAGATGACATTTTAGGTCCCTTACATGATTCTATATAAAGTGGGATTGTTTTACAGCTTCATACGGATGCTGATGTGAGAAAATCCCTACTTCTTGTTATTTCCAATAGCTCATGTTTTTTTTATCTTCAGGAATATCAGGTAAAGTGAAGACAACCCTCCCAGCTCACACAAATGCTGAGACTGTTTCAGCACTACCCAACACCAAGCCATGCATGACAGACATGGATATAACCCATACAGGAAACATCAACTCTAATGGATATTCAGCCACCATCTCTGCAGCAATAACTGCTCTCAATGAAAATACAGGTACCACTGTTAGAGAAAGCACCACTCATGCCCCAAGAAACGGGAAGCCTGTAGCCACTTTTGGAGACACAACTGCAACTGCCAGGGTCACAACAACTGCCAGTGTACATGAAGGCACCACTGTTGGAAGGATAGATGCCACCCACACAATGGTCACTGATGCCTCCTACACCACCACCAAAAATGCTTCCAGAACTATTCACAACTTCACTGCTTCTGAACAACCTCCGTCCACTACATTCAAGACTGCCTCGAGTCCTGGAAGTGCTTCAAGCACAAACAGAACCCAAAGTGTTGATATTGGAAATTTCACTTCTCTTTCACCTGGAATTAGTACCCATGCTATCCTTAGAAAAACCAGCATGCCAGAAGTTACCACCCACGATACTAAGACTGGAGATCCTGGAGATACTGAGCATAACATTCAGCCACCCTATGGCAATACATCAGGTAAATAACCACTATAGCTAATCTGTACAGACTCTGTGCTTGCTTTCTCTACAGAATGCACTCTCTACAAGGCAGGGTCCCAAAGTTGCACTTGTCCTGTTAATGCAATATGTGGTAGGTGTCATTTGTAGTGGAGAATCATCAGGTGGAATATTTAACTCATTTTTTATGCCTGCTCATTCTCCCCTAGAAAGTATCACCCTTCTTTGAACGGGAAAATAAGGGTTAACGAGACACCGCCCAATCTTATGCATGTCTATTCAGAAGTCCCATTATAGTCAATGGAACTTACTCCCAGGAAAATGGGGAGAGGATTGTAGCCTTAGGTAGGCATTAGCAGGAAAGAACTGGAACTTCCCTCCTGCTCACAAACTCTCTCCTGTAAATTCCCTCCATGCAGTGTTTGCTAAGCTAACATGGAGTTGCCATACTCTTGTTCAGCATGTAATTCTTCCCTGATTTACGTGTTCAGAATAATACATGGGTTGTATTTTAAGAAAGTAGGATTGACTAGCAGACCAACCCTAGAGTAACTACGGGAGCACGTAAGAGACTTTACGTGCATCCGTAGTTACTGCACCACCTAGTGAAAACCTATAGGGAATTCATATTGCAATCCAGAGCAAATTGTTCTTACACCGGAGCAAGGACTACCCGTAGTTACTCAGGATTGCGCCCCAAGTCTATATATGTCTTCTCAGAAGTAAGTCTAATTTAATACAATGCAGCTGTACACTTATCGGAAATATGAATTATAGCCCAAGTTTCATTGAAATCAGTGAGAGAGGAGGAATCAGAGAGACGCACACAATTCAGTGTTACCTTGTGATCTGTTGCCAGGGGTATTTGTTGAACTTTTCATTTTATCCTTACAGCACACCTTTGAGGTAGGTTAGGTGGAAATGATGGATGAAGGAAACAACTGACTCCGAGTAAGGACTTGATTTGAGGTCGATCCTTAGGCAAACTTCTTCCTCAGCCCCAGTCCCTTGTAGAAAATGTTGGGATAATAAGATAGACCTACCTTACAAAGCTGTTGAAATTAATGCTGAGGGTTTTGAAGCATTCTGAACAGTCAAAAGCACTACAGAAAATGCTAAGAGGTTGTGGTATTTCCAGAAACAATTATGGGGAAAAATCATGAAAATTGGGCTGTGTCTTATCTGCAGATTTGATAAGGTGGGTGTTGAGCAATATCCAGAATCAACTCAAATTAAAAGTCTGAGTTTTAAAAAATGTTTTAAAGAGGGTCTCCAAATTAGTTCACTCAAGATTATGGATTTCTCCGAATGTGTCTCAGTTTTTATGAGGCAACTCAGACTTTATAACCATGGAAAGCACTGCAATACTGTAGGCTTGAGTTGGCTCTAGCTTGAAATCATTGTGAATCTGACCTACAGACCTGATCTTAAAAAAACGTTCTTACAGTCTTGAGTATCAATACAGGTGTGCACCACTTAACATCAATTCACTTAATGATGGACAGGGTGACCATATGACCGGAAATTTCTGGATTTGTCCTCTTTTTTAGCCTCCTGTTAGCGTGTCCTCTAAAAGGGCTTCATTGTCCTCCATTTTGGCTTCATTTTGGAACTTGACAATGATGTGCTGTACCCCATCATGTCATATGTCACTGGATTTGTACTGAAGAGCAGAATCCAATGCAAAAATTGGTTTTGAAATAGCTTCTTCTTATCAAATGTTATGGCAAAAAACTAAAAATAAAAAATATGCATTGAACTTTATGGAAAAGTGAAAGTGCCCAATATCACAGTTTTACTTGTGAGTAGGCAAAGGAATCCAAGACCTTGTCCTTCTATTGAGGTTTGGGCGTCTGGTCACCCTGATGATGGACCACTTATATGATGATGGACCAAACACAACAAGGAGACTCTTACTGAGGTTTCTATTAGCCTGCAATAGAGTGTCTGTTTACACAACAAAGAGGTCCTAATGCCAAGAAAAGGCAATCTATCTCCAATAGGTTGTGCAGCCAGCTAGTGTCTGGCAGGGAGTATCTATTTACACAACAAAGCAAACAGATTTGAGCTGAATGATCACTTAACTACCTAATCACATAACAATAGGATAGGATAGGAGAACATGTTATGCAGTGCACATGTTAAGCGGTGCTATCAGTTTGGTCCACATCTATTCTTAAGTGTGTCATTTTCAGGAAGTGCGGACTGCGGTTCTTCCTGTGATGTTATCCCGGCATGGGCGACGGTTCTTCTGTGCTTGGCTGCAGCTTTCTTCCTTTTCATGATGCTTGGCTTCATATTTTTGGTAAGTTTTAGAATAATCAGGGCCTCTTGGGGATAGGAGCTCATATCATCATGCTGCAGAATTAAGGTTGTCTGATTGGACTACTAAACTAAAAAGAGCATTATATAATTGGGAGAAGTGAACCTATGGAATGTTTTATGTACAGTAGGACATTCTTTTTGTTTGAACCATGCAGAGAGGGTTTCGGAGCATTTAGTCACAACATACAGTTTGTTGTTTTCTAAGGCCTTTAAAATGTATCTCACTCACTGAATGGAATCCTCCGTTTAGAGTGCCAGCTTATGGGATGGAGGAATTTTCTCTTATTAAAAAGGAACAGTGCCTCTGAAACATTAAGGCTGCAATCCTAAAGACACTTTCCTAGGAGTGGTGGGCTCCAGCAGGCTTGCACCTTCTCTATAGAACCGGTTGTTAACGAGAGATGGAGAACATATAAAGTTTAAAAATAGCCATTTAAAAGTGGCTGCCACATGGGCAGAGAACTGGTTGTTAATTTCTTTGAATCCCATCACTGAGTAAGACCCATTGAACACAATGGGGTTTACTTCCGAATAGACATGTTTAGGATTGTGCTCTACCTCTCGTTATCATATTATTTCATGGTGTATCACATAACTCTCTCTCTCTCTCTCCAGCTGCCCTACTGTACAAAGCTGAGACGTCCGACATCTGGGCCATGCAGCTCATCCCCTCGATGCTCTGTTTAGCAGTTTTCTTGAAGGTGGTGCTTATCTGAATTCTCAATCCAGGTCACCCACACAGCTGATTTTCTAAAATTTATTGGTGTTTTGTTTGCTGTGTTTTGGCAACTTCAACACAATGATTTTTTTAAATGCAAATACCAAACTACATTTAAACAAGGGCTTCCTGCGGCCTAGCCCCAGAATGTATTTTCAGGACCAGCGCACAATCCTGGACACCTGAAATGGTGTCTGTGCATACACATGTAGTGCCTTTCTCCTACAAATTGACACAACCTGCAACCAACCCCATTCATGTTCCATTATGGACTGGATGTTCTTGCTGTGTTGCCAAGAGTCTGAGATGGATGGCCACCCCAGCGATGATGTGGACTGAAGGACTTACACTGAGCAGCTGGTTTGGGAAGGCAATAAAATGAGAAGTCATTGCCACCCTCTCTACCCCACAGGAGTGGCAGTGTTCCACTTCACACTCAAGGTAGGCCTCTTTTATTTGCAAGACAAAGGATGTAGGGGAGCTCCGCTGTGGCCATCCCTGCCCTATTTCCATTTCAGCTGCTTAAAATGGGGCCAAGTGGCCCAGGAGATGGAGAGGTAAAGAAGTCCTTCTCCTCTCCCATCTGAATTTAATTATTAAATTAAAACCCACAACATATAATTGATTCATTACAAGAAGGCTACATGCTGCCTGATCACAAGGAAAAGGAAGAGGATAACTTTCCCCCCCAGAATATAAGACAAAAAAGAGGACACATCTGGGAAAAAGAGGACATCTGGTCACCCTGCTCCAATAGCAGTGAGAGGGACTGCTTAACGGGGTGATCAGATGCCTGAACCTCAAAAGGAGAACAAGGTCTTGGATTTCTCTCAGCCTGGCCTTTCTGGTGGACAATGCCATGTTTGCCTACTCACGAGTAAAGCCACGATATTGGGCACTTTCACTTTCCCATAGAGCTCAATGCATATTTTTTATTTTTATTTTTTTGGCCATAATATTTGATAGGAAGGAAATATTTCAAGATCAATTTTTGATTTGGATTCTGCTGTTCAATACAAATCCAACGATATATGACATGCTGATGTACTGCAAACTATTGCAAAGTTCCAAAATGAAGCCAAAATGGAGGACAATGAAGCCCTTTTGGAGGACACACGAACAGGAGACTAAAAAAGAGGAGAAATCCAGAAAAATCCAGTACTGTACTATGGTCACCCTGCTGCTTACATGGTCCCCTGCAGCGCCTGCGGTGCTTACAGAGCTGCCTTCCCTGGCTGAGCTACTGCTACCAGCAAGTCTGAAGGGCCCCTTTGTGTTTCTTCATTTCTTTTATTCAGTACCTTTGTTTCACGTGTTCTGTATTAATAAAAAAGTTGTGATGTGCTCAATGATTATGCATTTGTTGTTGTTCACTTGGTACTACTGAGTGTTTTTTTACATAAGAAATTTCTTAGCCCAGGCTGTTTTTGACCTTCCATACCTTGTAGTAACAATAACAACCTATATTTTTATATCATCTTTCTGGCCTTTTGGCTTTATTCAAGACATAGTCAGGCTTCTCTAAGCCTCAGAAGAGGCTTTCACAATAAACAGAGAGTTCTATCTTTCAAGAACTGGCACATGCCAGGTGGATCTCACATGGTCTGGACACACTCTGGCTGCCATCCTCCCATACAGAAAAGGCTTCAAAGCTTACTCCTTTTGGATGCTACCCAAAAGATCTCCACTCAGCTTTGTCAAGGTCATTACTCTGGAGTGATCTTAAACAGGTGATCTTCAGATGAATTATCTTTAGGCATGATGACAGCTCAACCCTCTAGAACAGACCTTCTGCCATGCATAAATACTTTAATGGGTTTTGGTACTATGGGATATGATGCTGGCCATTATATGACATTCATTCATGACATTCCTAAACACTTATAACATCCACAGAATCCTTACATCTCTGCAGCTTCTTTCTGAACTCACAAACCTCCATTACCTGTGACTTCAGATTAAGAGCACAATCCTTACCATGTCTACTCAAAAGTCAGCCCTATTCTGTTTAGTGGGTCTTACTCCCAGGAAAGTGTCTTTAGGATTGCAGCCAAAGACAAGAAATCAAATATTTGCAATATATTCTTTTTCGCTATCTGCTTTGTTCTTCTTTGGCTTTACAAATCCTTCATTTCTTTGGAAGAAACCATTTGTGGGAATCGAATTTGTGATATTTATACAACTTTCTCCAATTTAAGTTTAGAACAGCTGTCAAACGGCTGTCAAATAAAGAGAAGAAAAACCAGTTTGACTGGCTCTTGTGCTTTTAATAACAGTCTGGTGTACAAAAACCATCAGGCTCCTTGCAATATAGAGATAAAAGCTAATTTTAAACCTTTCTGTTTAAAACACACAACTTCAGTGGGTAATTAAAACCTTGGCAATCTTACAAGAAGACTAAAATTCTTGTCCGGATCCATAGAGGGTTTAATTTTCTAATGCATCTGCCAAACAGCCTTTTGTCGGAGTGTCATTTTTGTAATATAGGGAGTGGCACATTGACTGTATGATGTGCCACACTGAATGTGTTTGTTCTCTACTTCACAATAGTAGTAACTTTAAAAAAGAAAGGTTGTGAGGACAAGCTGGAGACAATTTTTTTCAATATCCATTTAGTTAGAAATATACAAGTTGAGAAGTGAGATGTCCAGAGAGGTTGTCTTAGAACAGTATTGGTTTTCCCCATCCAAAAACACCCACAAACAACGTGCATACCCTTGCGGTTGCTCAAAATTGCTTTCCTCCAGCCAGCTGCAACAACTCAGATTGCTATCTCTTGCATTCACAGTGCATGCATGCATTGGTAAACACAGTGCTCACAGTGGCTGGCAATATCTATAGTCTAAGGAAGCCACAAACTAACAAGCAGGTTAGCAAATAAGTAAGCTTACAAGCCTAGAGAAAAGGGATACCTGCAGGGAGCAGTGGGTGCAAATGCCCCAGATGCCAGGTTTGGGTGGTAGCAGCGCACCAAAATCTACACCCCATATCGGTGTACCAGTATGCTGATCTGAGGGCTGCCTTTCTGAGGGCCATCCTCTCCCCCTGACCATAGGTGGTCAGATGGTCAGGGCAGCTGTGCATGACTTCCTCTACCCTAAAAAGTCAGTGTAAGGTTTTCTGTAGGCCAAAAACCATCACTTCCACTTTTTGGCCAAAAATCAGAAGCAACCATTTACAGCCTCCAGAAAGCTTTCTGAGACGCTGAGGAGCCAGCACATGGCTTTCCTAACCCTCAAATATCTAGGGAGCAACACTTGGGGAGCACATGACATGTGCACTCTCATCATGGTCACCTTCTGATCCCTTTACTTGGCAAAGCTGCAGTCCAGGGATGTCTTCATTTGGGAAATCATTTCAATCAATTGTGTTATTTTGCTTGCTCTGCCAGTCAATAATGATACTTTTCTAAACATGCCTTGTTGAGTCACATGCCAGATTACCAAATGCATATTTTAAGAACTTGGATACAACACCACCAACTATTTCTTCTAGGGAATTGATGAGTAATAGGTGGGAATGTGTGTGAAGGAAAAAATAGTCAGGAGTTTCTTATATGCTACAAGTAGCTAGCCAGCAGAATATAAATTATAATAAATAATTTATATTTATAATAAATAATAAAGAATATAAATAAATATAAATATAAATAATAAAGAATATAAATTAGGCTGAAATCCTAACCTGCGGTTAGGCCAGTCTAACATAGGAGACATAACTCCTATGTGGACCGGGGATGTTGCAAAAGTGCCATAAGGCCAGGGTCACCAGGGTCACCAGGTTCAGGGTGACCTGAACCTCAAAAGGAGGACAAGATCTTGGATTTCTCTCAGCCTGGCCGTTCTGGTGGACAATGACATGTTTGCCAACTCACGGGTAAAGCCACGATATTGGGCATTTTCACTTTCCCATAGAGCACAATGCATATTTTTTATTTTTTGGCCATAATGTTTGATAGGAATGAGATATTTCAAAACCAATTTTTGCATTGGATTCTACTCTTCAGTATGAATCCAACGACATATGACATGATGGGGTACTGCACACCATTGCAAAGTTCCAAAATGAAGCCAAAATGGAGAACAATGAAGCCCTTTTGGAGGACACTCAGAAAGAAGGCTTTAAAAAAGGACAAATCTGGAAAAATCCTGTCATATGGTCACCCTGTAGGCATTTCTGCCCCACTCCTGGGAGGGTGTAGGCCTACCCACAGGAAGATAGGCCAGGTGAGTTTGGCTGGCCTAAAGGGGTTAGGATTGCACACTTAGACATTTCTTTTACTCTGTAGCTTTACAGAACATTTTACAGCCATGCTTATTGCCTATCTCTGGGGTGCAGCAACTAGCAAGTGAATGCTGAAATAAATCACATTATTCTTCAGGTTCTCTTTCCAAGTCTCTCACATCAACCTCTCTCAGGCTGTCCACGATTAACAGAATGTAAATGCTTTGGAGTTTGGTTATGTCGGATCATGATACTGATCAGGAGACCATGATGAAGAAGGTTACAGTCTAGGTGACCTGGAAGAAGCATATTGGAGAGAATCAATTATATTAGTATTATACAATACAATCATTTCAAGGCTAGAGGAACAGAATCTCCATGTCCTATCATTCTCTTCTGTTCTAAACTTTACATCCATGTTTTTCAACCAGTGAGCCTTCGGGTGCGCTTTGGGAGTTTGGAGCATTTGAATATCACGGAAAAAGTCTTATTACAGTTCTGTAGCTCTGTTTTTAATGGCAACTGTTTGCAGTAACAAATTGCCTATCCTTCTTCCTCTGCTGGCTTTAAAGGAATTTGTGGAGGAAGAACAATTGCTTACTACAGAGAAGTGCCCAAAAACAGAATTGCAAAATGCAATAGACTTTCCAGGTAGAGGTGAAGACCATAGAGATCAATCAGTATACTCTGAGAATAAAGAATGCTGAAAACCACTGCCATAGGTGCTGCTTTCTAACTGCATATGGTCTGTGTCCTTCTTGGATATAAAAATGAGAAACTCTTATTAATTAATAATAAATATCTCTTGTGATTGTGACCCATGTAAATATAAAATCCAATTTCAACCCTATCTATCTATCTATCTATCTATCTATCTATCTATCTATCTATCTATCTATCTATCTATCTATCTATCTATCTACCTACCTACCTACCATATTTATATACCGCTTTTATTATTTATATACCCTAGTACATGATTTGGCATTCTGATATAATAGCTTTCATTTTTTTGAAAAGCAAGTTTCCAGACCCCTGGGTATTTATTTATTTATTTATTTATTTATTTATTTGTTTATTTGTTTATTTATTTATTTATTTATTTATTTATTTATTTATTTATTTATAGCCTGCCTTTCCTCCCCCATAAGGGGGAGCCCAAGGTGGCTAACATTGAAGAATAAAACATCATTAAAATTGCTAATAAATACAAATTAAAACATAATTAAAATACAATTAAAATACAATTAGAATAATAAAGACTAGGAACAATTAAAAACAAGCTAAAAGACATTAGTATTGGTATTAAAGTACGGTACTACTTTTCACCCCCAGTTAAGATAAAGCCTGGTTGCGGTACACTTCAGTGATTTACAAAATGTAAAAAGTTATATATGATTTGAGGAAACACATTTGAGGAAGCATATTACATGCTTACGCATGGTATGATGACAGAAGAAAATCAGGGCTGCAGAATGTGTATCAAAATTGTCAAAAGAATTACAAATGATAACAAAGATCTGTGTGGAAAGATTGTAACAGTGGGGCCAAATTGCCATGCTAACTGTAAACCACAACCATTTAAAAGTTGCCTTGTTTAGTTAGGAGGAAAAGAGGATTTTCCATCTTTCTAGCCTCAGCTAACTAGCACAAGGTTACAAGATCTTCAAAGAAATTATCCATGTGATGTGTTTATGCTTACCATGCAAAGTCCGACAACCACCAGAACTATCAGGAGGAGGATTCCAAAAAATAAGACAAACCAATATGGTGGAGAGGCAACTGCAAGAAGAGAAAGTATGAATTATGGTAACATCTGCTGGCATTTCCATATTTCATTCAGAGTCCCATGAGAGTCAGAGCTTGCTCAGAGAAACCCCAAAACCTGTTTCTTTCAATGCCTTGGTTCAATCATGGATCACATGAAGTGATAATGAGACACTGGGTATGGGCACAGTACATGTCATCAACCTTTCAGTCATCAGTCATAGGACTGAGTCAAGTTAGAAATGCCAGATTAAACCCAGGGCTATCTGCATGGGCCTTCAGTCATTGATGTCTGTCTGTAACATTACATCAGTTGTTCTCATGCATTTCAGCCCAGGACCCCCTTTTGAGAATGACATTCTGTCTGGGACCCCCGGTCAACAGGAAGTGACATCCAACTGTGATGCCAGAGCTCCTCAACATCTATTTGGAAGTGAATCCCATTTGTATTCAATAAGACTTAGGGTGCAATCCAGAGTAACTACAGGGAGTCCTTGCTCCAATGTAAGAACAATTTCCTCTGGATTGCAATATGAATTTGCCATAGGTTTTCACTAGGTGGTGCCGTAACTACGTCGATGTAAATGTCTCTTATGTCCTCCCGTAGTTACTCTGGATTGTAGGGTTACTCCCAGGAAAGGGAGTGTCCCATTCCAAGACTGAGTGACAAATTACAAGATGATGGTGCCCAGTGCCAGTTTCCAAGATGGTGGAATCCAATTTTCACAAACTGAACTGATTTGAAGTCACAACATAATCACCCATCACTGCCTAAAGATCAATGGGTTCCTGGTTACCATGTTCTGTAAGGATCCCTTGGGGGCTTTGGCAAAGAAAACCAGATGGAAGGGAGAGGACCCAGGTTGGATCCTACTTACCTGGGTTGCCAGTATTGCTTTTCCCTTTGAACACTGATGGACTCTCTTTGGATACAGCCATGGAAGTCTCATTAGAGGTATGAGCTATGGGAATGTTCCTTCTAGTAACAGTTGGAGAGGCTACTTGATGGATGGTGGTAGCTTTTGCAGAGACGGTAGTAGGAGTCTCCTCAGGACAAACAGCTGGACATGCTCCAGATCTGGCAATGTTGAGGGTCTTTGATGTCCTTCTGTGAATAATTATGGTGACATCATATTCAGACATGGGGATTGCTACTGAACAACTAAAAACTACTTTCCTTGGGATACCAATAAGTATGTTTTCTGAAGCAGTTGAGGCATCTTCAACAGTTGAAGTGGTGGCTTCTTGCTGGCCCATGGAAGCAGAGACATCTCTAGTGGCATCATCTGTCTCTGGTCTTGCTCCAGGACTGAGGGCTATGATTTCACTTAGCGCTACAGAGACCCCTCTAGAGGTTGGGATTGTGGTCTCCCCAAGAATGGCAATATTTGTCTTTTCAGGGATGGCAGCGGGGATCCTTTCTGGGGCTGCTGACTGCTCTCCAGAGACAGAGGCACTGGTCTCTCCTGTAACTACTGGGATCTCCATACTGTCATCAATTATCTTGCTGGAGGTGGCAGTGGCACCTTCTTCTTTGGCAGTGATGAGATTATCTTCTGAAGCAAATTTAATTTGTCTAGGAGTGCTAACACTTTTCTCTCTCATGTTGGTGTCAGTCTCTTTGGTCTCAGCAGTGGACATCTTTCTAGCAGTAATGTTGAGGACCTCTTGCATGTTATTAGGGGAGTCTTTAGTAGGGTTGTAATTGGACTTTCCAAAAGTAGTGTTGTTGAGAGCATTTTCAGGAGCAGTACTATTGTTCCCAGAGACCGTTGTGGCATCTTCTGCATCTGTAATATCTGCATTTTCAGGAATATTTGGAGTGTTGGAGTCACCAGACACATTCGTAGCAATGTCTTCAAATATGAAGTCCTCTGTAGAGGCACTAATAGCATTGGATTTTAGTGGTTCATTACAAAATTTGATTTTGACCTTTCCAGAAGTATCTGCCTCATCATGTTTATCACGATCTGTAGGTACGATGTCTCTAGAGAATGAGGTACTATTTGTAGTGATAGCAGTAGTATCTTCAGGGGAAACACATTTGTTGGAAGAAATATTCTGGGATACACCTGTCTCTTTAGAGGAAAAAGTAGTATCAGGAATGGAAATACCAGCAGGAAAGGTGATGACTTCATAGGTGGAGGCTATAGAAGGGTCGCTGACAGATCTGGATATGGGGGCCCCTATAAATGTAGTGGCACCTTTATAAGTAAAGGTTTCTTCAGCAGCAGTGATGACTTCAGGAACAGTAATTTCTCCAAGGGCAGTTGTTGTTTCAGAGGTGGTATATTTTCCTGAGACATTTGACATATCAGATATCAGGGTCTGTTGACTGTCACTTGTGACTGCCATAGGGTTGACTTCTTCAGATGCAATGATGGTAAAAGGGATGCAAATCTCCTCAGGGGAAGTGGTGGTTTCTGGGGTCTGTGCCTCAGAAATACAATCCTCAGTCCTAATGATGGATGTCTCTTTTATGGTGTCTCCAGAGTAGGGACCAGAAATCACAATGGAAGGAGGAGAGATAATTTGTCTCAAGTCAGTGGAAATCTCAGGAATTGAGTCTTCTAAAGAGATAGGACTTGAACTAACATCTGTTGATTTCTGTGGGAAACTGGTCTGCATGTGGAAATTGACAGTCTCACCAGCGACAGTGACAGGTGTAGCTGCATCAGTAAGGCTCAAGATGGCTTCTTTGTTAACTATAGAAGACCTAGAAGTGGTATTGGAGGCATTTCCATCAACATGGCTCACTCCAGGCATGAAATTAACTGTGGTTTTAGAACTTTCTCCAGGGAAGGTGATTGTTTTGAAAGCTGTGCTCTCATTTTGATCAGTGTCTTCAGGTATTGCTGTAGCCATCTGTCCAGACATCACCATCTCTCCACAGGTGACAGAGCCAGAGACCTTTCTGAATATAATTCTGTTTTCTGGGCTGGTATTATCATCCTCAACAATAACTGTGTGAACATCTTCAAGGACCATGGTTGTGGTTGTATCTCTCAGAATATCAGCATCAGTAGTGTTATCTCCAGGGTCTGAGATACAGTCACCAGCACTAGTGGTGACATCTCCAGAAGTTTTGATGGTGTGTATATATTTGTCAACAGTTGTGCCAGGTGTATTGTCTCCAACAGACATGACAAAGGAACCAGACATGCTGGGTGAGCATTTAGCAGCATTTATTGCATTACTCCCTCTAGGATCATTGATGTTTGTCTCCAGCGTAATTTCATCTGCAAGACCTAATGTGATGATGCCGTTGTCTTGAGAGATACCACTGCTAGTCATAGCTCCAGATCTGATGATATCTTCAGTGGCAATGGGCATGTTGGTTCCTTGGAGACATTTGATGGATGCCATGGAATTTCCAAAGGCAATATTTGTCCCAGATGTCCTGAAAGTATCTCCTAATGTTGAAACGGTGTCAAGATTTGAAGTGATCAACTCAGTGTCTCCATGAATGATAGTTGCAAGA
Organism: Cryptoblepharus egeriae; assembly: GCA_030015325.1. NCBI lineage: Eukaryota > Metazoa > Chordata > Lepidosauria > Squamata > Scincidae > Cryptoblepharus > Cryptoblepharus egeriae. Next base: position 15,204,077 of record JAREYC010000002.1, read on the forward strand.
TTGTTAAGTGACGCAGTAGAGGAGAAAGCTTCAGTAGGTGAATTGCTGCCTGGTTGGGTACTGGTTTCCTCTAGTGGTGTGTTCAAGCTTTTGACTTTCCCAGAAGAAATTCTTTCCTTTGTGGACACTGTCTCCCCAATAGCAGAAGTAGTTGTGTCGCATGGGACAGAGACAGCAGCACTTGCACTTCTAGGGCTGACAGTGGGGTCAGTGGATATGCCTCCACTGTTTGCTGTGTTGATGCATGTGAAGTCAGATGTGTTGGTAGAGGTAGCATTGTCCTGACCATCTGTACTGATTTCTTTTGAGAGCAGAGAAATGTTAGCAGCAGGCCCAGAGTTTGGTGTGACATGATCCCCAGGAACAAGTTCAACAGCCTCAGAAGGGGTTTTGCTATCCAAAGGGACAACACTCATATTTCTGCTGTGTGTGGTATTGTGAGAAGAAGTGGTGCCACTTCTGATGCCAGGATCAATTGTTTCATTACATATATCTCCATAGGTGCTGGTGGAATCAAGAATGGGCTTTCCTTTGGAAAAACTGAACACCCCAGGAATGATATCATCTGATGATGTTGGACTTAGGACTGCAGATATTGGTTCTTTTAGGGATGCATTCCCACCATCGGTGATGCTGGCTTGGATTCCTATAGCAGAAGAGGCAGTCTCAATAAACATATGTCTTCCTTCTAAACTGCTCATTGATTCTTTTGGCTCAGTCACATGGGTGATGCTAGAATGAACCAAGGTCAGTGGCTTTTCAGGGCCAGTTGTGTCACCATCAGCAGAAGTGATGGTATGATGAGCCTCTCCTGAATCCAAGATGCTGGTGATCATTTCAGGTGTGTTTATGGGGGTAAAATTTTGGCTGTCCATAGCATCTCCCAAGGTGATTGTGCTTTCAGAGTCTTCAGAAGGGAAATCAATTGTGTTCCCATTAAGAATGGCAGACTTTTCAGTGATAATACTTGGAAGCTCCCCCACAGCAGAAGTGGAACCAGTACTTGTAATATTCTCTCCCATGGATGAGGTGGTATATCCAGAGGTTAGGGAAGTAAAAGTGGTGTTCTCAAAAGTACTGGAAAAGCTGTGGGTAATGGTTGAGGCAAAAGTATCCTCCTCATGAGTTGTAGGACTCTCTCTAGGTACTATAGACTGAGTGACAACTCCACAGGTTGTGGCAGTGCCTTCCTCAGAAACTGTAGCACTAGTTTTCTGAGAAGGGCTAAGGAAAGCTCCACTTGAGGCAATGGTATTACAGTCTTCCAAAATAGAGGTTGCATTCCTAGTAGTAGCTCCTCTACCAACTACACAGGAAACATTATCTTTAGGAATTGTGTCAGTGGCATCAGCGGTGGGAGAGTCCCCAGGAATAGTGGTGGAATCTCTAAAAGCTGTAGTGGTCTTCCCAGCAATGGTTTCTGGAGGTTCTCCAAATTCTCTTTGGGAAGATGTTCCAACAGTATCTTGACTGGAAATGATGGCAGTAACATAGTTAGGATCAGATGTAGCAACAGTTTCCCCAGAGGCAGAAGTGTCAGTATTTTCTCCAAAGCTAACAACAGTGGACTTGTCTCCCGTGTTGTTATCAGAAGTGATGCCAACTACACCCTCAGGTACAACAAAGGATCCACAGCTGACAACCTTTTCGGTCCTGTTATTGAATGTGTTTCCTTGAATGTCTGTAGTTTTAGCATGTACAGGGAAGAAATTGGCAGTGCTTTCTTGAAAAGAAGCAATGGGGGTGGTTTCCTCACAGGGCTTTTTAAGGCTTACAAACTCTCCAGTGATGATACTGGATTCCTTTCCATGGGCAATGGTTTGGTCACCACTTCCTGGAACAACAACAGTAGTGCCCTCTCTGGTTGTGCTGGCTTCAGCACCTGTGGGAGTGACATATCGAGTATCTTTTGGATTCCCAAAGCCAGTAATGGAACTAGGAGTCATAGCAATGGTGGAATTTTCAGAATCAATGATTACTTCCTTGCAAGGGATGGCAGTGATCATGATATCTCCAGAAGATAATAGAGTGGTGGTTTCTCCAGGGACGGTACTAGCATCTCCAGGGTCTGTGGTAATCTCCACATCAACTGTGGCTTGTATTTGTCTGGGAGCAATGGTAATATTTTTAGGTGTGGGACTTCTGGCAACAGCTACACTGGTTACATTTCCAGAAATAACAGGATCACTAAAGGGGGCAGTCTCTAAATGAGTGGTGTGGATGTTTCCAGAAGTTGGAGCATTCCCCCCAAGGGTGATGGCCAAAGTGTTTCCAGTGCCTGTTGTGGAAACACACTGGATGGTCCCCAAAGAAACAGAAGTATTCAAGCTGTCATCTGTGGAAGCATTGTGTGTGCCCCAAGGTGAAGTGATTGTGGTTCTCAAGGAAGAACAGTCAGTGTCTCTAGAGTCACATTCTGTTTTGTTCCCTTTGATAAGTCTGTCTCCAGAACCAAAAGTTGTACATAGACCCTCAACAGCAGTGTTGTTGCCCTCAGAGTCACTGATTGTATTTCCAGCAACAACCGTTGAAGGCAACTGAAACATGGTTGAAAATGTACTAGGACTGGTTGAAACATCTACAGTAGAAAGGTTGTCTGTGACACCCTCTGAGAGAACAGTGATGACTTCAGAGCTAATGGGGAACATTTCTTTAAAGGAAGCTTGGAAAACCTCTCCAGGGTCAGAAGAAGGGGGAGCACTCTTGACAGCATCTTCAGGAACCACAGTGATATCACCTTTGGCTGTGGTGTAGTCCTCTGGGCTTGAGGCTACTTTACTTCCAACCGTATCCACAAAGACAGCCATGCAGCCAAGTGAGGTAACAGGAATTGCTGTGTCTCCAACAGAAAGAGGACTGAAGGCATCTCCAGAGACTGTGCTGTCCAGCTTCTCCCCAGAAGCGATATTACTAATATCTACAGCAAGAGGCACTATCTCCTTTATGGTAGGAGCATTGCCAACATCTCCTAGGGCAATTGTAGGAATGAACTGGACTTCAGAAATAGTGGTACTATCTGAGTTTTTTTCACCAGTAGCCATATTTCTAGGCACAATGTAGTGGGTGTCATCTGTGACGATATTTCCAAGAACTGTTTCAGTTTCCTTGACAGTACTGGTGTTCCCAGAACTTATGTTGGTAACATATTTCTTGCCAGAGATACTTCCAGAAGCAGTAGAATTAACATTTTTAGGAGCATCCAAAGTGACATCTTTGGAAATAGTAAAGAACTCCCTGTGTGGGGCAAAAACATCTCCAGAAGTGGATTTAGACGTACTGATATGGTTATTTCCAAAAGTGACGCTATCTCTGTGGCCAGCTGTGTTGATTGCTTTTCCCAAAGGAGTAGTATTGTTCACAAGAGTTGTGCTTGTGTGGTATTGAGGGGTGGTGGTGGAGCTTGGTTGGTGCTTGATGAGGGTTTTGGAGGAAATGGCTTCAGAAGTGGTGGTCATAGTACTGGGAACTGTAGCCAGATCAGACACTGTGTGCATATTCACTGTAGTGATTTCAACCACATCCACGTCTTGAACTGTGATGTTGTTTTGAATGCTGGCAATTTCTTCTGCTTCTGCTGAATTCATTTTCTTCAGGAATAGGGTCTATGGTAAGAAAACCTGTGATATAACAGAAGATAAATATAACACTAAAAATTATTTTCCTATATCAAAATAGTATTTTCTTAGCTGTTATTAAACAGTTATCCCAATTAAGGCAGTGACATCACAGTTCTATTCAGCAGCTAAGATCCTAAAGGCCAGATAAAAAGCTTCCACCAATCACATCCAACCCCCAGACCTTATATTTGACACCCCTGAGTTACAGAAATTCTTGAATTCCAAAGTGCCAGCAGGAATTTTTGTTGCCGCACTATAGGGGGAGAAGGGAACTCCAGCTAAATGACCAGAACTCCAGCTAAATGACCTGATTAGTAGTTGAAACAAGTAATAATATTTTTAATCAAAACAAGGAACAAGCAGGAAAGCAGATAGAAAAAGTTGGAAAGGTAAATATATGGGGAAGTGGGGAAATGAAACAATTTTCGCAGCAAGCCCATCTAATTACCTAAGGCTCCAAATGGTAATCTCCACCCTGTAACAAATTATCTCTGTTATTTCAAGGAGAGATGAATATGAGCTCACTGAGCTGGTGCAAGTCCCTTGCACCGACCCCAGGAATGTCACAAAATTGCCATAAATTATTTTTGCATTGCCCTTTCCACTGCCCTAACTTTGCCAACCTCTGCAAATTGGAGGCTGCCAACTTCCAACTTATGTCTCATCCAAAATCTGCATCATGAAGAGCAGGGAGCAGACTTAGGTGGTCTAAGTCCAAGTAGACCCATTGGGGTTCTTATTGCCCTACCAAGGGGAAGAAGACGAGCCCTACAATCCAGAGTAACTACAGGAAGACATAAGAGGCACTTACTCGATGCATTTCCTATAGGTTTCCCATGGGTGACACCATAACTACGTCGGTCTAAAAGGTCCTGCAGTTTCTCTGGCTTGTAGCCAAGATCTCCTTCTCTGCAGCAGTGCAGGGGTAGTGCAATTCCAAAACTTGTGCTGGATATAGCACAGGCAGATATAGCCTGCCTGTTGCAGCACAAGTTAGGATTGTACTGCCCTTGACAGCTCAATCGTAGGCATGTCTACTCAGGAGTAAGCTCCATTGCCTACAATGTAGGATTGAAGCCTCACTATCCAACCAGCGTATAGCCAAGCTTCCCCTTTTAAAGGAGCTCTTCCAACATTCCCAAAGTCTCCCACTTTACATCTTCTTTCACCCAACAGATACACCCCACAACCAAGCAGATGCAAAAGTTGTCATCTCCATCATGCAACAACCAATTCCCCAGAAACTTTGAGAAGTGGAGGTAGAGGAGATGCTTCAGATGGGGGGTCATTGCGCCCTCAAACAGTGAACAGAAGAGCCTTAATATGTTAGTCCCCAAACCTATCAGCTTACAAAAACATGCTTACATAAATTTATCAGGAATAAATAAGTGGGCAAAATTCAGTAACTATCCCCTGCCCCAAAGAGAATTATTAGTAGATCAGTTTGATAAGCCTAATACCTGTCCACCCATAACCTTACAAAAGAATACTCACTGGTACCCTTTGTGGCCCATGACAAGGATAACACAGTTATTAAGGGAGCAGCAAAGGATCTACCAGTCCCCTGCACCTCTCTTTATTCCACTACATTTGCTCACTCTCCCATATATATTTAATTGATGAGCCTTTAAATACCAGATACTGGATGGATAGACTTAAGAAAGCACACTGACATTAGATTAAAAAATTCATTGACACTGGTAAATCAAAGAATCATATCATGATACACATTTTAAAAAATCAGTGAAATAATATTTCACTGATGTATAACAGAGCTTGAATCTAAAAATGAAAATGTATGGATTTAAGACTGAATGAATAGATTGGATTAATGAATGGTTACAGAAAAAATAATAGTAACAATAATATTGCAACGAGTGTGATCTGGAGCAAAATGCAACTCTAAATCTAATGCCTACTTTCATGATACAGTACTATAATTACCGCTCAAGGAAGAACTACCCTCACTCTTCCTCTTCCCTTACCCAATACTCTGCTATTGCTGTTGTTTCCAACAAGCACCATCAAATTTAGTAGCTCTTGATGGTGACTAAGTAGCCATGAAGTAGCAATCCTTATCAAGCTGCTTTTCTGGAATTTTCCTTTAGAAACATCCCGGTACATACTTAATACTTGAGTAGTCTACCACAAGTATTTAGAAACCACAAACTTCTAGTTGGGCTGCCCTGTTTTGTTTGCAGTTTTACAGGTACTCAACTATTTGTGCTCACCACGAACAAAGAAATAATAAATTAATCTTTTCAGCTCATTATAAATAACAGTATGGAAAGGGTAAAATAGCAACAGTGAAACAAACTAACAACAGAGTTCAAAATAAGTGAATAAGACCAACCATCCAAACAAGACAGACAGATAGACAGATGCACATACTTACAGTATGTCTCATTTTCCAGATGGCATGTACTCTGAAAGCAGAAGTGGAAATAGGGCAGCTACTGGAGTTTGTCACCTAGATATCTGCAAAGGACAGCCTTATATCTCCTTAAATAGAAACTGTTCATCAGAGGGGATTTAAACCAATTATCTCCAGCATCCTGAATTATATCCCAGTGACCCCCATCAAGCTTGGTACATTGCAAGAGAGAGAGAGAGAGAGAGAGAGAGAGAGAGAGAGAGAGAGAGAGGAGGACAAAGAGGTAGATCATTTACAAATAAAGTACCTATAGTTCTGAACTTTCAAGATCAGAAGTTACTCAAACTTTATCATAGGAAATAAATCTTATTGAAGAAAGTGAGATTTACTTCTAAATTAATATGTTTTGAGCTGGGCTGACAGACCTAGATCACTGAAATACATCACAATGTAATCTAGCACAACAACACTGCAACACTGTGTGAAATGGGAAGAAGCAATCATAACAAGGAAAGTAATGAAGGGGGAAAGATACTGGGAATTGAATGCCCTACCCTTGGATTTTGGATTGCTTAGGATTTGGATTGCCCTCTGGATTCCTATAGTTACTGCCTATATACTATATGCTGTGTGTACAAACAGAATTAAGTGGGTCATATATTGCATTAAAGGTCTACAAATATTAATTTATTTATTTATTTATTAAAAAGATTTATTAAAGATTAATTTATTAAAGATTTATAAAAAGATTTATATTCTTCTGTAATCAACAGATACCCGAGGTGGCTATAATATAGTAAATAATATACTATAATATAGTAAATATATTAAACTACTGGCTTTGCATATCCCTATTCCCTTAGGTAGTCACAACTGTCATTCATTCACTATTAATGGGACTACTCCCACAGAGCCATTGGCATATTACATAACATTAAAAATGAATTTCAGCTTGAAGGAGTCACTGTTGTGGTTAACCTCTTAATTAGCAGCCTCAATAATCAAGGTGATAATGGAGGCAGGTGTTGTCTGGCTGAACTGGTTTCCTAATTGACCCAGATATGCTTGGCCCTTGGAGGAAAGACCTTGAATTATAGCAATCAATTTTATGTTCTTGCTTACAAGGATTTTTATCAGTTGGCCAACATCATAGGTAGTTTTAACTATCACCATGCTATGTAGCCCTGCTAATGAACAAAGAGCACCTTTGAAAATTGGGGGAGGGATTGTACTTTCTTAGAAGTAAAAGAACACTTGAAGCTCTGATGTTTAAAGAGATGACAGCTCAGCATCTCTTTTAAGTGATTATAATTGGCATCTTCATTCATTTTATAATGTTAACAGTTTTGTGGCCTTTGGCTGAAAAGTGGTGTATGCATACTGAATCGGTGTTTTTTAAGGCTTGCCTCCACCATATCACTTCACATGGTCCACCTATCTGAAATACCTCTGGAATAACTGGTGATGACATCATCACCCAAACACCAATGACATCACACACACTGATGATATAACTAGCGAAAAGCATACCCGCGTTGCGGGAGTAAAATTCCCCCATGCGGCATCGCCCCAAAGCATAATATCCCCCATGTGCAAGATCCCCATGCGCAACTTCCCCCATGCGCATCAGTCCCCCATGCGCATCAGTCCCCCATGCGCATCAACCCTGCATGTACATCAACCCTGCATGCGTAACTTCCCCCATGCGCATCAACCCCCATGCGCAACATCCCCCATGCGCATCAGTCCGCCATACACAACATCTCCCATGCACATCAACCGCCATGCGCATCAACCACCATGTGCATCAACCCCCATACGCATCAAACCCCCATTTGCATCACCCCCTGCATGTGCAACTAACCTCGCATGCAACTAACCCCCCTGCATGAGCAACTAACCCTGCATGCGCATCAACCCCCATGCGCATCAACCCCTATGCGTGTCAGTCCCCCATGCGCATCAGTCCCCCATGCACATCAACCCCATGCGCATCAACCCTGCAGGCGCATCAATCCCGCATGCACATTAGTCCGCCATGCGCATCAGTCTGCCATGCGCATCAGTCCGCCATGTGCAACATCCCCCATGCGCAACATCCCCCATGCCCACCATGCTCAAGATCTCCCATACGCATCAATCCCCCATGCGCATCTTCCCATGCGCAGCATCCTCTCCAGTGCAACCTCTTCCTCTGAACAACGTGCCCCCAGTGCACCAGGTACCCAGCACCAAATTGGATGGATGTTATTCAGTCTCCCATGTGAAGTATAGGTCAAAAACACGCTGCACCCCTTTTCAGTCCCTTAAGGGTTAAATTTCTCCACATGGGTTCTTGGTGGGTGTTCAGGTGACAGAAGGAACTCCCTCCCCAAATTTCATGCTTCTAGGTCCAGGGGTTGGGGTGGAATGTTGATGAGTCATCAATTCTCCAATGCAAAGTATAGGGAGGAAAACGTGTTGCGCCTCTTTTCACCTCCTTCCAGTTGGAATTTCTGAAAACTGGTGCTTAGTGCACCCCTCCAACATGGAACGACCCACCCCAATATTCATGCGCGTAGGCCCAGCGGTTTTGGCAGGGCGGTGATGAGTGAGTGAGTCAGTGAGTGAGGGAGTGACTTTTCTCTTTTATATAGATTGACATGACAAATGCTAGTGAAAGCAAGGTGACCAGATACCCAAACTGAAAAAGAGGACAAGGTCCCCAAAATTCCTGACATCCAAGCAAAAATTCCTGACATGTTAAAAATGTAGAACACCCAAAAATGTAGGACAAATGTAGGACATGTTAAATAAAAGCTTAAAACACTTGTATTGCTTTCCTGTATTTAATAACACTATATTACCGTATTTCTTTTAAAACTGAAATCCTCTGTATAAGACCTGTTTCCACCAACCTTGCACATGTGAAGTGGTTCAAAGCAGCCATGATTGCCACCCAGGGACCCCAGTCTCTCCAATACCTGTTTCCAGCAACAGTACCCATGCAAGGCAGGCATGCTCCTCACCTAGGGTCCCCAGTCTGTTTAGAGTGGAACCAGTTGGCTGACTGGCCTGCCACTGCCATGCCTCCACACGCCACCAAAATAGGTGTGGAAACCTGGTGGGGGCAAAACTTCCATCCTTGGCCCGTCAGGAAGCACACCAGGCCAGTGTTTCAGCACCTCGGGGTGCTCTTTTGGAGGCACTCCGCAGCAGTCATGGCAGCACCTTGTCATGGCAGCGGCCGGGCATTCTGGACAGTGGGGAACTTTGCCAGATGCCCAGTGAAAGAACCCCATTTCCAGAGATGTCCAGCTAAAGCCAGACGTCTGATCAGCCTGAGTAAGAGGATCAGGATATACAGAAGGGCTTTGTCAAGCATGCTGAGCTAAGCCTCCTATCACTGTTTGTTGTGTCGCATTCAGCTTGACAAAAGAATTAGTGAAGTTTTTCCTTTTGGGAAGGAGAAAGTTCATCTTTTAAAATGAATATAGGTTAGTGTTAATGGCACAGAAACAGAGTCAGTTCTTTGTTGTTTTTCTTTTTTTAATTTAGAAACTTGATTCAGTTAAAATAGGCTGAAAAAGGTTTCTTTTACTTATGGCCTTGGCAAAGCCGTTGAAGTCCTTGTATAGGTCTTGCAAAAGGAAGCAAGGAACTAACAAAGCGTTGGCAGTCGTATAAGGATAGTCGTACAATGGTGATGCATCTGACCAACGAAGGAATGTAGTATTCATGATTGAGTAATCTAATTTCATTCATTATTTCGTTCTCTGTAGCTTTCTCAACTGTGGAACTTGGGCTACCCAGTGGAAGTGAGTGGCTGACAGTAGTGGTCAGCAAGGCACCATTTTCATGTGTGGGAAGTACCCATGTCTCAAGTAGTGTAACTGGGGTACGGTATTCACTCCTGCACAGGAACCTCCATATATGCACACTGCTAGTCTTGAAAATATCTCCATTTGGAGCCATTCAGGAGCCTAGGTGGGCAGGAGGGCACATTAAATAGAGCTGCAGTATGCCAATAGGTAGTTATTGTCACCACCAGCAGAGATGGCAGAAATTCAACCCCTGTTGCAACAGGCAGTTGCCTCCCCTTGATCCCAGCATACTATATCTCATAACGGGGTCCCCTCAAAGGTTACTGTTGAGACAAAGTATTAGATTAAATGGACCTTGGCTCTGAACCTATAAGTACTGGGGGTGTTTTATGTATTATGACCAAATTTGGCTCTTGTGTGATCTCCAAGTGTTTGGTTTTCAGTACAAAATCAAGAATTGCATATGGAAGGTATGATGGCTGTCATCTTGGCCCACAGCCAGGATGGTCCATCCATAAAGTGTCAACTGGAGAGAGAGAGAGAGAGAGAGAGACAGACAGGGAGACAGAGAGAGAAGAAATGAGTGGCACATCATCAGGCAAGGGGGCAGCATTTGGGACACCACATCAGGCATCAGAAGCTTTTGGAGTAGCCCAGGTCATGGTATACAGTAGTAGTTTTCATTATGTAGCAGTGGGTAGAGTCCAGCCTACCACCTGGTCCACAGGGTGATCTCCCACTTGTTGCTGAATACTGTTCTAGTTGTTGACCCCAAGTGCGCTACCATCTATCATCCATACTGGTACTAAAAAAAACTAAGCCAATGGTTCTCAATCATTTCAGTCCAGGACCCCCTTCTGAGAATGGCAATTTGTCTGGGTACCCCTGGAAGTGACAATGTCACAGCCAGAACAGACAATGTCACAGCCAGAACAGAAGGCGCCATCACGGTGATGCCAGAGGTCCTCCATGCCTACTTGGAAGTACATCACATTGTGTTCAATGAGATTTACTCCTAGGAATGCAGCCTGAATGCCCCATTCCAAGATGGTAGCACTCAATGCCAAGATTCCAAGATGCGTGGTGCCCAGCTACTTGCAACCCCTATGAAATGAAAGGTCCAATCCCTACTTTGAGAACCACTGGCCTAGGTGTTGTGGCTAAGGTGAAGCCTTCTTAAGGATTGTGTGCCGTTGTTGTCCAAGACACTCTAAAATAGTATGGTGGTGAGTATTACAAAAAAGCAGGCTATATACAGAAAAATAATAACAGGACACTTAGGAGCACATTAGGTCATTCATGGAAACACCCATTATGGAGTTCAACTGACTCCTGACAGCACGGCTGATTAATCACAATGCTCAAAACTTTTTGGGGTAATTTATGGCATTGGGTAACACAGCTGTATGAGTTCATATTTCTAGACTATGTTTTTGTTTTTCAAGATGTTTTCCCCCTTTTTCATTAGCTGGAAGACATGCATTTGTAGAAGACAAGAAATAACTGGCTTTGTGATGATATTTCAGGTCCTTCCCTGTTTTCTAGTGAGACAAAATAAGATGTAGAAATCTTATTTTCTGAATGAAAATTATGACAAATAGCATATTTTAGGGCATTTCTCTTAGCGGAGGTGTTCCTGAATTAGGTAAGAGCTGCCTCTGCTGATAACCCATATAAAGGAGACACAAGGCTACTGAAGAAGCAGCAGGTTGTGCACACCACAACATCAGAGATTACTTTTCCATACAACAGTCAGCCATGGAGAAGAACAGAATGAACCACAAGACCCCACTAAGGATTCTCTTCACATTGGCGATCATGTTTCTGTCCGAATCAGGTGAGGTTTGTGCGCTATATGTGTGGTTCCTCCTGCCTGAAATTGGACTTCACTGGCATCACATTGTTCCTGCTAGACAGAACAGGATTTAAAAAGGCCACCATACCAGGTGGCATTGCATTTTTTGAAGGGACACGTAAGCTGGGAGCATGACTTTTTCTTCCTAATGGTAAGGTGAAGCACGAATCTCGCATAGGTGGGGAAGATGTAGTGGGTTAGGGATGCTTAACCCTTTCTCTACTTGCAAATTTTATCCTGCAATCTCACCCCATTCTCAATTAATCATTTTTCCCCCTAGCCAGGCCCTGAATCCAGAAGAGATTCAAAAAACATTCAAGGGAAAAAGCAGAAAACATACAGGGGAAATTGACAGGTTTGGGAGGAATTAAATACCTTTTCTTCCTGCTTGCTTGCTACAAGTTCCCTTTCCTCAGCATTTCCATTACAGTTTATTGGCAAACTCAAGTTTGGGATCATGTTTGCTGAGCTAATGTATGGCTCTGCCCTATGGTCTACACACAGAATAGATATTCATGAGTTGGGCCAAGTTCTTTGTATATTTTATATATTGATACTGGGCATCTTACTGGTCAAATCTCAGGGTTTCCTATTAGGTGGGTTTTGGCTCCACTGAGACCAGAGAAGTTTCTAGATTGGAGAAGGAATTGCAACTATACTTCCTTCCCATTAAGGAGGCTGAAGAACCTCACTTCAAGTGGCCTATTCAGAAGTAAAAGTAAAAGTAGTTACACCCCCGCAACTACTCCATGCTTCCCCTCATGCTTTTTTTGTTTCAGCACATTTTTTGAGAGAGCTATATATTATTCTTATATCACGAGAAGTCATAATTCCTTACTGATCTATGTAAAATCAACATCAAGAGATTCTTGAGTACAGCTCAGTGTGCAGCTGTAACCAACTTTCCTGACCCTACAATCCAGAGTAACTAGGGAAGGACGTAAGAGACATTATGTGCACCTGTAGTTACTGCACCACCTAGTGAAAACCTATGGGAAATTTATATTGCAATCCAGAGTAAATTGTTCTTACACCGGTGCAAGGACTCCCCAGAGTTACTCTGGATTGCGCCTGGGACAGTTATACCTTGCTTATATCTTCAAACCAAAATTATTAATTTTATTTATTTCTAAAACCTTCTGCACCACTTTGCTCCCTGAGCTCCATAGGCATCCATCAGTCTTGTGAGACTATGGTATCATGCTCGGCGCTGCATATGCTGCATGCGAAGCATGAAAGCCTGGGTTAGATTGATATGGAGGATAGGCTGTTACCCAAGCAGCAAATCCCCCCTCTCCACGCCACTGAATTAGTCCAATGGAAAGGCAGAGCCAATACGATTGGATCCAGAGCTGGGCTAAGGACAGGAGCTCATCCTGTCTTGTGGGGCTGACCTGGGTCTCAAACCCTGGCTTGCTGGTTAACAGGCACAGTGTCTTAACCACTTGCACCACCCACAGCAAACAACTGAGCTCCATAAGCTGTTTTACAAATGGGACAAATTTAACAGGTTTAATTCAAAGATAGAGCAACTAAAGCTTTGGTGAGATGGCAAATGTTAACTGATGGCAAATTTTAATCCATGGGGTTTAAATAAGAAGGAATCTGTCTTTATTTCTGGAAACTTCCCTTTGTTATGGGAATAGACAAGAAAAAGTATGAAAGATGTAGTGGTGTTACTAGAGGTGTATGAGTCACATGGGGTGTCATGCATGTGTGTGTGTGTGTGTGTGTGAGAGAGAGAGAGAGAGAGAGAGAGAGAGACCACAACTACTGGCAAAATTGTTAAATCAAAGTTTGTAGGAATAATACCATCAAGTTACATATCATTTGATGTATAATTTCATGTAGAATGCATTGAAACAAACCATACTGAAACATCTCTATTCCAACAAAAAGTTTTAGCAAAAAGAAACCCCAGTGAAGTGGGGCAATGATGCATTGCTAAGCCCACCACCTGGATGTTTCCCTGCCTACTGCATGGGAGAACATCTGTCAAGTGGGTGATGTGCTGGCTTAGCACACCTTGTGTTGGAAACCCTAGTGATACCACTGTAAAGATGTAACTATGTAACAACTTGTAAAAGTGGTGGAGTCCTAATTAGAATTAGGCAGGCAAAGCACTAAACCTGGTTTGTAAAAAGTCGGTGTGAGCAGGTGGTCAAAGTATGCACCAAGGGAGTCGGGACTGAGCCCACTGATGCCATTTCTTCACTGTTCTTGATGCAGTATGACTTTTTCCCCAAAGATGAGACATGAGATTTCTGGTGTGATCATTTCAGTGAAAACCTGCTAGTTTTCATCTAGTTTATTTATTTATTTTTTTATTTACTCAATTTATACCCTGCCTTTCCTCCCCCATAAGAGGGAGCCCAAGGCGGCTAACATTGAAGAATAAAACATCATTAAAATTGCTAATAAATACAAATTAAAACATCATTAAAATACAATTAAAATACAACTAGACTAATAAAAACTAGGAACAATTAAAACAAGCTAAAAACATTTGTTAAAACTATACAATAAAACACTAACACACTGCCCCCCACCCTCTGCCCCATTTAAAACGCTTTTTTAAAATAAAAGGTTTTAAGGCTCCGCCTGAAGCTCTGTATTGAGGGAGCTTTCCTAAGTTCTATGGGGAGGGAGTTCCAAAGCCGGGGTGCCACCACCGAGAAGGCCCTATCTCTGGCCGCCACACCTCTCACATCTTTTAGTGGCGGCACAGTCAGTAGGGCCCCTCAGATGACCTTAGGTGATGGGTCGGATTGTACAGGAGAAGGCAGTCCCTCAGGTACCCAGGACCCAAGCCGATTAGGGCTTTAAAGGTCAGGACCAGCACTTTGAATTCAGCCCGGAAACGAATGGGCAGCCAGTGTAGTCGCTGAAGCAGTGGCCCAACAGAGTCGAACCGATGAGCCCCAGCAACCAAACGGGCCACCGCATTCTGGACTAATTGCAGCTTCCGGACCGTCTTCAGAGGCAGCCCCACGTAGAGCGCGTTGCAATAATCTAGTCTCGATGTCACTAGGGCATGGGTCACCGTGGCCAGATCTGAACGACTCAGGTATGGTTGCAGCTGGTGGATCAGCCAAAGCTGAGCAAAGGCTCCCCTGGCCACAGCCGCCACCTGGGACTCCAGGAGCAGCTGGGAATCCAGGAGAACCCCCAAGCTGCGAACCTGCTCCTTCAGAGGGAGAGCAACCCCATCCAGAACAGGATGATATTCCAATACCCGAGTCTAGAAATGGCTAGTTTCATGTTGTCCAGTTTCATGTTCACTACAGACCTTCTGTTCATATTTTTAGTATATGCTTCCTGACTTTTGGTGGTGGGTGAAGCCCCGACAAATTTAATTGCTCCCACCTATAGGTAAACAGTTGGGTTGCACATGTGCAAGTTCTTGTGGCTGAGTGTATGTGTAAAGTAATAAAACATGTACAGGTCCAACCTTGTTATACACAGATACAGTGTGATCCTAACTTGTCCTGGAATAGGAAGGCTGACTTGCCTGCACTAACCACATTTAACCACTGTGCTAAATGCTAATCATAATTAGAGGTAAGTGTATAATAAAAATCAATTTTGCTTCTTAATATCTGGAGGGAGAAAAATATTGCTGGTTTCTGGTTTCTAATGCTTTGGGTGAAAGAAAATGCACAGTTCTTTTTTTGCTTCCACCAACAAGCTCTAACTCTTAATTGCTTCCAGATTCTCAAACAGTGCATGGTGATAATTTACCAGTTTCTGGGATTTCTGTGACCACTACTACATCTGGACTATCTGCAACTCTTCTGGGCAATCATACCATAGCATCCAGTACAACAACTGCTTCACCTCATCTAAAAGTCACACCTAAAGCAACAAATAGTGCATCTAGTCATCCACCGAACTCCTATCCTTCACCCAACAACATTGGTAAATCACTGGGGGTGCAATCCCAAAATCTCACTGGATTGATGCAACTCCCTTGTGTGAACCCAAGGGTGTCTCAAATGTGCAGTAAGGACAGGCTATGATGGCTCTTCTTAAATAAGTTCATTTTATCACTGTCTGCCAGTTTTTTTTTCAATTTGGGTTTAAACTGTCTTTATAAAGTTTTAATTGTATTAATTGTTTTATTGATTCTATCTGTCTGTCTGTCTGTCATTGTTATTTTATACATTGTAGCCACCATGGGTTTCCGTCCTTAAGGAAGAAAGGCAGGATTTAAATTGAATAAATACAATTTTGCACTACCAGGTATTGAGTTAGGATGACGGGTTAGGCAGGAGAAGGGAGGGAGGATGCAGGAGGGGCATTCCACGGCAGGGGGTGGGTGGTTGGGAGGCAGGCAGAGGGCAGGAGGGAGGACAGCAGGAGGCAGAGCCAAGATTTGACATTTATGTAAGATCCTGCTTCTGCTTCCTTGGCAGAAACAAGTATGGTCAGGGCCACTCCTGTCTGCTCAGACTTGCACTATCTCTGGTAGACCCATAGAAGCTGCTGCAGTCTTACCTGAGGGAAGGGGATAAGCCTTTCCAGGGTTGCACAGCAGCAGCCTCTGAACTGGCACTGGATACAGCGCAAGCACGTCAGCCTGCCTATTCCAGTGCAAGTTAGGATTGCGTTGCCCATTAGAAAAACATCATTTGAAAATCCTATATATATATATATATATATATATATATATATATATATATATATATATATATATATATATATATATATATATATATATATATATATATATATATATATATATATATATATATATATATATATGTTTTGTGATACAAATAAAATACCTTCTTTACTTGAATCTAATGCTCATTTTTTCAGCCAAATCCTATCTATCTATATATATATATATATATATGTTTTGTGATACAAATAAAATACCTTCTTTACTTGAATCTAATGCTCATTTTTTCAGCCAAATTTAGAGCACAATCCTAACCATGTCTACTCAAATGTAAGCCCCATTGTGTCCAATGGGTCTTACTCCCAGGAAAGTGTCTTTAGGATTGCAGCCAAAGTCTCCAAAATCAAAGTGCGCATTAAATTTGATGTTTCTTTAAAATACAGTATTTTAATTATAAGTATAGATCAGTATTAATTTTAACAGTTTATTATATCATAATAAAAATTTAACATAAACCCGTTGTTGTATGGGTTTCACTACCTAGTGCAGTTAGGTAAAAATCATAAATAAACCCATTCTCATATTATTGTTGTCATATAACTCATTGTTATATACAATAAAATTAAATTTTGCACTTACTTTGTATCTGTACATTACAATCGCCAGTGAACATTTTTAATCTCAATATTTTTAAAATTGGGGTATGCATTAGATTCGAGTAAATATGGTATTTTTATCTATCAAGGAGTCATTTTAAATGGTAAATCTGGTGAATGTGTCATGAATCTTTTTTAAAAAATTTGAATACAAGACCTTGGAAATTAATATTCCTGGATGGGGAAAGGGAGGTGGGGCAGGAGGCAGGGAGCAGAGGTGGTTCAGATCTGAATTGACCCATTGGGGCTGCTACTGCATTACCTGGAGTAAGGTGAAATGTTTCTCCTTGCCCCGTGGTAGCGCAGCAGCAAACTGCCCATGCAGTGCGGGCAAACCAGTCTGTCTGGTCCAGACAAGTTAGGATTGTGCTGTCTTTCTTTTAGGGGTATTGGTTTGTTCTGTGGAACCATGAGATCAGATAAAAATTAGGAAAAAAGCAAAAACCTAACAAAATAAATATATTTTTAATAACCCACACTGAGTTAAGATTTTACATATTGGCCTTATTGAATTTTTCTTGGAAAAAGGTGAGATGGAGATTTAAGCCATATGTATAAAGAAATCTTTCACCACCTACCTTACTCTCTGTAGATGCTACACCAACAGACCTCATATGCTTGACGGACTGGACCATCTTCCTTATCTGCTTAGGCACGGCAGTGACATCATTCCTGTTGGCTGGTATCTCAGTGATGGTAAGCAATACACACTCATGCAGCCATTAACATCTTGTTGTTGAAATACACAATATTTCCATAGGATGTTTTGAAAATAAACAAGTTGCAACCATATTTTTAAACCCTGAAACACTGGGAACATGGACAGGTATTAAAATCAAGGTTCAGCTGTCAATTATCGATTCACTGATGTGTTATTTCTGTGGATGACATGGCCAGATTGGACACTGCTACACCATGTTTTCCAGGTGTAGTTCGAGTGACCATATGTCCTCTTTTTCCAGGACATGTACTCTTTTTTAGCCTTATGTCCTGGGAAAAAATCTTAATAGTCCTCCTTTTTCTTGTGAACTGGCAGCATGTAGCCTTCTTGTCATTAATAAATTAAATGGAATAAATTACTGATGGAATAAAATAAACTAAGAATAAATATGTCATAGTTTTAAATTTAATAATAAGCTATATAGTGTTTAAATGAACCACATATATAAGTGCTGTTAGCTTCTATTTTGTCATGTCTTATATTTTTGGTTGTCCCAAATTTTGGGGGGCCTTTGTCCTCTTTTTTGGGTTATGACTTATGGTCACCCTGGGTGTAGTTCTTCAATACTATCCCTGTTTTTGACATCCCTGTACATCCAGTAGCAGTTTTAATTTTTGAATATGGTCATCATACATGCTTACAATCCAATTTTCATTATTTCCATAGACCAAAAAAACATAGTTGATTGACATTTTATCAAGAAAACATGCATGTCATACATACATAGAATTTAACATGCAGAGGCTATCCATCCTATATTGAGAAATGAGAGGCAAGACCAGAATATTATGTGGGTAGCAAGAAGGGTCTTCAGGACCACATGTAATGTCAGAACCAGAGAGAAATAGCAGTATGCTGAGTAGACATGGAGGAACTCTGGTATCACAGTGATGGCACTTTCTCTTCCTGCCATGATATTACTTAGGGTGCAGGTTTCTGGACAGACTGTCGTTCTTAGATGGTGATCCTGGACTGAAATGCTTGAAACCCACTGAGATAAGAAATTTAACTGCTACCTGGGACAAAAGAAGATTCTGCAGCCCCTCTAAAACAAATCACATTTATTTCAGTAAATAAAATGTGCCCCTTATTTGGTTAAAGACATTATACTGGTGCAAAGATGGATAGTTCCTCTTTGCCTGATAAATATAAGAGGAGTACCATTTGAAAAAGTCCATCTTTACGAAGTTAGCAGGGATACATAATACATGGTTATTTTATCATTGACAAGGCACACCATACACGCCATGGCATACTGGTTGAAAATCACTGCTCTAGGAGGATTTCCTTCTGCAGATGGGGTTGGACTAGATGACCTTCGATGTCCTTTCCAACTGAATAATTCTATGAGTCTATGTAAATGGAAGCTGAGTCTGACTCATATTAACACCTTACGAATTCCAAGTTGTGTCATAATTACATTCATGGGTGCTAGGAGCTAGTCTCATAGGTCAGTTTTGAGTTAAGGAAATCCAGTTTATGTTCCATGGGTAGGTAGTTCCCTAGGAGTTTTCATTTTCTAGTTTAATTGGCCATAATGTCTGATCAAATACAGATATTCCAATGCCATTTGCTTTGTTGCATTCTGTATTAAATTTCCTTTCCAATGTAGTGGTTAATTTGATGAACTGGAATCTGGAAGAACCAGGTTCAAATCCCCTCTCAACCATGAAGCTCCCTGGATGACCCTGAGTCAGTCACTCACTCTCAGCCTCACCTCACAGGATTGTTGTAAGGAGAAAAGATAAAAGCTTTGTAAGCCACCTTGGGCATTTGCATTAGCATTGGAAAAGTGGGGTATAAATCTAATAAATTTAAACTAATGATGATTTTACTTGTACATACCCTCTTTTTCACAATTTTGGCCGTTGCTGTCATTCTCAGCTTGGTGTTCTAAAGTTTTTTGCCTGGTGCAACTGCTACCTCCTGCACCCTTTTAGCTAAGCCACTGATCTGACCCTATTGTGAGTATAGAACTAGGAGTGAATGAGTAGGTGGTCACCTGTACCACTACAGATTATTTGAAATTAATTTGGGATTCACTTAAAATGCCGGAATGTGATCTTTTGTGTATGGCATCAGCTGGGCTGGTAGAGACCTGCTGACTCTAGGTGCTTCTATAATAATGCTTCTCCCTGTGATTCTGATTTCCAGCTCTGCTTCCGACGACGCCGACATGTGCCACCTCAGCAACACATCGAACAATGTAACCAAAAGGTCTACATGGCTCCTGAGGAACAAGCCCTTGATCTAGAATGAGAAGAATAAAAGTGTATCTGATGCCTGGCACCAAGATCAGCAAATTCTGTCCCTGGTGTTGCCACTGATTGTCCACCATTTTTAATTTATTGTTATCATTGCCACCAAAGGGGTTGAGGCTCACTTTTTCAATATTAGAAATAAAATATATTAAAATGAGAAAGAAACAAAGCAGTCCTTGTTATGTTATGAAACCCTCGTGTGACAGATTCAACTGCCAATAACAATCCTGATATTCTGATGGGACTCATTGATGCCCAGTCACCAGCTGCTCCAAGCTGATTTGGTACTACTGTCACACTATACTCCATGGGAAGTTTTACTATACTCCCAAATCTCCTTTATGGTATCAAATGAATATTTGAATTAATCCAGAAGAGAGCCCTATTATTCTTGTTCTGGTTTCCAATAAAAAAAGCAGGCCCCCGTCAGTCTTGAAAGACTATGGTATCGTGCTCGGCGCTGCATACACTGCATGCGAAGCACGAAAGCCTGGGTTGGATTGTTATGGAGGCCACTGAATTAGTCTAATGGAAAGGCAGAGCCAATAATATTGGATCCAGCTGGCGTCGCAGAGCTGGGCTAAGGACAGGAGCTCACCCTGTCTTGTGGGGCTGACCTGGGTTTTGAACCCTGGCCTGCTGGTTAACAGGCACAGCGTCTTAACACTTGCACCACTCACAGCCCACTGGTTTCCAATAGCGTATGCCAAAATGATAACAACTTACATTCCCCGAGGAACAAAGGTTATTAGGAGGAGAAGTGCATAAGGTCCAGCTACAAAGACTAATGAGGTTTTAGACTTTTAGAGAAGAGATGTAGGGGAGTCAAGAAGAAGGAACACGCCATAAACAGATCAGGAAGGCAGCATCTATCATTCTGCCTGTTGCTGCTGTTATGCTGCTGTTGAGGAGGAAAAATTCAAACAGGTAATGCCCCTATTTAATCCATTCTGCCTAACATTTGGAAATGTGAAAAAGCATTCTTTTCATTTGCGTTACATGAAATTATATGGCATATTAATGAACAAAATACATCAAAGCAATGTTTCCCTAAGTGTGGGTTGTGAGCCTATGTGTGGTCACAAACTTAATCCTCTCACCCACAGTTGCACAGGTTTGGCAAAGAATTTTAGCAATTCCAACACACTCAGGATGATCCTGATCCAATGAACGCAGAGCCCACAGATCAACCCAGAACGAAGTCCCTGATAATTGTACTGAGCCCTATGGAAAGTGGAACTGAGTTACATAGCTGTGTTTACTCGTGAGCAAGCAAATGTGCCTTGGTTTGTGTTCAGGTCAGGCACAGAGGAATGCAAGGACATCAAAATGGTCCCAATCTCATGAAAGTGGAACTACAGAAGGCAGCCTGACCCTCTGCCGCCCCGCCCCCCCCCCCCAGAATAAAAAAGAATAAAGAAGCCTCTGTTTTTTGGTAGGGTTACTTGGTAAGGTGATTTTTAAAATATGAAAATATTCATATCTAATTAATTGTATTAATTAACACTGATAACAATTCATTAATTTTGTCATATGGGGTTATTAAAAGATCTGTGGTCCTTGGGTACCAAATGACATAGGTACACCACTTTATTGATCTCTGAATGCCACAGAATAGCCACAGAATATCACCCAGAAGTGATTTCTAGTTTTTGTGTGAAGTTTCAGCTGCACATTCAGCTGCTAATATATAGCTTGGCACTTATTTTCCATGTCAGGAAACGGACAATGTCCTTATAAAAGGGTACAGTGTTAAAATTCATGTTTACGTAAAGCTGATCTTCAGCACTCACTGAAATAGGTATTAAAAAATAAACAATGTACATGTTCATCTGCACACATGCACAGACCATGACACAGAAACAATCACCGTTTGTTGATCCCATCATTTCTGTCATTCACTGTAACATGTTTACAGGGCTTTTTTCTGAACCTGTTTTCCATCCCCCCCCCCCCCCCAGCAGCTAATTAAGTATTAGTCATATGGGGATGATATGTGGTGAATACCACCACCTTTTCTTCAATGTAAATAAAAAGGTCAAACCAAAAGCACAGAAGTAGCAAGTAATATTTGACAAGCACTTGAGTTAAGCCAGCAGTTTGAAATGAATTTATCCACCATACTTTTCCCACACAGCGTGCCCATTTGACCGGAAATGCCCGGAGACCCCAGGAAAAAGGGGGTCTACCCGGAAAGGGGATATCCAGAATCCAGGCATTTCCTTGTCTCCTTTAAAAATTTCATGTGCAGCTACAGTTGCGTATGGTTCTGGGCTTCCCAGAGCAGGGAAACCAAGAGGTGGGATGAGGAGGAGCTCCCTCCCCACCTCCTGGATGGCCAGCTTTGCACAGGCCACCCTGCCCAACCACCACTTCACTGCCGCCTTTGCAGCCCCCCTGCGATCTCCCCACAATCCTGCCTCTGCCACCCACCTCCTTCCCTCCCTGTCTCCAACTTACATGCCCCCACCCACCTCTCCCCTCTTCAAATTACCTGCCTCTGCCACCCACCTCCCCTCTCTCCAACTCAGGGTGACCATATGCTCGACCTCAAAATGTAGGGCAAGGGTCCCAAAAAAATCTAGATTTTCAGTTGAAATATAGGGTGTCCTACATTTTGCCCTACATTTTGGAAAACCACTCCCTGGGGGGCTTACCTTTTGGGGTTGGCAGGCTGGTGGTGTAGTGCTTTGTGCCACTTTTAGGTTGTGCTCAGACCAGCTCGCATCTCGAGCAGCTGTCTGAGCAGACATCTTGAAATTGGAGGCTGTGTGTATGCGCACAGCCTCTCCATCCCTCCCAGAGGTTTTTTTTAAGAAGTAGAGCTGTGCACATGCTCACAGACTCTGTATTGTTCACTGTCAGACCAGCCGGTCTGATTCAACAGAGCGCTCTGTGGGGGCGGAGCATCCCTGCGCAGAGTGCACTCTCCGCAAGCTGCCTCCGCGGCTGCTTCTGCGGACAGAGAAAGCCCCTCGCATCCTTCCGCATCCCTCACCACAAGCGCAGCTGCCTCTGCTGTTGTCGGAGGCCAGGAGGGAGTCTCCCTCTCACCACTGACCTCACCCGGTCCCTCTGACATTTTTAGATGGCCGTAAAGGACTTTATGCTACCAGTACATATTATTGCTGACCCTCTTCAGTTTGTGGTATAAGAAGATTTCATACTTTAATTAGATATGTATGGAGTTCAGAAACATGGTCGCAGGAGACAGTGGAGGCATAGTCATCTACTGAACATAAGGCTCTTGCTTGAATTTCTTTAGGTCTTTTTCTTGTGGCAATATAACAAGTGATGAGACTGTCTAGCCCAGGGGTCTCTTAACGTTTTGGCAAGAGGGCCACATCATCTCTCGAACATGGTGTTGGGGCCGAAAAACTAATTTACATTTCAAATTTAAATAAATTTGAATAAATTTACATATGAGAATGTATTGGAGTGGATTACAAGGCTTGCCCAAGGGCCAGATAGAGGGATCTTCCTTGGGGCCACATTGTGACTCACCAAGAGCCGCATCTGGCCCCCGAGCCAGGATTTGGAGACCCCTGTTCTAGCCAATTGTTCATAAAGAAACCAAGAAAATAACTTATATGAGGCTACTTCTATTGCCTTTTTGTTAAGATGTCCTGGCTCTCTGGGGACTCCTCACCAGGCAGTTTCTGGCTATGGACCTCATGGATTTGAAAAACATGCATTCACTAGAAGGATCTGTGAAAAATCTTACTCAAGTCACAAGAATCTGGAGTCACGTCACGTGGCAAAGGACAGTCACATGCAGGCTGGTGACTCCAAATTCAGGGATGGTTATTGAGAACAAAGAGGGAATGTGATGAAAAGGAGATGTGTGGGATATGCGATGAGCCACCCAGGGTGAGGAAGTGTTTTGGAAAGGGAGGTGAAAGGTTCTAATTTGGGGTTTCATGACTAAAATTAAATACCTATTGTAGGTGTTGCAGATGGGAAGTGAGGACACCTGGATCCTCTTGTTTCCTGAGGTGATGAGAGAATAGGGTGACCAGATTCTGAACCCAAAATCCCCCCCAAGTTTCCCAAAATTCCTACCTGGTTAAAAAATGTAGGACAAATGTAGGACATGTTAAAATTAAGCAAAAATACACATATTGCTTTCCTGTACTTAATTTCAATATTTTTTTTAATTGAAAACCTCTTAACATGCATGATTCTGACCCAGACATGTAAGACATCCTCAAATCAGTTTGCAGCAACACAAGCCACATGCAAGTGACTTCAACATGCATGATTCTGACACATACATTTAAGATGCCTTCAAAGTAGTTTGCAGCAACACAAGTATGCAAGTGACATTAACATACATGATTCTGATCCAAACACGCAAGATGCCTTCAAAGTAGTTTGCAGCAACACAAGTATGCAAGTGACATTAACATACATGATTCTGATCCAAACACGCAAGATGCTCCCAAGGCAGTCTCCAGCACATGAAGCCAACAGGTAGGGGGAGAGGCAGGTAAGTTGGAGAGGGAGGGAGGGTGGCAGAGGCAGGTAAGTGAGGGTGGTAAGTGAGGCTGAGTGAGACAGAGACAGGGAGGGAGGGTGGCAGAGGCAGGTAAATTGGCAAGGGGGAAGTGGGTGGCAGAGGCAGGTAAGCTGGAGAGGGGGAGGTGGTTGGCAGAGGCAGGTAGGTTGGAGAGGAGAGAGATGGGTGACAGAGGCAGGTAAGATGGAGGAAGGGAGGGAGGTGGGTGGTAGAGGCAGGTAAGTTGGAGCAGGTTGACCATATGCCTGGAAATGCCTGGACAGGTCTGGAATTTGGCATACTGTCTGGCCTGTCCGGGCATGGGGGGGCTGATGTAGTGCTTTGCGCCACTTTTAAGTTGTGCTCGGACCAGCTCGCATCTAGAGTGACCATATGACCATCAGCTTGGACCGGCTCGCCATCAGCATGACCATATGACCAGAAATTTTTGGATTTGTCCTCTTTTTTAGCCTCCTGTCCACATGTCCTCCAAAAAGGCTTCATTGTCCTCCATTTTGGCTTCATTTTGGAACTCTGCAATGGTGTGTAGTACCTCATCGTGTCATATGTCATTGGATTTGTATTGAAGGGCAGAATCCAATGCAGAAATTGGTTTTGAAATGTCTCCTTCCTATCAAATGCTATGGTTAAAAAAAACTAAAACTAAAAATATGCATTGAGCACTATGGGAAAGTAAAGGTTGCTTGTGAGTAGGCAAACATGCCATTGACTGCCAGAAAGGCCAGGCTGAGAGGAATCCAAGACCTTGTCCTACTTTTGAAGTTTGGGCATCTGGTCACCCTGCCCACCATACAGTATGGCCACCCCCTGAAATGGGGAATGGCTGGTTCCACATACCACTGTCTAGTCTCACTGAAGAATGGGATTCAATCTGTGGGCCAGATTAGGATTCCCAAGGACCGTGAATGGCTGGTATGTTGGGGTTTGCACTCCAAACCGATCTAGAGCACTCCAACAAAGTCTGCCTGGCCTGCCCTTGAAGACATTTTGAAACTTCAACTGTTATAAAACGCAGCTACCAATGAGTTTATTGACAGGGGCAGCCAGAATCCTGGTACACCAACTACACTGCTTGCCAGTTTGTGTCCAACCATGATGTGTGGTAATTATTACTATTAAAACCCTAAATGGCTTAGGACCACAGTGTATCTAAAAGTTGTCAAGTATTATCCTAAACATATAAAATCATCCAGGGCATGTGCTCTTTTGTTTTTGATTTAAAGAAACTATTGGGATCTTCTAAAAGGAGCAAAATCATGGACCCATTAGAACTTTGTCCCTGCTACATTTTTGTGTCTGATCATGTCCCCCCTTTCTTCCCCCCCCCACATGTTATTTTGCTATGTATGATCTGGATCAGAACCACAGTGAGAATAAGTATTAAAGTGCCTCCCAGACCTTCCCTCACAGTTATGAACTTCTGGTTGAAAAGGAGTATATAAATACTGTTATTGCTGTTGTATAATCATAAAGTGATAGAAAGTGAGAAAGTGAAGATTTTGTGGGAGTTTCTAATATAAACTGATGAAATCTTGGTGCACAATACACCAGACTAAGATAGATTTGTTTATTGGCCAAGTATGATCTCCATACCCGGAATTTGGCTTCGGCAACGGCTGCATACATACAAACACCAACTCATAAATAACAAACAATACATACAGAACATACAATCAAATAAGAACACTGCTTCAGTATTCTCCAATAATCCCTCAGCATAGTTGTTGGTTCAGCAACTAAATGGCACAAGGAAAAAAACTATCCTTGTGCCCAGTGGTGGGCAGCAGCAGGTTCGCACCTACGCTATAGCACCGGTTCTTAACAAGAGATAGTATATATAAAGTTTAAAAATAGCCATTTAAAAGTGGCTGCCAGATGGACAGAGAACCGGTTCTTAATTTCTTTGAAGCCCATCACTGCTTGTGCCTAGATGTCTTAGTGTACAGAGTCCTATATCGGCGTCCAGAGGGAAGAAGCTCAAACAAAATGTGTCCAGGTGAAGAGGGTCCGCAGCAATACTCACAGCTCTCTTCCTGACCCGAGCAGTATATATATTCTCCATAGAGGGCAGGCTGACTCCAATTATTTAATTATAATACACCAGTAATAGAAAAGAAATGAAAGTGATCCTCATTGACACCACAATGTGACAGTTAGATTAATGATATGAGGATCTAAAAACTGAAGTTCCAGAATTATGGCGCAAACCAGCAGTGGTTATCCACTGGAGGCAGGTCCAAAAATGTCTGTGCTGCATTAAATACATTTGAATATAAAATTACCAATGGTAAAATTTAAAAGGTTACTCCGTTTGGTTCAGCACACATTATATGTAAAAACATCACAAAATCTAGATCCCTGAATGGATTAACAAGAAGTCTAGCTAAAGAACCAGCAGCTGTGATATGCAAGATAATGATGATGGTGATAACTCTTCCAAGTCCAGCACATGCTATACCTATGTATAGCTTGTTCCAATGCTTGCAACAGTAGCACACATTCAGTCATTGAGTATCGCTGATGAGGGAAAAGGAGGTAGAAAGATCTGGGATTTTTGCAGAACACCTTTGGTCAGGAATAGTCTATCTGAGCAATAAATCTGGATTTCAGTTGAAGTATCCTTACTATTTTTATCAATTTCAAAGCCGTTTGGTGCTACTTCTTGAATTAACGCAGTGTAAAACTGGGCATTGCCATCCCAGGGTACAGACACAAAATGTACAACAACTTCACAGTTCAAGTACCCTCACTCCAATACTGCAGAGCCTGAAGCATTTGAAAAACCCATGCATGCCAAAAATATGGCATGCATATTTTTTCACTTATGGCATAGAGCTGCGGTATTCAGGCATTTCAGCCTGGGACCCCCTTTCAAATTTAAAATTCTGTCCAGGACTCCGTCAAACCTACTGGGATGTTCCTCCATGTCTAGTCGGAAGAAAGTCCCATTGTGTTCAATGACACTTACTCCAAGGAAAGCCCAGTGCCAGATTCCAAGATGGTGGATCCCACACTCTCAGGATCCCCCTGACCTGAGGTTGCGACTCCTCAGGGGGTCCTGACCCACACTTTGAAGACCACTGGCATAGAGTTTTGCTTTTGATAGGAAAAAGGTCATATTCTTACAGGTTGTATAAAGCTGCTGGGTGTGTCAGGTTCTCCTGATGGTGCCCATAAATCACTTCCCTAAATTCACCACAAAGTGATCTTTTCCAAATCCCTACATTCAAAAGGAAGAATGTGTCAGTTTCCTGTGATATGAACCTAAGTAATGAGGAGACTGGGATTTTTTTCCCCTCTTTACAAAAACATCTAGGAAGGCAATCCTGTTGGACAAAGGATATGTCAGCACCGAACCTTAAAATGACACCCTGAACTGGTTAGTTGTGGAGTCACTTAGCTCCTGGTTCATGAAGAAAGCATATTTAAGCAACTTCAGGGGACCCAGAAGGAGATCAGACACTACAGAGTTACCTGGACAGCTGCCTTCCTCCCCTCCTGCCTCTTCAATCCAGCCATGGGTCAGTCAAAGACAGGGTTTGTGTGGACTTCAATGATTCTGCTCCTATTTGTTGCTATACGTTTTCAGGAGACAGGTAAGATTTTTTCTCTCTACTCAAATGAAATTTTCTCTACCTTTCATATCAAAAACACCCAAAGTGATTTACAATACAGTATTTCTATATTTTTCTATATAATAATAGTAATCCTCTCCCGAAGAGGTTCATGTTCCACTTTATTGGCTGAAGGATCAGTGAAGATGTGGAAAACAGAAGCCGAATATAAAGTCTGCTTGAATCATACTGTACAAGATCAGAGAAGCAAGAGGGAAATGTATAGAGGGTTATTTACCTACCGTTTTTTCCCCTCTGTGTGAATTGTCTTTATCTACCTCTAGGGTTGCCATATATCCCGAAAAACAGGGACTGTTCCGATTTGGAGGGGATAGTGCTCATATACTGGCAAATAGGACAAAGGGTCCTCCCCGGTTTGGTGGAAGAGAATTATGGCAACCCTATTCAGACATGCAAAAGGCAACTTCTTTAGCATTTGTCCCATATGGTGTTGAGGTCTGCTGTTCTGGATCAGCGTAGTGCAATGCATGTTTTGATGTGATGTTGAGGAAATTAGCCAGCTTGTTGCTGGGTTTTTACCTTCCCACCGAAGTTATACCAATTTATCTACACACATTTGCATGCTTTTGAACTGCTAGGTTGGGAGAAGCTGGGACGAGTGACATACTCTGTCCTACAGCACTTGGCTCTTGAACTGCCAACCTGCCTACCTTCATGTTGATAAGCATAGCGCCATAAACTACTGAGCCACCACAGACTCTCTTTGTTCAGACATGCAAAGAGAGGATTTTTCTCCCTCTCCTATAATTCTTGAATGCAGGGACTTTCCAATAAAACCGATCAAGAGGAGATTCAAACCTGCAAAAAAAGTTCTTCATGCAGGATACAATTAGTGTACAGATATTGCTGCAATGGGGTGGTGGTCCCTGGAAAGGCCAGATCAATTAATGGAAGCCAAATCTATGAGTGGCTATCAGCTCAATGGTACTTCCTTTTCAAAAACAATGCACTTCTGATAAATGGGAACAGGCTGTTGGTCCACCCGTTGGACCAGAAGGTAGAACTTTGGTTTGCTCTAGTAAGGCTTTTTGTGTGCTGTTCCATATTATCATATGGTCCACATGTGGCTAACCTTAATATTATGCTGGAGAGCCTCATATGAATCAGTGGGCAGAAGTGTATGTACTGATCCTAATGAGTCTATTCTGCAACTCCCAATCACTAATGCTGTCCTAATTGGGCTTATTTCTGGTCTCAGAGTTCAGTGAGTGGGGAGGGATTTGATATGGTTGGCTCTCGCTGTTTTTATTTGTAATGGTTACAATCCAGGGTAACTATGGGACCTTTTACACCGACGAAGTTACAGTGCCACCTATGGGAAATGCATAGAGCAATCCAGCGTAAGTGCCTCTTACGTCTTCCCGCAGTTACTCTGGATTGTAGGGAATTGTTTTGATTTTTTGTTTGTGTGTGTGTACACATGCCTACACTCATGCATCCTTTAAAAAAAGCAGTATGAGAAAGGTTTTAAATAAACAAAGCTAAACCAAGCATGTAACTGCCAACTCAAAGCTTAGTCACAAGCTTTAAACCAGTCTGCTGGTATCCTTGCCTGCTGGCCAAGATTTCATTTTGGCTCATCCTAAATACAGTTTATGGGTGATGATTTATAATCTGCTAACGCCCATCGGTCAAAAGGGCAAAGAATTATACAGAGGCACAAAGTGCAGTTTTTTAATAGCTAAAGGAGGGGGCAGACTGTTTGGGAACCATGTGAATCTGTTCTAAATCCCTTTGAGGTTCAGTAGCTCTATTACAAAATGCTGGTTATCAGTGTTATCTTTTTTAGAAGGAAAAACTACCTTGAGTTTTCCTGTCCAATTTGGAAAACAAGGATATAAAAGGAAAACTCTAGAATTCAGATGTTGGCAGATGTGCTAAATCTTAAGCCTTTGAGCAGAAGTCTTCAACCTTAAAAGCTTAAAGAACCCAAAAACAACTTGGTTTTGCTGATTATATTGTAAAATACAAAATTGCTTATGTTGAATTTATTTATACAATTCACCTGCACTGATTTCAAAGGTAGCTTTTTTCCTATCATCAGAGTTTTTTTTCCAGTTACATTTTGTATTTCGGTTAATACATGGTCATTTGCCTGTCTTACAGAGTAAACATGTCATACCAGAGAACTGCATAGATTTTGGAATACTGTAAATAGCGCCTAAACTATCAATGCTATGTCAAAATAGCGGCCTTTAAAAGTAATCTTTATACTAAAATTAATAACAGCAATATAGTCAGATAACTATGAAATGGTTCAAATTTTGTTACACTGTGGGCACAATCCAGAGGAACTACGGGGAATCCTTGCTCTGACGTAAGAACAATTTACTCTGGATTGCAGTATGAATTTCCCATAGGTTTTCTCTAGGTGGTGCCATAACTACGTCAACATAAATGTCTCTTACGTGCTCTTGTAGTTACTCTGGATTGTAGGGTGTGTTTTAGTCATAAAGGATCCATTCTTTTGGAACTGGTTGCATGAATAGTTGACAAAACTATGATGCTAGTTAGTGGGTTATTACTGGGTAAAAGATCAGGTTGTTCTCCTCGGTTCTTCATGCTCTCTGATAGGAATCTGCCTCTTCAAAGGGGGAAGTGATAAGCAATCCAGTCCTTTAGGAAATGGCCAGCCCAGGCTTCAATCTTAGATATAGCACCTAAAGCTTGGAGTAAAGATACTGTGTCAGGTATTTGTGTGGTAGGGGAGTTTATAGTCAGAGAGGAAACAGGAAAATGGCAGCAATCTAGAGATGTAGTGCAGAGATAGTTCTGCATGGAACAACTTTGAATGAAAGCCTTATACAAGTGGGAAATTATAAAGCAAATGGAATGAAAAGTATGTAACTTGAACTAAAAAGCAGGGATGTTGACGGCTGCTCTGCCTGATTAACTGACATTTATTTATTGTCACTTTTTTCTCAACAGCTGCTCAAGGTGGCCTGCTAAACACAGGACTACTAGGAAGTGGTGAAACCGGAGGTGAGGGAGGCGCTGGAGGCACAGGAGCCTTTACGCCACCACAAGGGTCTGGCTCCCTACTAAATGGGTTAATAAATGTTTCAGGAGGAGGAGGAGGAGGAGGCACAGGAGAAGGCACAGGTACAGGCACAGGAGGAGGCACAGGTACAGGCACAGGGACAGGCACAGGAGGAGGCACAGGTACAGGCGCAGAGGAAGGCACAGGTACAGGAGGAGGAGCAACAACAGCCCCAGCTACCACTGTTACCACTCAATCAACCACAACTCCTGAGACTACCACCACCACTGCAGAGACAACCACCACCACCACAGAAGGTAAGATACCATAATTTCTTGAGAATCAAACTTATTGCCACAGAACATGGGAAAAGCCACTGGCTTAAATGATTTGAAAAGCATTTAGAAAAATTACAGGTTGGAAGTTCCTTATTCAAAATTCTCAAATATGGAGTATTCTGAAATGTGGAATTTTTTTGAGAACCAACATAATTTAAAACAAAAAACCCACCTTTTTTGCCCAAAGCAGAGTTTCTTAAACTGTGAGACAATTTACCAGGTGGTGGGGGATTCAGTTCCTCAAGAACTGTATTAATTATTTGTTTTTATTTAACAAATAAATTGTCCAAATTCCCACGGCACACCTGTGGACCACCCACAGCACACCAGTGTACCACGGCACACTAGTTGAAAAATCACTGTTCTAAAGCGGGATCCAACATCCGATCTGTACAGAAGCACAGTTCATATTACTACCTCAGAGCTCTATCAATTCATAGCCCAATCCTAAGCTTCTTCTGAGCCGAAAAAGAGCTCCAGTGTGTCTCCAAGTCTGCACCCAGAGGATCCACCAGGGTTAGTATTAGGCTGCACATTTGTGGCATGCACAGATCTGGCTTGAAATCATTCTGGAGGACAAGAGAATATTGGGACCCAGCCATGATCTAGGAATGTCAGAGCATAAAGGATATACTTGCAATGAAAATCATCTTTTCATTTTGTTTGTGATACATTTATGGGAATTGTTAATTGCTGCAAACTCTTCATCCATCACGTAAAGACAATTTGTTGCAGCTCTTCTTCGGCATCTTTGATAAGATAGGTCTTTCACCAGGTGTTTCCCCATTTGTTCTCTCCCAGGTACCACCACCACATCGACCACCACGGCTGAGTCCTCAGGTAAGATGGGCTTCAAAGTAAATAAAAAATTAGAAAGTTAGGAGTTCTGGCAGACCAATCATCTGGACTGACTGATTTATAGAACTCATGAGTTGGTGCAATTCCTGAGTGAGCATGGAATTCTGGCTAACCCTACAATCCGGAGTAACTACGGGAGCATGTAAGAGACATTATGTGCACCCGTAGTTACTGCACCACCTAGTGAAAACCTATGGGAAATTCTAATTGCAATCCAAAATAAATTGTTCTTACACCAGAGCAAGGACTTCC
The DNA here is from genome assembly GCA_030015325.1 of Cryptoblepharus egeriae. NCBI lineage: Eukaryota > Metazoa > Chordata > Lepidosauria > Squamata > Scincidae > Cryptoblepharus > Cryptoblepharus egeriae. The sequence goes on from JAREYC010000002.1 coordinate 15,236,570, forward strand.
CATAGTTACTCTGGATTGCATCCTATGCCCCCCCCCTCCTCACATCACACATCCAGCTCTGCCCATGTTTGCCCCTCACACCATTAGTGTGCTGCAGTGTTCCACGACACACCAGCATAAATCTGCTGTCTACACTGATGTGTCTTTGGACTCCAGCAAAACAAGGGAATTTTCATAGGTAATTGTTTGAAATACCAGGCAATTGTTTGAAATATCAAGGCAAACAATATCAAAAAGTATTGCAATTGTTTGACATATCAGAGCATCAATACTAATATCTAAAATTTATATAACACTGTTCTGAGTGTGCAAAGTGATTCAACAACCTTGCTAACATCCTGTAATCATTCAGGATAATTCCAATAAGGGAGACTGTGGTTGAAAGGAAATGGTCTACTTAAAACCACCTAGAATTCAGAGCAAAAGCAAGATTTGCATTCAGGAATTCCTGATAGGCAGTTCAGGGCCCAATCCTAAAGTAAGTAAGGATTTAGTTAGGCAGTAAGTTAGGCAGTTCAGGGCCCAATCCTAAAGTAAGTAAGGATAAAGTAAGTAAGGATTAGTTACGACCACTCAGATGTAAGTCTTAGGGCACAATCCAGAGTAACTACGGGAGCACATAAGAGACTTTACGTGCACCTGTAATTACTGCACCACCTAGTGAAAACCTATGGAAAATTCATATTGCAGTCCAGAGTAACTTATTCTTACTCCAGAGCAAGGACTCCCTGTAGTTACTCTGGATTTCACCCCTACTGAGTTGAATGGGGCTGACTTCTAGGAACGTCTGCATAGGTATTGCAGCCTCAGGGCATAATCTAAAGGTCCCTTTGGGCTTATGCAGCTTCTTTGTGCCAATTCAATAGTGTTGCGCCAGGTGCGCTTCCTGATCTTGGCCACTGCAGGCGTTTGGAGGGGATAAGGGAGGGTGGAAAGGAAGTGGGTGAGGGGATTCCGGGACAGGGCGAGGGTGGGCAGAGAGTGTTCCCAGACTCAGAAAGTGGGGGGCCAGTTTGGGACCCAGTGATATGCCTGATCCCAACCCGCTTCCCCGGGTGGTAGATTCGGGCTGATCACTTCTCAGTTCTGTTCTCCGAAGATGGGAAAGAACCAATAGGAAACTGCTTCAGCCCTACCCAGGAGAAGGGGAAATGTTTCATACAAGTCAGGATGGTGCTGCCCATCTTTCGACCTTTATGCAACACCAGCACTGGTTTTAATTTCTTTCTCAATGTCTCACATGTTTTTTGACCTCTGCAGAGGATGTCTCCCTTCCATCCTGGGCCCTCTGTCTGATAATTCTGGGATCCATTTGTTCAGGCATGTTGCTGGTTGGATCAGGCTTTCTGGTAGGTATCTGCTTAACCTCTTCACTGCACGGTAAAAGTTAAGGTGGAGCAGGATGTAGTAAAGAGACTGATCTGTTCTTCAAATGAGGACAATGAGTTCTTTGCATTCAGGAGTGCAGTACTCAGTCCATCCTCTTGTGAAATGTTCCCAGGGACATATGTGAGTAGGAAATCAATGTGGAAAATGCACATTGATTTTTTCCCTTCTTAGAAAACATGTGCTCCTCTCTGACCCATTAAACCCATTATGAAGTGCAAATTGTACTTATTTTGTGCATACTGTCTATCTATCTACAGTATTTATGTACCACTTTTCAACTAAAAAGTTCACAAAGCGGTTACTATTACCTTCCTTTAAAGGGCACCAGGGAGCACATATGATTCTCCGTACCCCACTATAAAGTGGGTTAGGCCGAGAAAAAAAGTCTGTGATTGAGTCAGAGATCAAACCTGTGGTTTCTGCATCAGGGAATGACCCCTTGCACTCAATCACGGCTCCTTCCCCTTTGCAAACAACACCAAACCAAAAGGGCTGGTGAGTTAAGAGAAGCAGATCACAGGATGCCAGGCAGTTTATCTGATAAGCACAGGACCTAAGACCTCCTATTGCCTCCTATGACCTCCTATTGCCTGAGGTTGTGTGACCTTCTCACCAGGTGATGTGACCAGCTCTTGCTTCTCTCACTCTGTGGATTAGAAGAGGAAGAGGGGGTCATAATGGAAGATGAAGTGTGGACAGTAATGGTGGACTGGAGTGGATGTGCTCAATTTCACCACATTTCTCTCCTCCACACCTCTTCTCCTACTCCATCCTCTTCATCCTTTTCCAGTTCAGGAAATGAGAGGAGAGGAAGACAAGGGGGGGATGAAGGAAGATGCCCCCTACCACCTGCTGGTTCAGTTGATTCCATTGGTGGGCTGGCCCTGGTTAAACACATTTATTGTTTCCCCCTATCTATATTGCATTTTACATTTTAATGTTTGTTAATGTCCTGACATCTTAGGACAAAATGCCACAGATTACTCGAGACACTTAAAAAATGCAATGGTCTTTCTTACTTGTTTTCAGATCTGGTACAATCTGAAGAAAAAGCCATTACAACAGTGCGCAAGCATGGGAAGTTATGTTGGACATTCTGCACATGGTGGTAAATGTTAAGGAGCTATGCACAGTGGAAGTGATGTAACCAGAACAAGATGTGCCAACCAGGACTTTCTCATTTGCTGCTGCTTCCTGGCCACAGCTGCTTCTTCTATTTCTTGAACTACCATTCGCTTTGGATACCCGACTTCATCTGAATAGTAGGGCTTATATTATAAACACTTTGGAGTAAAGACTGCATATTTGCTTGCAGGCATGACATGATGGGCCTTGTTAGACATCTGCTATCCTTTTTCTCCAACTTCTCATATACTACTTCCAAACAAGGTTTGATTTTGAGCTATTGTAGTCAATAAGGGCTGGCAAAACCTTCTACCATGAGTCTTTCAAAACCAATGGTTCTCAAACATTCAGCACCAGGACCCATTTTTTAGCATGAGAATCTGTCAGGATCCATCAGAAGTGATGTCATGACCAGAATTGACCTTATCAAGTAGGAAAATTTGACATACCCTTGACATACCTCCTCCTTGCTCTGGTCTCTGCCTTTTTCCTCCCGCTCCCCAACATATTCTGCCCATCCAACATGTGCCCCCTGTGCTAATGTACCGGTGCCAGACATCATGGAGGTGCAGCCTCTTGCCTCTTGTGGCAGTGATTAGACTGCAATCCATGGTGTGTCACTGTTTGTGATAGCTGCTAAAAGCACATGTTCTGGTGATTCAACAGCCCAATAGGATTGGGCCATAAGAATAGCAATCTGACACTTCATTTTGTTGGATTTATAGCAGTACTTACCTCCACCCCCAATAACACGCACGGCAAATACATTCAAAAACAGTACCATAATTTTATTAAAACAGAATTTAAAAATACTAACAATCAAAAGCAAATGATATGGCACCAAGAAATTCCAATTGGTACAGTAGACTGTCAAAGGTTCTTTATACCTTCCTTTATACAGTTTAATATATTTAAAGAGGACACAATCAAATGAAGACAAGTCACATCTTTTTAATAATTGGATAGTTTTGAATAAATAAAATAAACAGATTGTAATTCTATGCATACATACTTGGAAATAAGCTCTGTTGAACTCCACAGATCTTGCTTTTGAGTAAATAGGAATAAGCTGCCAATCGTTTGCTGGGGGTTGGACTAGATGATCTTTTACGTACCTCCCAATGTTTCTATGATTCTGTGCTATACTGGTAAAGAAAAGTACAAAAAGTACATGGTGTTATAGATGGCCTTAGACCATCTTTTGTTATATTCGTGCCTTGTTATGAGTCCAGCTGACTCTGAATTTGTTGATGTTTCCTAGATGAGAAGTAATGACAAGAGATGTTCTCCTGATAACTGGAAATCTTTCTCTAGCTTTTGGAATGCAATACACCCATCAGAGTTTGGGTGTTGACACCTTCCAGCTAAAGGGAAGGAGAACAACAAAAACCAAGAACTTATATATTTGCAGTTTGAATTTTGAAAGAATCAGAATGTTATTATAGAGAGTTTTGAAGCTGTGAGTTGGCCAAAGTTGAATTTCCTTGAGGTGCAGGCACTCTCTCTAGAAATATGTTGCAAGGTTAGGGGTTTACTAACTGCTATAGTTGTGTTTATTTGCTTCCGCTATGTATATTTGTAAATAAACGTATCAACCACTCATCTTAAGCCTCCAGTGCTCTTTATTCATACTAAATTCGGTTTTGTAACTTTAGAGCATATGACAGTATATGCAATTCCTCAATAGGCAATTCAATATAAGCAATTCCTCAGTTTTTCAGAACTAGGGCTTAAAAACAATGGAGAATACAACAAATATATCGGATTAAATGAGAAACCCAACTTTGCCATAGGGTGGAGAGAAGCATATTGAGTGAGCACAAGAATTTAAACATCTAGGAAGGAAGATAAAGACCTAGAGCAGAAATTAAAGCAGAACAGCATATATTTTATGTAGAAGAAAATATCTGTGGAAAGAAGGATGATATTGTAAAATTCAGTGGTAGAGAATATATGCATGTAGAGGGGCAGGGAATGTTTCATCTGAACTCACACCCAATATGAGGAGACAAGATTGGCCTAAATCAGGGTGGTCCAACTTTTGGTGGCAAGAGAGCCATCTCACCCATATAGCCTGATCTGTGCCCAGCTTGATGTAATGGATGTGATGTGATGAAGTAGGGGGTTTCAGCAAGGTTTGGGGAAGACACCAAAAGGGTCGCGCAGCCATATACAGCCCACATAGCCTAGATTAGGGATGTCAATCTCATTTTATAAATAGAGTGTTTATGAAGAAAGCATTCGTGGTGCCTGGTGAGGCTGGAAGTGACATCATTAAGCAGAAGAGGATATAATTAACCTAACTGTGCCACCGCAGGAACAAGGAAATGAAAGCGTTGTGCTGGCCTAAATTCGTTAGGACTGTGCACTAAAGCAGTCCCACACATAGCAAAGTTAACATTTTTTACTAGAACATAGAGAGAACGATAGCCATAGTTCCTCATGGGCCAAACAGGGCAGATAAAGAAACTATGGTATAATTTTTTTCTTTTTTCCCTATGGTATATTCCATCAATTGAGAAGCATCCAACAAGATTTTAAACAAGCAGTAAACTATTGGTGAAGGCAAACATTTATACCCATACGTACAGATGTTATAGAAGCCTAGGCCTCATGTTGTCATTCTTCTGACAAGGAGAAAGCGATTTCATAAGCCAAGAAGGAAATTGACTGCTAAAAAAACAATTGATACAAAACACACACTTTGGTTGCAATCCTAACCTCCACTTAGGTCAGCGTAAGCCCTGGTATAAGTCCTGTGCTGACCTGGGGGTGTCACAAAAGTGCTGTAAGACACTTTTGCCCCACTACTGCGGTGCACAGGCATATCCAACCTCCCCACACCATCATGAAAAGATAGGCCAGGTGAGTGGCCAGGTGAGTTAGGCCAGCCTAAATTTTTTAGGATTGTGCCCATAAAGCTCAGCTTCATGGCAATGTGAACAAAATCAGGAAACTAGGAGTAAGGTGTTGGAGAAGAAAATTACAATCACTTTCATATAATAAAAAATTAAAGAAAAAATATAGGACAGCATTGGAGAGGAAAGAGGACTATGTAATCCTAAAGAATTTTCCTGTAAGTAAGACCCATTGAAAACAATGGAGCTTACTTTTGAGTAGACATGGTTAGGATTGTGCTCTAAAACATTCTTAAGAAGATGCAAACATGAGTGCCATGACACAGATTCTCATAAACTCAAGGCATAAGAAGATTAAGAATATTACATGAAGAAATAAGAGATGGGGAAGAAATACTGTATGGAAATGAAAAATTTACACAGATCCAAAAGTAGCAGTAGTAGTAAAGGTCTTGTCTAAAGACTGGACACATAGGAGACAGGTGGCACCACCCAGAGATCAACTCAGGGATGCGCATGTGGCAAAAAACTCCCAAATTATCACCTTTCTTGTCTGAAAGGACACTTCCCGTTTCCCAAATATATCCCTCCTCTGTTGATCACAAGGCAAACTGGTATGCGGTAACTCTGGTTTGGTACTGAAAAGAACAGACAAGCTTCCTGGTGCGGTATCTCCCTTCCTGCTGAGCTGGCCATCCGTTTCATCTCCTTATTATGACGTGAATCAGTATACAGTATATTCTACACATAATGGCCCTATTACTAATAGCCTGGGACTTAGCATGCCAAAACATGTTTTCCTCAGGAAAGGTCACGCACAGGGTTCCCAGAACACAGGAATCTCCCGGAGGCCTCCGGAAAACAAGCTGTGCCTCTGGAGCATTCCTGCCCGCCCCCGGGGAGCAGAAATCGCTGGCGGCCACCGGAAAAGAGGCATGTTTAAATTTCCCGCAGTACAATTTCCCTCACTCTGCTGTCCTGAAGGGGCTGTGGGTGACGCAAGTGGTTAAGACACTGTGCCTGTTACCCAGCAGGCCAGGGTTTGAGACCCGGGTTGGCCCCACAAGACAGAGTGAGCTCCTGTCCTTAGCAGGGTGATCAGATGCCAAACCCAAAATTCCTGAACCCCAAGGCCAAAATTCCTATCCTCTTTCAGTTTTTTGACCATACCTTTGATAGGAAGGAGATATGTCAAAACTGATTCTTGCATTGGATTCTGCTCTCCAGTACGAATTCAATGACATATGGCATGACAGGGTACTGTGCACTACCACAGAGTTTCAAAACAAAGCCAAAATTTAGGACACCCAGACAGGAGGCTAAAAATCCAGACAAATCCGGGTTTTTCCAGTCATATGGTCATTCTAAGGATAAGCCTTAGCCCAGCTCTGCAACACAGCTGGATCCAATTGTACTGGCTCTGGGGGATTTGCTGCTTGGGGGAATAGCCTATCCTCCATAACAATCAGGAATGGGCCTGGCCCAACCTAACAACTGGTTCACCGGAAGTAGGCGGGTCAGGTGGGGTCAGGGAGCGGGGCTGGGGGCGGGGAGAAGGGCAGCCCCAATCCTGTCTTACTGTGCATGTGCCAAGGTTGGCGCAGGCGCAGTTGCGTCCTCTTCAGGACACGTCTGCGCGCGTGCCAAGGTTGGCGCAGGTGCAGACGCATCCTGAAGAGGATGCGTCTGTGCCTGCGCCAACCTTGGCACAGGTGTAGACGCATCCTGAAGAGGACGCATCTGTGCCTGTGCCAAGGCTGGCGCAAGCGCAGTCCCGTCGATCTTGGTGAAGGCGAAGTCGCGTCCTGAACAGATTGATTGACTGATCGCGTCCTGATCAAGATTGACGCAAGCTGCAGTGGTGGGCCCCAAGGGCGAACCGGTTCGCCCTTTTTTTGACCCACTGCTAGCAACCAGATCGCTAGCGGCGGCCCAAAATTAACAACCGGTTCTGTAGAACCGGTGCGAACTGGCCTGGGCCCACCTGTGATAACCATCCAACCCAGGCTTTCGTGCTTCGCGTGCAACTTACGCAGCGCCGAGCACGATACCATAGTCTTCCAAGACTGATGGAGGCCTGATGTCCCGAGGGGACGGCTCCTCCTCCTCCCTGCCTCCTTGTTGTTGAGTGGCCACCAGGCAAAAGCAGGCAGGGACAGGGTGGAGCCGTCCCCTTAGGACAGCTCTTGGCCAGTGGGCGGGCAGGCAGGCAGGCAGCCAGGCAAGGAAGGGGCTTGTCCTCTTTGAGCTCATGAGGTCCCCCTGCTTCAGAAATCAGGGTAGTTCCAAGCCCCGCCCGCACCCCCACCCCCACCCCCACTGAAAGGTCCTGCTCCCTCTCCCAACAGCCAAGTCAAGAGTCAGGCAGTTGTTTTCCTGCTCCTGTATCTAAGCACATGTGCTTAGCATGAAAAGCCTTGCAGAGGGGAAAAACTACACTTCCCATGACTCTCTGTGCTTAGAGCATCATGGGAACTGTAGTTTTTTGCCTCTGCTAGGCTTTCCATGCAACTCCCCTTGTTTGCTTAGAACTGCCCTGATTGGAATGGCTCCTCCTGCTTCCTGCCTCTCTGTTGGACCCTTGTGCATTAGGAGGCAGCAGAGAAAAATATTGGGAAGAACTGGGTTAGGATTGCAGCCTGAGATCCCATCCTATGCATGCCTACTCAGAAGTAAGCCACACTAAAGGCAGTGGGGCTTACTCCCAGGTAAAATTGGTTAGGATTGCAGCCTGAGATCCCATCCTATGCATGCCTACTCAGAAGTAAGCCACACTAAAGGCAGTGGGGCTTACTCCCAGGTAAAATTGGTTAGGATTGCAGCCTGAGATCCCATCCTATGCATGCCTACTCAGAAGTAAGCCACACTAAAGGCAGTGGGGCTTACTCCCAGGTAAAAACTGGTTAGGATTGCAGCCTGAGATCCCATCCTATGCATGCCTACTCAGAAGTAAGCCACACTAAAGGCAGTGGGGCTTACTCCCAGGTAAAATTGGTTAGGATTGCAGCCTGAGATCCCATCCTATGCATGCCTACTCAGAAGTAAGGCACATTAAAGGCAGTGGGGCTTACTCCCAGGTACAGTTGGTTAGGATTGCAGCCTGAGATCCCACCCTTGCATGCCTACTTAGAAGTAAGCCACATTAAAGCACTGGAGCTTACTCCCTGGTAAAATGTAGCTAGAGTTGCCACCCCCTCTATTTCCCCTTGATAAATCTCCCTTCCCCCAGAAATCCCCCACCAGCCATCCCTGCTGCCTGCAGCAGCCACCACCCTCAGCCACCCACCACAAACCCCTGTGGCCATGCCTGTGCCCACAACTCCAAGGAAAGCCCCCACCAGCCCTGCATGCGTCCACCCGAAGCGTGTGAGCGTGTGTGTGTATTACCTTAAAAAGGAAATATAGTGTTGAAACTAAGTACAGGAATACCAGTGTTTTTAGCTTATTTTAACATGTCCTACATTTTGTCCTACATTTTTGGGGCATCCTACAGTGTTTTTTAATTGCAGGAATTTTGTTAGGAATGTTGGCTTTCAATCAGGAATTTTGGCATTGCTGTTCAGGAATTCCAGGTTTGTCATCTGGTCACCGACTCACGCACAGTAAGTAAAACAAGCAAACTGAAACTGAACCAGTACTGAGCTGAAGGCTGTCCCAATATTAGGACAACCTTCTTGAGATTTTAAATGTATTTGGAATGTATGAGATGCTTGTATTATGTATACATTGATCCCCTTAGGGAGAGAAAGACAGGATAAAAATATGATTAAAAACTTACTCTCTTAGCTTTAAATTGTCACTTTTTAATTCAGACCAACCCTCCTCCAACTTCTTCAGTGTTTGTTCTGCCTGATGATGGGGTCCACTTGTTCTGGGAGGTTATTCTTATCATTCAATACATGGCTCATAAACCACTGACCTGCTGATCTTCAGGTTGACAGGCACAGCGCCTTTAACCACTGAGCCAACTGTTAAATAATAACAAAAAAATAAGAAAACATTAAAATCATATCAAGACACAGCACTAAGAATTGCTTGAGAACCCCATTTTAAAATTTAGCATGCATATAAACCAAAAACAATCAATCATATACTTAAACCTTAAAACAAGCCTTAAAAAAATGGGATATTAAGCAGGTTATAATATAAAACATTTTACAGTTTACAATGAATGCTGATATGTGTTCCAACTGTTTGACTTCAGGCACACACCTTTTGAACCAACTTAATTTTTCCAACCACTCCACTAAGACAACTCCATACCAAGTACATTCCGTTAGTCCTATCTGGACATTTCTAAGACATGTCTTCTCATTCAGTTTCCCTCTACCTCATCCAGTCTGGTAAGCAAACCTTGGCCCATAGGCCATTTAGAATCATAGACTCCTACAGTTGGAAGGGACTCAGTAGGTCATCTAGTAAAATCCCCTACCTGTAGCAGGAAATTGTCTGCTTGAAGATCCCCAATGAGGGAGAGTCCACCACCTCCCTTGGCAATCTGTTCCACTGCTGAACTGCCCTCACCGTCAGGAATTTTTTCCTGATATCCAACTGGAATCTCCTTTCTTGCAGTTTGTACCCATTGGTTCTAGTTCTGCTTTCAGAAGCACCTATGAACAAATGAGCCCCTTCCTCCATATGACAGCCCTTCAGGTATCTGAACAGGGCAATCAGGTCTCCTCTCAACCTTCTCTTCTCCAGGCTGAACATCCCAAGTTCCCCCAACCCTTCCTCTTAGGGCTTCCCTTCCATCCCACTGATCATTCTTGTTGCTCTCCTCTGGACTTGCTCCAGTTTGGCTGCATCTTTCTTAAAGTGAGGTGCCCAGAAGTGGACACAGTACCCAAGATGAGGTCTAACCAATGCAGAATAAAGAGGAACTATAACTTACTGAGACTTGTAAGATACAGTCCTCTAAATGCAGCCTAAAATGGCATTTGCCTTCTTTGCAGACACATCACACTGCGGACTCATGTTCAGCATGTGATCCACAGCGACTCCAAGATCCTGCTCACATTTGCTGCCCTTGGGGAATCCCAATTTGACCTGCAGTGAGCCCCCAGTCCCCAATGAGGACTTTAACAATGAGGATATTTAACAAAAATAGTAAATGGGATTTATACCTGGGTGAGTGTGGGTAGGATTGCAGCCAAGGATTATTAAATTTTCTTGCATGGTGATATCACTCATAATATCACTTCTGATGGGTTCTGACGGATTCTCATTCTAAAAAGTGTGCCCCAGTGCTAAATGTTTGAGAACCACCATATTAGGCAAGTCAGCTATCCAATCCCACAGTTTCCTTAACCAATCTTAAACTTTGTTGAAATCACAACAACTCCTCAATGCAAAGACTTGCATTGACTCGCTGGGGGTTCCCGCATGACAGACACTTGTTTTGTCAAGAGAATCTTTCAAGAGCATCTGAGGTCTGTTTTGTCAAGATCACACCTGTTTTGTTTGGGATCATGCAGAAGAGAGAGGTGGTAAGTAGCTGCTCCCCCAACCCCTTTGGGGAGCAAAATCTGGCAGCATCACTTCAGGCAAAAGCATTGACTTGGCTGTCCCTATCTACCTATATATTACTTGTCTTTTTTCCTTTGTGGCGAAACATCATGGGGTGGAAAGAGATAAGTCACCTCTCCTTCAGAACCACTTCCTTGAACTTCAAAGCAACTACACAGGATAGCTAATTAGGTAAGATTAAGATGACAGGGAAAAAGGCTGCTGTAGATCCTAATCATGAGCCGCAACTAATTGGGCTCTGATTTTGGCTCTCAAGTGGAAAGCATAAAAAGGGAGACAAACTTACCAATGCACTAAAAATATGTACATTACAAACAACATTAAACTATACTGCATGATCTCTTGCTCTCACTCTGTTTTTGGGACTGACCCTGACTGGTTTGTACACCTTGTCAATGCTGCATATATTATTAAGGGATAATGTGTAGCCTAGCAGTCTGGAAATGACAGTTCCCATAAAAGAATTTGGTTATTTCTTCTGAGCTAAACAGACAAGAAATACCAATGTTAGAAAAAAGAACAGGTTTCTCTGATATCCCTTATTTTAAGTGCTTCTTCCAGATCTTCACTTCCCATAAAACCTAAGCATATCTCTTTTTTACTCCACAGCAAAAAAAAAAATTAAAACCCTGATTCATTTCCCCTCTGCAGGTGTTTACAAATGAATGAATTAGGCTGCAATTCTAAAGACATTTTCCTGGGAGCAAGACCCATTGAACACAGTGAGGCTTACTATTGAGTAGACAAGGTTAGGATTGTGCTCTTAGATTGCAAGTCCTCATGATGTGCCTCTAATGTTACATATAATTTTACACTCACATCCAGAATTTTTTTAATGCTCCTCCATTTCAATCAATAATATCTACAGGCCAAATGGAAGGTATTTCTGGCTGCAGGGATCTAGTGGTATCACCTTTCAGCTCTCAAACAGTAACAGATTTGTTTGTTGTTCTATTCTTCTTAAACCCAGAGTGGTTAATGAAAAGGAATAAAAAAGTGAGTTGGCAGTAAGCCTAATCAGTTAAAGATGACACTTATAAAGCAATACAAATCTACAATATGATTGAATAAGACCATCTATGGAGACTTGCAAAGCAAAAGGATCTTCATTAGCATTACCTAAAGACAGTCTGTCCGTTGTATTGCTGAGAAAAATTCCAAAAGCTTGGAACTTGTGGTGCTACCACCGGGAAGGCCCCCCACCTCTGATCCACATGGATCTCTATTAAAGGCAGGCCAGTGAGCTGAGTCACAAATGCCAGCGTAAAGGGTAGGGCAAGTGGTAGCCCGGTCTCTCTGGTTGATCCAGTGACATCATCTGGATTACCAACAGGTAGAAGAGGAACTAACTTCTTCTCTGAACACTTTAGAATGAGGTGGGCTAAATGAAATAGCCAAATTATCCTTCTCCCTAAAATTACAATTGTGAATCATCTTGGTCCAAGGTAGAGACTCTATGAATGGCTTTCATCACGATTAGATACACCTAAGAAGATATCTCAAATGCAGTCAGACCAATGTGTAGCCTACAGTGACACCTCTCTAAGGTACCTTGTAGGCCACAGATTGAATCCCAGGAAGACCTTCTGTTTTATAATGTGTATGCTCTGTTCCTGATCTGATTCATGATCCTGATCCTGATTCATAGGCCTTCAGAGTTTTACACTCTGACATTGTACAATCACTATGTATGCTAAAGGGCCCAAGCTCAACTGTTGTGTGTGTCTGGAGTACTGCAAGTCAGACAACATTGTTTCTTGTTGTTTTTTTCGTCATGCTGCCCAGAAACTGGTTGTTTCATTTATTAATGCTTGTGTTATTGCAAGGCAAGGTACTGTCTTCCTGCCCCATCTCTTCTTCAATATTAGATCATTGTCACATACATCTCATTGGTTTTTTTTAAGCTATGGTTTTAAAGTCATGGCTCAGTTAAAAAACCAATCTGCATATACACTAGTCTAGCCAGATTTCTTATTTCTGAAATACTTAACCAATTAAAAGTAGACAGAAACACCAGTCATAGGTGTCTTTGTAAGCTCTGTCTAGTCATCTTGATTAAAAAACACGCCATCTACTTAATAATGTTTATGAAAAAGGAGACACCCTTTCTGAGCTTTAAAATATATGTGTGATGTGCAGTGACTTTTTTGACACAAGACAACAAGATGGAATTTCAGCTCCCAAAAATATCTTCTTTAAAATGGACATTCAAGGACATGAGGAGAATCATGTTAACTTCAGCATTCAAGATGGGTCAAGATGGCTCTGCACTCCCAACTCAATGGGCACATATATGGCTATCTGTCCTGATCTGAATCTGATCTGAATGATCAGTGGGATGGGATGGAAGGGAAGCCCTACGAGGAAAGGTTGGGGGACCTTGGGATGTTATGGAGGAAGGGGCTCATTGTTCATAGCTGCTTCTGAAAGCAGGACTAGAACCAATGGGTACAAACTGCAAGAGAGTTGATTCCAGTTGGATATCTGGAAAAAATTCCTGACGGTGAGGATGGTTCTGCAGTGGAACAGATTGCCAAGGGAGGTGGTGGACTCTCCCTCACTGGGGATCTTCAAGCAGAGGCTCGACGAGCACCTGCCGGGGATGCTCTAGGGGGATTTCCTGCTGCAGGCAGGGGGTTGGACTAGATGACCTATTAGGTCCCTTCCAACTCTATGATTTGGCATATCTCTCTCTCTCTCTCTCTCTCTTTGTGTGTGTGTGTGTGTGTGTGTGTGTGTGTGTGTGTGTGTGTGTGTGTGTGTGTGTGTCTGTTATGTAACTCCTCATTTGGATATCAGTCCGTTCTGGAGACGTTAGCCAGAGACCGCCCAGACCTGTTACTTCATACAGGGTAACCATGGCAAGGTGCTGTGATCCAGTTAGAAACTACAGAGTTTGTAAATAGTTGTTACTATCTTCTAATAGAATCTATTAGAAGATATGCAATCTTCTAATAGATTGCAACCAGGAGGCCCACACAACCTCCAGAGGGCCATTTGCAGAACTGGTGCTGCGGCCCCCCCATTGATTTCAGTATCTGTGAATTTCAGTACCTGCTGGGGTTGTGGAACTTATTCCCCACAGTTTCCAAGAGCTCACTGTAATACAAATATTTACCGGTACCTTTTCCATAGCTTTCTCTACCAGGTCTTCGGGCTCTAGCGCTACTACCAAAACCTTGACTCCCTTGGCTTACGTGAACTAGTGAAGACATAAGAAGCAATCCTGAGAAATTTAGGCCAGCAGATTGCGTATCTTCTAATAGATGGCCATCTTGAATGCTGAAGTTAACATGATTCTCCTCACGTCACATCACACACTGGCCATCACTATTCAAAATGGAAAGCTATTTCCTCCCAATCAAACCTGACCAGGGAGGTGTGTCACCTCAATAGCTGCCAAGGTTCAATGACACATCAAGAAGGTTATTTTAAAACATTGGTACACATATCTTGTGTCATGCATGTGTCCAGTCCAAGCCTGCAATGCATGCTCATTTTGCAAAGTGTATGTTGAAGACAGCTTAACGGATTAACTGGAGTACATTTGTGTCTCAAAAAAAATGTCAGATGGCTAGCAATCCTTGCAGAGGATGACAGGAACAGAAAAAGAAAACTGTTCCCCTGTGAAATACATTTTTTTAAAAGGAAGGGTTGGGTCATCACTATTTCACCAAAGAAATGAATGAATGAATGAATGAATGAATGAATGACAATCAAGCCAGTTGTATCCAGGAATAATAGAAGTTGCCAGAATTTACCATTGTCACTAGCAAAAGGGAAGGGCAAATCTGTCAAACCTATCAGAAGTGATGTCATGACCAGAACTGACATCATCAAGCAGGAAAATTTTTAACCACCCTAGGCTCAATCCTACCCATGCTTAAAAGCATAGACATAGTAGCCTGTTAAAAGTACAGATTTGTAACATTTCCCCAGATTTGGTTGCTTACCACAGTTGCATCAAGCCAAATATATTAAAAATAAAATATTGAAATGAATAATATATATGAACCTGAAACTGGCATGCCATCCATCTTATTTGAGAAAACTGATCTAGAAAGTCCATATACTTTAACTAAGTACACAAAAATGTAGCAATCACAAATTCTCCCCCAGTTTATATGAGCTTCTGCTGACCTCCCTGTCCTCAATGGTCTGCCTGGGATTGTTTTTAGATGATGAGAAAGGCTCCTGTCTTCTCATTTCTGGAAAGTGCCATGTACGTTAGTGGCACTATATTTTACAACTACTATTACATTTTCATCCCACTCTTCTTCCAAGGAGCAGCCTAAACATTTCTCCTGCCAACATACCCCATCCACATTTTATCCTAACAACAGTAAATGAGGTACTTAGGTTAAGAGCAAATTCACCCGCCGAGCTTCAATGCTGTGCAAACGCTTAAAACTGGGACTGCTAAGTAATGTAATCCAGCAGGGGTGTCCAAATCTCGGACTGGGGGCCAGATTCCACCCTCAGTGAGCCTCAATGTGGCCCACAGCAAGACCCCTCCATTCAAACCATGTTACCCTCCAATGACTATTCTGTAGTGTGTATAGTTAAATCCGCTCCACTGTGTCTGTCATCACACGGCAATCACAAGACACTGCAATTGAAATAGTCAACATCCTGACTATAACTATCGGACACAGTCATTGAACCCCCAGAGATGGAGTCTGCCCTGTTTTTAGCCTAGAGTTCAAAAGAAAAACAGCTAAGATTCCAATCCTAAAGACATTTTCCTGGGAGTAAGACCCATTGAACACAATGGGGCTTACTTTTGAGTAGACATGGTTAGGATTGTGCTCTAACTTGGCAAGTGTGCTAAAAGAAAAAAATGAGCTCCACAAATGCTAGGATGAGGGAGAAAATCAGCTTTCTGGTAGTTTTAGAAGCAAAAAAATGAACACAGCCTATATTTGAAGATAGTTTCTATCCATCAGGAGGACTAATAGCCATGAACTTCCTCTGTGAATCTGCCCAATCTCCCTCTGCAGCCATCATCTCAAATAGTGGAAAGGAATTCAGGCACATTCATGAAACAGGAATGCAAGGTTTAAAAAACTCACACAGGTTTCCTTTCTCTTCCTGACAGATAGAAACAGAATCAGAGCGTACCAAATGCTGGTTGGGAACAGAAATGGCTGCTGCTAGTCCAGAACAGGTAAAGGGGATTTGCAACTTGGGCATCTCCTCCTGTAACATTCCCATCTGCAGACTTTTTGCTTCAGCTTGGTTTATCTGTACTATCCTTGTTTTCTTCCTTCTAACCCCACTGAAGTTCTCCTTTCCCTGGACTAAAAAATCTTCTTTCTCCAGGGTTCTTCAAGAAAGTTCAGCTCATCTGTCTACATCCCTTCTTCCCCTCCATTTCCGCCATGTCAGAACTTCTTCTTCAGAGGAGTTTCTTCTCCCCTCTCTTTTTTTTTTACCTCATTCTAACTAGCAATTTTTCTTAGGTCTCCTTTGAGTGTGCACGTTGGTGGTAGATGTTCAAGGTATAGTTTAAGAGTGAGTGTGCCAGAATAGTGAGTCCCAGTTGAAACCCATTTTAGTTTTTAACACTTTCAGTAAACTTTAGAACATTTTTGTTCTTGCCAGAGTACATAGATCAACATGAGATTCCTGTACACCCTCATGTTCGTGCATCTTCGATGTGTTGTTGTGTTGTTTTTAAAAACACTGCTGGTTTCATGATGTTGGGGCTGAAACAGATGGCTATACCCATCTGGAAAAGCTTCTGCCATATCCAGAGCAGCAGAAAGTGATTTAACAATTTTGAAATGGGAAAAAAATAACAGTGATTCTAATGTGCAAAAACAGCTGCACAAGATTCTCAGTCCTGGGTATGCAATCCTGGAAATATGCCCTGTTGGAAGCACTGGGGCTCACTTCCACATAGGATTGTGATGTAAGTTTGGAAGTTGGAAGGGTAGAATCCATAGACCTTTCTGCATTGAAGCCCCCAAAATTTGAGAGGAAATGTGTGTGAGAATGTATTTTCAAATTCTAAAATGTTTTCTCCTTTCCTGGAAACTGGAATCTGTTTTTCCCTTTGGATTGCAGTCATGGCCCAGGCAGGTCCAATGTTGCCAGCATGACACCTTCTTCTTCTCTTTCAGGGTCCAATTTCATTCAGGGAGATAGCTGTGTATTTCAGCAGAGAAGAGTGGGCTTTGCTGAGTCCACACCAGAGGGTCCTGTATGAGGCCCTCATGATGGAGAATCATGAAAATGTGGTCTTTGTAGGTAAGGAGGTCCTTAACTGGTAGGTTAAACTGATAGGTGAAATCTCTGCTTCTTTGGATGTTTCCAGATGGTCAGGGTCAGCTGTCACGTTTGATGGCCCCACATATTTTCAGTCAGCCCAGATCTGGGTCTAGTCAGCCCAGATGAGGAAGGTAGCCCTAACCTGGTAACCTTAGTGCTGTGAATATACTGCAAGTCCCTTGACTGCCTTTTGGAGATGTAAATGTTTTAGAGGGCAGTTCGCCAATTGCTAGTGTTAGGGCTCACATTCTGTGTGCATGTATATGAGTAAAGGAAGTGTAAAGCTGAGGTTGTAAATTCCACTTCCCAGCTGATTCTCTGCTCCTCTGCTGTAGGCAGGCTCAGGCATGCTGCACAATCTGAGCCTCCACTCCCCATCTGCAATATGGAGACACAGTAATAATCATTTGTGAACATCTGGAAACTGTTATTCTCCTGTGACTTACAAATATATCCATCAACTCCTGCAAATTGGGCTTTAATGAGTACAACTTTAAAAAGTGATTTATTAAAAAAATGTGATTTGGAAAAATGATTTCACTGCCTGCTTCAAGCTATCACTTCTGGCCCCTCCAGCCCAATTATAACACTTACAGTTTCTTGCATAATGATATCACTTCCTGCTGAATGACATCATTTCCCGGGGTCATGACTGGTTTTCATATCTAAAAAGGGAGTTCCAAGGTAAGAAAGGTTGGGGAGCACTGCCTGAGGTGGACTGCTGGATCCCATCTACCGAACTTTAATTCCCATAGGAAGCATGGTCTTTGTTAGCAGAAATGCTTAGCCTCTCTATATGCCAAAGACAAAAGAGATGGAAAGCAGGCTCTATGCTTTGAAATTTGATGCATTATCACTTAACTGGGCTTCCAGAATGTCTCTGATAATTACATCAGGTCAGAATGAACTCCTTCTAAGTAGAAGCCAGAAGTAATTGAATAATTTCCAGTGCAATCCTAAGCATGTCTGCTCAGACGTAAGTCCCATTGTGTTCAATAGTACTTACTCCCATGAAAGAGTGGTTAGGATTGCAGCCTAATTGTTCAGTTAAGTTACAATCTTCTTCCTTAAGCATGATAGATGATCCAGTTTTGAACTAGAGATGGGATAAATCAGACAAAGTCACTAGGACTGTGGTTCTCAAGCTTTGGAGAACTGAGACCTAATTTTCAAAATTAAATTATTAAGGTGAGAAATTTCTGCCTATAAATCAAGCTTAGATCATCTCAGGGGTCAGAGCTGTTCAGGCAAGCTGCACACATTGCAGAGACAGAGCACTATTAATCTCTACAGCCCATAACTTTTGATAGAGATATATCAAAACAGATTTTTCATTGGATTCTGCCGTTTAATACGCATCCACCAACATATGGATGGAGACTGCACACCGTTGCAATTTTGGTGTGCCACAGCCCTCTAGTGCGCGTCCGTCTTCTGGGTGCATCACCTGGTGTGGACTGTACCTCTTTGCAGCTAAGTGTTACAAAGTATGTTGCATTTTGAGCTTGTGGCTTAACAGACCAGGCATCATAAAGCAGGATTTGATTAATGCTTCTACTGGAATGTTGCTTATAGTGCACTGACTTCAATAGGAATTCCAGAAAGTTTGTTAAGAACAGTAGGCTGTGGGTGGCGCAAGTCGTTAAGATGCTGTGCCTATTAACCAGAAGACCAGGGTTCGAGACCCGGGTCCCCACAAGATATGGTAACTCCTGTCCTTAGCCCAGCTCTGTGATGCAGCTGGAACTAATCATATCGGCTCTGCCGTTCCATTAGACTGTTTCAGTGGCATGGAGAGGGGGGATTTGCCTACCCTCCATATCAATCTTCACAGGCCTTCGAGCTTTGCATACAGTGTCAAGCACAACACCATAGTCTTTTGAGACTGATGGATACCAATACTGTTAAGACCAAAATGTTAGACCAGAAGATTGTAAAGACGAAAATGTTAATGAATAAAAATGTATCTGACTCATTACATTTTGGTAAACGAAGATTTGATGCTCTTTACTGTATTTTTTAATTGAGATTATACAGATCTTTGGTAACAATTAGTGGTAGGTTACTTTTTAGGATATGGCATTTGGCAAAGGCTGCAATCCTAAAGACACTTTCCTGGGAGTAAGATCCATTGAACACAGTTGGGCTTACTTTTGAGTAAACATGTTTAAGATTGTGCTCAAAATCAGATAAAATCAGACACTCCCCTAAATTTAACCCTTGACTCATCCAAGGATTGGAGGAGATAATTTTTGGTCAAAACCTGCCCTCAACATATCTATCGGATTGACTTATATTCTAGTATCTGCAGTGGGTGAGTATTGGCAGAGTGGCATTTTGAAAATTAGTTTCAGTTCTCAAAAGCTTGAGAATCACAGGCCTAGACAATCAAGTGTGTGTATTGCTACAAACCACTCACTAATATCACATGGAGCAATGCTGGTCATAAGTGGACATGATGTGGGCAGTTATGATCCACAGGCCTGTCCATAAGTGGACAGTTATGATTCTACTTCTGCAGGCAGGATTCATAGTTGCCCAAGTGACAGAGAAACAACACAGGAGGGCTCTGTACTGGAAAGGGGTGGGGGACAAATGCTTGTATGGGAGACCCCAATATAAGGGGTTGAGTCAGTGCCAGTAATGAGGTAGTTGTGGCAAGATGCTGGATTGAGGGCATAGCCTCATCTGGATCCTTATGTAAGTGATGTGGGGAGGGCATGGCAACATTTCACAGAGTGCCATTAGAACTCTGCTCCCCCTGACTTTGGGCTGCTGTGGAACATGAATATTACATTTCTTTGACTAGAAGCAGGTTGTTGGTCTCTTCCAGCATTTCTTTTCTTATTTCAACAGCATCAGTTTGCAACAAGATTGGAACAAAGAAGAAGCAGTCTTCACAGCAAAGACCCCCCAGAGGGGAGAAGCCCTATAAAGTCCTGGAGTATGGAATAACATTGAGCAAGAAAAGGTTACTTAAGATCCATCAGCAAATCTACACCTGGAAGAGGCCCTATAACTGTGGAAAGGCCTTCATTAGATGTACTAAATTTACGGTCCACCAGAAAAACCATATCCAGGAGAAACCCTACAAGTGCCAGCAGTGCGGAACAATCTTCAGTCAAAATATCAAGCTTTTGGTACACCAGCGAACCTACACTGGGGAGAAACCTTATATGTGTCAGGAATGTGGAAAGGCCTTCAGTCAAAATTCTAACCTTATGGCCCACCAGAACAACCACACTGGGGAGAAACCTTATAAGTGTCAGGAATGTGGAAAGGCCTTCAGTAAAAATTCTACACTTATGGCCCACCAGAAAACCCACACAGGGGAGAAACCCTACAAGTGCCAACAGTGTGGAAAGGCCTTCAGTCAAAATTCTTCACTTATGGTCCATCAGAGAACCCACACGGGGGAGAAACCTTATATGTGCAAAGAATGTGGAAAGGCCTTCAGTCAAAATTCTACACTTATGGTCCATCAGCGAACCCACACTGGGGAGAAACCTTATATGTGCCAGGAATGTGGAAAGGCCTTCAGTAAAAATTCTACACTTATGGCCCACCAGAGAACCCACACAGGGGAGAAACCTTATATGTGCCAGGAATGTGGAAAGGCCTTCAGTCAAAATTCTACACTTATGGTCCATCAGAGAACCCACACTGGGGAGAGACCTTATATGTGCCAGGAATGTGGAAAGGCATTCAGTAAAAATTCTACACTTATGATCCACCAGAGAACCCACACTGGGGAGAAACCTTATATGTGCCTGGAATGTGGAAAGGCCTTCAGTAAAAATACTAACCTTATGGCCCACCAAAACAACCACACTGGGGAGAAGCCTTATAAGTGTCAGGAATGTGGAAAGGCCTTCAGTAAAAATTCTACACTTATGGCCCACCAGAGAACCCACACAGGGGAGAAATCTTATATGTGCCAGGAATGTGGAAAGGCCTTCAGTAAAAATACTAACCTTATGGCCCACCAGAACAACCACACTGGGGAGAAACCTTATAAGTGTCAGGAATGTGGAAAGGCCTTCGGTAAAAATTCTACACTTATGGCCCACCAGAGAACCCACACTGGGGAGAAACCTTATATATGCCAGGAATGTGGAAAGGACTTCTGTCAAAATTCTACACTTATGGCCCACCAGAGAACCCACACTGGGGAGAAACCTTATATGTGCAAAGAATGTGGAAAGGCCTTCAGTCAAAATTCTACACTTATGGCCCACCAGAGAACCCACACTGGGGAGAAACCTTATATGTGCCAGGAATGTGGAAAGGCCTTCAGTCAAAATTCTACACTTATGGCCCACCAGAGAACCCACACAGGGGAGAAACCTTATATGTGCCAGGAATGTGGAAAGGCCTTCAGTCAAAATTCTACACTTATGGCCCACCAGAAAACCCACACAGAGGAGAAACCCTACTAGTGCCAACAGTGTGGAAAAGCCTTCAGTAAAAATTCTACACTTAATGTCCATCAGAGAACCCACACAGGAGAGAAACCTTATAAGTGTCTGGAATTTGGAAACGTCTTCAAACATAGCACTGCTTTTGTTGTCCACCAGAGAATCCACACTGGGGAGAAACCCTGATGGAATATGGTAAGACTTTTAGTCCCAGTAAGGTACTTTAGATCCATCAGAAAACCTACACTAAGTGCCAGGAGTGTGGAAAGGCTTTTGTTTTGAGTGATGATCTTATACGCCATCACCCACATTGCGTTTCCTTTAAGCGTTAGGAGTGTGGAATGACCTTCAATCGGAGCATTCATTTTATATACCATCAGAGTGCACACAGGGAAGAAACCATATTAAGTGCCAGGAATGTGGAATGACCTTCAGTTGGAATGAGAAACTTAAGTGGCATCTTTACCCAGCGTCACCCACTGAGCTTCATAACTGAGCAAAACTTTAAATTGTGCCTTCCAAAGGATGATCAATACCTGACACACAAAACAAAAAGGAAAGTGGTGAGGGGTTTCAGAAAGCCTAGCTTTATTAAAACAATTCTGTACAATGGATATGTAAACTTTGGTCTAAGAATCTACTACATTGCCCATTAAAAAGCAGGCCTCCGTCACAATAATATGATATTGTGCTCGGCGCTGCATATGCTGCATGCGAAGCACGAAACCTGGGTTAGACTGTTATGGAGGATAGGCTGTTACCCAAGCAGCAAATCCCCCCTCTCCACACCACTGAATTAGTCCAATGGAAAGGCAGAGCCAGTACGATTGGATCCATCTGTCGTCGCAGAGCTGAGCTAAGGACAAGAGCTCACCCTGTCTTGTGGGGCCGACCCGGGTCTCAAACCCTGGCCTGCTGGTTAATAGGCACAGTGTCTTAACCACTTGCACCACCCACAGCCCCTTATTGCCCATTACATCCTCACAAAATATGTGTGACACAAATCTTGAGTCATGATTTACATTCATGACTCTACAGTCTCTGTATCTATTCTCTGTAGAGAATCTACAGTCTCTGGCGACTATTGGCAATTCAGCAGGTCTTGACTCCATCGCTTTAGTGCGGACATCCATTAAAGAAGAGACAGTTGATATGTCACCCACTGTCTCTTCGGTGCCAACCCCTGGAAATGAACCACCCCGAACCAGCTAAACATCAAGATCTCTCAAACTGACAAGATAGGTTTAGGTTTCATGTTTTAAAAAATTAATGTTTCATGTTTAATTAATTCACTTGTGTTTAATAAAGTAGCCCAAATTAAACCCAAGCTGCTGACTGGTGTCTTGATGAGGGAGGGAAGAAGGAAGAGCCCAAGGGAATTGCCTTGGGACGGTGTCCTATCCCCTCCCACTGTCCAACCTACCCCCTTGTGGTTGCGACCTCAGGTCAGGGGGGTTGTGAAAGGGTGGGATGTAAGTCTCATTGAACACAATGGGACTTACTTCCAAGTAGACATGGAGGAGCATCCCAGTAAGTTTGAGAGGGGGTCCCAGCTGAAATGCAAGAGTACCACTGGCATTAGCATTAAGACAAGAGGTAAGTCCAGGCCAGGCATATTAAAGTGATCTTTTTAGGCATATTAAAGTGCTCAACACTCCTACATCCACCATATCCATCATGGGAAGAGAATTTGACTGAAACATACATTATCTTAGGCCAATTCCCATCAAATGTATCAAGTGGATTGAGACGGTATTCACATCATTATTCAGCATTGGTCAGACCTCACCTTGAGTACTGTGTTCAGTTCTGGGCACCTCACTTTAAGAAAGATGCAGCCAAACTGGAGCAAGTCCAGAGGAGAGCGACAAGAATGATCAGTGGGATGGAAGGGAAGCCCTATGAGAAAAGGTTGGGGGAATTTGGGATGTTCAGCCTGGAGAAGAGGAGGCTGAGAGGAGACATAATTGCCCTCTTCAGATACCTGAAGGGCTGTCATAGGGAGGAAGGGGCCAATTTGTTCATAGCTGCTTCTGAAAGCAGAACTAGAACCAATGGGTACAAACTGCAAGAGAGGCAATTCTGGTTGGATATCCGGAAAAAATTCCTGACGGTGAGGGCGGTTCGGCAGTGGAAGAGATTGCCAAGGGAGGTGGTGGACTCTTCCTCACTGGGGATCTTCAAGCAGAGGCTCGACGAGCACCTGTCAGGGATGCTCTAGGGGGATTTCCTGCTGCAGGCAGGGGGTTGGACTAGATGACCTACTAGGTCCCTTCCAACTCTGATTCTATGATCACTGAAAACAAACTAGTGAAGAATACCGGCCAGCTTACTAAGGAAAACAACATATTGTAACAAGCATGTTCTTTGGCTATGCAAAAATGAAAATGAAAATCAACCTCACAAGGTGTTCTGTTCTGCCCAACAAAGGTGCTTTCTTAAAGGTCTTTGATGTCTGCAGGCTACAAGCTCCTGGAACTGATGACACATCCCATCTGCTTGGGTGGGGGCTGAAAAACAGATAATACCAAAACACAGGAACCTGAGCAGGCTCTCCTGGCAATAATAAAATGTCTTGAAACATAAATATGAGGTAATAATTTCAAATAAACTGTCTTGAAAGAGAGGCTAAATGAAATGTAGATAGAACCAGTATTAGTACAGCACTGATGGAATCTAAGCCGGTGTACCACTAAAAGCTATGTAAAAAATGTTACAGACATGTTTTGAAAAGGGAATAACAATGCAGTCCTAACTTTCAGTGGAACAGGCAGGTCAGTTGACTGTGGCGTTCAGGGACAAGAGATAACTTTCCCCCTTACTCGGGGTAATGAACCCAGAGCAGCCATAATGGATCAGAACTAACTCGGGAGGTTACACAGATCTGATCCAAGCAGCCTGAGGCTGTTCTGTGCTTCCTGGGGAACACGCTCTTGGATCTAGGGCTTGGATCCATCTCCTGCTCCACACCAGCCCACAGGAATGCCTTACCCTCAGAATGCCTTCCACTTACCTCCTCTCCTGCCTCCCCCAGTTCCATGCGCTGCCCAATCTCAACCAGTGAATCTTACTGGCCTGTAGGGCAGGGGTCTCCAAACACTGGCCCAGGGACAAGATGCGGCCCTTGGGAAGCCTCAGTGTGGTCCCCGGCAAGCCCCCTCTATCTGGCCCTTGGGCAAGCCTTGTAATCCACTCCAATACATTTTTATATATAAATTTATGTAAATTGATTCAAATTGAAATGTAAATTAGTTTTCAATGCATGTTTGCGACTACTCTAATGTAGGCAACACTCCAGCCTCCTCAATGGGGCTACTCAGCAAACCAAGAAATGCTCCAGCCTGGAGGTTATATTCAATGGGGTGGATTCAGGAAGGAAGCCACATAACCTGGCTTATATTGGGCGCAGTCCAGAGTTAGGGCAGTGACAGTAACCCAGCTGGGGTGCCCCAAGTAGGCTGTATCCAGAACAGAAAGTTGGACTGAATCCAGAGAGTCAGGAAGCCTGGGCTGCCCTACCTGCTTCAGAGCAGAGAGCAGCACAAGTTCCTCCAGGCATGCTCAGTAGGCACCAAGTAAGTGGCACCTGGGGAGGGCTTGCTCCCAAGGAGATGCCTTATAAAGGAGCCCAGGAGTCCCTGACAATCATCACAGCTGCAGCATGAGACTGCAGTACAGCAGTTCCTGTAGTGGAGAGTGGATGCAAGGGGATTGTTGCAATGGCTGGCTGGAGTTGTCCTGTATCCAGAAGTTGGTGGACTATCATAGTTGTTCCATATCCTAGAGTTGAGATAGGCTGGCCAAGGACTCAAATTTGGCCAACACTTCCATTTTTACTCTGGCTTATCATGGACTCCTATGGGTCTACTCATGGATTTATTCCTGCTCCCGACGTGTACTAACTCTGAAGAGAGCATTTCTGCCCAGGAAACAGGCTCTGGATACAGTCTAACTGCACTGTTCTAGACCATGCTGAACATGCCCTCCACATGCCTCTCTTGAACTCCCTAGGCTGGCACAGCTGGGCCACCCCAGTCCATCTCTCTTGGGCCAGCCTATGTTGACTTAAGCTGGCCCAAGCCTTTCTGGTGTAACTGGGCTGCCCCATCTTGGACTTGGGTCAGCCCAATGATAGATAGGGTAGCCTAAGTGCACTTCAGGATTGTAGCCATTCTTTCTTCCAGAATGTGACTCAGGGCTATAGCTTGGGGGAGCCAGTATGGGTGTTGGCCCCCTCCAAGTCAGCTGCCTCCCCCTCCTGGCATTTTTCACACACCTTGGTTTTTGTTCCTGAGTGTTCACCCCTCCCTACGACAGTCTAGTTCAATCAGATTAGATCAAGGATTACCAATCAGCAATCCCCTTTTGCATTACAAGGGGGATAACTTATCCTGCGGGCTGCTCTGTACTTCCAAGGAGGGGCAAGGAAGTTAATGCCCAGCCCACAGCAGAGTCGTAGAGCTTGCCTCTCATCTCTATTCTTCTGGCATGAGTTGGCATGAGTTAGGGAATATTTAATTTTGGATCATGTAAATAAATTATTACAAAGCTATTGATGTTGGAGGTGGAGTGGGGTGGGGAGAAACGTTTGGAGAAACCCTGGATGGGTTTCTGCTTGCTTGCTTGGAGGGATAGGGGAATCCTTACTTGTCGAGGGACCACAAGGGACAATCTGTAGCCTTTTCTTGGCTTTTAGGGTTCATTGAATGCAAGGCTGTGCTGTGAAAAATCCTTACATATAGGGGACTACATGGGATCATCTGGGACTTTTTCTTGGCTTTTAGAGTTGATTGGATAAAGGACTTCTATCCTGGGGGGTGGAGGGGGAAGGAGGGATCTTTACATAAAGGTAAGGACCTGCAAAAGGATGAGGTTATTTTTCCTGACAAAGGATAACACCCCTTTAACAGGAAAAATAACCTCGCCCTTTTGCGGGTCCCTGCATATAGGGGACCACATTAGATATGGAGCCTTTTCTTGGCTTTTGTCCTTTCGTAGGGATGCAGGCCTATGGATTGTGTTGGTGTGCAAAATGAAAAGTTAAGTTGCACATTATTTCTATGTAAACACATACTATATACAGAGATGCATTCATTCTATGCAAATTACCGTATTTACTCAAATCTAATGCACTATCGAATCTAATGAGAACCCTATACTTATAATCAAAATACCACATTTACTCAAATCTAATCATAAAACCTACTGTGCACCCTGATTTTGGAGACTAAAATCACAATCCTAACCATGGGCACAATCCAGAGTAACTATGTGGAGTCCTTGCTCCGGTGTAAGAACAATTTGCTCTGGATTGCAATATGAATTTCCCATAGGTTTTCACTAGATAGTGCAGTAACTAAGGGTACATGTAATGTCTCTTACGTGCTCCCGTAGTTACTCTGGATTGTAGGGCATGTCTACTCAAATGTAAGCCCCATTGTGTTCAATGGATCTTATTCCCAGGAATAGGATTTAGGATTGTAGCCTAAATTTGGCTGAAAAAGGTGAGCGTTAGATTCAAGTAAATACAGTATTTTTATATTGTGTATATATATACACCAGTATAGATACTTGGCATAATTGCCCCCTCCTTGAAACAACTGTCACCCCCACTTCTACAATCCTGGCTACGCCAGGAACTTAGGAATGTAGCCTGTGACTGAAAAAGGCATCTGGAGGAGCTGAGCTCTACCAATCCCATTCCCTCTTGCCCACTCCTACTTCCTGCCCCACCTTCCCCTGCACCACCTTCCCCACCCCAGAAAACCTCCCCTCACACCACATACACCTTCACACCACCAACAACTCACCTAGAAAATCAGCCAGTGGTTGTCCTGCCATCCTCTGACTGGCACAGGACAAGCTTGGGCTCATACTGGTCCATCTCCAGTGCTGGGCCAGTGCTGTTGCAGGCATGACATATGTGCTCTGGGCTGGCAAGTGTTTCATAAAATCAAGTCACAATTCCCCTAAAATCAGCTCCATTGCTAGCCTCTGGCGGACCACTGTGAAATATGGGAATCTGGATTTAGAGGGGCCTTGACATGATCTAGCAGTGTTCTTGGGTTTATTTTCACCCAACGTGGTTCAAACTAAAGATTTGATAGACTGTACTGGGAGAAGAAGAGGGCTATGCTTTCAGCAAGCGCTGCACAGCTTGTTTGGAAAAAAAAGCAAAGCAAGAACAAAGAAGGAAAAGCACTGGCATATCCAGGGTATGGCAAGTACCCTTTGCAGGGCAGGGAGTGGGGTTTCTGGCTTCATAGGGACACATATTTTTCCTATGGTATGTTTCTGTTCCAGTTTCAGGTAACCTCCAAAAAGAGGGTAAGTCATACAGAAAAAAGTACGTGTTTCCATAAACCTGAAACAACGGAGTTGCAAATGTGTAATGCTAGTAGGAAGGGGAATCCAACTAGCAGTACTAGTACTGCTACTACTGTCTAGGGTGCTGACAGATAGGTCCTTATTTAAATCATAATCAGAAGCTGAGCTCATGCAAGAAAATCTTGAAAAAGACACACATGAGTGGTGCTCCTGGTGGAAAGGGTGTCCAGGGTGACCAGGGTGACTCATTTTCCAAAACATGTCCCCTTTTTAAGCCTTGTGTCCTGGAAAAAGAAAATTTTCATTATCTTCCTTTTTGTTGTGAGCAAGCAGCAGGTAGTCTTCTTGTAATGAATACAAATAAATTATATGTAACACTTTTAAATTGAATAATAAGTACTCGTAATATAGTATTTAAATTAGCCACGTGAAAGCAAAATACATGTCCTATATTTTTCTGGGTGTCCTGCTTTTGGGGGAAGAGCCTTGTCCACTTTTGTGGTTATGAAATCTGGTCACCCTAAGCACATCCTATTGACAAGCCTGTCTTTTAAAAAAAAACCAAAAACAATTTATCTAGCTGCAGTAACAGCAAGGTAAGGATTTTTCAGGCTTGTAATACAGGATGCTATTTATCTTCCATTCCCTCTTCAGAGCCGAATTCTTCAATAGCACAAGCCTCTAGGAATAGGTGCATCCCTGATTCTTGAATGCCTTGGGGGGAAAAACATTATTTCAAGCTGAGCTAGCAGCTAAAATAGCAGTTGCAGTGTTTTGCAGGCTTGCAACAGAACTACCTCCCACCCACCCCCTACCCCCCCACAAAAATCATTGATTTTTTTTAATTGAATAAATTCACTTGTTGGAACAGGGCTGGCTTCTTCCCCATCAGCCCTTTTCTGTATAGCCTTTTCTGTGTAGCCTGCTAAATAAAGTCATCGGTGGCATAAACATTCCCATAGTCTTCCCTTGTCTATTGGGAAGGGGAGCAATTTCAGCATGCCATGGATAAGATTGCCCTAGAAATGCCATTGTGGGAGAGGTACACATAAGGAAAAGGGAGAAGCAGGGAGGTTCTCCAGGTTCACTGCACTGCACTCCCCTCGTCTTGCCTGCTCAGTTAATTCTTTAAACCTCCAAGTAGTTCAGGAGGAAATAGCAATGGCAGGAGTGGTGGCAAATGCAAGCAAAATTAAAATGTGAAAATTAGGTGAATGCTGGAGGAAGCTACTGGGATAGATGATCCAGGGATTTTGAGTGGGATGGTCAATATACTGATGCCTGAAAACGTGAGCTCTCCTGACGAGGATTGCCACATGTCCTGAAAAACAGGGATAGTCCTGATTTTGAGATTGCTTTCACATACTGGCAAATGGGACAGAGGGTCCTGTCCCGATTTTGTGGAAGAAAATTATGGCAACCCTACTCATTATCATCTCATTCCAGTGAGTCTGGAAGTCCTGGAGCACAGTCTGGAGGCAGTTAGGAACCGGATGAATCCCAATAGGGTGGGAAAAGTCTAGAAAGACAGAGGTTGTTCCGATCAGAAAATCCTTGATGCAACTACTGGACAGGCCTCTGCCTGGAGGTGACAAGTGTGGCTAGGATTGCATTTGCACAGCTTTGGCTGGTGCACAAGCCAGGGTTGTATTTGTCTCTAATCGGACCTGATCACAGTGGTACACGCCGTCTTGAATTCAAGACTGGATTACCATAACATGCTCTATGTGACGCTGTCCTCAAAGTCAATTCAGAAGCTGCAATTACTGCAGAATGCAGTGGTCTATGTTGTTACTGGCACTAAGCAGTTTGGATACGAAGGCCCCACCTGTAGAAGTGAACAAAGATATGCAGGATCAGACCCCCCTTTCATCTTCCCTATTTCAAGCCAAACATTCTCAACTGAGACCATTCGGCTCTGCATTTTGACAATCCCCAATATCTCACTCTCTCCTGCAATTCTCTCTCCTGATATTGTTTATTCTGAATTAGCAACATACATTGCCTACATATGTACACAATATACCATACTGGGTAGCAGCTCTTGCTCTGTCATTAGTTGCTCATCAGACTCACTAGCCCTTCACTAAATCAACTTCCCTCCACTTATGTTTAAGGAAAATGTACACAAAAAAATAATGAGAAACAAGAACCTATAATCAGGTAGATAAATGTTGCATGGTAAATTAATCCTCCACTCCAAGCCCTACCCCTTGTGTACACTGCATTGCACGCAAAATGCATGACAGTGAGGCAGACCACACCTTCCAATCAAAAAGAAGATGATACAGCTTGGAAATGACACCCATGAGCTTCGAATGAGACATCATTCAAAAGTTCTTTGGAAGCTATATAAGGTCAATGTTCTCAAATCATCACCGCTTCTGATTATAACCAGGATGGATGGGCTGCAAATGGCATTTTGGACCGCTTTATGGATTCTATTTGCTTTGAGTGACCATGCACTGACACAAGGTAAGGAAGGTTTTTCATGCACATGGAACTTACGGCTACTTGCTTGTATTCTTTGATCTGAAGGTTTCTTTCATGTGCATGGAAATTCTAGCTTCTTGCTTCTATACTTTGTTCTGAAGGAAGAATGGATGACCTGGAAATTGGGATCACTATTTTCCTGTGTCAATAATGTTGATACAGCTGCCAGAGGTATCACCTTCCTGCCAGAGGTAAACAGCCCTCCCAGGAATTTATTGGAATTGTATTGGAGTTTATTCTATCAGAATACCAGACTAACTTGCAGTTCCTCACCAAAAATTATGCTACAGTAGTTACCTGCTATTGTGCAAAAATCAAAATTATTTAGCAGATTTCATCCCAAGTTTCAACATATTTGAACCTGGCCTAGATAACTTTGGACAGGTTTCTGGAGGAAAGGTTCATTACCCACCGTCTCACCCACCATCTTCTCAGTGATCTATTGCCAGGTCTACTTGTCTGTTTATCCACACATTGTGCTAGCGGCTAGAATGCCAAATGGCAATTTCTCAGTGCCGTCTCAAAGGGGAGGGGACCACTCAGACAATGTCTATAGAGAAAAAAAGAACATAAGAATTTTGGAGTGTTGATAACAATAAAAGTAGATCTATCTGCAGTAAAGTTCATTAGGGGCATGGTGAATGCAGCCCCTACAAGGTGATATCCAGATCTGTGGACACCAGAGGATGCCTTATGTGGAACCTGTGAGTTTTAGAGGTTTAGCTCCAAACACCAGATGGAAGAGAAAAGCACCAGGATGCTGGTGTTTTGTTGTCTTGTGTGTTTCCATAAGCTCCTGGTGGGCTACTGTGAGATACAGAAAGCTGGAGGAGTCCTTGGCCTGATCCTGCAGAGCAATTCTTATGTTCTTATGAACCAGGAAATAGTATGGATTTCTCTTTATTATTACAAGTTAGAAGAGGTTTCTCTTTTTGCATTTTTTGTTCACAAAATCCATTTTGTAATGATACCAACTGTAAACCAATACAAGCACTAATGGGTTAAACATGTTACTGTTTTTATTATTATGGTTTTTGTCATCATCATCGCCATTTTTCTGCAAAAGCAAGCATATCTAGTGGTCCTACAACACCACCAACAGAAACAAAAACACACTCGTCTGATTACTCAACAGCCACAGTTCCAACAGCATGAATGATGCAACCAACAATAGCAGTATGAAATAGCAATTCCTGCTATTTCATATAGGACAGATAGTAAAGGATTCTCATAACAGAATTTAAACTTGGAAGAGTGGAACACAAATTTTATGATTACTCTGCCTGTTTCTCTTCCTGTTACTATCATCTTCATTGTCATCCCCTACAATCCAGAGTAACTACGGGAGCACATAAGAGACATTACGTGCACAGTAGTTACTGCACCACCTAGTGAAAACCTGTGGGAATTTTATATTGGTATGCAGAGTAAATTGTTCTTACACCGGAGCAAAGACTCCCTGTAGTTACTCTGGATTGTGCTCGATATCTCTTTTCCCATAGTGGGTGCCAATCTGAGTGGTACAGTGACAACAGCAACAAAATATAAATGTCACCAACGACTTCAGTTCCAACAGATGCTGTTACCACATGGGTTCTTGACTATTCTTACTACAGTTGTTCTTACTAATTATGATGGTTTTCACTGTATAAATCTACACATTTCTAGATCAGTAGGGGTAAATATCTCTAGATAAGAGTGGGTAAATATTTTGGCAGGAGGGCCACATCATTTCTGTGTTGGGGGCTGGTGGAAAAAAGAATTTATATCTCAAATTTGAATAAACCTAAATAAATGAATACATTAGAGGTGGAATTTATGTGAATGATTGAATTTTACTCCACTTGTTTATAATACACATGAAAAGTTATTTAGACATATAGAACCACATGAGAACTATAAACTGTTTGCCATACAACTCTTGCAATCAAGAAACATACAGACCAAGCAGAAACAAATGGAGACATAAGTAGTTGAGAGGCAATGGGGGAGGAGGGGATAAACAACATACAAGTAAAAGCAAGAAACAAACAAACATGAAGACATCAACTGATATACATAGGGCACAATCCAGAATAACTACGGGAGCACATAAGAGACATTATGTGCAACCGTAGTTACTGCACCACCTACTGAAAACCTATGGGAAATTCATATTGCAATCCAGAGTAACTTGTTCTTACTCCAGAGCAAGGACTCCCCGTAGTTACTCTGGATTGTGCCCTTAGGACAATTATGGATGTCGTGATCAGATGTTAGGCATCAACAGTCTCCAAAAGCTGAGAGCAGTGGTTCTCAATCTTCCTAACGCTGTGACCCCTTTATAAGTTCTACAAGTTGTGGGGACCCCCAACCATAAAATTATTTTTATGGCTCCCTGACCTGGCTACTTTATAACTATATTTTTCCTACTGTTATGAATCGTAATGTAAATATCCAATATGCAGGATTATTTTCATTGTTACAAATGAAATGTGTGTTCTATGCACACATTGAACACAATGGGATTTATTTTAGAGTAGGCATGCATAGGATTGGGCCCTGAGGCTGCAATCCTATCCACATTTGCATGAGAGTAAAGGCCCCCCTGACTATAATGGGATTTATTTCAGAATAGGCATGCATAGGATTGGGCCTTGAGGCTATCAGTCAGCCCCAGAGTGCATGCAGCTACAGCCGGAGGTCTGGCAAGCCTGACCCGGCCCCCTGCACCAGGGGTCTTTAGGCGACCCCCAGGAAAGCTCTAGCTGACCCCCAAAGGGGTCCCAACCCCCACTTTGAGAAACGCTGGCCAAGAGGCTCACTGGAGACTGGAAGCTTCCTGTGGGACAATTTGGTGGTCTCCAAGATCTGCAAATGGCCACTACGCCAAGATTTGCTAATGCCTGCGCAAATACATCAAGAAAAGATTACACTGCTATTTTTAACTTTACTGCACTTGTAGTTTTATCTTCATTCTCACCCTTCTTTCATAACTGTAGATCCCTCAACGGAACCTACTACAGCAGCCACAGGAACAACAACATTGACACCTGAATATACCACAACAGCAATACCTAGATCTCCAGTCATGTCAAGCACCTCCAGTACAGTGGTACCAACAACGAGTAAGAACTATTTCATATAATTCTCATTGTTTCAGTTTCCCTTATCTCACCCCACAATTTATAATCACTGTTATCATCTACATTTTTCTCATCACTTAAAGCCACCACAAGTTCAATTAACTCCAATCTTGTCAATTATGCAAGAGCAAACAAGTAAGAGTCTATTGTATAACTCTCCAATACAGTATGCTTCAATATTGCTTCAATTTTCCATTTGGTTAGCACAACCCCTAACCCATAACACATATTCTCCCATAACTCACCTCTCATCATATCATCTCTGATGCTAGCACCTTTTCTTACAGCAGTGACAACCTCCAGTGCTTCTACACAAGTCCTGACAGAAACAACAACATCCTCAGCTGAGTCTACCACAAGTGCTGATCACACAACTCCTCCTGCCCCATCCACTACAATGGTGCCAACAACTGGTAAGGTCCTACTATATCAAATACCTCTGCTTAGTTCTCCCATAAGTCACACCACATCATATGATCACTCCACCTTTTTTCAACCTGATCCTTTCCCCCTTAGCGGAGAGCACCTCAAGTTCATCTACACCAACTCTGACAGAAACAACAACATCCTCAGCTGAGTCTACCACAAGTGATCACACAACTCCTCCTGCCCCATCCACTACAATGGTGCCAACAACTAGTAAGGTCCTACTATATCAAATAACTCTGCTTAGTTCTCCCATAAGTCACACCACATCATATGATCACTCCACCTTTTTTCAACCTGATCCTTTCCCCCTTAGCGGAGAGCACCTCAAGTTCATCTACACCAACTCTGACAGAAACAACAACATCCTCAGCTGAGTCTACTACAAGTGCTGATCACACAACTCCTCCTGCCCCATCCACTACAATGGTGCCAACAACTGGTAAGGTCCTACTATATCAAATAACTCTGCTTAGTTCTCCCATAAGTCACACCACATCATATGATCACTGCACCTTTTTTCAACCTGATCCTTTCCCCCTTAGCGGAGAGCACCTCAAGTTCATCTACACCAACTCTGACAGAAACAACAACATCCTCAGCTGAGTCTACCACAAGTGCTGATCACACAACTCCTCCTGCCCCATCCACTACAATGGTGCCAACAACTGGTAAGGTCCTACTATATCAAATAACTCTGCTTAGTTCTCCCATAAGTCACACCACATCATATGATCACTGCACCTTTTTTCAACCTGATCCTTTCCCCCTTAGCGGAGAGCACCTCAAGTTCATCTACACCAACTCTGACAGAAACAACAACATCCTCAGCTGAGTCTACCACAAGTGCTGATCACACAACTCCTCCTGCCCCATCCACTACAATGGTGCCAACAACTGGTAAGAGTTTCTACTATATCAAATATCTCATCTTAGTTCTCCCATAAGTCAGATCACATCATATGATCACTGCACTTTTTCATCCTGATTCTTTTCCGTTTAGTGGTGAGCACCTCAAGTACTTCTACACCAGAACAGACAGAAACAACAACATCCTCACCTGAGTCTACCACAAGTGTTGATCTCACAACTTCTCCTTCCCCATCCACTACAATGGTGCCAACAACTGGTAAGACTTTCTACAATATCAAAAATCTCTCCTTAGTTCTCCCATAAGTCAGACCACATCATATGATCACTGCACCTTTTTTCAACCTGATCCTTTCCCCCTTAGCAGAGAGCACCTCAAGTTCTTCTACACCGACTCTGACAGAAACAACATCTTCAGCTCAGTCTACTACAAGTGCTGATCAGACAACTCCGCCTGCCACATCCACGGCAATGGTGCCAACAACAGGTGAGTTACTACTATATCAAATACCTCTCCTTAGTTCTCCCATAAGTCACACTACATCATATGATCACTGCACCTTTTTCATACTGATTCCTTTCCTCTTAGTAGTGAGCACCTCAAGTTCTTCTAGAACAGCACTGACAGAAACAACAACATCCTCAGCTCAGTCTACCACAAGTGCTGATAATACATCTCCTGCCCCATCCACTACAATGGTGCCAACAACTGGTAAGAGTTCTGCTATATCAAATATCTCCCCTTCTTTATTCTCCCATAACTCACCTCTCATCATATCATCTCTGATGCTAGCACCTTTTTTTTCAGCGGTGACAACCTCCAGTGCTTCTACACAAGCCCTGACAGAAACAACAACATCCACATCTGAATCTACCACACATACTGATCTCACAACTCGACCTGCCCCATCCACTACAATGGTCCCAACCACTGGTAAGACTTTCTACTATATCAACTATCTCTCCTTAGTTCTCCCATAAGTCAGACCACATCATATGATCACTGCACCTTTTTTCATCCTGATTCTTTTCCCTTTAGCGGTGAGCACCTCAAGTACTTCTACACCAGAACAGACAGAAACAACAACATCCTCAGCTCAGTCTACCACAAGTGTTGATCTCACAACTCCTCCTGCGCCATCCACTACAATGGTGCCAACCACTGGTAAGACTATATCAAATATATCTCCTACAAATATATTTCTACTATATCAAATATCTCTCCTTAGTTCTCCCATAAGTCAGACCACATTATATGATCACTGCACCTTTTTCAAACTGATTCTTTTCCCTTTAGCGGTGAGCACCTCAAGTACTTCTACACCAGAACAGACAGAAACAACAACATCCTCAGCTCAGTCTACCACAAGTGTTGATCTCACAACTCCTCCTGCGCCATCCACTACAATGGTGCCAACCACTGGTAAGACTATATCAAATATATCTCCTACAAATATATTTCTACTATATCAAATATCTCTCCTTAGTTCTCCCATAAGTCAGACCACATTATATGATCACTGCACCTTTTTCAAACTGATTCTTTTCCCTTTAGCGGTGAGCACCTCAAGTACTTCTACACCAGAACAGACAGAAACAACAACATCCTCAGCTCAGTCTACCACAAGTGTTGATCTCACAACTCCTCCTGCGCCATCCACTACAATGGTGCCAACCACTGGTAAGACTATATCAAATATATCTCCTACAAATATATTTCTACTATATCAAATATCTCTCCTTAGTTCTCCCATAAGTCAGACCACATTATATGATCACTGCACCTTTTTCAAACTGATTCTTTTCCCTTTAGCGGTGAGCACCTCAAGTACTTCTACACCAGAACAGACAGAAACAACAACATCCTCAGCTCAGTCTACCACAAGTGTTGATCTCACAACTCCTCCTGCGCCATCCACTACAATGGTGCCAACCACTGGTAAGACTATATCAAATATATCTCCTACAAATATATTTCTACTATATCAAATATCTCTCCTTAGTTCTCCCATAAGTCAGACCACATTATATGATCACTGCACCTTTTTCAAACTGATTCTTTTCCCTTTAGCGGTGAGCACCTCAAGTACTTCTACCCCAGAACAGACAGAAACAACAACATCCTCAGCTCAGTCTACCACAAATGCTGATCACACAACATCTCCTGCCACATCCACGACAATGGTGCCAACCACTGGTAAGAGTTTCTATTATATCAACTATCTCCCCTTCTTTATTCTCCCATAACTCACCTCTCATCATATCATCTCTGATGCTAGCACCTTTTCTTACAGCAGTGACAACCTCCAGTGCTTCTACACAAGTCCTGACAGAAACAACAACATCCACATCTGAATCTACCACACATACTGATCTCACAACTCCTCCTGCCACATCAAGTACAATGGTGCCAACAACTGGTAAGGTCCTACTATATCAAATAACTCTGCTTAGTTCTCCCATAAGTCACACCACATCATATGATCACTGCACCTTTTTTCATCCTGATTCTTTTCCCTTTAGCGGTGAGCACCTCAAGTACTTCTACACCAGAACAGACAGAAACAACAACATCCTCAGCTCAGTCTACCACAAGTGTTGATCACACAACTCCTCCTGCCCCATCCACTACAATGGTGCCAACAACTGGTAAGAGTTTCTACTATATCAAATATCTCTCCTTGTTTACTTTATTTTCCCACTAGCAAAAGTATACCCATGTTGCAGGAGTAAAATTCCCCATATGACATCCCCCCACTGCGCATGAACCGTCCATGCATATCAACCCACATGCGCATGCACCAGATCCCCATGTTCATCCACCCCATGCACATCAACCACCCATGCGCATCATCCCCCATGCGCAACAGACCCCCAATCACAACAACATCCCATGTGCATCAACCCTCCATGTGCATGAACCCCTCATGTGCATGAGCCCCCATGCCCATCATCCTCCCATGCACATCACCTACCTGTGTGCATCATCTCCCCATGAGCAACACCTCCCCATGCGCAGCATCCTCCCCAGTGCAACCCCTCCCTCCAAACAATATCCTCCCAAATGCACCAGCACCAAGCACCAAATTGGCTGGATGTTGGTCAGTCTTCCATGTTTAGGAACAGGACAAAAACAATTGCACCCCTTCTCAGCCCCTTAAGGGTTAAATTTCTCCATATGGGTTCTTGGTGGGTGTTCATGTGATAGAAGGAACTTCCTCCCCAAATTTCATTCTTCTTGGTCTGGGGGTTGGAGCAAAGCATCCCTAAGTCACCGATTCTTCAATGCAAAGTATAGGGAGGAAAACGTGTTGCACCCCTTTTCACCCCCTTCCGGTTGGAATTTCCAGAAACCAATTCTTAGTGCATCCCTTCGTCATATAAGGAATACCCACCACAAATTTCACGCTTCTAGGCCCAGTTGTTTTGGCTGGGCATTGATGAGTGAGTGAGCTAGTGAGTGAGTGAGTCAGTCAGTGACTTTTCTCTTTTATACGTATATACAGTGGCGCCTCATGTAACAAACACCTCACGTAAAGTATGCTTCACGTAATATACAAAAATTTCTCTAGGATTCTGCTTCACATAACAAACTGTGCTTCACGTAACAAACACACATGTTGGCAGTTGGGGCAGACACGCTGGCCAGCAGGCCTTTTAAAAAGCGTCAGGGCTGCCTAGCACACCTGCCCATAGTGAAAGCAACACTTCCATGCTATTCATCCTGTGGCTGGGAGTCCGCTGGGCAGAGGGAGAAAAGAGCAGTGGAGAAGAGGGAAGTAGCCAGAAGGGAGCAGGGGAGATGAAAAGGGGCTCAAGATGAAAAGGAGGAGAAAGTGGGGAGACACTTGGAAAGTGTCTTGGATTGCAGAAGAAAGTGTCTTTGATTGCAGCCTCCTAACCATGTCTACCTAGAAGTCAGCCCCATTGTGTTAAATGGGTGTTACTCCCAGGAAAGTGTCTTTAGGACTGCAGCCTAAGTAGACTTCATAGGATCAAGCACATTGAATGCATGTTTTGAATTCAATTCCAGTGTTTTGTCATCATTTTTACATCCAGTTAATATTTCTATGAATATTTTTTGGGTTGTGGAATCAATCATCTGAGTTTCCATTATTTCCTATGGGAAAATCCGCTTCATGTAAAGAATGTTTCATGTAACAAACATGCCGCCAGAACAAATTAAATTTGTTACGTGAGGCACCGCTGTATAGATAACTCACCTCTTATCATATGATCACTGATGCTAGCAAATTTTTCTCCATGATCACTTTTCTTTCAGCAGTGATGACCTCCAGTGTTTCTACACCAGCACTGACAGAAACAACAACATCCACATCTAAATCTACCATAAGTGCTGATCATACAACTCCTGCCACCACAAGTACAATGGTGTCAACAGCAGGTAAGGGTTTCTACTATACCATATACTCTCTTGGTTTACTTTACTCTTTCATAACTCATCACACATCACATGATCACTGATGTTAACATTTTTTCACCATGATCTTTTTTGTCTCTGTAGAGATCACCTCAAGTGCTTCTACACCAACAGAAACAACAACATCCTCAGCTGAGTCAACCACAAGTTCAGTTCACACAACTCCTCCGGCCCCAACAAATACCTTGGTGCCAACAACAGGTGAGTTTCTACTATATCAGGGACTTTAATCTCTTAGCTCCCTCATATGTCACACCTCATCATATGATCACTGCACTTTTTTCAACCTTTTCCCCTTAGTGGTGAGCACCTCAAGTGTTTCTACAACAGCTCTGACGGAAACAACAACGTCCACATCTGAAACCACCACAAGTGCTGATCACACAAGTCCTGCCACATCAAGTGCAATGATGCCAACAAAAGGTAAGAGATTCTCCAATGTCATATACTGTAGCTCTCCTTTTTTTTTACACTTTAACATAACTTACCTATCAGCATATGATCACTGAAGTTAGCACATTCTACACAATGATCTCCTTTCCCTCAGAGGTGATCACCTCAACTGCTTCGACCCCAGCACTGATACAAACAACATCCACAGCTGAATCTACCACAAATACCGATCACACTACTCCTCCTGCCACTTCAAGTACAATGGTGCCAACAACAGGTAAGAGTGTCTGTTATACCATATATCTCTCTTCTTTACTATCCCATAATTCATCTCTCATCATATGATCACTAATGCTAGCACCCTTGTGTTCATGATTACTTTTCCCTCAGCGGTAAGTACCTCAAGTGCATCTACACCTGCACTGACAGAAACAACAACATCCACATCTGTATCTACCACAAGTACTGATCACACAACTCCTCCTGCCACATCAAGTACAATGGTGCCAACAACAGGTGAGTTACTACTATATCAAATATCTCTCATTTGTTCTCCCATAAGTCACACCACATCATATGATCACTGCACCTTTTTCAACCTGATCCTTTCCCCTTTAGTGGTGAACACCTCTAGTACTTCTACACCAGCACTGACAGAAACAATATCTTCAGGTGAGTCTACAAGTGCTGATCACACATCTCCTGCCACATCCACTACAATGGTACCAACAACAAGTAAGAGTTTCCACTATATCAAATATCTCTCCTTATATACTTTAATCTCCCATAACTCATCTCTCATCATATGATCACTGATGCTAGCACCTTTTTCACCATGATCATATTATTTTCTACACCAGCACAGACAGAAACAACATCCACATCTGAATGTGCTGATCACACAACTCCTCCTGTCACATCAAGTACAATGGTGCCAACAACAGGTGAGTTTCTACTATATCAAATATCTCTCCTTAGTTCTCCCATAAAGTCACACCACATCATATGATCACTGAACATTTTTTAACCTGATCCTTTCCCTTTTAGTGGTGAGTACTTCTAGTACTTCTACATCAGCACTGACAGAAACAACATCTTCAACTGAGTCTACCACAAGTGCTGATTACACAACTTCTTCTGCCACATCCACTACAATGGTGCCAATAACAGGTAAAATTTCTACTACATCAAACATCTCTCCTTGTTTTTTCTCCCATAACTCACCTCTCATCGTATCATCTCTGATGCTAGCACTTTTTTCAACATGATCACTTTTCTTTCAGTGGTGATGACCTCCAGTGCTTCTACACCAGCACTGACAGAAACAACATCCACATCTGAATCTACCACAAGTGCTGATCATGCAACTCTTGCTACTACAAGTCTCGAGGTGCCAACAACAGGCAAGAGTTTCTTCAGTCTTAAAAATACATCATTTTTTACACTTTTCCATGACTCACCTATCATCACATGATAATTGATGTTAGCATGTTTTCACCACAATCACTTTTCCTTCACTGTTGAGTACCTCAAGTGCTTCTACGCCAGCACTGACAGAAAAAAACATCATCATCATCTGAACCAACCTCATGTGCAATTCGCACTCCGAAACTCCCATAACTTTTTCTTCCTAGTGTTTTTCCTGCACTATGGACACTATGCACTTTCCCCCACTATTCTGGACTTGAGATGACCAATCCACATTTAAATGTGACACTGAGGAAACTGGCCTGCCTGTAACCAGATTTTAATCTATTTTTCTACTCACATTTGCATGCTTTCAGACAGCTAGGTTGGGCAGGAGCTGGGACAAGTGATTGTTTTGGGAAAAGTGAAGGTCTTGAACTGCCAGCCAGCCTGCCACCTTCAGGAAGATAGGTATCCTGAAGATAGGCATTTATAACCACTGAACCACCTCTCTCCCCTGATAGTTCCCATATCATAAAATAATAATTCCAAGATACATCAACAAGAGAAGAATTTAACATTAACATTAATGTAGCTGATTCCCTATATACACCAAGTAGACTACATTTGAGAGGTTTGAGAGGTTACAGACTGGAGTAGTACTGAAAAGCAGAAATGGGTGAGAAACAATGTCCACCTCTGATAGCACAATCCTAATACCTGGTCAAGCTGGCACAATTTCCAACATATATCCCATGCTGGCCTGGAGGGTGTTGCAAAAGTGTCATAAGATCCTTCTGTGCCACTCCTGGGAGGAGTTAGGTCAGTGCACAGATATAGTCCGGCCTGCCTGTGCCACCACAGGAATGGTGAGATGAGAGAGTTATGCTTGCCTAAATTGCTTAGGGTTGTTTCCTGAAGCTTCAACAACTGCAGTTCCAACACCTCCTCTAGTAATATTAAGTACACTGATAGCAACGACAAGTAAGATTTTCTACAGTTTGGTGTCACCCAAGTGTTTTCAGTTTCTCATTCCCTTTGCAATTGATGATAATATAATACAATTCTGTTTCTCTTCAAAAGTCTGCTTTTATCTTCAGATTTATAATGATCTCATTTCCTACAGCAGTGGGCACCTACAACAGAAGCAACAAAAGTAACAACATCCACATCCAAACCCCCCAACAACTGCAGTTCCAATATCTTCTCTAGTCAAATTAAGTTTATTCATACCAACGAGTACAGGTTTCTACCATTTTGTATAGCTCCTGTTGTATCAAATCCTCATGCCCAAAAAAGTGCAATAATATTTTTGAGATTGATGTGGCTATGTTTTTATCTTCATCATCCCCATCACTTTTTCCATAGCAGTGGGCACGACAACTGGTTCTACGACAGCAGCCCCAGAAGCAGCAACATCCACATCCAAATCTCCAACAACTGTCATCCCAACATCTGCTCTGCTTACATCAAGTACATTGGCACCAACAACTTGTAAGAATTGTGAAAATTCAATAGAGCTTTTGTAGTTTCAAAGCTTCATTTCTTTGGCATAACTGGGGATTACAATATTATTCCTATATAAAAAAGGACTGCAGTTTATCATCTTCATAGCTGCTATTTTTACTTTTTCCACAGATGTGAGCATATCAAGTAGTCCAACAACAGTCCAGGAAACATTTACCTCTGAATCTCCAACAACTATAGTTCAAACCCCTCCTCTAGTCACATCAAGTTCTCTGACTCCAACATCTAGTAATACCTTCTTCTATTTCCCTTTGCTCTTTTAATTTCAGTTTTTTCATATCCTGAGTACTACTAGGCATTGCTGCTATTATTTTCATTGTGGGTTGATCCCTTTTCTGACCCAAGAGTTATTGCAGTTGCTCTTACCTGCCTTTTTACTGTAATCACTTTTCCCACAGTTGTGAGTACTTTGAGTATTCCTACGACTACAGCCTCAGAAACAACAATGTCAACTTCTGAATGCTTTACAGCCAAGGTTCCAACAACTAGTTAGTGTCTCCAGTATATGATATAGCTACTGTTTCAGTTCTCTTCCCCTGAACATGACCCCGCTGTGATTATCATCAGAATTGCTATATTTTTATTTTTTCCCCAGCAGTCAGTACCTCATGTGGTCCTACAACAGCATCCACAATAGAAACACCACCCACATCTGAATATCCAACAACTGT
Source organism: Cryptoblepharus egeriae (assembly GCA_030015325.1). NCBI lineage: Eukaryota > Metazoa > Chordata > Lepidosauria > Squamata > Scincidae > Cryptoblepharus > Cryptoblepharus egeriae. The sequence goes on from JAREYC010000002.1 coordinate 15,279,839, forward strand.
ACTTCCAACATCTCCTTTGGTCTCATCAAGTACACTGGCATCAACAACTAGTAAGAGTTGCTACTATTTGGTATATCTCTTTGTTTTAGTGTCCCATTCCTTTCAGTTAGCCAAAGAATATATTACAACACAATTCCTATTCTGAAAATGGCTTGTTATCATCTTCATTGTTGCCGTCATTACTTCTCCAATAGGTGTGAGCACGTCAAGTAGTCCAGTGACAACACTTATGGAAACAACATCAGCCTCTGGACCTCCAACAACCGTCATTCAAACATCTCCACTAGTCCCATCAAGTTATCTGACTCCTACAACTAGTAAGGCTTTCTGCAGTTCCCCTTAGCTCTTTCTTTTCAATTTCCAGTTCAATTAATATGGCCGTTCATTGCTGCTGTTATTTTCATTGTCTGCGTGATCCTTCCTCTGACAGCAGTGGGCACATCAAGTGGACCTGCAACAACAACAACAGAAACAACACAATCCACATCAGAATCTGCCACAAATCCAGTTGCAACATCTCCTCCAGTCACATCACATACATTGGCATCCACAACTTGTAAGATTTTTTTCCTTTTCCAAGTATCTCTCATTGCATCTAGATTTCATTCCTCTTATCCACTCTATGAGTTATTTTCTTAGCCATTTTCAAACATTTCCATTATTTTCCTTTTTCCACAGCAATGGGTGCTTCAAGTAGTCCTGTAACAGCTGCCCCCAAAACACCATCCACATCTGAATCCCAAACTGCAGTATTTCCAACATCCCCTTCAGTCATGTCAAGTACTCCTGTAACCACATTAAGTACAACTGGTAAGACTATTTTCTGGCTATGTCCTGGGAATAGCAACAGGTCACCAATTCCCACTATGTACAACACATGCACAAATATGTGTAGAAGCACTAACGTGAAATATGTTTGGGATGCCATTTCTTTTATAGAAGTCTTTTGTTAGTAGGAATCTTGCAATATGAAATGGCCCGCTTGTCTTTTGAAGTAATTACTTCCTCTATGTTTCCATCTTTCAGAGGCACATGTCATGACTGGAGTGAACCCAACCAATGGGGTCAACACCGATGGAAATAATGTATCTATGGTTCCAACCAGTCCCAACATCACAAGCATACCTGGACAAACAAAACCTGGCGGCACTGGTGAGAGGATGGACCAAATGTACTATCCAAGCAGTGATGGGCATCAAAGAAATTAAGAACCGGTTCTCTGTCCATCTGGCAGCCACTTTTAAATGGCTATTTTTAAACTTTATATGTACTATCTCTTGTTAAGAACCGGTTCTATAGAGTAGGTGCGAACCTGCTAGAGCCTACCACTGTATCCAAGTATACTATATACTTTTTATACTTGGATAGTATAAAAAGATGGAATGAATGAATGAATAAATAAATGAATGAATGAGTGAATGATATAGTTTTGGCCAAAGGAACAGTTTGAATATAATTGCTAAGGTTTGGAACTCAATTCAGATAATTCAGACTCAAAGTTGCAAAAATGTTCTTTTGTCACGGACTCATCAACTTGCGAGTCACATGTGTGGAAGACTCTGAAAAACAAGTCAGGGACCCCCACACATGCAGATCTGAGACTGCCTGTGACTGGGTGGGTTTACTGTTTTTGTGGCATGAAAACCTAGTAGATCCATCATTCAGACTGGGTGAGCTGCAGGGAGTTTCAGCCATGAGGCAAGGAGGGGTAAAGGCAGGAGTGCTGCAGGAAGAGGGTAGGCAGGAGCGGGCTCTTGTCCTTCTCTGGTAGGAATAATAACAATATTATTCCTATAATAACAATAACAATAATAACTCGGTTGTGGCTCACGAGTGGAACACTGAAGAAGGAGACAGAAGGCCTGATACTTGCTGCCCAAGAACAGGCAATCGGGACAAATGCCATCAAGGTCAGAATTGAAAAATCAGCCCATGACCCCAAATGCCGGCTCTGCAAAGAAGTGGATGAAACCATCGACCACATTCTAAGTGGCTGCAAGAAGATCGCACAGACTGACTACAAACTGAGGCACAATCTGTTGCCCAGATGATCCACTGGAATCTATGCCAAAAGTATCATCTGCCAGCGGCAAAAAATTGGTGGGACCACAAGCCTGAAAAAGTGGTTGCAAATGAGCAGGTGAAGCTTCTGTGGGACTTCCGGATACAGACGGACAAGGTCTTGCAACACAATACTCCAGATATCACCATCATAGAAAGCAGTCAGGTGTGGCTTGTTGACATCGCCATACCAGGTGACAGCAGAATTGAGGAAAAACAACTGGAAAAAATCTCCCGCAACCAAGACCTAAGAATCGAATTACAGCATATCTGGTGTAAACCAGTGCAGGTGGTGCCAGTGGTAATTGGCACACTGGGTGTTGTGCCCAAAGACCTTGGCAGGCACCTGAAAACTATTGGCATTGACAAAATATCACTCTGCCAATTGCAGAAAGCCGCACCTCTGGGATCAGCACGAATTATACGCAGCTACATCACACAGTCCTAGACTCTTGGGAAGGGTCCGACTGGTGAAGTGAATGAAACCAGCATGAAATTGTTAGCTGTGCATTTATGTTTGATTTTCAATAATAATAATAGCATTTAATAACATTTTCGCACTTTTAAATAATATTTCATTATTCCTTTCAACATGAAACTATTTTTAGTCAACAGCTCCCTATTTTGTTATAATTTGTATTCATTAATGTGTATATTATGTGATTTTATGAACTGCTATTACACAAAAGACATGTAAAAGTATTTCAGGGAACATTTTATATTATACTTGTATCCCCCCCTCTTCTTTGAAGGAGCTTGCTGGGAAGTAGGTGGAAGTAGGCCTCATGTGTTCATATGTGATTAATCCTAACCATATCTACTTAAAAGTATGCCCCATCGTGTTCAATGAATTTTACTCCCAGGAAAGTGTCTTTAGGATTGCAGCCTTATTTAATCATCCTTGAAAGAACTAAGGGGTTGTCCTGTCTAAAAAGTTCTAGCACTAACCCTAGACTTCAATTCAGTTCCGATTATTTTTGCAAGCTCTAGGCTTACATTTCATTAGCTCCTTAGCTGACCCAGTTCCAAATAATCTTTTAATTTTATTCTTGTAATCTTGTTCTTTTCTAACATCTTGCAGGTAGCAATCTCCTGTCTCAGTACTGGGTTATTATACTCCTCAGTTTGGCCTCGCTGTTGGGTGCTACGTTCCTGATTGTTGTTGGCTGCTTGGTAAGGATGGTTTGCCACCTGCAAATGGTGAAGTGTATGCATGTTATGGAAAGATAGAGATCATGGGCCTTTAAAGACAGTTAAAGTTTCTGTTGGTCAAAAAATGCAGCTACCAGACTATCATCAGAGCAGAAAAAAAGAACGAATGTTAAAGATGAGAAGCCACAAGGGGGCACCATTAGCGGAAGCACTACAGCACTTAAATTGTTGGAGAAACTGGAGACTGGGATCAGGCTGGCTCCCTTTTTCAGTGGGATCATGATATTATACCTCCTACTTTTATTATTGTACTTGGTGTATTATACTTGGTGTATTATACTTGGATATTATACGTGGTGGAGCATGATTTGGTTAAAATTGAAGGGCAGCCAAGGAAAGGGGTTTGAGGATTTCATAATAACCTGGAGGGAGGCAGGAGATGGGACTGGTGGATTTCACTCAGGACAGGACCCCACATTCTTTCACATAATTTGAGCAATTGGTGGTCATAACTAATTGTTGGGTGCAGTTTGCGCACAGGGAGCATGCCTAAGACATCACACTCTACTAGAAGTATAGCTAGAGTTGGGAATGGTAAGTACTGCAGGCATCACAGTGTGCTTTGTAGGTGGCTTGGAGCCATTCAGGGCACTTGGTTCAGCAAGTGCTTGTATATTCGTGTTTCTCCCCTGAAAATCTCTGACAGCAAGTGGGAGGGGCCTTTTAAATGGCACATATGGTATCTGAAGTACTTATGGTACTATTCCAGTGATTTTCAACTAGTGTGGCACACTAGTGTACTGTGAGTGGTACACAGGTATACAGTGGAAGTTTAGCTAATTTATTTATTAAATAAATATCAATTATTATAGGACCATTGAGGGATGTGAACCCCCAAGAGCATCACGGTGTGGTTTGTCAATGGTCTTTTGACCAAAGACCAATGGTGGGCCTTGACAATTTTAGTACCTTGTCAGTGTGCCATGAGATGGAAAAGACTGAAAATTGCTGTACTATTAATTCCCACCCCAGCTATCTTACTGCACCCTACATTTGCACTTTGCATAGTGACTGGTCACTATTAAAATAAATGTGCTAAACTAGATGGAGCATAATTCAGATCCTGCTAGACAGTTCTTGTGTTACAGTTCTATATGATTATGCTATATCCATGCCTAACTCTGTGTTGTGGTCTTTTTCAGTTCATCTACTATCTGAAGTTTTCAACACCTGACTCAGCATCTCTTGGTATCTACAGAATTCACCCAATGCTCCAGAGCTTCCGAGATTACAGTAGAGGAAGGGACAATAGCAATGGCCCAGATGGGGGCCCGGATGGTGAAGGCTCAGATAGGGTGGCCCAGGCCACACAGAACTGCAACAGAGGAAGGAAGACTGCCAGCCAAAGCAGCGGTGGCAACACCAATTATGCCTTCTTATGAGATCATTTGATTTAATTAGATATTTTCTGAATGTTTCTGGTTTTAATGTTTCTGGTTTTAATGTCAAATCACCATATGCTGAACAAAGGTTAGATCTCTTTTTAAAGAGACTGGTGTTGAAACATACCTAAAAATTGTATGACTTAGAAACACAGTGCAAGAAATATGACACAGGGTACTTTCCTAACCAATTTTTCCGCTTGCAACTCCAAGATAAGGAAATAAACCTTGCTTAACCTTGCGGAGGCCTGAGAGGACGTCCCCAACCGCTGGATGTAACGCATGCAGCTTTCCAGCTATCCCAGTACAGGAGAGATGGTTAGCATGGTACCCACAAGGACATTCACAGCTAGGGAATGATGGCAGCAACCATTTGTTGCCATTGGTCTCCAAGTTCCAATTGTTATCATTTATACCACTACTGAATGTGGAGACCGATATCATGGCTTGTAGCTACTGATAAATTTCTTTGTACTGTATTTATCGAGTGCTCTAAAATTTATTTATGCTAATTGCTGTCTGAACTTGAGTCCCACAGGAAACTTGTATGTGATGAATCACTTACTGTTTGCTTCCTTTGATGACTCCGGAGTTCTTGGAATTTGGACAGTCTGGGGTGGATCTATCTAAAGTGTAGGCATGTCGCTATTTCACCTTCACATACCTCTTGGGTTTAGTGCTGGCTTTAAGCCTCTTGGACAAAATGCTCCTATTGGGATTCAACTCACACTAGTATAAACCAGTCCTGTTAAACACACACACACACACACACACACACACACAAAACACCACATTGCAACAGACATCTAGCACTGCAATTTTACATTTGGTCCATTAAGGTAGAATTGCTAAAATTCTCTTGCGAGATGACCCCCTGTCAAACTTGCCAGTCTGTGAATGCAATCCCCCAAAACTGGGACTGTCCTGGTTTTTTGGAACTTATGGCAACCCTACATTAAGGGCACAAACTTGAATGCCCGTTCAGCCAGTCTCTTGTGCTGACCATTCTCTGCAAAGAGAACAGCCATGACAGCAACACAGAAAGACCCCCTGGGGCCTGCAAAAAATTCATGTCTTTAAGATTATATAGACTGTTAACTGTGAGCCTGGAGCCCTGCAAAAAAATGTTTCCAACTGAGCTCCACAGCTCTTATGGCTGGACCTGCTTAGGTTCTGTTCCCAAGATGGGAAATGAAGCCTGATCAAGAAAATGGCCAGGGAATAGGAGAAAAGGAATGGTTGCATACAGGAAGAGCAAGAAGGACCAGTCAATGAGTAGACTAGTAGCCAGTCTGAATTGCAGCAGAAATGGGTCTCTTTAAGACACAGCGTCAGTTCTGTACTCCTGCCGATTTCTGCAGTATGTACTTCTTGCACTCTGACTAATTAGATTTAAGAATAGGTAAGTTAAATCACAGGGAGCTGGATATGTACTGTAATGCTGTTGCATTAGTGGATTATGACACATTGGCCAACTGTGGCCAAACATGGAGAGCAAAGGAAAGTGATTCTCATATACATGGGCAAGTGAAAGGGATGATTTCTGAAACTGAAGGTTTTGGGGTACGGTCATTGTCTAGGCACTGATTTAAGAAAACACACTGGACACCAGGTATCGAAGAGATGGGCCACTTTATTGATAATGAGCAGACAATAAACATGGGCTGAGAGAAACTCCAACTGCTACATCATATGAGGCATAGTTGGAAGGGTGGGCTGAGTAGGAACATGACGACTTATTTAAATCATAATCAGAAGCTGAGCTCATGCAAGAAAATCTTGAAAAAGACACACATGAATGGTGTTCCTGATGGAAAAGGTGTCCAGGGTGACCATATGTCCTCATTTTCCAAAACATGTTCCCTATTTAAGCCTGGTGTCCTGGAAAAAGAAAATCTTCATTATCTTCCTTTTCGTTGTGAGCAGGCAGCAGGTAGTCTTGTTGTAATAATACAAATAAATTACATCTAACACTTTTAAATTAAATAATAAGTGCTCATAATATAGTGTTCAAATTAACCACATGAAAGCAAAATAATGTCCTACATTTTTCCTGGGTGTCCTACATTTGGGGGAGGAGCCTTGTCCACTTTTGTGGTTATGAAATCTGGTCACCCTGAGAGCATCCTATTGACAAGCCTTTTTTAAAACATTTATCTAACTGCAGCAACAGCAAGTTAAGGATTTTTCAGGCTTGTAATACAGGCTGCTATTTATCTTCAGGTCCCACTTAAGAGCTGAATTCTTCAATTGTACTCCAAGTATAGGTGCATTCTTGAATTCCTTGGAGGTAAGAAACATTATTTCAAGTGGAAAAACTAACTTTCCTCATTAGGGTTGCTATATGTCCCAAAAAACAGGGTCAGTCCTGATTTGAGGGATTGTGTTCACATACTGGCAAATGGGACAGAGGGTCCTGTCCCGATTTTGTGGAAGAGAATTATGGCAACCCTACTCATTATCATCTCATTCCAGTGAGACTCCAAGTCCTGGAGCACAGTCTGGAGACAGATGGGGACCGGATGAATGCCAATAGGCTGAGATGAATCTAGAAAGACAGAGGTTGTTCCAATCAGGAAATCGTTGATGCAGCTCCTGAGTCTTCTGCCTGCTCTGAATAGGGTTGCAATTACCCTGCAGGAACGAGTGCACATTTTGAGATGGCTCCTGGACATAGCTCTCCCTGGAGGTGACAATTGTGGCTACAAGTACATTTACACAACTTTGGCTGGTGCACAAGGGTTATATTTGTGTCTAACTGGACCTGATCACAGTGGTACATGCCTTCTTGAATTCAAGACTGGATTACCATAACATGCCCTATGTGACGCTGTCCTCAAAGTCAATTCAGAAGCTGCAATTACTGCAAAACACTGTGATCTGTTTTGTTACTGGCGCTAAGCAGTCTGGATACAGAGGCCCCACCTATAGAAGTGAACATGGTTATGCAGGATCAGACCCCCATTTCATCTTCCCTAATACAAGCCAAACATTCTCAGCTGAGACAATTCAGCTCTGCATTTTGACATTCCCCAATATCTCACTCTCTCCTGCAGTTCTCTCTCCTGATATTGTTCATTCTGAATTAGTAATGTACATTGCCTACATAAAGCAGGCCTCCATCAGTTTTGGAAGACTATGGTATCGTGCTCAGCGCTGCATACATTGCATGCGAAGCACGAAAACCTGGGTTGGATTGTTATGGAGGATAGGCTGTTACCCAAGCAGCAAATCCCCCCTCTCCACACCACTGAATTAGTCCAATGGAAAGGCAGAGCCAATACGATTAGATCCAGCTGGCGTCCAGAGCTGGGCTAAGGACAGGAGCTCACCCTGTCTTGTGGGGCCAACCCGGGTTTTGAACCCTGGCCTGCTGGTTAACAGGCACAGCGTCTTAACCGCTTGCGCCACCGCTTGCGCCACAGCCCTACATATGTACACCCACAGCTCTACATATGTACACAATATACCATACTGGGTAGCAGCTCTTGCTCTGTCATTAGTTGCTCATCAGACTCACTAGCCCTTCACTAAATCAACTTCCCTCCACTTATCTTTAAGGAAAATGTACACAAAAAATAATGAGAAACAAAAACCTATAATCAGGTGGATAAATGTTGCAAGGAAATTAATCCTCCACTCCAAGCCCTACCCCTTGTGTACACTGCATTGCACGCAAAAGTGAGGCAGACCACACCTTCCAATCATAAAACAAGATGATACAGCTTGGAAATGACACCTGTGAGCTTCGAATCAGACATATTCAAAGTTATTTGGATTATATCCAGGATGGATGGGCTACAAATGGCATTTCGGACTGCTTTATGGATTCTATTTGCTTTGAGTCACCATGCACTGACACAAGGTAAGGAAGGTTTTTCACGCGCGTTGAACATGAAACTTCTTGCATGTATTCTTTGTTCTGAAGGTTTCTTTCATGTGCATGGAAATTCTAGCTTCTTGCTTCTATTCTTGCTTCTTGCTTCTATTCTTTTTTCTGAAGGAAGAATGGATGACCTGGAAATTGGGATTGCTATTTTGCTGTATCGATAATGAGAGGTAAACAGCCATCCCAGGAATTTATTGGAATTGTATTGGAGTTTATTATATCAGAATACCCAACTAATTTGCACCGCAGTTCCTCACCAAAAATTATGCTATAGTAGTTACCTGCTATTGTGCAAAATCAAAATTATTTAGCAGATTTCATCCCAAGTTTCAACTTATTTGAACCTGGCCTGAAGGAAAGGTTCATTACAAGCTACAAGCAAAAATGTGTGTGTGTGTGACTTGCTGGTTCAAGACGTGGCTACCTCAGAACGTCAGGTAAAAGAGAGTGACAAGAAAAAACAGCAACTTGTCTTGTGTGCTCCCCTAAAGCATCTGGTGGATTACTATAAGGTTAATGGAAGCTGGTCTAGATGGCTTGATCCTCCAGTGGAGGATGGGTGTTTGGCTTGATCCATTTGTGCTCAACATGACCAGGACATCTGTTGTGATATTGCCTGCGCAACCACTGGTTTGGTAGTCCTGTATAGACTCCTGCCATTGTCCATTCTAATGCATTGGACCATGATATTGCATCCTGCAATAGATTTATGACCTGGCTAAAGGAGACTAGGCTGAGCAGGAGACGGTGAAACTTATATGGAAAATAAGGGGCACAAAGAAGAATAGTTTATGGAACAGTTATTGGGAGAAAAAATACCAGCCAAAACTACTGACATGGTATTGCTGGAGTTAATAGGGTTTGACAACTCTTGGATATATAAGAAGGCATTGGCCTGAAGCTCTTAGGATGAGAAGTGCTGAGTACCTCTGCTCCACAGGAAAGAGCTGGTTTTTGCAGATCATGGATGGAAATTAGTTGCGTGGACATGGGTTATTTGAGAAGCGTGGGAAACATCAACTGATACACTTGGGACAGTTATGGATGCTGTGGCCAGGTGTTAGGTTTCAACAGTATCCAATGGCCTAGATGTTCATTGGAGACTGGAGGCTCCCTGTAGGTCAATTTGGTGGTCCCCAAATCTGCAAATGGCCACTACGCCGAGATTTGCTAATGCCTGCTCAAACACATCAGGAAAAGATTACATTGCTATTTTTAACTTTACTGCATTTGTAATTTTATCTTCACCCTTACCCTTCTTTCATAACTGTAGACTCCTCCATTGAACCTTCTACACCAGCCACAGAAACAGTTCCTACATCTCCAGTCATGTCAAGCACCTCCAGTACAGTAGTACCAACAACAAGTAAGAACTATTTCATATATCATTCTCATTGTTTTCAGTTTTAGTTTCCCTTATCTCACCCCACAATTTATAATCGCTGTTATCTAAATTTTCTCATCACTTAAAGCCACCACAAGTTCAGTAACAACAACCACTCCAATCTTATCAGTTACACATGAACAAACAAGTAAGAGTCTATTGTATAACTCTTCAATACAGTATGCTTCAGTATTGCTTCAATTTTCCATTTGGTTAGTACAACCCAAGAGTATAACATACATTCCTAAAATAAAAATGACTGCTAATACGATTGTCATTATCATCAACACCAGCGACAGAAACTACAACATCTGAATCCACCATAAGTGCAGTTCACACAACTCCTCCTTTAACATCCATTACAATGGTGCCAACAACTGGTAAGAGTTTCTACTATATCATTTATCTGTCATATTTAACACATTACCATGACTCACCTATCATTATATGGTAACCATTAGCAGCTTTTTCACAATGATCACTTCCCAAAGTGATGAGCACCTCAAGTGCTTCTACCCAAGCACTCACGTAGACCACAATATCCACATCTGAACCCACCACAAGTGCTGCTCACACAACTCCTCCCACTTCAAGTGCAATGGTGCCAACAGGTAAGGGTTTCTACTACATCAGTGGTCAGCAATCCTTCGGCGGTATAGTGCCAAACTTATGCTTACATTATTTTTCCACATGCCAACATAATTCTAAAATGATATAACATAATTATATATAACCATATAATGTATATTAGATGGAAGCTGGAGGTGCTGAAGAACAGCCTGATCCTGTCTTTAGCGTGCCTCTTGCAAAGGGGCTTATTTCTGAGCAGAGATGCTCAGGATTGTCCTCTAAAGTCTGCACTCTTCTCCACCCCTTCCATTCTTATGCCGGCAGGGCAGGGTGAGGGTGGGGAGAGATGGTGCTATTCTGGGCACCTGTGATGGGCACCACCTGTTGCCAATTGGCATGCTGCCAAGAACAGTTCTGCATGCCAAGCTCGGGCTCGGCACTTGTGCTATGGATTGCCTACCCCTGTATTACACAATTTCTCTCCTTGTACTTAACTCTCCCATAACTCACCTAACATCATATGATCACTGATGCTTACCCCTTTATCATCATGATCATTTTTCCCTCAGCGGTGATGACCTCAAGTGCTTCTACACCAGCACTGACGGACTCAACAACATCCACATCTGAAACCACCACAAGTACAAATCATACTCTCAAACTTCAATTCACACTCATATACCTTTTTCTTCCTAGTGTGTTTCCTGCGCTGTGGTAGAGTCACCTATTCTGGACTGGAGTCGTCCAATCCATGTTTAAATGCGATACTGAGTTAACTGGCCTTCCTGTCAACATATTTTAATCTATTTTTCTACTCACATTTGCATGCTTTCAAACTGTTCGGTTGGGCAGGAGCTGGGACAAGTGATAGTAGCAGCACTTGGGTCAGGCACAGTATTTTTAACCACTAAGCCACAGCTGTCCACTGATAGTCCCCCATATCATAAAACAATAATTCCCAGGGACATCAAAAGGTGAGGAGTTTGACATTACTGTAATTAAACATTTGGCAGTCTTCAAAATTAGCAGTGCTGCTTTCTGTATCTGTATTTGAATGTGGTATTCCTCATGATAAGCTCACATTGAAGGAGAAAAATAGCTATTAAAAACTATAAAATAACTATTAATAGCTATTAAAAATAGCTATTATTTTTTCATTTCCTTTGTAAACCACTTTGAGAACTTTCTAGTTGAAAAGCGATATATAAATACGATGGATGGATTCATGAAAAAAGAAAAAAATGTGTTTGCAGAGTTTGGAGAAAGTCATACAGAAACAAAGAAAATGGTAACTTTTTAGTGAAGGCCATCAATGCATTACATTGCATTGGGCTTTTAATAACATTTTTGCACTTTTAAATAATATTTCATTATCCCTTTCAACATGAAACTATTTTTAGTCAAGATCTCCTTGTTTTGTTATAATTTGTATTCATTAATATGTATATTATGTGATTTTATGAACTGCTATTACACAAAAGACTTGTAAAAGTATTTCAGGGAACATTTTATATTATACTTGTATTCCCCTCCTCTTCTTTGAAGGAGCGTGTTTTGAAGTAGGTGGAAGGAGGTCTCATGTGTTCATATGTGATTAATCCTAACCATATCTACTCAAAGGTATGATCCCTTGTGTTCAATGAATTTTACTCCCAGGAAAGCATCTTTAGGATTGCAGCCTTATTTACTCATCCTATTCTCCCTTGAAAGAACTAAGGGGTTGTCCTGTCTTGAAAGCTCTAACACTAACCCTAGACTTCAATTTAGTTCAGATTATTTTTGCAAGATCTAGACTTACATTCCATTAGTTTCTCAGCTGACCCAGTTCCAAATAATCTTGTAATCTTAGTCTTGTAATATTGCTCTTTTCTAATATCTTGCAGCTAGCACTCCCCTGTTTCAGTACTGGGCTATGACACTCCTCAGCTTGGCCTCTCTGTTGAGTGCTACGTTCCTGATTTTTGTTGGCTGCTTGGTAAGGATGGTTTGCTACCTGCAAATGGTGAAGTGTGTGCATGATATGGAAAGATAGAGATCATGGGCCTTTAAAGACAGTTTTAAAACTTCAGTTGGTTCAAAAATGCAGCTACCAGACAATCATCAGAGCCGAAAGAAAGAAAGAAAGAAAGAAAGAAAGAAAGAAAGAAAGAAAGAAAGAAAGAAAGAAAGAAAGAAAGAAAGAAAGAAAGAAGCCACAAGGTGGCACAATTAGGATAGACACTACAGCCCTTAAATTGTTGGGGAGACAGGAGGACTGGGACCAGGCTGACTCCCTTTTCCAGAGGGATCATGATATTATACCTCCCACATGGTGGAGCATGATTTGGTTAATAGTGAAGGGCAGCCAAGGAAAGGGGCTTGCAGATTACATGTTAACCTGGAGGGAAACAGGGGATGGGACTTGTGAATTTCATTCAAGACAGGACCCCACATTCTTTCACATAATTTGAGCAACTGGTGGTCATAACTGATTGTTGGGTGCAGCTGGCGCACACGGAGCATGCCTAAGACATCACATTCTACTAGAAACATAGCTAGAGTTGGGAATGGTAAGACAGTTATTGTGTTAGCACCCATGTACATGCTATGTCCATGCCTAACTTTCTCTTCGTGTTGTGGTCTTTTACAGCTCATCTATCTGAAGTTTCCAACACCTGACTCAGCATCTCGTGGTGTTTACAGAATTCACCCAATGCTCCAAAGATGCCAAGATTACAGGAGGGAGAGGGACAATAGCAGTGGCCCAGTTGGGGTCCCAGATGTGGAAGGCTCAGATATGGTGGCCCAGGCCATACAGAACTGCAACAGAGGAAGGCAGAATACCAGCCAAAGCAGGGGTGGCAACACCTGTTATGTCTTCTTATGACGTCATTTGATTTCAACCACTCCCATGTGAGTCTCCTTCACTTCTAATACCTGCCCAGCAAGCAGGAATCAAGGAGGGAAAATTTTTCCCAGCCTGCAGATATATAGATGAAAATACTAATAAATTCCCCCTTGTATGTAGTTATTGAAAAAAAATCTTTCCAAAAAAACAAAATTTGTCAGACCGAGAGACTTCCTCCAGGTGGTAGCAGTCAGATAGCTGTAAGATGCTTCCCAACATAACTGCCAGAACTCACTCTGTTTCAATAACACAATCATGTGTTTTTTTTCTGCATTCCTGTAATGACTAAAATTAGTTATTTACTGAGGAAATACGTAGTACAGATAGAGGGAGAGGAGGTAGGAAAAAACTCACCATGAAACCTGGCAGGAAGCAAGCAATGAAAAATGGGTCATGCCAAGGTGCCAGTCAGTTCCACATTCCACAGACTGGCCAGAGATCAGGTTTCTGTTGAAAGAAACGTGTTGAAACGTACCTAAAAATTGTATGACCCAGAAACACAGTGCAAGAAAGAAGTGCTTGCGTTAACTCAAAAGCAAGGGAAATCAATGCACTCAGAAACATTCTACCATTAGTTTGCATGATCCAAATTTAGCGCTGACATTTGAACCGAAGTTTTGCCTAGCAGGACGGATGACACAGGGTACTTTCCTAACCAGTTTTTCCGCTTGCAACTCCAAGATAAGGAAATAAACCTTGCCTTACCTTGCAGAGGCCTCAGAGGATGCCCCCAACTGTAAGATGCAACACATGCAGCTTTCCAGCTAACCCAGTGCAGAAGAGATGGTTAGCATACTACGGCATGATGGCAGCAACCATTTGTTGCCATTGGTCTCCAAGTTCCAGTTCTTATCATTTATACCACTACTGAATGTGGAGACCAATATCATGGCTTGTAGCTACTGATAAATTTCTTTGTACTGTATTTATCAAGTGCTTTAAAATTATTTATGCTAATTGTTGTCTGAACATCAAGTCCCACAGGAAACTCGTATGTGATGAATCACTTTCTGTTTGCTTCCTTTGATGACTCTGGAGTTCTTGTATTTTGAGAGAGAGTTTTGGAATTTGGATAATCTGGAGTGGATCTATCTAAAGTGTAGGCATGTCGCTATTTCATCTTCACATACCTCTTGGGTTCAGTGCTGGCTTTAAGCCTGTTGGACAAATTGCTCCCATTGGGATTCTGCACTTACACTGGTATAAACAAGTCTTGTTAAACACACACACACAGCACCACATTGCTATATACATCTAACATTCACGTCTTTAAGATTATGTAGACTGTTAACTATGAGCCTGGAGCCCTGCAAAAAAAATGTTTCCAACTGAGCTTCGCAGCTCTTATGGCTGGACCTGCTTAGGTTCTGTTCCCAAGATGGGAAATGAAGCCTGATCAAGAAAATGGCCAGGGAATAGGAGAAAAGGAATGGTTGTGTACAGGAAGAGCAAGAAGGACCAGTCAATGAATAGACTTGTTGCCGGTCTGAACTGCAGCAGAAATGGGTCTCTTTAAGACACAGAGTCAGTTCTGTACTCCTGCCTGCTTCTGCAGTATGTACTTCTTGCACTCTGACTAATTAGATTTAAGAATAGGTAAGTTAAATCACAGGGAGCTGGATATGTACTGTAACGCTGTTGCATTAGTGGATTATGACACATTGGCCAACAGTGGCCAAACATGGAGAGCAAAGGAAAGTGATTCTCATATACAGGGGCGAGTGAAAGGGACGATTTCTGAAGCTGATGTTTTTAGAGTATGATCATTCAATAAAACTTTAAAAAGTATCTTAAACTTGCACACCTGAAAATGTTCTGTTGTCTACATTTTGAGTAGGACATATTCCCTTTATAAACCCATCAATTTCATAATCCCACCCGTATTGAAAGTTTGACATTTTCTTTTGTTTCATTCCATTTCCTATTTACTTATTTCCTTAATTTTTATTTATCTTTATGTTTATCTTATGTTAGTGTTAACAATAAATTAAGTTCTACAGTGTTCTATTATGTTGTACAATATTCCCATGTCATTATCAACAGTATTTATGTATTTTTCAAGAAATATATTTATATTTCAAAGTGATTAGATAGATAGATAGATAGATAGATAGATAGATAGATAGATAGATAGATAGATAGATAGATAGATAGATAGATATGGACAGGCATGGGCCCAAGCCGGTTCGGGCCGGATCGCCCGAACTGGTTGTTCCCATGATCCCAACGCTACCTAACCAGTAGCTGCAGGGTCACCTGAAAACCCGGCGTACTGGTTCGGATGCCGGGCAGAGGAGACACACTGCACATGCGCCGACCTCGGCGCATGCGCAGTGCGTCTCCTCCTGGTGGGGAAGATGCACAGCGCACACCGGGATCGGTGCGTGCGCAGTGCATCTCTTCCCGCAGGAGGAAACGCTCTGCATCTCCTCCCACGCTGATCTCGGCACAGGCGCAGAATTCTCCTCCACCTGCTTCCAGGGTTGGCGCATGCGCAGTGCGCCGAGGTTGGGGCCTGCCCTCACCCCACCCCTGTCTCCGCCCCTGACCCCACCCCCACCCCCACCCCTGACCCCGCCCCCACCCCCACCCCCACTGGTGAACCAGTTGTTGGGGTGGCCCGGGCCCATCCCTGGATATGGATATATAAATTTAAGTGATTTATAGATAAAATCAAATTTATAGATAAAATCAAAGTGATTTATAGATAAAATCAAATAATTAATCCATATATGAGTTTGTCAGACAGAAGAAGCAAATCTAGCACAGTTTAGGAATAAGAAGCAAACTCTCCATTGTATCCTTACTGTTTATAATAGTAAGATTACAGAAAGAGGGCATAATACTAACCAATTTAGGTCAACACAACTCATTCCTTGTCTCCTCGTTCCTAAGGTGGTGTGGGGAGACCAGTGCATGAATGTGTACTGGCCTAACCACCCCCCACCCAGGAGTGGAAGTGTCTTATGGGACTTTTGAAACACCCCAGGCCAGGATGGAACTTGTCCTGAGGCTTGTGCTGGCCTAATTGGGGGTTAGAACTGCATCCATACATACATTATTTCAGGAACATACATACTTTAACATACATTTTTTCAGGAATCTTTGCAGCATTGCTGTCAAGTAGGTCAGTATTATTACACCCATTTTACAGATGGAGAAGAACGGCTGAAGCCAAGGGACAAGTATTTGCACAGGGTGTTTCCTAGCTCAGAGATTACATGTTCCTCCCAAAAGACTACATTTACTCTTAAGTATCCAAGAGCAGGGCTCAACCTAGATATTAAATTTCATAGTCTGGATTTTGTTTCCTGGGTACTCAGGTCGAAATCTTTGAAGTACTGAATAATGGCTTCATTTAGGGGCATAGAATTTCAGGCAAGAAATAATAGTATAGAATAGGGATGGGTTAACTTGCAACAAACATACCTCTAGTGGCACATGGAAACTCTCTATGTCCAAAGTCACTTATTATTTTTGAAATACACATAAATGCATGTAAATAATAATAAAGCACTACAACTGTTTATGGTTTGCTTGATTTCTTTGCTATTCCTTTAATGCACGCCCCCAAGTGTCCAACACTGCAGTGGGTGCACTCAGGCCATCTTTGCCTATTCTGCTTGATTTGGAAAACAGAGAGAAAGGAAGGGGAAAAAATGACAGATAGGCGAGAAAGACAACAGCTCAGATGCTAGTGAGCTGCACTCCACTAACAGGCAGATCCAAGAAGTCAAGATTATTGGGATGCTGAAGAGGTGAGGGGCTGGCAGAAGAAGGATGTGGGGATTGCATGGGACACCACAATAATCCCCAACAGGATCAGCAAAGCCAAGGCAACCCCATCAGTAGCACAGTCAGTAACTTCTTTGAAAAAAATTATCCACAGATAGGCAACAAAATTCCTTTGCTTCTTTCTCTGTAGCTTATAGAACTTGGAGATATAAAGCCCTTAAAGCAGTGGTTCTCAATTTTCCTAAAGCCGTGACCCCTTTATAAGTTCCTCATGTTGCTACTTTATAACTGTAATTTTGCCACTGTTATGAATCGTAATGTAAATATCCGATATGCAGGAGGTATTTTCATTGTTACAAATGAAATGTTTGTTCTATGCACACATTGAACACAATGGGATTTATTTCAGAGTAGGCATGCATAGGATTGGGCCCTGAGGCTGCAATCCTATCCATATTTACATGGGAGTAAAGGCCACCCTGACTATAATGGGATTTATTTCAGAGTAGGCATGCATTGGATTGAGCCCTGAGGCTGTCAGTCAGCCCCAGTGCGCGCGCAGCTACAGCCGGAGGTCTGGCAAGCCTGACCTGGCCCCCTGCACCAGGAGTCTTTGGGCGACCCCCAGGAAAGCTCTAGGTGACCCCCAAAGGAGTCCCGACCCCCACTTTGAGAAAAGCTGCCTTAAAGGATCTTTAGCTATAATAGTAAACACTAATGGCAACATTAAGGTGGAGTGCTCCATTCAAGCTTCTCTACAGAAAAAGTGGCATGTGTCATGCTATGAGTTGAACACTGATAATATTTTACTTATTTTCCATGTAGCTCACAGAATTTATGCTCTGTTAAAAGAACAAAGAACTGCACTGGCAATCTCAGGTTCCTAGACGTATTGATTTGAATTTTTGTTTTTAATTTTGATGAGTGGTGGAGAGTACAAAGAAATAAAAAGCACAAAAGTCACTTTTAAAACCAATTTTTAAGCAAATGGGGAAAATTTTTCTATAGTATTTCACAGCAATATGTGAAGAACAGGAACAAAGTCACATACTTTAGCTGCAATCCTAAAGACACTTTCCTGGGAGTAAACTCCATTGAATAAAATGGGACTTACTTTTAAGTAGGACATGGTTAGGATTATATATAAGTGACTCCGGCTGCAATCCTATCCACCAGTTAGGCTGGCATAAGTCCTATGCTGACCTGGGGGTGTTAGAAAAGTGCTATAAGGCACTTCTGCCCCATTCCTGGTGGGTTAGACAAATGCACATGTATATGCCAGCCTCTCCGTGCCACCATGAGAAGTTATGCTAGGTGAGTTATGCCATCCTCAACTGGTTAGGATTGCACCTTCTATCTTGTAATCCTGCCAGCTTTTCAGAGCCTGTTCAGCAGCTCCAGGCTCATTGGTGGACGGAAAAGAGACTCCTTATCTTAAAACTGTGGTAGGGTTGAGAGGAGGTCTTGCTAATTGGGAATTAGCTTCAGCTGTAATTCTCCAGTTGGGATGAGTCAGAATAAGTGACCAAAAGTAGCCTTAGGTGGTGCTTCATCATGTCTGAAGCGTTGCTTCATCATCATCAGAAGCTTCATTTTTCTGAATCTCTGCTTAAGAACTATGTCTAAGGTATAAAAAAAAACAATTTGCATTTTCTATCATGGATGCTGGCCTGTATGAGGCATGGTAAAGCAGGAAGATAAACTACTTTGCTTATTCTCAGAAAGTGTAAGTCCTAGGTTATTATTAGGAACTAAAAAACCTAATAAACTTTAGTGTGTGTGTGTGTGTGTGTGTGTGTGTGTGTGTGTGTGTGTGTGTGTGTGTAAAATGTTCTCTCAAACACCTACATGCCTTTCAAATAAATCGTAACTATAATTATATGCTTTAAATGAGATTATTATTATTCAGGCTTGCATCTGTGTGAGTATAAAGGAACTGATTCATCTTAAGTCTGGCCTAAGCCAATCCTATCCAACTTTCAAATGCTGAAACATCCCAAGGTAAGGGAACAAATGTAATTACCTGAAGGTAATGTTCCCTTACATTGAGGAGGCCTCCATGGCTGGCCCACCCAATGCAGGGTGCAATACACGTCTCACTGGAATGGCTGAATTGGTACTAGAAAGTTGGATATGATCAGGCCCCAGGCAGGACAATCCAGAGCAACTAATCTGTCCACATAGGAACCCTTAGGTTGCCCTATCTAACACTAGGTTGGAGCAACTGCAAGATGCTCCAGCCCAGTTACTCTGGAAGAGGCTTAGGGCAGAGCAAGGCAAGACAGGATGCCCTAAGAGAGGCGGACCTGCTCTGCCCTAACTGGGGCAGCCTATGCAGCTCAGGAGAGGCAAGTTGAGGGCATGTTTAGCATTGCCTACGGCAGAGCAGTTACTCTGTATCCAGAGCCTGTTTCCAAGGCAGAAATGCCCTCTTCCAGCTCCTCAGAGATATACCACCTCAGGAGCAGGTATAGTAATGAGTAGACCCATAGGGGTCCATGATAAGGCCCGAGTAAGAATGGCAGTGCTGACCAAAAATCTGAGTTCTTGGCCCTCCTAGCTGCAACCCCTGCCTCTCAACCTCAGGATATGGAACAAACTACAGCTGCCCACAAACCTCAGGATACAGCAGGCCACTCCAAGAAGCCCCTTGTATTCACTGTTGAATGTACTGGCATCTCATCAGGGACTCCTTATAAGGCAGGCACCCAGTGGCGTCACCAGACTGGTGCAGCTGGTGTGGGCTGCATTGGGTGATGCGCTCTGTATGGGGTGATGTGCCGGAGGAGTTTGACTGTCCTTTGGCAGGCCCCGGGCGTCAGCACCCCCATTCAGGCCTGCTCCAAGGCGGAGAATCAGCCAGAAGCTGACACTTGTCTGAGGAGCTGGCCTGAACGGCCATCTGAAGTGCACTGCGCAGAAACACACTGAGCATGCCGAACAGCTTCAGAGGAGACTTCCTTAGAGCAGAGAAAGTCCGCGCCTCTGCACAGCCATTCGGCCTCACTCAGGAGGCGGAGCGGCAGCCGAATGGCTTCAGAAAGAGTACTGCACAGGCACCAACTCTGACGCCTGCACAGTCTCCCCCGAAACCAAAAGGCTTCAGAAAAGTACTGCGCAGGTGTCAGAGATGGTGCCTGCGCAGTACTCTTTCTGAAGCCAGTTGGGATGACGCACAGACTTCCGCACCAGGTGATGTGCAGAGTCATGTCACCACTGTAGGCACCACAGCTGTTCCTTGTTCAGTGTGATCTGAGGGGTGTCTCCTCAGGAGCAAGTCTTCCCCTTGTGTCAATTACTTAGCATGCTCTGGAGGAGTTAGGGCAGCCCAGGCTTCCTGACTCTCTGGATTCAGCATAACTTTCTGCTCTGGATACAGAATAGTTAGGAGAGTGCAGTTAGGTCAGAGCAGGCTGAATTTGCTCTGGATTGTGTCCTTAGTCTGCTATTCAAGGGGTTCCAAAACTGTAGTACATATTGTGATGCCCAACTAGAGAAGCCCTGTCTCTACTCAGCTCAGGAGATACACCCTGACTGGAGTTATTTACCACAGGGGTTATTTACCACAGCCTTTAGTGGACAAGGGAAGCTCCAGGGCTCCACATGCCTCAGAAAAACAAAAACAACAATCAGCAAAACAGCAAAAACAAGTCAGCCATTTTGTGACTGCAGAATCAAAAGTGGGTCACAACTTTTCTGAGGTGGACCCCCAAAAGCCAGTGCTGGCTGTAGTAAGTAAACTCTTCTTACGTCCCCAGCAGTGGCACAATTGTGGCAATAGTGTCTACCATCCATGGTGGTGACCGTGGTGCTAGTGTCCACTATCCTCCCTCAAAAACAGAGTGATTCCTAAACTCCCAGTGAGCTTGGGAACCAGAGTCAGAGGTTCGAGTTTCTGTAGTCTGGAAGCTCAGTGCTTACTAGAGCTGTGGGAGTTAGCCTTTGGGACTTCTTTCACCCCTTTGACTGAAAGTCTGCCTGAGAAAAGGAGTGTTGGCATCAATTGGAGGGCAGTTGTCCCAAGCATTTATTCACTCACCTGCTTGTTCAGTCAAGTGATTGTGCACAGGAATCTGTGCCAGGGAATATGCCATGGTAATGTGCCTTGCTATCTCCTGGAATGTTATGGCCTTCAGAAGAACTCTGTTGGATCAGGTCAAAGTTTCGTCTCTACCAGCATCCTGTTCCCCTCAGTGACCAACTTGTTGCTTCCAGTTGAGGAAGCCCATCTGACGAGCACAAGGACCATCAGCCTTTCCAGCTGGTGCCCCACCAGCAACAAGATGCAAGCGCCCTTTGAAACTGGAGGTTCCACCCAAATATTAAAGCCAGAGTTAGGCTTCTTCTTCATGAACTTTCCTATTCCTCTTTAAAGCCACCTGAATACAAAACCAATAAGTTAAACATGTTACTTTTGTCTTCAAAGAATAGTGGAGAAGGGGTTTAGCCCTTTCCCCCCCATACAGTGAGACTGATTTAAATCACTGACTTTCCAATACTGTAGATAGATGTTTGCTTCATGAGGGAATTTGGGAAGGACACACTGATTAATCTTGAAAAGTGACCATTATGACATCCTGCGGCAATGAATGTCACATACTAATTACATGTTATATGAAGAAGTACTTCCTTTTTATTTGTCTTGAATTTACTACCCAGACATTTCACTTGATAATCCCAAGATAAAGTAGATATTATGCAGGGGAAGGGTAACAAGATACAGGTCTCATGATGTTTTGAGTACTCCCTGAGACATCTGGTGGGACACTATGAGATATGTGAAAGTGGACTAGATGAGCTCTTCTTATGTACCTCTGTTGGCTTCACCGTGAACTGACTTTTAGACATGGTGACAATGGGTGCAATCCTAAACCTGTCTACTCATATGAAACTCCAATTATATTCAATGGGGCTTACGCCCAGGAAAGTGTGTTTAGGATTGCAGGCAATATCTCATAAATGCAAAAGAGGATAAGGCTCCCTAAAATGTAGGACACCAAAGAAAAATGTAGGACAAGACAAAATAAAAGCTAAAAACAATCGTTGGTTTCATGTGGTTAATTTAAACACCATATTACTTCTTCTTAAACTTGCATATAATTTATTAATTACAAGAAGGCTATCTGTTGCCTGCTCACACAGAGAATAATGATTTTTTTAACCCAAGGTGTCAATAGGAAGGCTAAAACAAAGGACAAGTGGTCATTCTGCATTTCAAAAATGCAGTTAGTGTACTTATGTGGAAATAGGCTGGATTTTATTTTTTGGCAGATAATTGAAATGGTTGAAATAAAACAGGTGTGAGTTGTATTTTGCACTCCTCCTTCCTCCCAAAACAGCCTGGGAGGATAGTGTAGTGGATTCAAAACCAAGCTTAATACCTGTAAGGTTCAAATATCTGCTCAGCCATAAGGTTTCCTGGGTTTCCTTGGGCCAATCTCTCAGCCTCACCTACATCACAGGGTTGTTGTGATTGCAAAAAGAGAGAAAGAACTATCTATATTACCCTTGGAGGAAGGGTGGTATATAAACACGAAACATAAATAAAAACAGTTCCTCTACTTTTTGCTTCTCATCACATCCAATTTTGATATGATGTGAAATATTTTTGGCTTCCCTCCATTGGAACTTTTGTCCGTCCAGTTTATTTTGCACACCCTAACTAGTCACGTCTTGTGTTTCCAGCTCATCCGGTGGAAGAGAAGGGCATGTCAGTACAAACCCAGTCTTTTCCTAGGGAATCATACAAGTCAGGTCACATGAGTAAGCAAGACAGCTTTCTTATTAACATGACTGCTATGAAGGAACGGAAAACTTAGAATGTGATTAGGTGTTGATTCTGACCTCATTGTGGACGCTCATACACTTGGGAGTGCCTCTCTAGTTTTACTTTGGTGCCCCTCTTTCTAATTTACTGCCTGTACACATTTTTTAACTGTGAAAGTAAAATACAGCATAAATAGAGCCTGCCATCCTCAACCTATAGTAAACTCAGCAAATGACTGCATTCATAAAATTATTTCATTTACTCATACAAGTTAATCCTCAGCATCCGTGGATGACAATAGCCATGGATAATTCAAATCTGTAGTCCAACGCACTAGGACCTCCAGGATTTAAATATAGGTTGCAGCGGGAAGATCTTTTGTCTTGTAGTGAAGCCACACTTTTCCTTCCTATTATTTGGAATGCTGCCAGAATCTTTTAACAGGCACCTCTGATGTCAAAGAAAATCAGAAATGTCTGCTAAATTTCATCAGCTAACAGTTTGAGTTAGCTGGGAGGCTGCTTGTAGCCTGTACACAAGACTATATATCATGGCTAGGAGGTCCTCCGCATGCAGATTCACCTCCAGTCATGGCTGAGAAGTCCTCCACCTGCAAATTCAGAACATGTGGATGGTGAAATATGTGGATATAGAAGGCCCAATGTAAATAATATAGGTGGTTCACAAACATTTCAGCACTGAGGCTCACTTTTTAAAATGTCTCTTTATCAGGATCCAGTTAGATTTTAAAGTTTCATTTCATCAAATTTTATTATGGTAGGAGGTGGCATTCTTAATCCTTTTATTATGGTGGGGGGTGACAGTGATTTATTTTGAGTGCCCAAAATATAGAACTCCCAAGAAAAATGTAGAACATAACAAAATAAAGACTAAAAAGACTCGTAGATATTGCTTTCCTAGTGTTAATTTAAACATATTATTAAATTTAAATCTACATATATTTGATAAATTACATAGAATTAATTTCCAGAAGGCTACATGCTGTCTGTACACAAAGAAAAGTGGGGAAGAAGACTTTTTCAGGGCACAATGCTAAAAAAAGAATACATGTTCTGGAAGAACAGAACATATGGTCAGCCTGCATTGGGACCAATAAATTTTTCTTTGTCAGCTATCAGCTAGTTTTATAACCCACCAAAATTGAGTGTTGACCGTAGTGGACCCCACCACCCAACCTACAGTTGGGGAGCCACTGTAAAATACATAAAAAGATTTGCACAGAAAACTTTGGAATCTACTACCACCAGCCTTGGTAAAATCAATCACTTTGGGCAAAATCAGAATATAGATGTAAATCTGTTCAACAGTGATTGTTCTTTGTGGAAACTTTTAAAATTATCTTTTAACACATACGGGTGAAGTGATATTGACAAAAGAATGCCTCCAAAAAGGATTTTTCCAATCCCAGAACTGTTATCAGTTCTTTCTAGTTAAAAGACTGTTCCCTGCCTGATTCTTACTTACCCCATCAGTTGCTTTGTCTAAGTTTGTAGAATGAATGAAAAAATCAGGATGGATGGATGAATTCCTAGAGGAAAGGACCATCAAGGATTACAATCCATAAGGGGTATGTGTAGATGTGGACAACCTCCAAATGCCAGATGCAAGGGGGCACCTGGATGCAAGTGTCATATGTGCTGCCTAAGGCATCTGGTGGGCCTCTGTGTGATGCAGGAAGCTGGACTAGATGGATCTTTGGCCTGATCCAGTGGCTCCAGTGGAGACTCTTCTTATGTTCTTATGTTGAAAGTGTTGAAGACGAACAGCAATGACAATTGAGAACAAACCTCACTGCATCCAGATTCTGTTCCCTATTTGACAAACAACGGAATCCTGATCATTGTACGTCTTCAACACTTTCTCATCCTTCCTTGAAGGCCTTATGTCATCGGTACACTAAGAGCACAATCCTAGACATGTCTACTCAGATGTAAGCTCCATTGTGTTCATTGTATCTTAGTCCCAGGAAAGTGTGTTTAGGATTGCAGCCTTAGGCAGATAACACAGCCTCTTCATAACCTTTCCTCACCATTGCTGAAGTTTCTGATGCTCCTTTACCGAATTTCACATACAACTTTACTGCATACTGTTGTTCCAAACTTGCTTTTAATACACGGCACTTGAGTACGGTTGCAAAAAAGGATGTCTCGACTCTGACAGGGCAGGAATGCAACTGATGAGTCTAACATATTTCTGGGACCTACCTTAAGTGACCATGGCCAGCTTCTCTGTTCACAGAGCCCTTATTGAGCATCGGTGCTTCAATCTTATTACTTTATGGACACACCTTGCATACAGCTTTTCAACAAAAAGTTCACAAAGTGGTTTACAGATGAAATCAAATAACTATAGCTCTCTGTCCCAAAATTGTTCTCTTTATCTGTCAGACTGGTCCCATACCATAAAAGCAGGCCTCCGTCAGTCTTGAAAGACTATGGTATCGTGCTTGGCACTGCATACGCTGCATGCGAAGCACGAAAGCCTGGGTTGGATTGTTATGGATGATAGGCTGTTACCCAAGCAGCAAATCCCCCCTCTCCATGCCACTGAATTAGTCCAATGGAAAGGCAGAGCCAATACGATTGGATCCAGCTGGCGTCGCAGAGCTGGGCTAAGGACAGGAGCTCACCCTGTCTTGTGGGGCCAACCCGGGAATCAAACCCTGGCCTGCTGGTTAACAGGCACAGCGTCTTTACCACTTGCGCCACCCACAGCCCTTAACACATGCACATTATGGAACTCCCTACCTCTTGACTTACAAACCACTTCCTCCCTAGAAATCTTCTGGTGAGGTATGAAGATGTTTCTTTTTAGACAGCCTTCTAAGTTCCTGGCCTTTTTAACATCTTTTAACATTCTGGCTTTTAGAAACTTTTGGCTATTTTATAAGATGTCACAGCTTTTTTTATTTTTTGTAATATTTATTGATTTTTTGTTAATATTTTGAAACATTTTTGTAATATTATTTTGTAATATTTTATTCTTAAACATTTTGTTCTTTTTAACTGACAAATTTTATGTTATATGTGTTATCTTAATGGTGTTTTTAATTTTGATTTTATGTTTATTTTATTGAGAGCTGCCCTGGATCTTTCTAGAGAAAGGCAGAATAAAAATACAGTAAATATATATGACTCACTGACTCATCAACGACCAGCCAAAACCACCAGACCTAGAAGCATGAAATTTGGGGAGTGTGTTCCTTCCATGATGGAGGCACCCACCAAGAACCAGTTTTTGGAAATTCCAACCAGAATGGGATGAAATGGGGCATAACTCATTTTCCACCCTATTCTTTACATTGAAGCATCACTGACTGATGGACACTCTGTCCAAACTCCTGGACCTAGAAGCATGAAATTTAGGTAGCGGATTCCTTCTGTGATGGAAGCAAGAACCCACCAAAAACCAATTTCTAGAAATTTAACCCCTAATGGGCTGAAAAGGGGTGTAACACATTTTTTGCCTATACTTAACTTTGAAGACTGATCAACACCCAGGCCCAAACTTTGCAACTGCCCGATAGGGGTGCCCATGGTTGTGGGGGGATAGTGTTTCACAAGCAGGGAGGGTGTTGCATGGGGGAGGTGTTGCGCATGAGGTGGGGTGCGCATGGAGGAGGTACGCATAGGTGGGTGTTGCGTGTGGGTGGGGTGGTGTGTATGGGTGGGGAGGATGGTGCACATGAAGGGTGTTGCATGCGGGGGGTGTTGCTTGGGAGCTGTGTTGCAGGGTTAGGGCACCCCCACTGCACAGGGGGTGTGTTGCACAGAACGGTATTGCACTCCTGCAACACAGGTACATTCCACTAGTAAGTAAGTAAGTAAGTAAGTAAATAAGTAAATAAATAAATAAATAAATAAATAAATAAATTCACAGAGCCTGTGTGTCCTGGTTCCTCCTTTCATTCAGTGATCTCTCTATGTATTCCACTCACCCCACTCTTTTGCTAAAAAACCTACTGGTACTTTTAAGATATGTTTGTCGGTAGTACATGTAGTGGTCCGGTTCAAATCACTGTCCCATGCAATCATTATCAAACCAGTAATTCAAACCAGAAATTCTGCTGTATCTTATAAAAACTACACCCAGATCAGAATAAAAGTAATCAACTTTCTGATCACTTTAACTGGGCAAAAAGCACTTTACCTAGTGTCCAATTAGTCTGTGGAACTCCTGGCCACAGGATGTGGTGATGGCATCCGGCTAAGATGTTTCTAAAAGGAGATTGGACAAATTTATGTGGGAAATGCAATCACAGATGGGTATCTGATACTATCTGTACCTCCTGGTTTTAGTAAGCTACCTTACTGAATAAACTACCTCAGATACCTGATGGCACGGAGGGGCACCAGAATGCAGGTATCTTGTTTTTCTTGTGCCCACGGAGGCATCAAGTGGGCAACGAGATGAGCCATTGGCCTGATTCAGCAGGGCTCTTGGGGTTTAATCCTAGCCTAGGCTGGCACAACACATTGGTGAAGGCAAGCACATGTCTGTGCACTGGCCTAATCCTTCCCCAAGAGTACACAAGTGTCTTATAGCACTTTTGTGACATCCCCAGGTCAGCACAGGACTTATGCCAGGGCTTAGACCAGCCTAACTGAAGCTAAGGATTGCAGGCTTATGTTCCTGAGAGAATATCGCAGCTATAATGCAAATCCATGTGAGAGCAAAAAGGAGCGTGTTTGGCAATGTAGCCCCAGAACAAAATGGCTCCCACAACTCTGTCCAGTTTCTCTATTTATCCATTTATCTCACTTGATGTCTCTGACTCTACAAAGGAGTGGCCATGACAGTCTATTTAGCAAAAACAATAAAAACAGAAACTTATGGCACCGTAAAGATGAACCTGCTGTATTTAGTCCTTCAGTCACCACAAGGCTATTTGTTGTTCCGATCATTCTAGTATCTAGGCAATAGTGCAGGTTTGATCCATTATTTTTTTCATGACTCTTACTTTTGAATTGTAAATGAGCATCTCATTCTTGACATCACAAATATCCCTGACTTTTAAAAAAATTGCATTCATCACTCCATTTTTCTTGGGCTACAAAACTCATCCACTCCTTTTGTTGAGAGGAATACTTCCCTGCTTTGTCATTCATCCAGTCAGGCTTAACCACCCATGTCCTTCCTTCAAACATTCACACTCAGTCTTACTATTTCTGTTAACTCCTTTAATCCTGAAAAAAAACTCACCAACAGGACATAAATAAAATGTGTCACACCTTCCTGACATAAGGTAGTGCATATAAGGTTGATCTCACCCTCCGCTAGCACACATTTCATTTTTTTAAGAAGCTCTAGAATTAAGAAGAGTGTTTTCTCTGACCACAGAAGCTTACCATGGATGGCCGAGAAATAATCCCCAAGTATGTCTTATGGATTATTTTGTCCTTTTGCCTCTTAACAGGTAAGGCGTTTTCTTTTCAAATTATTATAGAAAAGGGTTCTGAACATGCTTAGCATAACAGCCACATACAATAAGCAGCAGATGATTGAGAGCAGCAATGTTTAAGAAGCATTTCGATTCTTAAATCTATTTGCTTATTATGAACATTAAACATGTTTTAATCCAGTGGACCCTCAGTTTAGACCTGAAAATTTCTTATTTATTTTTTATATTAACTGTGTTGCAAAAAGGAGCTCAATCAACATATTTCCATGAGCTAAACATTATACGTCAAAGAGCCACGCGCAGCTTGCAAACCATGGTTTGGCCTTCCATGCTATAAAATCAGAGTCTTTATTCCTGGCTGTAAAGGCAGAGTTTGATGTTATGAGTAGCGGTATATGTTTCTGATAAGTTAGGATTGCAACCTAAG
Source organism: Cryptoblepharus egeriae (assembly GCA_030015325.1). Lineage (NCBI taxonomy): Eukaryota > Metazoa > Chordata > Lepidosauria > Squamata > Scincidae > Cryptoblepharus > Cryptoblepharus egeriae. The sequence goes on from JAREYC010000002.1 coordinate 15,308,575, forward strand.
GGCACAATCCTAACCAATTTTCTAGCTCTGGGGTAAGGCCAATGAAATGCCTAGGTTAAGGGAAATAACATTACCTTACCTCGTGGAGGCATCTGTGATTGCCTCCCATCTGTAGGATGCAGAACATACCCCAATGGCACAGCTATGCTAATGCTAGAACACTTGTTAGGATTGTGCTCTGTGTCTTACTGAAAACAGTGGGCAAATTCTGAGTAAAGCAAACACACCATTTTCAAACACTTCAATTTATATAATGTTCCTAGCTCCTTATTTATCTCATACAGTAAATCAGAAAGCACTTTGGAAATGGTGGCTGTCATTCAATAGAAGAGTGAATGCATTGCGCACAGAACATCCTAGGTTTTATCCCCAACATCTTAAGCTTAGGCTGGAAAAATTTCCTCTTTGAGATCCTATAGAGCAGTGATTTTCAACCAGTGTGCTGTGGCACACTGGTGTGCTGCAGATAGTCCTCTGGTATGCTGCAGGAATTTGGGAATTGACAGACGCTGTGCCTGTTAATCAGCAGGCCAGGGTTCAAGACCCGGGTCAGCCCCACAAGACAGGGTGAGCTCCTGTTCTTAGCCCAGCTCTGTGACGCCAGCTGGATCCAATCGTATTGGCTCTGCCTTTCCATTGGACTAATTCAGTGGCGTGGAGAGGGGGGATTTGCTGCTTGGGTAACAGCCTATCCTCCATAACAATCCAACCCAGGCTTTCATGCTTCGCATGCAGCTTATGCAGTGCCAAGCACGATACCATAGTCTTTCAAGACTGACGGAGGCCTGCTTTTAATAGGAAAATTGGGGGATTTGAACAGTCTGGTATATCTTGTCAATTGTGAAAACAATTGACAGTGTGCCTTGACCATTTCAATGCCTTAAGTGTGCAGTGAAATGAAAAAGGTTGAAAATCACTGCTATGGAGCCAGTCTGTGATACTCAATGTAAAACTCTGTGATAATTCAGTGACAACACTATGGGGTTTGGGTGGTACAGCCCGCATCAGATGATGAACCTGGGAATGATGTGTGCTGTGGGGAGGGGGGGGATGTGACAACTCAAAATCACTAAAATCACAGAGGTTAGAAATAACTTCATCATACTATATACTGTTGGATGTGTAATTTACAGCAGAACACAATAAAAATCTGAGTTAAATATTTCTTTTCTATCAAAAGTTATGGCAAAAAATAGAAAACAAAAATGTAACTGAAAACAAAAGGCAAATCCATGGACCTCTTTGGAAAGTTAAATGGAGAATTTATTCACGAGTGGATGAACTTGCCTTAAGCTTCAATCCTAACCTCCACTTAGGCTAGCCTAAACCCCAGCATAAGTCCTGTGCTGACCTGGGGATGTCACAAAAGTGCAATAAGACACTTTTGCCCCACTCCTGGGGGCAAAGGCAAACACCAACCTCCCCACACCATCACAGGAAGATAAGCCAGGTGAGTTAGGCTGGCCTAGATTGGTTAGGGTTGCATCCTTAGTCTGTTGGAAGGGTAAGCTGAAAGGAATCTAATGAATCGTTTAATGAATGCAACCCACCACGCCCTAAAAGAAACCCGAGACGCACTTCCCTCCAGTCTAAATTGATGAATATATTGATCCCTATGGAAAGCGAAACTTGCCCTACAATCCAGATTAACTACAGGAGCACGTAAGAGACATTATGTGCACCCGTAGTTACTGCACCACCAAGTGAAAACCTATGGGAAATTCATTTTGCAAATCCAGAGCAAATTGTTCTTACACCGGAGCAAGGACTCCCCATAGTTACTCTGGATTGCGCCCTAAGGCTGCAATCCTAAAGACACTTTCCTGGGAGTAAGACCCATTGAACACAATGGGGCATACTTTTGAGTAGACACAGTTAGGATTGTGCTCCAAGCTGCATGTTCAGGTTTACTCACAAGTAAGGAAACATGTCTTGATGGTGTGGAAGTGGAGCCAAAGAGGAGTGTAAGGCTTACAGAATGGTTCCAGTTCATGGGGAGGGTTGCTCATTGAGTGCTCCAGACAGCAGCATTCCCAAAGGATACAAGCAATCTTCAGAAGGGAAGGTGATCTTTTTTAGACTTGTAAAGCCAGGTGGGTCCTGATTAGAGTTGCCATATGCTCAGAAAAACTGAGACATTCCCAGTTTTGAGGGTCCCGTCCCATCTGGCTAGGTCTAAATCCCAGTTTTTGACCCAGTTGATAAGAGGGAGGCAGAGAGTAGGGAGAAGTAGGGGCAGAACAGGCAGTTCCTGGCCACAACCACCCAGCCTCCACTTCCCTCCAGGGAGTGCCCATTCACTATAATGGGGCTTACTTCTGAGTACAGTAGTTTTGTTCCAGTTTGCCGCAATTTTGTACTGTCCCAGTTTTGTGGAAGGGAGTTATGGCAACCCCAGCCCTGATAGTCCAAACTCCTTTCCCCACAAGCCTAATTTTCTTTCTCATCACTTTGGGGTTAGAATGCTTTTTTTTTTTTTTGAGGGGGTGCGTTAATGCTATTTTGATATTTTTTTGAATATTAGTGTAGTCCAAACAAAAAAAAATGCTGAATTTCAGACTGATTTAATCCCAGATCACACTGAACCAGTTTAAATATAAGAACTTAAACTGAACTGGATATTTGGTAGGACTAAAAATCAAACTTATTTATTTGGGAGAGGGGAATTGTGGTTATTCACTTGCTTTAATTTATTTACAATTATTTAATTGCTTGATGGTCGCATTTCCAGCCATGACTCATTTCTGGTGGTTATTAGGCAGTCTGTAACTCAAGCTAAAAAGATTAGTTTCAAGCAAAAAAATTTATTTTCAAGCTAAAAAATTTGAAAACCACTGCAAGAAGTATTTAGTAAGGTGATAGCTTACACAGAGACATCACTTACCTTATTAAATACACCACTAGTGACTGAAGGCTGCAATCCTAACCTCTAGTGGCCAGCCTAAGCTCTGGCATAAGTTGTGCACTGACATGGGGGAGTAACAAAAATGTTGTAAGCTACTGTACTTCTGTGCTACTCCTGGGGGAGGGATTGACCAGTACACAGAAATGTGCTTGCGTCCCTTCATCACCACAAGAACAGGAAAACCAATGAGTAGTGCCAGCCTAGGTTAAGACTGCACCCAAATTTGCTAAAAATCAGCACCACAACTGAAGGATCTGGATCTGCCGCAAGATCTGGATCAACACCATAACATGGAAAGGAGGTTTAAGCCACTGGTTCACCATGGTCAACATCAAGTTCTCCTCTGACGGCTATTTCCACTGAGGAAAAGCAACCACTGGCATTCCGTGTTATGTCCCTAACCAGTACATTATGGGGATGGGTGGGAAAAATGGGAAGACTGCTACAATAACAACAGACTGGGTGGTGATGGATCCCAGCAACAGTCCAAGAGCACAAGAATGTAAAGAATGGGTGTGTGTGTGTGTGTGTGTGTGTGTGTGTGTGTGTGTGTGTGTGTTCACAATAAGTGATTAATTAAGAAGTACCAGAAGATATGCAAAACCATGGATCTGAGATGAACTGGATACAATATCATCCAGTGGGTGTGGGACTTTTTCTGCTTCATGAAGTAACCATATCCTTGGGGTATAGCATGATCCCTTTTTATCACCTCTATTGCACATGGATACCCAGAGGCAAGATGTGGCCAGTACCAAGTCCTCCATCCAACCTGTGGGCAAGGCTTGTAATCCTCTGCATCTGTCTCTAGTACACACTTATATATTAATTTAAGTAAATTTATACAAATTTGAAATATTAATCATTTTTCCAGTCTGCAACATAATATCAAAGAAATGGTTTGGCCCTCCAGCTGAAAAGCTTGGACACTTCTGCTTTAGAGGAAATTGAAATGCTTGATTTAGTGGATTCCTTTGATTCTCCTTGACAGTTATTTCTTTCTCTTGTTCTCCAATTCTTTTTATCAACACCACATCAGATACTACTACTGCCGACAACTCAGCTACAACAATCAGTGGCAGCTCCACCATATCAGGCACCAGTGCTGACTCAGCCACATCCTCTGGCAGCTCCACCATTTCAGGCACCAGTGCAGACTCAGCCACATCCTCTGGCAGCTCCACCATTTCAGGCACCAGTGCTGACTCAGCCACATCCTCTGGCAGCTCCACCATTTCAGGCACCAGTGCAGACTCAGTCACAACTATCTCTGGAAGTTCCACCTCAATTGGCCCTAGTAACAACTCAGCTACAACATCCTCTGGCAGCTCCACCATATCAGCCACCAATACCGACTCAGCCACAACGTCTGGCAGTTCCACTATAATAGGCCCCAGTACCAACTCAGCTGCAACAACCTCTGGCAGTTCCACCATAATAGGCTCCAGTACCGATTCAGCTACAACAACCACTGGAAGTTCCACCATAATAGGCCCCAGTACCAACTCAGCTGCAATAACCTCTGGCAGTTCCACCATAATAGGACCCAGTACCGATTCATCTACAACAACCTTTGGCAGTTCCACCATAATAGGACCCAGTACCAACTCAGCTGCAACAACCTCTGGCAGTTCCACCATAATAGGACCCAGTACCGATTCAGCTTCAGCAACCTCTGGCAGTTCCACCATAATAGGACCCAGTACTGATTCAGCTACAACAACCTCTGGAAGTTCCACCATAATAGGACCCAGTACCAACTCAGCTGCAACAACCTCTGGCAGTTCCACCATTATAGGCCCCAGTACCGATTCAGCTACAACAACCTCTGGCAGTTCCACCATAATAGGACCCAGTACCGACTCAGCTGCAACAACCTCTGGCAGTTCCACCATTATAGGCCCCAGTACCGATTCAGCTACAACAACCTCTGGCAGTTCCACCATAATAGGACCCAGTACCGACTCAGCTGCAACAACCTCTGGCAGTTCCACCATTATAGGCCCCAGTACCGATTCAGCTTCAGCAAACTCTGGAAGTTCCACCATAATAGGCCCCAGTACCGATTCAGCTACAACAACCTCTGGAAGTTCCACCATAATAGGACCCAGTACCGATTCAGCTACAACAACCTCTGGCAGTTCCACCATAATAGGACCCAGTACCGACTCAGCTACAACAACCTCTGGAAGTTCCACCATAATAGGACCCAGTACCGATTCAGCTACAACAACCTCTGGAAGTTCCACCATAATAGGACCCAGTACCGATTCAGCTACAACAACCTCTGGAAGTTCCACCATAATAGGACCCAGTACCGATTCAGCTACAACAACCTCTGGAAGTTCCACCATAATAGGACCCAGTACCGATTCAGCTACAACAACCTCTGGAAGTTCCACCATAATAGGACCCAGTACCGATTCAGCTACAACAACCTCTGGAAGTTCCACCATAATAGGACCCAGTACCGATTCAGCTACAACAACCTCTGGAAGTTCCACCATAATAGGACCCAGTACCGACTCAGCTGCAACAACCTCTGGCAGTTCCACCATAATAGGCCCCAGTACCGATTCAGCTACAACAACCTCTGGCAGTTCCACCATAATAGGCCCCAGTACCGATTCAGCTTCAGCAAACTCTGGAAGTTCCACCATAATAGGCCCCAGTACCGATTCAGCTACAACAATCTCTGGCAGTTCCACCATAATAGGCCCCAGTACCGACTCTGGCAGTTCCACCATAATAGGACCCAGTACCAACTCAGCTACAACCTCTGGCAGTTCCACCGTAATAAACCCCAGTACCGACTCATATACAACAACCTCTGGTAGTTCCACCATAATAGGCCCCAGTACTGACTCAGCTACAACAACCTCTGGAAGTTCCACTATAATAGGCCCCAGTAGCAACTCAGCTACAACCTCCGGCAGTTCCACCTTAATAGACCCCAGTACCGACTCAGCTACAACAACCTCCAGCAGTTCCACCATAATAGGCCCCAGTACCGACTCAGCTGCAACAACCTCTGGCAGTTCCACCTCAACAGGTCCTAGTGCAAACTCAACTACCATAGTCTCTGAGAGCACCACCACAACAGTTCCCATGACAGCTCAAACCATAATCACATTCTCCAATTCCACTGTCTCAACCACAACAGTCTCTGACCTTACCCCCTCAGCAACCTCTAACACCATCACCCCAGCATATCCCAACAGTATCTTTTCAACAGTTTCTGATGCCACCATCTCAACTACAACCTCCTCGCAAACCACCTCCACAGTTACAAAAAATCCCAAAGATGGAACTCGTCTTTCTTACTGGGTCATTATCCTGATCAGCTTCGCCTGCCTAATGACTCTTCTGTTTGTAATTTGCCTCAGTTGCTTGGTAAGGAAACAAGATAGCTTGATGTACATAAATTGCCAATGTGGTAGAGAGAAATAGGTTTTCCAGCCCCACAAACTGGCTGCCTCTGTGTTTGCTGGTAGTGAGGGTGGATTAGAGCACAGACTGTGCTGGGATAGGGGCAGACTGAGGCCAGATTCAGATGGATCTTGGCTTCACTGGTGGATCACATATCCTAAATGCCTGTCCCGAGTCGACATTCATCCTTCCACATAACAGAATTATGCCGGCAAAAGAGCTGGCAGAGATCTGAGTGGGCCCATAGAAGACAAGCTTGTGGATAATAATACAAAAAAGAATAATTTTTTGTTATTAGCAGGCCTCCATCAGTCTTGAGAGACTATGGTCTCATGCTCGGTGCTGCATACGCTGCGTGCGAAGCACGAAAGCCTGGGTTGGATTGTTATGGAGGATAGGCTGTTACCCAAGCAGCAAATCCCCCCTCTCCACGCCACTGAATTAGTCCAATGGAAAGGCAGAGCCGATACAATTGGATCCAGCTGTTGTTGCAGAGCTGGGCTAAGGACAGGAGCTCCCTGTCTTGTGAGGCCGACCCGGGTCTCGAACCCTGGCCTGCTGGTTAACAGGCACAGCGTCTTAACCACTTGCGCAACCCACAGCCCTTTGTTATTAATAATGCCATATATTATATGTCATGGATTTAAATTTAATAATGAGGAATTGAAAGATCAGGGCAAAACTATGAATACACCATGTAAGGTGAAGAATCTAATGACAAAAAAAGGTGAAAAATAAATGCTTAAGTATTTAAGAAAGCAGGGAGGGAAAAGTAGGCAATTACAATATGTAGGGTGCATACTGTATATTGTGGTTTTTGATGTGTCTCTTCCTTCACATGCACTTTTGCTTTCTGTTATCTCTGTTGCAGATTTACAGTTTCCTATGGAGAAAAGCATTCCATCCTCCTTCCTTGCCTCTTTACCGGCCCCACTGTGCTCCCTGTGCCCAATGTGCACCATAGTTTCCATTGCAGATATGGAAGATCGCCTGCCAAAAGCTGGTTGTAGCAATAAGCAAATTTGGTGCCACTTCCCTGGATGCCCTCCTCATGACTTTGATGAACTTTTGGAGAACTTCATGTGACTGCTTGAGTGGAACTGCAGAAACCTAGTCATTCTTCCCTCCCACACACACACACCAAACACATGAATCACAGCAGGTTGCATGTTTACACAAAGTAGTAAGCATGTTTGTCTATTATTATTATTATTATTATTATTATTATTATTATTATTATTATTATTATTAATGACCAAAAGGTTTCTGTTGTGGTGTTAATTATGTGGATTACCCTCTGTGGGGAGACCACCAAGTTCCCTTCCTGTTTCTGACACCTGACCAAGACATAGTTCTTCCAGGGGTTTTTGGGATGTTTGCTGCAGTTGTCACCATGATGGGGGCTGGCCCCTTGTTTGCTGTTATTATTGTCATGTTTCTCTTGTACACAATTTGTTTTTATGGTTAGTTTTTATTGTCAGCTGCCATTAAAGAAAAGTTGATCTAAAAAAAATACAAATAACAAAACAATTTCAGCCAAGGTGGAAAATGGAGAAAGTTACATTCCACTCAAGAACGATTCTTTTGAACACGGCCTGGCATTCCAATGACACCTCCTTCTGCCTGCAAAAATTATTTTATGCCATAAATCTTGCAAAAATTATTTAATGCCATGACTCCCATCTCAGATTCCCATGAGATCATGCTCAAGAAAGGAACTTGCAGAGTCCCTTCCAGAAGGTACATTAATCTGTGAGGTTTCTCTCCACCCCAGCATGGTATCTTTTCCCAATGGCTGTCACAGGAGACACTTTTGTATTTTTCTTGTTAATGAGTGTGAACTTTGGGGACAGGGAAGCATTTATTAGTTTATTTAATTATGTAAACTGCTTTATAAACTATTTCTGATGAAAAGTGCCATATGAATAATATTGTTATTTTTATTTCTCAAGTTATGACTCTGGGATTATGAAGTATGTTATCTGGCAAAGACTACCCCTGTCCATCTCTGCACTATTTCAGGAAAACAGAACTTATGTTCTTATTTAGGTTAGGGTATCAGGTATTTTATGTTATTAGTGTATGGTGAATTCTATGGTTGTAGTTTTTGGGTTACCATTGTTTCAATTATAAGCTTCCCTGAAATAGTTAAGATAGAGTATAATTTTTTTCTAATAAAAAATACCTAATTCCCATTAGTTAAGAATATATTACTGCAGGTCACGTATAACAGTAAAACCAGAGGTCATTTGCAAAGCTGCCTAAATCCTGTTGACAAAAGTAACAATATGGTTGCTGAATGGAGGGAAGAGCAATCACCAGGATGAATTTGCATTTTGGGGGGTCCGCCATTATGCATCACCCCCCACCCCCAGTGGATCGCCTGGTGTGGGCCGCACCCCTCGCATCCCCCTAGCGATGGCCCTGTGAAAGGGAATAATAGAAAACAACAGAAATAACCTGTAAACAAAAAGCTATATGGAATCTGCAGTTCCCGCTGGCTGAGTTTTAGGTTGTATAGTCCTCACTGCAAAAACCTTCTCCAAAAACCTCCTGCAATGCCTTGTCTCATGCATTTTGGGGGAGAGGGATGTACAGACAAATGAACTCTCTTCCTCTTTTTTTTTACAAGAAGACTATTCTCAATACATTTGATATTGCTGTTTTGGTCAAACTTTGTGACTAATTTATCTCTGAGTTACAAGAGAAAGTTTAAAGAGAAGGCAGGATATCTATTTTAAAATAATCAGTGGCCTCAAATGTTACAATGGATACAATGATGACCCACAAGTCTGTTAGTATATTTTGTGGACCACCTTTGTGGCAATTTGTCTGCCACTCTATGGATCTGCTGATGGAATAAAACCCTCAGAATCTCATACTACCAGCCGTGCTCTGCAAACTGATCATGAACATGCACCAAATGTGGACCAACGATGAAAGTGGGGGGGCTTTAGTGGAAGCAACGGTTGCCCATCATATTGTTCCTGGCCAAGTCAGACACCCCCACTAACACTCTTCGGATCTATGCCAGCAAAAGAGCAGTCAATGATCTGGGCAGAACCCATTTCCAGAGATGGAAATAAAATTATTTTTCTTTTACTTACCTCTGCCAGCCTGATTGGTCGTCTTCTAGTGCACAGGATACAAGTGGCAGCTACATCGACCATCCAGCAGACCAGCAGAGGATAGCATTGAGCTTGAAGTATCTGCGGACTACACTTGTTCCAAATCTTCCTTCTTCATCCATGAAACTTTACTGAACAAACAACTAACTCCCCATCTTGTTGGATTCCATACTGACATGGACTATGGCAGCCAGTCCCAGCATACCATTTGGGTATCAATTAGGGTTTCTATTAATGATGAAAGTCCATAAAATACAAATGCACAGAAGTCAGTGGAGACACATATCTTCAAAATGTATACAAAAAGTGTAACAAAGGTGTGCTAAATTCAGGGTTCACTGTATCACAATGATTGGGGCAGTACCCCAGCCTGGACAACAACAATAAAACCCAGACCATAGACTGCAGGAAATTATGACTGCCAATTATGACAAATTTTATTTTTGAATAATAAGAACAAGAGAATTCACCTAAATTTCAACTAAATATAGCAGAAATAGCAGGAATTATTAAAAACTTAGTTATTTCATGCAAACAAATGAGATGCACATCCCCAAAAAGTATACAACAGATTTTCAATAGAGTAGAAAGTGTCCATCAGAGAAGGCTGTGAAATCAACGTCTGTAAAATTGAGTGTTCAGGATATCATAGTGGTTACTACTGGACCCCAACTGGGATAATGACTGAGTAAAAACCCAGACAATACTCTAGAATATAATAACAGAACAATTTGTCCCTTTTGAAAAAAATTATTTTTCATGAAACAAGGACAAGTACTTCAATTACACTTCAAATGAACTCTGGAACAATAGCAGGAATTTCAGAGGACTCAAGTTTCATGCATGACAGACCACAAACACAATTTAAAAAACTTCTAACATGTATAAGGTTCTATCGAGAGTGGGTTGCTGGTGGCTTAGATTAAGCGTGCAGGCCTTCCATGCTAACAACGTTCAATGGAATGCAGATGGTTTATAAGACCCCCACTCTGACTGTGCACTCCACATTCCTGGCACTTGTGTGGGTTCTCCGGTGGCTTGTAAGATGACTATTCTGAGTGAAGGTCTTTCCACACTCCTGGCACTTAAAGGGTTTCTCTCCTATGTGGGTTTGCTGATGGCACTAACGTACACTACCACAACTGAAGGTCTTTCCACATGCCTGGCACTTAAAGGGTTTCTCCCCTGTGTGGGTTCTATGATGGATATTAAGACTTCCACTCCAACTGAAGGTTTTTCCACATACCTGGCAGTTATAGGATTTCTCCCCTGTGTGGATTCTATGGTGGTGTTTAAGATAACTATTGTGACTGAAGGTCTTTCCACACTCCTGGCATTTATAGGGTTTCTCCCCTGTGTGGGTTCTATGATGGCTAATAAGACTTCCACTCCAACTGAAGGTTTTTCCACATATCTGGCACTTATAGGGTTTCTCCCCTGTGTGGGTTCTATGGTGGTTAATAAGATTACTAGCCTTATTAAAGGTGATTCTACACTCCTGGCATTTATAGGGTTTCTCCCCTGTGTGGGTTCTATGATGGATAATAAGACTTCCACTCCAACGGAAGGCTTTTCCACATACCTGGCAGTTATAGGGTTTTCCCCCTGTGTGAGTTCTATGGTGGCATTTAAGATAACTATTGTGACTGAAGGTCTTTCCACACTCCTGGCACTTAAGGCTTTTCTCCCCTGTGTGGGTTCTATGATGGCTAATAAGACTTCTACTCCAACTGAAGGTTTTTCCACATATCTGGCAGTTATAAGGTTTCTCCCCAGTATGGGTTTTATGATGGCCAATGACTAGCCTTATTAAAGGCAATTCCACACTCCTGACATTTATAGGGTTTTTCCCCTGCGATGGCTAATAAGGTTTCTTCTCAAATTTAAGGTCATTCCACACTCCTGGCACTTATAGAGTTTCTCCCCTGTGTGGGTACTGTTGAAGATGTTAAATACACTAGTCTGACTGAAGTGTTTTCTGCACTCTTGGGACTTAGAGAGCTTCTTTCTTGTGTGGGCTCTTAGCAGGAAATTCTGAGTGTCCTCCTTTCTTCCAATTTGGTCCCAAACCAATGCTGTTGAAATAAGAAAAGAAAGGCCTTAAGAGTCCAAAGGGAGAAACCTCAAGCTAGTTGGGAAGTGTTATATCCACTTCCTCCACTGGCCACTCTCTGATTCAGAGAGGCCAGCAGAGTCTTAACCCTCCTGGAGTCAAAACTCTATTTTTCCATGTTCAGTCAAAGTGCGCCTGACAGGAACCTGTTAGAAAACTGTCATTAGCACCTACGGTAATAATTCTAACACTCTTAAAGTGATCAGTGACCTTCATTGGGATGTACAAAGATAGAATAATTGAAATTTGATCCAAAAAACCTCATTTATTAACCTTAAACAAGTAAAACAAAAATACTGAAATTTATCAGACACAGTCAGTCGAAACTGAACTGAGAGATCACCTATGGCTGTCTATGGCCACCTATGGAGTGTCGAGTTGGAGCGAAACTGATCTGAGAGGCTAGGAGGATCACTACTGCACCCCATGCAGGCAGTGGAAAAACCGACTAGGGGGTTTTGAACAGCACCTAGAGATAGGACAGCACTAGGAGGGACAGGCCTCTTGGCCACCTTCACGCGGAGAGGCGGGCAAGAACAGCTTTGAAGCGCCTGTCAGATCAGTTTTGACCTACAGAGTTAATGAAATCTGGCTATGCCTTTTCATGTTCCCCTGACCCCACTGCTATCAAATACATATAAAGACAGATGTCAGCTTTGCTTCCTCCCACTACCACCTCTTTAGTGGCACTTACTGAACCACACAGTTACTCTGGATTGTAGGGTTATACTGAGGTCTCCCATACTAGCATGGGTTTCTAGCCCAGAACCACGTCCTTGGTGTCCCTGTCAGTTGGGCAACCTGTTGCCACTTATACCAGCAGGCCTCCATCAGTCTTGAAAAACTATGGTATCATGCTCGGCGCTGCATATGCTGCATGCGAAGCACGAAAGCCTGGGTTGGATTGTTATGGAGGATAGGCTGTTACCCAAGCAGCAAATCCCCCCTCTCCATGCCACTGAATTAGTCCAATGGAAAGGCAGAGCCAATACGATTGGATCCAGCTGGCGTCGCAGAGCTGGGCTAAGGACAGGAGCTCACCCTGTCTTGTGGGGCCGACCCGGGTCTCAAATCCTGGCCTGCTGGTTAACAGGCACAGCGTCTTAACCGCTTGCACCATCCACAGCCCCACTTATAGTCTTCCAAGTCTGACATAGGGTGAAATCCAGAGTAACTACGGGGAGTCCTTGCTCTGGAGCAATAACAAGTTACTCTGGATTGCAATATGAATTTCCCATAGATTTTCACTAGGTGGTGCAGTAACTGCGGGTGCACGTAATGTCTCTTACGTGCTCCCATAGTTACTCTGGATTGTGCCCATAGTCTTCCAAGACTGATGGAGGCCTGCACTTATACCACAACTTAAAAATAATATAGCTGAATAAAACTTTTCCTTCTTGTATAAAATGATATCATCATCAAATGAAACAAGCAAGCCAATATCAAATGAAAAAAACAACAGGTTGTTGGAGCTAAATAGTCTAGATTTGCTCTTAAACAGGGAGGGAAGAAAAATGCCTGACGGTCTGCTAGGGAATTCCAAGACAGTAGAAAAGAGGAAAGTGGAGGAGAAGCAGAACAACCCAGAAGATATTTGCCCAACAACCCAATCAAAACGGGCATTTATCGTGGCGAGTTTCCTGATGCACAACCATAAATACCACTCTGGTGTTGTTGTTGTGTACTATGGAGCTACCTGCTCAAACAGAGTCTCTGTGCACCCAGTGCTTTCTAAACCTCAGGAGCAGGTGGAGGATGAGTAGTTTGGTGGAAGATTGGGGTATTGAGCAAGGAGAGTAGGGGTCAGTTTGAGTGCAGGGGAGCAGCTGGTTTTGGGGTTTTGGCTGTCTGCAAAAGAGGACAGAGTTCTCTGGCACAGGAATAACTGTCCTTTGTTATCCAAGTCAATGTACTGAATAGTCTGTACTGGGCTCAGTACAGTCAAACCCTTAGTATACCAACTGGGTCAAAATGACCCAATTGGAAGTTTGTGTTGTGTTTTTTACTGGAATTTATTATTATTACTTGACAAGACTTTCTGAGTTTTTTACTGCTAATTTGACAGTTACAAATCCAAAAGCATGAAGATTTTGAATTTACAGTTTTTCTGTAAAATCCATTTTTTACATATTATACCATGTGGGTCATATTGACCCATGATGCCTTTTATTGGTTATTCAATATTTTGCTAGCTAAAATTGTACTAAAAATCATCATACTAATTATAATCATAATTATACTAAAACTTATCACAACATTTATTCATTATATGTACATTACATGAACATTGTATGTACCTAACTATAGTACAGGGTCACAAGGGTCAAAATTGACCCATGCAGTCTCTTAGGTGATAAAAATTGTACTAAAAATCATTATTTCATAATAAAAATAATTATACTAAAACTTGACACAACATTTATTCATTATATGTATGATATATGTACATCATATGTACATTATATGTACCTAACTATAGTACAGGGTCGTATGGGTCAAATTGACGAGTGCTGTCCTCCGCCTGAAAAAAGTCCTGGTATTCTAAGGGTTAAGAAGACAGGACAAAACTAAGTTTGGGGTCTTAACCATCTTTCATTTCCCCCTTAGTTTAAACCAGCAATTTTCAATAACTGTTCTGTGTGTGGTGTGCTGGCAGTTTGAAGCCAGTTCATATACCAGTTAGATCACAGAGGACGTGAGCCCCCAGTTGTCTACTGTCAAAAAACTGATAGGCTGTCTTGACCATTTTAGTGCCTTCCCAGTATGCCATGATGAGATGTAAAAGGTTGACAATTACTGGTCTAAAACCAAAAATTTCCAAGAATCCGACTGCAGGGTTGCCCCCTCTCAAAGAGTGTTGCTCCCCTCTCGGAGAATATCCAAGAGGATATTCAGTAAAGGAGGAGAAGGCAATGTTGGGGAAAATGAAGCAATCCATATTGTCAGTGGCACCCCCTGTTATAGGCCTTATGGACTATCTGAGAAGAGAGAGGGGAAAGACCAAAGCCTATCATAGGTCTAAATGAGGCTAACGACAAAAAATACTATTAAATTTTACTAACAAGGAAAAATCATTTGTATCACCTTCCTATTTTTAATCCAGAAAAGTACCATAATACAGGTGACCCTCATTATCCATGGACACAGGTTCTGTTCAGCAACCTCCCATGGATTAAAAAAAATCAGTGTATAAAGAAAACAATGGGAAAGTAAGTTTACAGACCCACTTCCAAGTTTCTTGCTCCTCTATTTCACCTAATTAAATAAGGTATCTGTAGTGCCTATCTGCGTGTTTGATTCTGGGACTGAAAAACATAATGATTGCTGGCAATGACTACCAATCCACAACAGTAGAGAAAAAGTTCTTATAACTGTGATTTGCACTGGCCATTCGAGTTGAGTCAAATCTGTGTATAAAAAAATCTGTGTATAACAAGTTTGGAACTGTACTTACTTGAGAGACAATTGTTATTTAAGTTAAAGAGGCACCCAAATTATTTCCATGCCCTACTGAGTACTGGAAAAAGAATTCATTCTTAGGGGCCTATCAGAGACCCAATATGCCCAATTTAGAGGTAATGCCACACGTACACTTATTAGCACATCACTGCTCTGGGCAGATGGATGTATTGTACAGCTTCACACATGTCTGTCAATTCTCCAAGAACATCTTTCACAGGGATCTCCACCACAACTTTCACAGGTACCTCTGCTGCAGCTCCCTGCAACTCCTCTTGGCAACAGAGGTTCCTACCTGGGCAAAGTTTCTCCTTACCTACAGAGATCACATTTTTGTAGTTCTCCATAATTACAGCCTCATACAGGAGTCTCTGGCATGGACTCATGAGAGCCCACTCTTCTCTGCTGAAATATATAGCTATATCCACGAAGGACCCTGAAAGAAAAAAGGAGAATATTAGCAATATTGGACCTTCCTAAACCATGACTGCCATCCAAAGGGAGAAGTGTATTCTAGTTTCCATGAAAGCACAAAATATTTCTGCATTTGAGCATGTTCCTTCTGTGATGGAGCCACCCACTAAGAACGGGTGTTTGGAAATTCCAAACAAAAGGGGGTTAAAAGGGGCACAATGCATTTTTCTCCATATAATTTACACTGAAGAATCACTAAGGCTGCAATCCTAAAGACACTTTCCTAGGAGTAAGAACCACAGAACACAATGGGGATTACTTCTGAGTAGACATAGTTAGGATTGTGCTCTTACTGATCAACGCCCTGCCCCAACCACTGGACCTAGAAGCATGAAATTCCTTATGTGATGGGAGTACCACCAAGAACTGATTTCTAGAATTTAATTCCTAAGGGTGTGAAAAAGGGTGCAATGCATTTTTGGCCTATACATAACACTGAAGACTGATATTGCGAATGGGGGATCCACATGGGTGGTGTTGTGCATGGGATGGACGGCACATGGGGGTTATTACTCCTGCAACATGGGTACATTTTACTAGTATAATAATATACTTTATATATGTCCTGCCTTTTTCCCTTGGGGAGTCAAGGTGAAGGGATGGAGGTAGATGAGCTGGGCTTTCTAGAGGAAACCAGGAGAAGGAAGGGAAGACTTTAGGGTTCAGGGAGGTTTGTAGGAAGGAAACAAAGGTAGTACAGATGGACCAGGCTGTGGTGAAAAATGTGGTTTGGAACACTGCAGAAAGAGAAGCCCAAGCCGCAAATCTTCCTTACATGGCCTGAATGAGCAGCAGCCATTTTGTTCTGCTTTTGTTTTCTTTTATTCTGTTTCTCTGCTGTCTGTAAGAAGGAGAAAGGAGTCCTGGATGAGTTTTTGTATACATTGCTTCATGTATCTGCTTTAATTCATTTCCACTATTTGAGGTAACAGCTCAAGTAATGAGGTAATGGCTATTACCATTCTATAGGAAGTATACGAGCAACTTTTCTTCCAAGTATTTTCTAACTGAACACCGAATGCAGCTGTAGTTCTGCTGGGAGGAGGAGGGGAGAGTAGATTTGCCTCAGACATGGACGGAAACAGACTTCACCCTGTTGTTTGGATCAGGAGAGCAGAGGGTTCAAGGGCAGTGGCAGGCACTGGCAGGGAAGAACCCACAGGGGCTGCAGGTGACCCTGAGACAGGCCCTGGGACTGCCAGTCCCACCTGCCTCCCTCCAGAGCTGCAGGAGGAGAGGCTTCATTCATTCGTTCGTTCATTCTCGTTCATTCGTTCGTTCTCGTTCGTTCTCGTTCGTTCATTCGTTCTCGTTCATTCATTCGTTCTCGTTTGTTTGTTTGTTTGTTTGTTTGTTCGTTCGTTCGTTCGTTCGTTCGTTCGTTCGTTCGTTCGTTCGTTCGTTCTTTCTTTCTTTCTTTCTTTCTTTCTTTCTTTCTTTCTTTCTTTCTTTCTTTCAACGGCCACTTTCAGGCTTGGCTGGGGCTCCAACACCTGCTCCCACGTGGCCCTCCCTGGGCTTTCTCAGGCCTTCCCTTCCCAGCCCCATCAAGGCCTCCTCTCCTTCCAGGGAGGACTCTCATCCAGCTTAGAAAACAGCCATTTTGAAGAAATAACTTTGAATTCCTCAATTCAGTCCATGGGACTTGAAAACCTCACCAGGTTTTGTCAGTAATTTTCAAATTTGAATTTTTAACTGCTCCCTCCTCTTCCAGACACAAATCCCACTCCTGGATGCTATAATAGGTCTATGTAGAGTAACTTTAAACTCAATATAAATTGAAAACTTTTAAAATAAAAAAAATTAACTTAAATTTTTTTTAAAAACTTTTAAAATAAAATGTGGGGGGATTGGGATTAGATTGTGTGTGTATGGAGTTGAGTTTTGTGTG
The DNA here is from genome assembly GCA_030015325.1 of Cryptoblepharus egeriae. Taxonomy (NCBI): domain Eukaryota; kingdom Metazoa; phylum Chordata; class Lepidosauria; order Squamata; family Scincidae; genus Cryptoblepharus; species Cryptoblepharus egeriae. The sequence goes on from JAREYC010000002.1 coordinate 15,325,974, forward strand.
TGTTTGTGGGGTGTAGGTTGGGTTGTGTGTGGGAATTAGCCTATGTTGTGTGAGTGTGAAAAAGTGGGTTAGCATGTGTGTGTGTGTGTGTGTGTGTGTGTGTGTGTGTGTGTGGAGTTGTGTTGTGTGTGGGGATGGAATGGAGTTTGCTTGTGTAGGAGATTGGGCTACATTGTGTGTGTGACGGGGTTAGCATGTGTGTGTGTGTGGAGTCGTGATGTGTGTGGAGTGGGGTTGTGTTGTATGGGAGATTGGCCTACATTGACTGTGAGTGAGAGTGGTTAGCATGTGTATGGAGTTGTGTGTGTGTTTGTGGAATGTGGAGTTGTGTGTGGAGATGTGGTTTTTGTGTGTGTGGAGTGTGGGGATTGATTGTGTGTGGAGGCTGAGCGATAGGTGTGTGTGTGAAAGAGTAGGTTAGCATGTGTGTGTGGAGTTGTGTTGTGTGAGTTGAATGTGGTGTGCGTGTGGAGTTGTGTTTTGTGTGTGTGTGGAGTGTGGGGATCAGTTGTATGGGAGGGTTGGGTACATTCTGGATGTGAAAGAGTAGGTTAGTGTGTGTGTGTGTATGAAGTTGTGTGTGTGGGAAGTGTAGGGTTGTGCGTGTGGAGTTGTGTTGAGTTGGGTTGTGTGTGAGGGTTGGGCTACATTGTATGTGTGTGAAAGAGTGGGTTAGCATGTGTGTGTGTGTGTGTGTGTGTGTGTGTGTGTGTGTGTGTGTGTGAAGTGTTTGGGTTTGGGTTGTGTGTGGAATCCCAGGATCATCCCAATTCCAAAAAGGTATAATTTGTCTATGTAGATCAAGTGTGGACAGAGCTAGAGAGATTTAGGACGTGTGTGGAATTTGTTGCATTTGTGTGCAGAGTTGGGTAGTGTGTGAGGGTCAATTCTGGGATTATCCCGATTCCAAAAATGTATAATATGTCTATGTAGAGCAGGTGTGGGCGGAGCTAGTGGGTTATCTGACAGACAGACGGACAGAATTTGCCTTTTATTAATATAGATGATGACAAATGAAACATATTTGTGGCCAAGCATCTGCAAGTGAAAGACACACACACATGAATATGCACACAACCCATGCGCTCACATTCACATATACATGCATATACACATACACACAATCCATTTTTAATTTTATATAATTGTTGCATTAGCCCAATTTGGCTGACACAAAGTGCACATGCTGGACTAAGCCAATTGGATGGAACCGATCATAAATCATCATTGCAGGAGGGTGTGATGCCCAACATCCTGATGATTGCTTTTCTGAGACTCCACCTTAAAAACCCATTTCTGGATTCCACCAGTTTCAACCATTATCAGCTAGTTTCCAACCTCACTTTCTTAGGGAGATAAATTAGCAAGCATCCAAGTGTTCCCACCAGACAACACTTTCAGGGGAGATAATTTAGCAAGCGTCCAAGTGTTCCCACCAGAACAGACTCAAAGCCACAAACAGGAGCAGAGGGTGGTTTTCAGCAGAGTATATTTCAAAGTTTCAAGGAACAGGCAAAATTCATAGGTCAAAAAGCAGTCCAGAGTCCAAAAAGCTGTCCAAGTCACAGCTACACACAACAGTCCTTCCTCAGTCCATCAGTCTCCAGCTTCACTTCCAAACCTAGTCCCATGCAAACTTGGCAGACTTACCATTGCTTATATTCAGCTGTCCTCCAATCATAAAATGTGTTTCAACAGCACTCTTCTCCACCATCTTACTGCACCCAAACATAGGTGATTCCAGTTCCTCATTTTGTCTATGCTTGAGGTGGCATAGTACGCAGTACTCATAGTACTCATAGTTAGCAGGTGAATAGCCTTGGAGTAATCAGCTGCCTTCCCAGATCCATGGACAGCATGTATCCTTTTCCTAGGTAGCAACAAGCTGAAACACATTTGGTATCACAAACTGATCATGACAAAGTTGATTGAGCAAGTGGTGGTGTCCCATCTCCAGGGGTTCCTAGATGAGAAAGACTGTCTGGACATCTTCCAGTCCAGGTTCAGGCCAGGTTTTGGGAGAGAGACAGCCATGATTGCTATCTGTCAAGGATTAGATAAGAGTTTTGCATCCCTGCTGATCCTACTTGTTCTTTCAGAAGCTGTTGACAACTTCAGCCATGGTTGAATGGATGGGTTGGCCAAAATGGGGCTTGGATGCACTGCTCTACAACGCTTCCACTCATAGAGTTGGAAGGAAACTAATAGGTCCAACCCTCTTTCCTGTCTAACAGATTCCAGATGGTAATGCTGGGAGCCACCTGTTCCGCACCCTGGCCTTTACAGTTTGGGTTCAATAGGGATCTGTCCTATTCCCCATTGTTTCTAATAGATACATGAATCCTCCAGGGATTTTTTAATATGGGCACAATCCAGAGTTAAGGAAGTGAGGAGTGCCCTAGCTGGGCTGCCCCAGCTATTCTGGATCCAGAGCTGAAAGTTATGTCGCATCCAGAGAGTAAGGAAGCCTGGGCTGCCCTAGCTGCTCCAGAACATGCTAAGTAGGCACCAAGTCAGTGATACCTGGGGAGGGCTTGCTCCCAAGGAGACCCCCCTCAGATCACACTGAACAAGGAACAGCTGTGGTGCCTGCCATATAAGGAAGCCCTGAAGTTCCTAAAAACCAGTAAAAGCTGCAGCATGAGACTCCAATACAACAATACCTCTCGTGGATGCAAGGGGCTTGTTGGAGTGGCCTGCTGTATCCCCAGGTTAGCGGGCTGCCATATTTGTACCATATCCTGAAGTTGAGAGTCAGGGGCTGCAGATAGGCTGGCCAAGAACTCAGATTTTTTTTTCAACACTGCCGTTCTTACTCTGGCTTATCATGGACCCCTATGGGTTTACTCCTTGTTATACCTGCTCCTGAGGTGGAATAACTCTGAAGACATGGAAGAGGGAATTTCTGCCCTGGAAACAGGCTATGGGTATAACATAAATGCTCTGCCCTAGGCAATGCTAAACATGCCATCAACATGTCTCTCCTGAACTGCCTAGGCTGGCCCAGTTACAGCAGCCTAGGTTCACCTGTCTTGGGGCATCCTATGCTGCCTTAGGCTGCCCCAAGCCTTCTCAAGCATAACTGGGCTGCCCCATCTTGGACTTGGGCCACCCAGTTAGGGAAGCCTAAGTGCACTTCTCGACTGCAGCCTAAATTACATAAATGTGAATGCTAGTCTTCACAAGACGCACAAAATTTCTAGCCCCCCTCCTTTGGCTTTTAGGCCACCTTTTTGAAACTAGGCAAGGTAAAATGTACAGTCTGCACCCCTCTCTGCTGGGCCTGGTGCAATCAGAACATGTTAAGATCTAAGGAAATTTTGGGGAGGCTTCCTTAGGTTCCTGACCTCTCTTCCCTAAGTACAATTCACTCCCCTCATACTTCTATTATGGACTCCTTCACGCACCATGAACCTCCGGCATGGAAATGATGCAACACATTCTGCCCATTTATTTTTCATTTGATATCAAGGGGGCCACACCTTTGGAAAGACAAGAGGCTGAAAGTATGCAAGCAAAGTATGCAGGCAGGGCTGACACTGGCAGGCACAGATGAGGTCTGTAGTCCAGCTGATAGAAACACAGGATCAAGTCGACAAAACTGTGCAGCCAGTATAGCATCAGGATGAGACTTCTATGGATCCTGATGTCGGGAATCAATTATTTGCTCCTCCTGCTGTGTTCTGTCCTTGCAGGTAAGGTAGTTGGACCCTAGTGGACATTAGTGGTAAGGTGTTTGGATTAGTCGGGGCAAATCCAACAAAGGGGCTATCAGTGTAGACTTGTGGTTATAGTCTAGTATAGTGTTTTTCAACCAGTGTGCCATGGCACACTGGTGTGCCATGGATAGTCCTCAGGTGTGCCATGGGAATTTGGGGATTGACATTCATTAATAGGAAAATTGGGGGATTTGAACAGTCTGGTGTGCCTTGTCAATGGTAAAAACAATTGATGGTGCACCTTGACACTTTCAGTGCCATACGATGAAAAGGGTTGAAAATCACTGGAGTAGGAGCAGATTCTCTCCTCAACCCTGCCATGAAGCTCACAAACACTATCATGTGTTGCTTGTTGACGCCAAAGAAACTCCAAAGTTTCTATATAGGATTGTAGCCTAAATGACTAAGCACAAACCTAACCATGTCTACTCAAAAGAAAGCCCCATTGTGTTCAGTGCATTTTACTCACAGAAAAGTGTCTTCAGGATTGCAGCCTTTAAGCCCCCCCTCCCCCCACCTTCAGCTCATTGGAAAAAATGAGGCAGAAATCCAGACAATATTTACTTAACAGGAGTAATGTAATCTTATGTATGTCTACTCTGAAATTAGTCTTATCGCATTCTATAGGGCTTACACCCAGGAAAGTGTGTATAGGATTGTGGCTTTAGTTTGGTGTTTGACTGACCCAATTTCAACTGTACTCTGGGGTGCTTCTTATCTGGAGCTCATCCTGGAGTGACAGGTGCTCCTGATCTATAATTCTTCAGGAAATATGTTCAGATCTGGCTTCTCAGTTCTTATTTTGGAAGATTTTTGGTATTGCTGTCCTGTGTGTTTAGTAAATTCTTTTCAATTTTGGTATTTGACTTATCTATGCTTGCTTTTCAATTAGTTGCTTTTTTGTTGATTGTATTTTTGTGTATTATCTGTGAGCTGCTTTGAATTTTCAGGCACGGAAGGTGGAATAGAAATCTTTTAAAATAAAAAAATCACTAATATCTTTGTCCTTGCTCATTCATATGCTTCCATAGTATACTAAATTACAACAACTTGTAAAAGTGCAGTTCTGTTAGTTGCAGCAGCAAAGAATGCATCTTTGCTACTCATATATGGAAGAGATGGAAAAACCCCAAACCATACTTTGCCTGCTTTGGGTGAGGAAGAGATATTAGTGATAGAACTTGCATAAGGATGCCTGGCATCTTCCTCTTCCTCCTGAGCAGTGGTATTTCTATGGAGATGCAGGCCACAACATGTAATGTGCACTGGATGGAGGGGTGACTCCACTACAGACCAAAATTGTAACACTATTATGAACTGTGATGTTATAGATTTCTATACTATCAAAGGTTGTTGCTGAAAAAAACCAGTGGGTTGGGGTGATGACCAGCGTGACCATATGTCCAGCCTTGGCCGGGCACGCCCGGAAAACGGCAGGTGTCCAGTCTGATAGGGACACCCTTGCCGTGTCCGGCCTTTTGAGGGATTGGGGGGTGCTTTGTGTGCAGTGGGGGGGCAGTTCAAGGCTTCCACGGTGAAGATCCAGCAGCCAGGGCAGTCCTTTGCAAAGAGAGACTGTGCGCATGTGCACAGTCTCCCTTTCTCTTTGAGCTCCGGTGGACAGCTCCAGGGCTTCTCCCTGGGCGGAGTTCACTGTCCTCGGCTGACCCGAGGAAGTCACTTTCACTTCTTCGGGTCAGCCGAGGATAGTGAGCTCTGCCCAGGGAGAAGCCCCTGGAGTTGTTCACCAGAGCTCAGACTAGGGACACTGTGCACGCATGCACACAGTCTCTCTTTGCAAAGGACTTCCACAGCTGCTGAATCTTCGCCACGGCAGCCTTGAACTGCCCCCCACTGCACACAAAGCACCCCCAGCCCTCTCCCCAGGGCTGCCCTGCCTTCCTGCGTGCCTGCCTTGCCCTGCCCTGCTCTGCCTTGTCCTGCCTGCCTGCCTTGTCCTGCCTGTCAGCCTGCCTGCCTGCCTGCCTATGACCACCACCACCACCACCACCATGTATGCATGCATGCATGCCATGGTAAGTCAGCCAGTCTACTGGCTTCTTTTTAAAAAATTAATTTTTTTAATTTTTAAATTTTTTTTTACATGTAGGACAAAATGTAAGATGTCATTTTCACTTTAGGGTCTGGTCAGCCTGGTGAGGACAATGCCCAACCCTGGAGCATTGCCCCAGGCATTGGCATGGGAAAATGAGCTGGTCTCTCAGACTGGGTGATGCAAACACTAGTGACATCACTCCTCCTGAGATCATCTGTGAGGCTTTTACTGAGAACGAAGTGTCCTTTAAGGTCAATGGACCTCTTAATATAATTTTGCAAGCTGAGTTTGACATGCAGTTACACCAGAATATTCATAGAACAATCAAACTATGTGCACAATGTAACTTCTTTCATACATGGATACGTAGAACAATGTATGGAGATCTCTGTTAACACTCACAGAATGACCATTTTCATAGCAGGTCTTAACCTCTTCAAGGTCTTGACCTCTTCAAGTAGTCAATTCTATGACCTTGCCAAGTGCTTGCTAGGGCTGGATTTAAGGGGAGGTAACCCAGAAGACCACTAGGAGTACCATGCACAGGGGTGAAGAGGAATGCTGGGGATGTATGTTCTTTAAAATTATTGTGCATCTGGAAATTTTAAGGAAATAATTTTTTAATTTTCTAACATTGATAGATGGACCAATACTAAGCAAGAGATTATGTTATTCATACCAAATGTCTCCATTTCATATCTTGAGAGAAGATGGGGTGAAGCCTCTATCTGAAACACTGTAAGAGTTAGTCAACATACGAGATAGATAACGCTGAACAGATGGCCCAATAGAACAAATGCACCTTCATTTCTTCAGTGGGGCTTGCTACCAGGTGAGCATGCAGCCAAAGGGCCAAAAGGCCTTCTATCTTGAATCACCTCCACTCATGTAATTAATTTTCCTATAAGAGTGGGGAGTAAACCAAGATCATGGAGAAAGGAAGGAATCCAACTCTTTCCTCTGTACTTTGGCCCAAATCCAGTTCACTCCCTGCTGCATTGTTTTTAAGATACGGTGCCTATATTTTTTTTTCCTACACCTTTACTAGGGAGGGGTGCTTCAATTTGAGTTATTGGCACAGATATAGGGTTTCCATATGTCCTGGAAAACAGGAACAGTCCTGATTCTTGGGGATTGCATTCACACACTGGCAAGTTTGACAGGGGATCCTGTCCCAGTTTTGTGGAAGAGAATTATGGCAACCCTACACAGATAGAACAGGTTAATCGCCATGAGCCTTCAACCCAGTCTAAATCGCTCCCAGTCTAAATCCTAACATCCCCACTCTAAATCCTAACGTCTTGCAAGATTACAAAAATACTTAATATTAGCATTAACTTTCTTAATAAATATATTAGTAATTATTAAATTAGTAATTTAGTAAATTAGTAAATAGTAAGTAATTAGTAATTAGTAAATATTAGCATTTACTTTCTTACAGTGCAATCCTAACCCCTAGTTAGGCTGGCATAAATCCCTTCCCTGAGGGTATCCCCAGTCTGGGGGTGTTGCAAAAGTGCTCTAAGGCACTTCTATGCCATTCCCAGGGTAGCACACAGACATACACCAGACTCCGCACACCACCGCAGGAACATTGGAAGTGGGTGAGTTGTGAGGCCTAAATTGGTCAGCCTAGTGCCCTACTGCACAAAATGCTTCATGTGTCATATTTTCATGCATTTCTTACAACCACCTCATGAAGTGACCGTATGAAGTGTCTACTCAGAAGAGAGCCCCACTGAGTTCAATGGGACTTACTCCCAGGAAAGTGCATATAGGATTGCAGCCTAAGGAAAGGAAAGTCAATCCCTATTGCAGTTGGGGTGTTGAGATTAAGAGGGTTCATCCAAAGCCTTCTATCAAATGCTAGCTTTGAAACAATAAAGTCCTGATTCATAGCTCAATCTCGAGCGTAAGCACTACTGAGTTCAATAGGATTTACTTCCAAGTAAATGTGTGTAGCCTAGGGTTGCATTTTTAGCTGGGAGATAAATCATGGTATAAAAGTTGTGTACGCAGCCTTGTGGTAGACCCCTGCCTCCTCTATCCCAAGGGGGGAATTCAGTGAACTAATGTCATGGAAAATGCGAAGCCTGTGAACTACAACAGGAATAACAAGCTTCATTTTTAACTACACTCTATGCCTTCCCTCTCCTCCCCACTCCAAGAGCCCCTTTTAAGAGGCTGATCCCAAGCCCCATCTGCCACCAATGGGACTTGATGGCCCATCAATGATCTGTTGCCTGTTCCAATCTAAGAAGTACATGAGGATGACAACATCACTGGACATCTCAATGCAGGCCTGTTTTGGGAAGTGGACATCCTTTCCTGAACTATGATCCTTTCCATGTCATCCTTTCCTGAACTATGATCCTTTCCTATCCCAAAATAGGGGTACCAATTCTGACTGAAGCTATTCCTAGATATGTTTTTCCCAGCAAGATGTAATGTTAACAGTTACTGTTGGGGCTGATTTCATTAGTCACCTGGAGATTGATCTTAATACATGGTGTGTGTCCCCAGTATGCAGTTTTCAAGCTTCCTTTGAAAGCTGGGAGCTTGGAAGCAGAGTACAGGTATTTCTCCTTTTTGACAGTTCATTTTCTAATTATTTGCTCTTTCAACACTTTTCAGTTGTACCCAGAAGTCATTCAGTCAACATATGTTATGCTCTTTCAACCTCTCTATGCGGTTCTAAAGGCTAAAATTGCCCTTGCCCATGTTGATTTGCCTATGATATGGTTATTCAAACTGTTTGAAAGCACACAAAGTGACTTTAGCTTCTGGTTTATTCCCATTCCCAAAGAAGTTAATGAGAGTTCATTTGCAGAAATCTTTGTGTGACAGCAGGCATTTGCAAAATAAAAAGGGAATTTGCAATCTGTGAGCTAAAAAAAAGCTTCAGAATCAATATTTATAAATTTTTAAAGACTGGGTTCCACTTTTCAACCATTTCCATTTTTCACCCAGTCCCTAATCTGTCGGAATGCCTATACTGTATTCTCTCTGAATGAGTACCACCAAGTCCAGACTAGCAGGAAGGTTGTCTACTAAATATCAGCACAGTCAGGGATTGCTGCTGACATATCTTTGAGAGCAGGCACTGCGCCTATTTAAATTTATTAGATGTAGTTTGAAAATATATCCCCCAACCAAAAAAAAAAGCTCTTTCATCAAGAATGAAACTGTCATTGCAAACAAATCAACCTCTAAAGATAAAATAATTTTTTTAAGGGAGAGGGACTAGTTTTAGTCCCTCAAAGGATGGCTTGAGGTGACAAAAGCGGGATAGCAACCTCTGTCCCATTTGCCAGTATGTGAACCCAATCCCCCAAGATTGTCCCTTTTTTTAGGGACATATGGCAACCATACTTTATCAACATCTTGGCATAAGTACATTCAGCAGGTGATCTTTCTCCCATATGTATTTCCATGCGACAGTGAGCCAATACAACTGCTTACAGTTTGTCTCAAAAGAATGCCTTTTCATCTCTTATTTAATCAGTCACAGGTTCGAGTATATCTCCCAGAACTACAGATGTCCTCAGTGGTCAGACATCAGAGGCTTCCAAGACCACCACAGCATCTGTAGGGGGCACAAGCACTTCCAATGGCAAGACTATACAACTGGTCACCATATCCACCAGCACTGTGTCCACACTGTCCACAGGTCCACTGCCAAGTGACGATAGCAAAATCAGCACCACCCCCTCAGGTAGGTATCCTGACGTATCACACAAAAGAGAATTTTCTGATTGGAGGACATTTTTTTTTACACAAAGGAGTATCCAAAATGGGATTCTACCCCCTCTGAACTGAAACAGAAACCAATCCTATCCAGTTTTCCATTACTGATGCAGCCACAATGCAATAAAGATTCCCTTACCTTGAAGAGGCCTCTGTGACTTTCCCCAACACCACAGATGCAGGGCACAACCCATTGGTACAACTGCATCAGCACTGGAAAGTTGGATAGAATTGGTCACCACAGTCCATTATAATGAAGGGATGGATAACTCCTCATATCTCTTCTAACTCCTCTCCTGCAGTCAGAAATATTACCTTCTGCTATGCCACCTGATGAATGGGATGGATGGACCCAACCACCAGTTTGCCTATCCATGTATCCATGCTACTTAGATGTGGCAACCCATAGTACAGCTTTTTCATCCTTTTATGAATAAAATAGGATATACATTAACAAATCTCTCTCTCTCTCTCTCTCTCTCTCTCTCTCTCTCTCACTTCCAAGTGCGAAATACACTACTGTCCAGCACAGAATTAAATACCCTTGAGATGAACCCATCAACAGGCATAAGCATGTTTGAATTTGCATAAGACTGTTGCCATTGACTAAATAGCCAGACATAACCTATGAAAAACTGAAGCCAATTTGGCATAAAAGTAGACTGGTGTGAAATGGTTTGCTATGGTTCATATAAAAGCAAGAAGATCAGAGCCTCCACCGGTATAACAGAGTTCAGAGAATGTGGTTAAACTGAGTGGTTTAAACTCAACTGGGCTTAAGCACAGCATATTCACTAGATTTTAGCTGAGGTCTGATTTATTGTAAAGCTAAAGCATTGACCTGAATTTCCTTAAACTCACATTTTGTTAAAGTGTCAATAAAGGTTGTGATTTTGATACCTTGCAAGTTGCTGAGGATATGGTTAGGGGATAGTAGGAAGAAATGCTGATTATCCAGAGAATGGGCACAATCCAGAGTATGGGCAAAATCCAGAGTAACCACGGGGAGTCCTTGCTCCAGTGTAAGAACAACTTGCTCTGGATTCCAATTTGAATTTTCCATAGGTTTTCAATGGGTGGTGCAGTAACTACGGGTGCATGTAAGGTTTCTTACGTGCTCCCATAGTAACTCTGGATTTGGGGGTTAGTAATTTTCTGAATTCCCCTTTCTGATCTGGATGTGCTTTCTGATTTTTACTCTCTCACATATCAGTAACAGCTGGAATCATGTTGTCAGCCAGCACCCTCAAAACACCATTTGGTGCCACCTCTAGCACACAGAATTCCCCAGAGATGAACAGCACCGTTTTAACAGGAAACACTCTCAGCACTCTCGGTTCATCTTTCACTACAGTAGCAACCAGAGAATCTCAGCCATCAAGCACAAGTAGTACCAATACACTATTGACTGACAACATTGCTACCACATCAACAGGAGTCAGTGTTGGAACTGGTACCACCATACCAGGTATGGATGATAATGGGAATTGAACTACCAACGTTGCTGAAACAAGTAGAGTGTGGGAAAAGATAGCCTCACACTCAATTTGTTAATTTTTGTATTTATATTATCATTGTAGGCATCTGGGTTTCATAATCTGAATGTTGAAATTATGGTTTTCAAATCGGTTAGTTTAATAGTTTTTCAATTCAATTTTTATTTTTATTACATTTTTACTTCTGGTTTGAGAGTATGTCATTCCTCACATTCTGGCAAAAGAGAAAATAGCTGAATGGCAACTCTTTTTACAAAACTCAATCTGAACATTTCAATTTGTAATATTTTCTGTCTATATGAAATTCTCATCTCAATGCTGTCTACCAACAAAGGGCTTACTTCTTCTTCATTTAGATGTGATTAAAGGGAATAAGCCCTACTCATAAAATGCTTATTTGTAAGTGATTAACTAGTCTTGATAAAGATTACTTCCTGTGTTGTCAAGATCTTACATTTCACAACCCTGACTAGATATGTAGGCACACTTGGCGTGGGCCTCTTTATTTCGCAGTGTGGACATAGCTGCATTTGTGGGCCAAACAATAACTTACCCACCAAAATTGGTCATTCCTTGCAGTGCTCATTGACAGTGTTGATGGAAGCCTAGGGTATATTCCCAAATTATTCATAATGATTGTGAGGCTCAGTGGCCTGGCCATATGAACTGAAATGTGGACTCTGTAAATCTATTACTGGTCCATGTAGACCCATTTACTGTATCTCACAATGGACCAACACCCCATTTCTGGTGTTGTGATATAGGAAAAGGAGCATCTCTCTATCTACTCTGTCTCTCCCTTGCAAACCAAGGTGACCCAGAGTCTTCAGCAGGGAAAAGGCAAGGGATCGAGGGAACACAGAAAGGAAGAAGACAAGTCAGGGTGAAGTTTCAGAGAATCTCAGCTTGATAATGGTAAACTGTTCCATAAAGTCCTTGCATACAACTTCCTTCTGATCATAAAGACAGAAAAATTCAAAGGATCTTCCTTGTTGCTCAGGGCTGAGAGCCTCTAGACCCAAGAACTTGAGCTCTCCTGCTCATGGAGACCACCAAAAGACAGTATCTTTCTCATGCACCTTTTTCACTTTCTTCTGCAGGAACAAAGACCACACAGCTTCCAGGAAAGCAACTGCTGAAGTCCTGGGAGATCATTTTGATCTCATTAGCTGTTACTGCAGCTACCATTGGAGGAGTCATTGGATGCTGCTACTTTTGTAGGGTAAGGCTATAGCACCAGTTTTATTTAAATCAATGGGATTTGGGTTCATGATCAGAGCCAGGGTTAGTTTATGGGACAGTGACACTAGCTTTGACACCAAGGAAGAGACACCAGCTTTGGGACAGTTTCCATCACAGTATCATATTCTGCTTATTTATTGGCCTTAATAACACATGTAAAGAATCAAGATGCCTGGAGAGAGATGTTAGGAAAAGTGTAAGGTCTCAAAGCACTAGTCTCTTGGCTGCAGGCGACAAAATAATGTCCCAATCCTGTGGGCTGTTTATGACACTGGAATGAGCATTCTGGCAATGTAAATAGCTTTATGGGTGTCACAAACATGACAACTCCAGTGAACGCAGCCTGGGAGCTGCCACAAAAAACAAACAAAAAAGTCTGAACTCTGCAACAATGGATACTGGGAACACACTGACACTAGTAAGATCACACAGAGTTTGAGAAGGAAGCAGAAGAGAGTGGAAGGGGTCAGGAGGTGGGCAAAACAAGGTGGCGATAGGAGTCACTATTGAGGAGAGACATTAGAGGTGTTTAAAACAAAGGGATGGATTTACAGAGCATGTGTTGATATCAGCCGGGAGGACAGTATGGATTTGCATTTACGAGACCTGGGATCCAGAAGTTCCAAATTGATCACGGACTTGCATGATGTGGCCTGATGCAAATCAATGTCGTTCCATCTCTGTTCTGTATAACAGGATTCCACATTGTGGATTTGAGCCCCAATTACAGGAAAAGTAGAGAGCTTTGACATTGGCACAGATCTTATCCCTTAGTTTTGAAAGAGTAGGGGGAGGGATTCTTGGCCAGGAAGAGCTGTAGGGGAGAAATGGATCTGAGCTTCCACTCCTCCATTAAGTCCCTGTTCTACAATCCTCTGCACCTCTGCACTTCCATAACAGTACCTGTTGAATTTCTGTATGTTGTGGAACTATTAAAAGAATCACAGATAAAACTCCGCAGTGCAAAAATACAAATCTTTATGTTTTTGTAGTTGCCCATGTTAGATCGTGTTAACTAGATGCTATTTGTTGAATCCTGTAAAATGTTCTACCTATCTGATCTTATAAGGTCGAAGAATGTTATCTCATTAGCTTTTTCTAGATGCACAACTTGTTCCTGCTGTGCTCTGAATTTGAAACACATTACTGAGAGTATATTGAAGAATACATCCTTCTGCAGTTTCTTTGGTGTTCATTCCCACATCACAGTACCATCATTCCTACATCACAGTACCATCTAGTGGTACAGTCTGGTATACCTGATTGGCCACAAACCACCATTATAATCTTCTAGGGCAGTGGTCAGGGAACAGGGGTAAATTACCCCAAATGGGGTAAGAATGAATTTCCTAGGGGTAATGGACGGTTGCGCTGCCAAGATACAGCTGGGCATGCACATGAATCTGTCAGGGGCAGCCCCCCTCCTTACCCCTCTCAACAGGGTCCAGGAGCTGATGCCCACTGTGGCGGGGAAAGGGGAACCAAGGGAAGCCCCCAAGAGCCAGCCAGAATGTGCACTGGAATGCCCCAGCCACCAGCAACGCGCCTCTGAGAGGCGCAGGGGTCCCAGCACTGGCTGCTTGCTAGGCACTGGGGGAAACTGAGGTGACACAGACCAGAAGGCAATAGGCAGGGCCCTGGGGAATGGGACTGGAGAAGCAGGAGGAGGGACATAATAATATAGGGGAAAACAAAGGACACTAGGGAAGGGATGAATGCAGGATTTGATGGGGGTAACGTCAGCACATCAAGAGGGTAACGTTGGCTTATCTAAATATATTTTGGGGTGAAAGGTAAAAAAGTTCCCTGACCCCTGTTCTAGGGTCACCAATGTATATGTAGTTCTTTGCTGGCCAGTGCATCATTATGTGGTACAACATACTTGTATTGCTCTCTTCTCTGCTGACATGAATACCTTTTCATTCTTGAAAAATTATTTCTGATTCTTTCTCTAACCCCTCTGCTCAGACATCTAGCACCTCTTACTCAATATGACATCCCTGCCTTGAACCCGGAGACAATGAAGCATATATGCACCATTGCTTTCGCTGCCAGAAAGATGCACCATTGCTTTCGCTGCCGGAAATTATAACCTGGTCCATCATCCTTCAGGCTTCAACTTGGGCTGATAGAGGATCCATCCATCCATCGATCATCAGTTTTTATATACTGCTTTTCAACAAAATGTTTACAAAGCAGATATAGGTGTCTGCTGTTATCCACCAGAATAACTATGATAATTTATGGTCAAGCACATAATTTTCTTTATTTTTTGCATTTCTATCAACCACTGGATTATGAAATGAGAAAAATAGATTAAAGTAATGTGGACAACTCAATTCTTTCAAATGTGGAAACCAATAAAAGGTGCAGTTCATTTTCTATACCTTATTTTTTGAATGCTTTCATACTGGAGGAAAAGGTTGTTCTTAAAATGTAATACAAAATATTCAAAATAATTTCTTGCCTTTGTACTTTTTTTCTCACTCTTTCCCCATGTTTGTGACGTACCAAAAACTATTTCACAAAACAGTTCTTAGTAACTGTTACAGGGGAAAACTTAACATGGCTACATAAGAGAGGACACAGTATCTAGCAACCAGCTCCCACCCACCCCTGCCCCAATTTCACCCTGTAGAGTTAAACTGGGACTAATTATAGCTGCCACAAATTCAAAACTAGAGACAATTCAGGCAAACAGAGTCTGCTACTTCCTTCAAGGACAGAGAACCCCATATTCCCAGGGGTCTCCGTAAAACTGGATAGGCTCTGAACTATCAAATGTAGAAGAAGGATCCTGATTCTCAAAGCTCAGCTAAAGATATGTCTTATTAGCCCATGAATATTATTCAACTCCAATCTGCTCTGCAAATGCTGATATAGACAAAAGCCAGCCAGACATACATAACATGTCTAATAATAAGTAGCCCTGTCTGCTTATATTTATAATAATAAGTATTGCCACAGGTGCTCAACCCTTTTCTTTTATTGCTACATCAACATGCTAAACCTCTCCAACCCACACAAGTCTCGAGCAGCTATTTGTCCTGTAATTTGCTGTGGTCACCGGGATTGTACTGTATAATTAATATCCTCCAGGGAAAGGAAATTTTATTTGCCAGGATTAGCGGTACTATGAGATGTAAACTCTGACAGACACAGATGATGCATAAATAGGATTTTGACATTTAATGCATGTTCTGCTCTTTCAACCTCCCTATGCTGTTCTAAAGGTGAAAATTGCCCTCCCTCACATTTTGTAGTTCCTGATCTAATCCCATTCCTGAAAGAGTTTTAATGAGAGTCCTTTGTTGAAATATTTGTGTGGAAGGAGGAATTTGCAAGGTAAAAGGGCATTTGCAATTTGCTTGCTGAAAAAGCATTGGAAGCAATCTATATAAATTAAAAAACATTAGGTTCCACTTTTCAATAGTTTTCACTTTTGGACAGTTGATCCCTAACCCTCCCTAACCCGGTCCCTAACCCATGGGGGATGCCTGTATGTGTCCTCAAAATAAGTCCCTCTGTTCAGTGGGGCTTTCCTAGTAAGTATGTGTATGAAACGCAGAGCACAATCCTAAACATGTCTACTCAGAAGTAAGCCCTATTGTGTTCAATGGGTCTTACTCCCAGGAAAGGATTTAGGATTACAGCCATAGTCATCTGACATCACAATCCTATCCTTCTCCCACAACAATCTGGGGCAGTTGTACCAAAAACTACTGCTGCATCCAGCTAGAGGGGTGGATTGAGTGGCTTTGAAAGGAAAAGTGATTTAAACCCTCTCACCGCTTTGTAAGCCTCCCACGTTCTCACCACATCCGCACCAGCTCTTTGGCTGTCACAGATCCAAGGGGACAAAGAAACTAAAAAAGGATAGGATCCAGCACTTGCCATGCCACCAAATCCACCCCGTTCCACAACTTCACCATCCCATTTATTCTACTCAGGTTTGCTTCTTCCCTGCCCCCACAACTGCCTTACCTGCTCCAGTGGGTTCAGGGAATCCTATTGCCGCTCCTTAATATGGCCACCAACAGCACTTCTCAACATGGTGTGTTGTCAACCATTTTATGACTGTCCGATCCCAGACTGGATTGTGCTGTGTGGGTGCAATCCAAACTAATTTTTCTTCTCTGGGGTAAGGACAATGAAACTCCAAAGTACGGGAACAAACATTACCTAACTTGAAGAGATGCAAGGACCTCCCCAACTTCAGGATGCAGCACATGCCCCACTGGCACAGCTATCTCAGTGTTGGAAAGTTGGTTAAGATTGTCCCCAAGTCTACTTTTACTAAGATCATTGGCAGATGCTAAGATAGGTTCAACTTCTCCTACTTCTAATATCACAACATTATGTAAGAATCACTTTCCCAACACTGGCAATCAGTTTGGGATGGGACAGCTTTGTAAAACATTAAAGCAGATGATAATCATGAATTAATATGTTGTGACACCAGAGACATCAGCTGCTCTTACTCTTACAGCATATCCTTTGAATTCTAAGGTTTTCTATTTACCAAAGACTAAGCGCACAATTCAGAGTAGCTACGGGAGCTCTTAAGAGACATTTACATTGAGGTTACTCTGGATTGTGCAGTAATTGCCAGATCAGACCATTTGTCTCCTCATATCTCAGATTTTGTATGGGGTTGGGCAAATGTACATACTGTCAATTTGCACTGCATACATTGCAATTCCAAAATTCTGCTCGAACAAAATAGGAATAAGTGCAGGGTGCAATAGTCAGGGTACAATCCTGAAGCATCCTTTATGTTTGTGGAAGTCACAAACATACAGACTTTTACCACCTGGCTTGTAAGGGGAGGCTGGCGCAAAGAGTTGCACTGGCCTCCCCAGGCTGGATCAAGGTCTGTTATGATACATGAAGCTTGGCCAACACAGGATTGGGGGTGTCTGGGGATATTAGGAAGCAAGTGGAAAGTAGGCATTCTAGGGGAGGGGAAGGGAGGGCAATGGGCATTCCTGGGGCAAGCAGGTGGCAGGGAAAGCGAGGTGGGCCAGTTATGCCAGATCCTAACATATTCCTAAATAGTGTAAAGTGGCTCTAGGCAGCTCCATTCTGCTCTGTGTTGATACAAGCAGCACATTTTCCCCTGGTTATACCGGTTGGGTTGCTCAAGTCTCTGAACGAGTCATGATTAATGGCCATGGCGCAAAGCCTCTTTCATCATTCTGAAGAAAATATGCAAACATCTGAAAATTTGCTAATGAACCAATGATATTAAAACCAATTTATTAAAACCTTTATCTTCACCAACCTTGTGCACCTATGCAAAATAGGCCTTGTTATCCTAATTAATCTGGGGAAATAGAAGCAATTGTCTTAACCTATGTGTGACGACTCATAAAGAAGTCACCATCAATCCTAAAGGACCTCTGAGCTGGCACAGCCCTTCCTGCACTGGTTGTAAGGGTGCAATCCTAACCAATTTAGGCTGGCCTAACTCACCTGGCATATCTTCCTGTGGGGAGGTTGGCAGATGCCTATACACTGACCTAACCCACCTTCCTCATCCCCCCAGAATGGGGCAGAAACATCCTTGATCAACGAGAAGCATCCTTGTTACTGTTGATCCCTGTACTACCCAGCGGGTTTTAGTTTTTGTTGCTTATGTTCAGAGGATTGGGTAGATGATGCTCTCCTACGGGCAAAACAGGAGTTAGTATCCAAACATTTCAGAGGATGGTTCCCCTGCTGCAATTTATGTGGGCAGAAGACAAGTCCAGCTCAAAGCCTAGGCTATCATCATTTGCTGATGAGTCTGCAATGGGTTTGGTGTATCTCCACCCACCAGGTTTGCAAGTAAGGACTTTGAAACCAAAAACCCATCCCGATAACTGGCTTTAGTTAATTACTACCTTCTATAGCAGCATCCATAAATACTTAGACCAGGGAACCTAGACTCTTTGCTGGTTAACGCTTGCAAGAGGAAGTGAATTTACAGACTTGTAAATATGCTGAGGTTTTATTAGAGCAGTCAAAACATAAATCAAATTAAAATATTTTATAGGAACTTGTTTTACAATACCAAAAGCATATTTGAGTTTTCAGAAAGGCAGTTGGCATAATACCGACAACAGATTTGATGGATGGATGGATGAGTGGGTGGATGGATGACACTCAAATAAAGAAAGATGTGCAAAGATAAGGTGGTCAGGAAGATAGAACTGGTGGAAGGATTATGCAGAGCCAACAAATTTGCTTTGTCAACTTCTTTCTTTTTTAGGAGTTTCACAACTTCCTAGAGCCAACAGGTAATAGAAAATTTTGTGGCAAAGGTCAGGGGTAAGGTTAATGAGGTTCTGTAGCAATCAGAAGAATTTCAGGAGGAACATGAAAGGAAAAGAACTTAACTGTCATGGGAGGGGTCTTTAGGAGGTTTTCCTGAATCATCCCATTCAGGCAGTGGCGGCCATGGTGCAAGAGGTATCAGAGGAAAAGGCTGATAAGGATTATCTGGCAAGGGTGGCTTAGGTGGACTGGATGGTCCTGGGTTGTCAGGTCCCAAAGGTTTTGGTGGTTGCGGAGATCTTGGACGGTTAGGGTCTGGAGATGCAGGTGGCCCTTGTGGCCAAGGTTTTCCAGGGACCAGAGGCCCCACTGGCTGAGGATCTTCAGGTTTGGGAGGCCCCACAGGCCAAGGTCTCTCTGGAACTGGAACCAAGGGATTCTTAGGTTTGGGCACAGGAGGGACACCAGGTGCTCCAGAAGGATTATTCCTTGAATGACCTGCAGACATGGTAAGGAACCACGAGCATATACAGATCTAGAAAAATTCAGAAGGGAGAAAGAAATTTAGCAATCAAAAATGCTTTTTCTTTGCTCCTAATGTAGCATCCTACGCTGGAGAGATTCTTAACAAATGGTAAATGATACTTTCATGAAAATTTCACAGTTTCTCTGGACAAAGTTTGTTACTGCAGAAATGGCTTTACAGCTGGAATTGCAACGAGGGTTGCCATTATTCTATTTCACAAAATCGGGACAGAACCCTATGTTCCATTTGCCAGTATGTGAACACAAACCCTAAAAATTAGGACTGTCCCTGTTTTTCAGGACATATGGCAACCCTAAATGCAGAATCTCTCTCTCTCTCTCTCTCTCACACACACACGCTCACTCACTCACACATTTCTTTTATGATATTCATTGCATGTGCAAATATTTTCCAAATACTCCATGCATTTTTGATGCAAAGGAGTCAACTTGGACAGTTTGACAATGTCTGATGACAAGCAATATTGATGGTTTCAGACATGTGCATAGAAGCAGCATATGTTTGATCACTGTGATGCCCTGTGTCACCCGAGGGCACAGGACCACAACATGCCAAACCCCTCACAACATGCCTACCACCTCCAGAGAAGACTAATCTGGCCATGTGTAATGCTCCTCAGAAAACCTTCTGAGGCCTCTGATGCACCATTAAACATTATTTCTGCTGGTTTTCGTATAAAACCAGAATTACTGTTTAGAGATACATCAGAAATCTCAGAAGGCCACCTAGGAACACAATGTGGGGTTTTATTAGCCCTGCGAGCACCTCTGAAGGGCAGGCAGAGGCAGCAACAGTGGACATGGCAGTGCCATTTCCACAGGGCGCACGGAAATGGTGCATCAGGCTCTTGCCTCCTGCTCCCTTGGACTGTGTCTGATATCAGTGGTGCAGTAACTGCAAGGCTTTTACAATAAGCGACCAGTGGTTGTGAATGGTTGACACCTTTTGACAAGAGAGAACCACATTAGACATGCCTATAAGCATATAACGTGGCCTGGTGAGTTGCAAATTGTACTTGAGTAAGAACAAAGATTCCAGTGTGAAAACCTAATGCAGGCTGACACAAGTCATGGGTCTTCCCATTCCCACGGTGATGTAGGGAGACAAGCGTATGGCTGTGCACTGGCTGAACCGTCCACCAGGAGTGGCACAGAAGTGTCTTATGGCACTTTTGTGACACACCCAGGTCAGCACAGGACTTATGCCAGGGCTTAGGCTGGCCTAAGTGGAGGTTAGAACCGCAGCCTGAGACTGTTTTGGAGGACAGCTTTAGGATTTTATTCTCTTTTGTGTGACCTGCTATTTAAATTTTTTTAAAAGCTCCCACTGAAAGCCAATCAACGCTTTAAAAACGCTTTAAATTGCCAGCAGGGAGCAGAAACAAGAGCAAAACCACAGACAAAGCAAAGTCCTGAAACTTCCTAACCCCACCTCACCATGGCTCCACTCTGTTTTGCAACCCTCCTATTAAAAAAAAAATATTTAAAAAAGAACTACTGCTGTGTGACTGTCAAATTTAGAATGTTACCTGCTAGGCATTAACACTGTGACCTGCAGTGTCATTAATTAATTATTGCATATTAGGTCCATGTTAAAGGCATGTCAAATATGGTTCCAACATGCAGTATTTGACAGTATTTGTCCATTGATGACCAAAATTCAAGGATATCACACAGCTCACTTGCTAAATCAGGTGACATTTAATTGCATCTTTTAGATCAGCCATTTTCAACCGGTGTGTCGTGGTACATAATTGGTGTGCTACGAAAGGTCCACAAATAAGCTCAGCGGTGGGCTTCAGCAGGTTCTCACCTCCTCTATAGAACCATTTGCTGATGATGGTCATTAGGACATAGTTCTATGATAACGGTCATTAGGACATGATGGTCATTAGGACATAGATCCAGTTGTTAATTTATTCGAATCCCACCACTGGGTATGCTGCAGGAGTTTGAAGCAAACCGTTGAAAATCTCTGGTCTATAGAGATTGGAAACAAATGCTAAAGAGACTGGAAGTTAAAATTCCCTTTTTAAAACAGGGGTGGCAACCTGAGGCAGTAGTAGCAGTAGTAGCATGCAGACACTTCCTAAATGGCACATGCAAAGCCACCTGTCATGGCCATCCACTCCTTGGCCACAGACACACAGCACTTCTCCTGGCACGAAGCTCAGAAAGGAAGAAACAAAGTCCAAGATGGCGTGAAGATGGTCGCGCAGAGGCTCCTATAGATCATGTGGGCCAGTGAAACCACCCAAACTGGTCTGGAGAGGATCAAAATAAGTTGGAGTGGCATATTCAAGATACTGTTAGAAAAAGTGGCACATGGTGTGCTGTGGGTTGACCATTCCTGGCCACCATAAAAGGCCAATGTATGAAGATTCCATAAGGGAAGAAGAAGCAACTGCTCTCTCCTTCTCCATTAAGGATCAGAATCTTTACTCCGAAGGTTCTGGTTCCTTTATCCCCACCTGGAATGTTTTGGGGGGGAAACCACATATCAAAGGAGCCACTTCACTTTTAGATTTGCTTGACTCACAATTCAATTGCCTGAAATGGAGGCATTCTACACACTCTGTTTACTTTGCATACATCCAACAGAGCCAGCATGGCTCAAGTTTTAGACTCTAAAACTTAGATGGATCCCACCACGTGTGACAAATCCATGTGTGACAAATGCACCATGTGTGACAAATGGTGGATCCCACCACCATGTGTGACAAATGCAAAGATGAAGATGAAGTTTCACGTTTTAGACTCTAAGGTAGTGGTTCCCAAACATTTTAGCATCAGAACCCACTTTTAAAAATGACACCCATCAAGACTTACCAGACTTTTAAAAAAGGTCTACAAATTAAAGTGTTTTAATTATTAATTTACAAGTAATAATAGCCAGAAAAATAATGACCCTCAGAGGAAGAAGGACGTAGAATTCAGTACTGCAGATAGCTTTCCTAAAATCAGAGCCACATAATTCAGAGGATTATGGAGCTAGAGCTGGAAGTAACATCACAAGAGGAGAAGACCATGAAGTCAGTGTGCCATAATAGTGAAAATGACTGTGATAGTTCGTGGCAGACTAACATCAAGTTTATATTCATTCACTTACAGCCCATTTGTATAGTGATATACAGTAGATAGTGGAACAGCATTCCTCTATCATAAAAGATTTAGTAATGGTGCATGTAGCAGCCCACTGCCTGACCATTGCATCCCACCAGCATTGTAGTGGCAGCATCGGAAAATCAGTGCTGCAGCTATTGCACTGGGCCAGTGCCAGTATGTTGGCACAGGGGCATGTTTTGGGCACAAGAGGGATGGCAGGAGAAGTTTCAAGGTGGATCAAGTGCAGGAGGTTAGGTCTATCCTGGAAGGAGTGGATCACAGCAGCAAATGTACAGGATGAATCCAGTGCCCTTCAGTTCAGCGGACCAAGCTTCCAGCTACTGTTCTCACACTAACACCAGAACTGTAACTGTCGTAGGTCCAATGAACTCATAGGTGTTACAAGGAGGTAGAGGAACTTTTTAACTTTTCATCAGCCCTCCTGATCACCCCTTACCTGCACAGCATACAACATACACGTCAAATTGGTTGGACACCACATATTCCCTTTGTGTCACAGTATCTGTGCAGATCTGTTGCACACAACTCCTGCTTGAAAGAACAGTAAAGGTTTTCAAGAAATCACATCCTGCTAAAAGATTTGCAACTTTGCTGAAAAGATCAGTCAGTATTGTCCCTATTTTATCTAGTTCTATTTCAGATTTATACACCACTTTTCCACAATCCACCTAAAGCAGGATACAATTTAAAACAAAATAAATTGTTACTAAGAAATTAAAATCAGTACTTTCAGTCAGTATTATCACAAGCAAAGATACTAAGAACTGCAAAATCAGAAAAGCTTGTTGGTCCAGGTATAAATTAAGCAAAACAAGCCCCAGATATCAAGAAGGATATGTCCATGGATGTGACAAGGACAAGGGGACAATCTCTAATTTCACAATTCAAGCTAATCTCACGAAAATCCAGTTCAATCTAATCTATATTTAAACTCTGGGAAAGGAAGCAGTTTCCAGATAGACTAAGCCCCAAAATACAATGATGCCTTGTAAGACGAACATAATTCATTCTGGAAGCTTGTTTGTCTTACAAAGCATTCTTTATACAAATTGGATTTTTCCATAGGAAATAATGGAAACTCAAATGATTGGTTCCACAACCCAAAAATATTCATATAAAAATATTAACTGTGTGTAAAAATGATGACAAAATACTGTAATTGAATTTATTTTATTTTATTTTTTATTTTAATTAATTTGTATCCCGCCTTTCCTCACCTGCAAGAGGGAGCTCAAGGCGGCTAACATCAATCAGAAAAAAAACCATTAAAATGATCATAAATAGAGATTAAAACATAATTAAAATACAATTAGATTTAGAAAACTAAGAACAATTAAAACAGACTAAAAATTGTTAAAAACAATAATATAAAATAAAACAATAAAACTGCCTCCCAACCTCTGCCCCATTTAAAACGCTTTTTTAAAATAAAAGGTAATATAAACACTGTAAAAAGGTAATATAAACTCTGTAAAAAAGGTAATTTAAAATATTGTAATATAATATAGAACACAATTAATGTAATAGAACACTGTAATATACTGTGCAGTAAAACAGAAAAGAAAAACATTTATGGCCAAGGATGACAAAAAGAGTCACTGGTGTCTTTTTGAGCAACTTTCACAAGGAACCTTCTAATGGCACTTGCTTTTGTCTCCTTTTGAAGATTTCACAGAAATGTGACATCCCATTAAATAGATTCATCTCTTGCACTGCTACAGCCTTATTTGGATGGTGCTTTTCTACAAAATTTTGCACAATTTCCCAGTGTTTACATAGGTCCTTAATCTCATTTGATGTGAGGGATTTCTCCTTCTTATTCTCCTCCTCATCTGCAATGTGATCTCCTCCATCACCTCTTGCCGTTGCTCACAATGCAGATCCATAAATTTGTTCATTTTACAACAAATTTTCATTATAAAACTGTTTGTCTGACAAGGCAGAATTCCTTAGAAATTTTAGTTGGTCTTACAAAGCGTTTGTCTTACAAGGTACCCCTGTACTGGGATACTAACTGACCAGGAAGCCACTTCTTCCAGATTGCTACAAGTAGTCAACTGTCACCCTGAAGTGTATGAATCTATTCAGTCCATGCTCAGATATACTATTTTTATGGTTAATTACAAAGTTGAACTTTGGCAAGTGTAACAACCTGAATGTCTATTTATATTCTACGCAGTAAAGCTTGAAGCAATCAAAGCCTGACCACCTTTCTTTTTGAAATCAGAACCATTAGCCCCTCTACCAATCCCATCCATCCATCCCATCCCTTTCTGTCACACTCCATTCAAGGTTCAGTTTCCATCACTTTTGGAGTACATTGTGTAGTTGGTTATACCTGAAGACTGTAGATTTTGTCTCCTGCAGAAGATCGTGGCTCCTGGTTGAACCTCACAGCTTTGGTGCTCTAAGGACTTCTGGCTTTATAAACCCTCAAGGACCAGATAAACCAGAGTGGTAGGAATTACTCAAATACCTCGGTCTCCACCCAGAGTGGAAGTAACTCCCCAGGCATCACAGAGAAATCCATGCAAGGGGCAGGGGGAGGATATTATGTTAGCATACCTGGCAGGACACAGAATGCTGAGTCAAAGGAGTGCTGGAAAACCCCAGGGCAGAAAAAGCCCAAAGCACCAGAATCAACAGGGTCCTTATGACAAGGACAGCTAAAACAGATCATTGGAAAGGAATTAGAACAGGAACGCTCACATTGATATCGCTGGAGACTTTTATAATAATAAAAAAGATTACAATTTACTTTTTCTTATTATTTGTATACATGTTGCCAACTTATCATCAATGCACTTAAAGTTCATTAAGATGACACATGTGAAGAATGCAGGTCCTTTCCCCAAAGAGTTTCAGTGGTCTCAGTCTGGATCGGGGGAACCACAAGAAGAAAAATATCTCTTACTGGAGCCTACTTTGGACCTTGGAGTGCCCCTGATACTGGGGGTGAAATTTTCAAGGCTAAGCCAAGTTGGGTCAGCAGTGCATGAAGGGGCTGCAATATCAGTACGTCATCAAGGCTCCAGGGCCTGCCACTGAACACTGACCTCTGAACACTGAAGGATGGAAGTGATGGGAGAGGCTAGGAGCAGCAGTTGCTACCCATTCACCTGCCGTTGCACTCTGGGCAGCACCAGGGTGGAAGAAGGACTACAAAAAATCTCATCCAGGACCCTCACTATCTGGAGCTGACTCTGAAGTCAGGACTTCTGAAGGGAGGTTGGCTTATCTCGAGTGTGAAATATGGTTTCAGCAAGACCTCCTGTTTCCTAGGGGTGAAGAAACATTGACATAGCCATGCACCACACAAGCCTTTTGAGCAACGATTGTCAACTTTAGGGTCACTGGTATGGATTAAAGCTGGTCTCAACCATCCAACAAATTAGAATGATCAGCTGATAAAGGTCTTCCTTCAAAGGGCACATTTCTACCAGTCTGGAGCTGCAGATCCTACAAAGTAGGAAACAGAGGAGGAGGTATATGGCAGGATTTGAGTCAGATGACTTGAGACCAAGTCACAAAACAAAACGTCACACTCGAGTCAATGATTCTGACATCCTCCTCATTTACAGATGTGATGGGAACATCAAGGAGTATTAAAGGAGAACTCCAACAACCTCTCTCTCTCTCTCTCTCTCTCTCTCTCTCTCTCTCTCACACACACACACACACACACACACACACACACACACACACAAAAGCATGCAGCAGCATCTCCATTGTTTTCCATAGCTGACTTATTTATGGAAAAGACTTGGAACTCAAGTATCATAGTCTAGAGCCTCCAGAACACATTAGGTGACTTGGACAATCCAGCCTTTAGGATTCATTTTCAAGTCCAGATAAAGGGGACAGAGACTTTTAACTTGTGTTGAGTCAAGCCGTGTTGGATATGCCCATCTCTGGTATAGAGTATGATGGACCTCTTAAAGCAGAAACAACATGGCAAAAGGAACCCAT
Source organism: Cryptoblepharus egeriae (assembly GCA_030015325.1). Taxonomy (NCBI): domain Eukaryota; kingdom Metazoa; phylum Chordata; class Lepidosauria; order Squamata; family Scincidae; genus Cryptoblepharus; species Cryptoblepharus egeriae. The sequence continues at coordinate 15,352,133 of JAREYC010000002.1, forward strand.
ATGCTAAGATCTCTGCTTACAAAACATGCAGTTGTTGATGCGATGATTTCACCAACAATCCCATGGCATGGTTGTATATAGGCTCATACCCAACATAAAGCCATTGCATTTACATAAGAGCAAGAATGGCTTCATGGTCACCTTGGTAGAAGGATGTGAAGATGAACTGTCCACCCACTGAATCAATGATTTAGTGGATCAACTGTAGTTAGACATTCAGGAAATTTATCTTAGGGCTCTGTTTCCTTATCCACATAACTCCACGGTGGTAACTGGTGGTAACTTGCTTTTTCCTGGAGATAGATGATGAGGCTAGATGAATTGTTGGTGTGGTCCAGTAAAAGCAAAACATGATAATTAATTTTCTTTAGCAATAATTTGTTCAGAGAGCTGTGCTATTATAGAGACGAAAGAATTGAATTATAGTGCGGGGAGCACTGAATGCAACAAGCAGGTCAACACCCTTTACCAAGGTAGGCAAAAAAACCTGCACATCACCGGCACATGGCTGTCCAGCCAAATTTTAAATGAACACAGACCTTATTTTGTGAACCTCCCCAAAAGGTCAAAATTCAATTGCCCTTAAAGGATTTTTATATCCTTTTATATCCACTTTGACAGGTACTGTGAACCAATATCTGCGCTCTGCATAATCCTTCCTTCAACATACATTATAATACAATAATGGACAATGAACGTTAAATCACAAAATAGCATTGGATAGGAGGTAGAATAAGGATAGGCTCATCTCCCAAGTTACTAGGTGAAACGGGAAGTATGTACTCTTCCTGTATGCATGCACTCATCCCGTATGTACGCACTCTTCCCATACGAATGCACTCATACATACAGTTTCCAAATACCATACGTATTTGAAAGGGATACGTGAACATCATGATAACTATGGTTCACATCAGCAATATGTCAAGAGCAATTCTTCATCACTTGTACTCAACCCGTGACATAAGTTGGTGACTCCCTTTAGAAAAGTGACATCACCTAAGGCTTCCTGCTGTGAGAAATTCTGAATATTATCCCTAATTAAGCACAAATAAAAAAGAGGGTTGTTGCAGAAGAGAGGCTCCTGCCCAGAAGTGGGTGGGCTGCTGGAATGCATGGTTTTAGGAGATGGATGAGGTCTGCACTAGCCATAGTCCCACCTGGATGAGTTCTGCTGCACCTTATTGATAAACTGGATTATGGATTATGATTATAATCTAGTCAACAATCAGTTTCATCAGTAGGTTTCCATTTCATCAATTTCATCAACAATCAATTTCATCAGCAGGTAATCTAATTCATGCCACTGATGAAGGAGATGGTTCCCTATTAATTGTTGCCATAAATTATATTAATCTCTGAGGCTTACTTTGCAGAAACATAGGAAGCTACTGTGTTGAGTCAGAACATTAGTCCATCTAGCTCAGTGATGTCTACACTGACTGGCAGAAGCCCTTCAGAGTTTCAAACCAGATTTCTTTCCAGTCTTGAGATGGCAGGGATGGAATCCAGGGCCTGCTGCTTGCAAAAGATGTATTCTACCATTAGGTGGATTTTCAGTAATGCTTTCTCTGCACTTCTCATTTTTAAAAACAAAACATGATGCAAATGGGTGGAAGGTGCTGGGGATGGTGGTGGTGCGCATGGGGGTTGATGCACATGGGGGCTGATGCACAGTGGGGAGATGGTTTATTGGAGGAACTTTACTCCCACAATATGGGTACATTTTCGCTAGTTATAATAATAATTTTTATTTGCATCTTCATTCATTCCTTCAGTCATTCCTTCATTGATAGTGGGCTAGCAACCTCAAGGATGTAGCAATGGTGTCTGGCCTATTTTTGTTGTTTAGTCATTCAGGGCGCAATCCCCAAAGTGCCCTGGGCTGTTCCCCGTCCGACATCCCCCTATGCACATCAGTCCCCCATGCGCAACCACCCCCCATGTGCAACCAACTCCCATGCGCAACCACCCCCATGCACTTCAACCCCCATGTGCACCAACCCCCATGTGCACCAACCCCCCATGCACATGTCCCCCATGGACACCAACCCCCCATGCGCGCCAACCCCCATGCGCACCTTCCCCCCATGCACAACATCCCCATTGCGCATCAACCCCCTGTGTGCATCAACCCCCCTGCGCATCAGGCCCCTGTGCATCAGTCCTCCCTGCGCATCAGTCCCCCCTGTGCATCAGTCCCCCATGTGCATCAGTTCCCCATGCGCATCAGTTCCCCATGCGCACCAGTTCCCCATGCACATCAACTCCCATGCACACCAACCCTCCCATGCTCAATATCCCCCATGCACAACATCCCCTGTGCACATCCCCTGTGCATCAGTCCTCCCTGCGCATCGGTCCCCCTGTGCATCAGTCCCCCATGTGCATCAGTTCCCCATGCGCATCAGTTCCCCATGCGCACCAGTTCCCCATGCGCATCAACTCCCATGCACACCAACCCCCCCATGCTCAATATCCCCCATGCGCAACATCCCTCGTGCGCATCTTGTCATGCACAACCCCATTCTCTCCAGTGCAACCTCTTCCTCCTAACAACATTCCCCCTGTGCACCAGGCACTGAGCACCAAACTGGCTGGATGTTGTTCAGTCTCCCATGTTAAGTATAGGACAAAAACACATTGCCCCCTTTTCAGTCCCTGAAGGGTTAAATTTCTCCAGATGGTTCTTGGTGGGTGTTCAGGTGACAGAAGGAACTCCCAGAATTCCATGCTTCAGGACCAGCAGTTGGGGCGGAATGTTGCTGAGTCAGCAATTCTCAATGCAAAGTATAGGGAGGAAAACGCGTTGCGCCCCTTTTCACCCCCTTCCCATTGGAATTTCCGAAAACCGGTTCTTAGTGTACCCCTCCGTCACGGAAGGAACAGGCGTTTTGGCAGGGCATTGATGAGTCAGTCAGTGAGTCAGTCAGTGACTTTTCTATTTTATATACAGTGGCGCCTCACGTAACAAATTTAATTCGTTCCGGACACATGTTCTTTACGTGAAGCTGATTTTCCCATAGGAAATAATGGAAACTTGGACGATTGGTTCCACAACCTCCAAAATATTCATATAAAAATATTAACTGGATGTAAAAATGATGACAGAACACTGGGATTGAATTCAAAACATGCATTCAATGTGCATGATCTTATGAAGTCTACTTAGGCTGCAGTCCTAAAGACACTTTCCTGGGAGTAAGACCCATTGAACACAATGGGGCTTACTTCTGGGTAGACATGGTTAGGAGGCTGCAATCCAAGACACCTTCAAAGTGTCCCCCCCCCTTTCTCCTTCTCTCCATCCTGAGCCTCTCTCTCCCTTGCTCCCTTCTGGCCATCCCTGAGCTGCTTTCCTCTTCTCCACTGCTCTTCTCTCCCTCTGCCCAGCGGACACCCGGCCACAGGAGGAACAGCATGGAAGTGTTGCTTTCACTATAGGCAGGTGCACTATGCAGCCCTGACGCTTTTTAAACAGGCTGCCAGCCAGCGCGTCTGCCCCAACTGCCAATAAATGTTTTATTTATGTGAAGCATGTTCTTTACGTGAAGCAGAATCCTAGAGAAGTTTTTATTTGTTACGTGAAACATACTTTACGTGAGGCATTCTTTACGTGAGGCGCCACTGTATTTAGATTTGTGGGCACCAGGCATGGCTGGCCACCAGTGGGCACCTCCACCAGGCACCTCCACCAACAGCACTGGTCACCGGCAAGCAGTGAACACTGGCAGGCATTGGGCACCACTGGACACTATAAGCACTGGGCAGCACAGGGCAGTGAGGGGCACCAGGCACCACCAGGGGGCATCACTGGGCAGTAAGCACTATCAAGGAGTGGGCAGCGGGTATCACCAGGCCCTGGGCATCCCTAACAGGCAGCAGGCACCACTGGACACCAGCAGGCTGCAGGCACCAGGCACCAGCAGGCAGTGGGCACCACAGGGCCCTGGGCGCCACTGGGCATCCCTGTTGGGCACTGGGTGCTACCTGGTATCACTGGACAGTGGGAACCACTGAGTACTGAGCACAGGGCACCAGGCACCCAAGCTTTGCACTAACCATGGGCACCGGATACCCCGGGCACTGGGCACTACTAGGCATTTTGAATACCAGTCTCCAGGCACCACTGGGCGCCAGGCACCACCAGGCAGCTACAGACAGCACTGGGCACCACCGAGCACCACCAGGCACTGTGAATCCCTACCAGTCACCAGGCACCATCAGGCACCAGAGACAATTCGGCACAGGATATCCCTGTCAAGCACCAAGCACCGGGAACCACTGGGCAACACCAGGCAACACCGGGCAGTAGGCACCACTTGGCATCAAATGTGTTACACCAAGTGGGTCGTAATAGATGGTATATGCACCCTAAATTTCATGTTAGGACACAAGTCTTTAAAAAGGACATATCCTGGAGAAAGATGACATCTAGTCACTCTCCTTGTGTGCTTCCTGAAGCAACCTGTGGGGTGCTATGAGGTACAGGAAGCTGGACTAGTTGGGCCCTGAGCATCAACCTCCATGCGCAAGTATGGGGGTTGATGCGCATGGGGGTTCTTATGTTCTTGTTATGTTATTATGTGGGAATATGCAAGGGATGTTCTTTGTGTGTTTACTTTCCCAAACCCATAAATTAATCAATGTCTTTGTAAAAGGTATTTGGCCAGATGGTTGGCTCTACTATCCTTCACCCACAAGCCTTGTCTTCTTTTAAGACTTGCAGGTTAGCAGCAGAGACCTTGAATGTCTAACTAACGTCTCCAATCCAACAGTGTCAACTGATGCACAAACAGTCCAGAACTCATTGCAACATGATTGGCATAAGCAGGCAGGTCTCACTTCAATGGTGCTGCTTGGTAGAAGCACATATACAGCAGCCAATAGTTGTTAAAGGGGCAGAAGTGCATTACTGCACTTTTGTGACACCCCTGAGCCAGCACAGGACTTATGCCAGGGCTTAGGCCAGTCTAAATGGAGGTTAGTACTGCACCATTAACCAGGTAAATTTGTGTACTGGGAGAGAAGAGCTTGGTAAGTAAAGTGTCCATTTATGAAGTTTATGAAACTGACTTCTGAAGCCTGCATAGTCAGTGTGTTAAACTGAGGGTTAAGGATGCAATCCTAACCAACTTTCTAGCCCTGGCTTAGCTGAGCCAGTGAGGTACGTGCTGCATAATACAGTTGGGAGGCGACACAGAGGCTGCCTCAAGAGAAGGCTGTGTTGGTTCCTTTACCTCCGAGTTGCATTGTCCTTACCCTGGAGCTGGAAAATTGGTTAGGATTGCACCATAGTGATTGGTGCTGGATCCCAACTTGGACAACGACATAGCAAAGTCTTACTCACAGAGTAAGTAACTCTTACTCACAGATAAGTCAGTGACTTATCCAGTTTTATATACAGTGGTGCCTCACGTAACAAATTTAATTCGTTCCGGTGGCACGTTCTTTACGTGAAACATTCTTTACGTGAAGCGGATTTTCCCACAGGAGATAATGGAAACACAGAAGATTGGTTCCACAACTCCCAAAATATTCATATAAAAATATTAACTGGATGTAAAAATGATGACAGAACACTGGGATTGAATTCAAAACATGCATTCAATGTGCATGATCTTATGAAGTCTACTTAGGCTGCAGTCCTAAAGACACTTTCCTGGGCGTAAGACCCATTGAACACAATGGGGCTTACTTCTGGATAGACATGATTAGGAGGCTGCAATCCAAGACACCTTCCAAGTGTCTCCCCACTTTCTCCTTCTCTCCATCCTGAGCCTCTCTCTCCCCTGCTCCCTTCTGGCTAGCCTTGAGCTACTTCCCTCTTCTCCTCTGCTCTTCTCTCCCTCCGCCCAGCGGTCATCCAGCCGCAGGAGGAACAGCGCAGAAGTGTTGCTTTCTCTATGGGCAGGTGCGCTAGGCAGCCCTGACGCTTTTTAAACTGGCTGCCGGCCAACGCATCTGCCCCAACTGCCAGTGAATGCGTTCTTTATGTGAAGCATGTTCTTTACATGAAGCAGAATCCTAGAGAAATTTTTGTTTGTCACGTGAAACATACTTTACGTGAGGCATTCTTTACGTGAGGCGCCACTGTATATATTTATGCATTTCAGTTCTCTATTATGTTCTGAAACTTTATTTGCTATTTTTTCATATAACTTCATATTATTATAATTTTTTCAACAATTTCTTAGTGATTTCTTCCTAAGTGATTTCTAACTGATTTCAACTGTGCTTACATTATTTTATTTTTATCTTTCATGGATGCCATGTTCTTTGGATGCTTGGTTAGACCAAGTTTATGGCTTTTTAGTCTTCCTCACATAAATAGGAGTTCACTTTTTGAATAATAAAAATTATATGTCACGGGGGGACATCAGGATTTTAGAGCTGCTTAGGTGGATCATGGCCAAATAAAGGTTGGGAACCACTGCTATGGATCAGAGGAAATAGTTACAACAAATTTTATTTTTGAGAAAGAAAAACAAGCAAGATACTTCACCCTACATTTCAAACTGTAAAAATAGCAGGAATTTTTAAAATGTATATTATTTGGTATGAACAAGGGACACACATTTTCTTGTCTGACTCAGAAAAAAAACCAATTTTAACATTTCTAAGTTGTATAAGGTTTCTCTCCTGAGTCAGTTATTAGGTTGCAGTTACATTTTCCAGTCTGAGTGAAGGTCATTCCACAAAACTGGCATTTATATGGTTTGTCTTTTGTGTGGTTTTTGTGATGGGCCTGAAGGACACTACTATGACTGAAAGTCATTCCACACTCTGGGCAGTTATAGGTTTTTTCCCCATGTGGGTTCTATGATGATTTATCAGATTACTCCTTTGACTGAAGGCCTTTCCACACTCCTGGCATTTAAAGGGTTTCTACCCAGTGTGGCTTTTCTGGTGGACCTTAAAAATACTATTATTACTGATGGCCTTTCCACACTCCTGGCATTTATAGGGTTTCTCCCCAGTGTGGGTTCTCTGGTGGATCTTAAATGTATTACTGTGAGTGAAGGTCATTCCACATTCCTGGCATTTATAGGGTTTCTCCCCAGTGTGGGTTCTCTGGTGGACCTTAAGTGTTTTACTCTGAGTGAAGGTCATTCCACACTCCTGGCATTTATAGGGTTTCTCCCCGGTGTGGGTTCTCTGGTGGACCTTAAGTATATTACTTTGAGTAAAGGTCATTCCACATTCCTGGCATTTATAGGGTTTCTCCCCGGTGTGGGTTCTGTGATGATTTATCAGACTACCTCGTTGACTGAAAGTCATTCCACACTCCTGGCATTTATAGGGATTCTCCCCTGTGTGGGTTCTCTGATGATTTATCAGACCACCTCGTTGACTGAAGGTCTTTCCACACTCCTGGCATTTAAAGGGTTTCTCCCCACTGTGGGTTCTCTGGTGGACCTTAAGTGTATTACTTTGAGTGAAGGTCATTCCACATTCCTGGCATTTATACAGTTTCTCCCCAGTGTGAGCTTTCTGGTGGACCTTAAGTGTATTACTATGAGTGAAGGTCATTCCACACTCCTGGCATTTGTAGGGTTTCTCCCCAGTGTGGGTTCTCTGGTGGACCTTAAGAACACTATTATTACTGATGGTTATTCCACACTCCTGGCATTGAAAGGATTTCTCCCTAGCGTGGGGTCCTTGCTGTGAAGAATGTGTCTGGTCCTTCTTTCTTCCAGTTTGGTCCCAAACCAATGCTGCTGAAATAAGAAAAAAATTCAGTAGGAGACCAAAGGGGGAAAACTGCAGCTAGTTAGATAACTGTGATGTCCCTGGCAACTGAAGTCCTTGAGTCAGGGGAGAGCAGTGTGTTTAACAGGATTCTATGAAGCATGGTTGCACCGTTCCCAATTCCCCCCTTCTGCCACTAACACCTCATTACTGTCACTGACTGAGCCCTTATTCTAGGATCTCCCTCAAAGCAATACGTTGCCCACACCTTTGTTGTGCCTACTTTCAAAGGGAATCTAACCCTTTTGACAATATAAAGAGAAGAGGCTTTCCCACTTAAACAGACCATGCTTCCTAGGAGATATTACAAGGAACCAGTATGATTCAGCAGCTCATCCATGATTTACAATTCTCCATTACTTTTAGGGAGAGAGCACAAACAATTGTAGCTTGATGTCCCTTAACAACTCATCTGAGTCCTAAATGAGTGCTGGTACAGTTTTACTCCATCTTCAGTGCTCTTAATGCAGGAAAGGCTGTTTCTCTCTCAGTGTGGGCCCTGCATACAGGAAAGCCCAAATACAGAGGGAAGTGTCCTCCAAAACACATCTACCTCCTCCAAAGGACAGATAAGGGACTAATGCTGCAATCCTAAAGACACTTTCCTGGGAGTAAGACCCATTGAACATAATGGGGCTTACTTTTGAGTAGACATGGTTAGGATTGTGGTGTAAGAGCACAATCCTAATCTTGTCTACTCAAAAGTTAGCCCCATTGTGTTCAATGGGTCTTACTCCCAGGAAACTGTCTATAGGATTGCAACATAAAAATGCAATTCTAAAGACACTTTCCTGGAAGTAAGACTCATTGAACACAATGGGGCTTGCTTTTGAGTACACATGGTTAGGACTGTGCTATAATTTATGGCATTATTTTCCCAGGTTGGGGCTATCTTCATCATCAAGAGATTTCAGATTTGGGCTGGCCAGAAGGTGAGGATAAGAGGCCATCAGGTATAGCAGCAGCCATGCCCAGGTCATGCAGCCTGGCCGTCAACTCCCCTTAGGAACATTAGTGGTGCCAAGATTCCTACCTGTGGCATTTATCAAATATTGGTCAAAGGATCCTCCTTACCTATAAAGTTGACATTTTCATAATTCTCCACCATGACCATCTCATATAGAAGCCTTTGTTGTCTACTCAGTAGGGCCCACTCCTCACTACTGAAATACACAGCTATGTCTGTGAATGAAATTGGACCCTGAAAGCAAAATATACAGGATAAACAGAAGGAGAAAAGTCTTACTGTATTCTGCACTGTGCTTTCACACATTCTAAATCCCCATCGCTTTTCCCACTTTCAGAAACATGACATTACTTTCTGCTACTTTGCCTCTGATGGAGACTTGTCCAGGTGGGTTTCACCCCACTTAATTTTTTTTGAGATCATATTTATATATTTGAGAAATTTCCCACGTCTCCCATGCCAAAGTAAATGTCAAGGAGGCTTACAAAGCTCCTTGTACAAATGAGTTTTAACAATGATTATTCTAGGGCAGGTCCTAGAATCCTTCTCTTCCAGATAGAATCCTTCACAGAGTGTTTGTTACATTTGGCATCTGGGTATGTGTTCCTAGCTTCCAGCAGGAGCAGTTTCAGGTTGGCTAAGCTGTACATAGTGATTCCTCCTGGCTCTGTTGGCTCACAACAGCTTTATCAGATATCAATCTCCCATCCAAAATTCATCCAGGACCACTCCAGCTTAGCATTTTTCTGTCAGCTTTCCAGTCAACCACCAAACCACACCTGCTGTGCTAGTACCACCATACTATGTAAGCAGGGTGACCAGATGTCTTAACTGTAAAGAGGAATACTTTCCCCACTCCCCCACCCCGCTCAAGAAAAATATAGGATACCTAAGAAAAATGTAGGCCATTTCAAAATAAAATATTAAAATATTCATATATATTGCTTTCATGTGGTTAATTGAAATTAATATTTAATTAATTAATATTACCTTCTTTAATTAGTATTTAATAATATTAATCATTTATTTTATTTCTTATTAATAAGTTATTCAATATTACTTATTAATTGCTAATTAAATAATAATTACTAATTAATTGATTGATTAATAGCACTTATTAAAATTAAAACTATTACATACAATTTATTAATTACAAGAAGGCTACATAATCTGGTCACAAGGGAAATTTTTTTTCCAGAACACAAGGTTAAGAAAGAGTACATCTTCTGGAAGGACATCTGGTCACCTATATGTACCCAGCAATGCTTTTTTAAAAACACATGTAACATGCACACACAAGGGGAAAACCAATGGCGGGCAGAGATCTTGTGTTGAAGATCACGGCCAGTCTACGTACTTTGGATGAATTACAGTAAGCTATACCAATGTTTACTGAATGAACCAAAATGAAGTTTCAAAAGGAACTCATCATTCTTACACAAACAATACAAGGGGTCTCCTACCACCCATATTTAGTGGGAAGGAGATGTAAAGGAGAGAAGAAGAGGAAAACTCCTTTGAAGAAGAACGCAAAAGGAAAAGGGATAAAGGTAGATGAGCAGGACTTTCCTAAGAAACCGTGGAGAAGGAATTTGGCAGTGATTTTCATCCCCTGTGCCATGGCACATTGGTGTGCCACGGATGGTCTGCAGTTGTGCTAAAGACTTTGGGAAGGATCATTTATTTAATAGGGCAGTTGGGGGATTTGAGTCCCCTACCAGCAGCATGATGTGCCTTCTCAATGGTCCAAAAACTGATGGTGTGCCTGGACAATCTTAACACGTCAGTGGGTCATGAGATGAAAAAGGTTAAAAATCGCTGCTTTATGGTATGGGGAAAGGGGGGTTTGTGGATGGAAACACATATGGAGTGGGGGTTTGTGGAACGAAACAAGGATATTACAGACAGTCCAGACTGAGACAAAACGATTGTAGCTGGGAACGTTAACAGGAGCAACTGAAGCTGCAAATCCCTTACCTGGCCTGAATGAGAAACAGCCATTTCTGTTCCCAAACTGTATTTGGTTCGCTTTGATTCAGTATCTGTTCTGTTAGGAAGAGAATGGAGGCCTGTATTAGCTTTTCTTAACCCTATATTCTTGCTTCATGCTTGAATTCCTTCCCACTATTTAAAGTGATAGCTACAGCAGGAGACTGGGCAGATTCAGAAAAACATCAGTGCTGTTGATCCTGACAAACATTATTTTCAGGAATAATCATGACACAACATTATTATAATGCTGTGCATTATATAATGCACAGATGAAATAATGCAGAGATGAAGTGCAAACAATGAACATTTTCTTATACTGAACTGTCTGTATATACAATAAATATAATAATTTATATAATATAAAGGTTTGTATATCTATATTTGTATATTTACATATGTTAGTTAACATCATAATTTTGAATATTTATACATAACTTTAGATTCATATGCAATCATTCTAATTCCTGTATTAAAACCTATACCATTCACAGGACTTAGAGGGCACAATCCATAGTAACTATGGGACCTTTTGCACCGACGTAGATACGGTGCCATCTATGGGAAACCTATGGGAAATGCATAGAGCAATCCAGACTAAGTGCCAGTAGTAGTTACTCTGGATTGTAGGGTCAATCACCATAATGATTAGCAATAAGCTAGATTGAAACTAACATTAGCTAGAAGCAAAATAACATATCCTGATGGACAGACGCTAACGATCCTTGAATATAGGCTGTGTTCCTTTTTCAGCTCCAAACCCAGAAGTGCTAGAGAGCTGTTTTCTTCCCCCTCCGTCTACCATATCAATGTAATGATCTCATATCAATATGATATTTGTCTTCCGTCCTGTAGCTTGATCACCGATGTATTTTCCTTTCTAGCTCAAGGGTAGAAAACATGGAGGCCTCTATGCATCGGGGTAAAAAAATGATGGTTAACTTGTCTTTGAGGTTGGTGAACGGGAGCCGTTTTGACATTTGTCAATAGAATCACAAAGGAAGCTCTCTCACACATTCAATTCTGAAAATTTTCTAATCCAACAAACAAGGAATGCAGCCATAGGGCTGCCTCCCTGAAGTCACTGGAGGGGGTCCCTGATAACAGAGGGTTCAGTGGGTAGGTGAGGCAGGGGGATCAGTCCCCGGGGGGAGGGCAGAACCCACAGGGGCTGCAGGAGGTCCTGAGGAAGGTATTGGGGCTGCCAGTCCAGCCAGCCTCCCCTCACAGCTGCAGGAGAGTCCAGGCCCTTCCGTCCTTCCTGTCAGGAATGTCCACTCCCAGGCCTGACTGAGCCTCTGACGCCTTCTCCCAGTCGACCCTCCCTGGGCCTTCTGAGGCCTTCCCTTCCCAGCCTCAGCAAAGCCTCCTCCCCCTCCAAGACACAAAATGGAGTTCCTGGCCCAGCAGAGCCACCAACCCCCTGAGCCAAGCCTGGTCCCTCCCTCCCTCCCTCCCGCACAGACTGTCCTCTCCCGGCTCAGCCTCCAGCCAGCACTGGCCAGGCTCTGCTAAGTCCCCATCTCTTCAGCCCTGTCCTCCCCCTGAGAGATCTTGACAGAGCTTCTATGGAGCAGCCACTGAAGAGACCAGGAGCAAGGCTCTACCATCCCATAAACTGGCCACCTGAGGCCTGAGGAGCAGCAGCTGTTATTTGAACCTCTGGGTGCCTGGCTGGGCTTTTCTCCTGGGAGTGGGTGCCCCAGCACAGCATTGCACCTTTTGGAGTATGCTGGCAACAAATTTCTTCGGCGTGACTGACTTGTTTGTTTGCCCACCCACTCAAGGCAGCTGCCATTGACTCTCCGGTGCCAAGCAGTCACATGAAGAAAATAACAGGGTGGGCCTTCTTGGCCTTGGTTTTCAGTGACCCTATACCAAGCTGTTTGCCTCGAGTTATCTTCAGGCACTATCACCACAGATCCTGTACATGGCTGCCATGTCTCCTCATACTTACCTCTTACTGACCAAGATGGAGAAAGGGAGAAAAGAGTGAATGCCCTTTCCTCACTTCTCAGGCACCCGATAGAGTGGTGCCTAAAGAACCTCTTCCCCTTCCCCTTCTGTAAAGGGGCTTCCTCAGAAATGCCTCCATCATTGTAGACACTTCTAAGAAAGCCGAGTTGCACACAGTGACAATGGGACAAGGCAATGACCACGCACATTATTTGTGCCACTACAATCTGGTTTCTCTGGGCTTCATGTGCCACTACAATCTGCATTCACTACAATCTCTGGGACCTTAGCCAGTGCCTGAACTGGCTAACTTCGGACCTGGCCATTTCCAGATTCTGGAGTTTGTGGCATCACACTAGTGTAAGCTAATTTCCTCAACTGTAGTATCTATTTTACTCAACAAATCAAAAGATAAATTATGCATCTTCTACTTATTCACATCCTAAATGTTATTCATGTAAGAAATACATCTGAGGTGTCAGAAAATAAGACAACTGGTTTCATCATTACAGTTAAACATACACATTGCATCAGGTCTTGCATTTTCTTCTCTTTTCTGGGCTCACTATGAGTAGTTTATGACCCATAAATATCTAAGAAGCTTCTCATACTAAAGACATTGCAAAGCCAAGGGATTTTCAACACACTGATTTGAGCATCTTCTGTAAACCTTACAACATCTTTCATTTCAGCTTGCTTCTTGCATCTTAAGAATCTGATCTTATCAGGGTGACCATGTGTCCCCTTTTTCCAGGACATGTCCTCTTTTTTAGCCATGTGTCCTGGGAAAAATCTTCATTGTCCTCCTTTTCCTTGTGAGCATGTAGCCTTCTTGTAATTACCAGTAATAGATTATGGCTGCAATCCTAACCACACTTTCCTGTGTGTAAGTACTATTGAACACAGTGAGACTTACTTCTGAGTAGACATCCTTTCGATTGCACTGTCAATATTACAAATTACATGTAATTGTTGAAAATTTAATAATAATGTTTAAATTAACCACTTGAAAGAAATATATATGAATAGTTTTTAGCTTTTTTGTCATGTCCTACATTTTGCTTTGATGTCCTATCCTAAATTGGGGGGGGGGGGCTTGTCCTCTTTTGTTGTGATATATGGTCACCCTGGATCCTATCAAGCACAGAGCTGGTACTCCTGCCCTACTACTGGCACTGAATGCCACAAAAGTTTACTGCCCACCAGAGAAATTCAGAGCTGTCAAGAGAAACCAGTAAGAAATGGGACAGAGGCACAGGGAAGGACTGGGCAGTAGGAAATTTTTAAGTTGGGGAGGGTAGGTGGAAGACAGGGAGAAGGTGGAACTGGGTGGAGGGAGGGTGGGCAAGAGGGCAAATAGGGCCTGGGAGAAGGAAGAGGGCAGTGACAGAGGCTGCCATCAAATCCTATGCTTTCTTTAGAGCTGCAAAGCCCACGAAAAGCTGGGTGCAGCCATCTTGAAATCTCACACTAGGCACCTTTAATGTAACTTCCAGCCATAATATCACTTCCGGGGGTCCCAGACAGGTTGTCATTCACTGAAGGGTGTCCCTGGCTGAAATGCTTGAGTACCACTGTTGTAATAGTTGGTCTCTTAAATATCATTCTTATATACCATTATAACCAGATAGTGTAATATACAGATTTGTTATAACTTACAGAAAATAGATTTTGTTCTTCTTGGATCAGATAGGAAGTCAAAAGATGTGCCAACAAAGAAGATGCTTAGACAAACAGACCAGAACAAAGTCCAATACTGGTTGGAGGGCATGTTCACCATGTTACTTTCATCAATAGGTAACAAATTAGTCAAGCCAAAGTCACCTTGATTTTTATAACTTTTGGAAGTTATAAGTTTTGGAAGCTTTAAGTTTAACTGAAGCTTTAAGTTTTAACTTTTATAAGTTTTGGAAGTTGACTGAGCTCCTAAACTGTGAGAAGCTGAACATGGGGATGTATGAAGTCAGGGGAAGGTAAGATGTGTCTCTGTAACAACCTCTGTAACATCTCTGGAGAACACAGTAGAAAAAATATTAATTATCATTCTCATTATCATCCTCAGCGGCAGCAGCAGTGGTGGTGGTAGTAGGGGTGGTGGAGGAGTAGTTTTCAGGAGGTTTCTCTGGCCACTCAAGCAGTGGTAGCCAAGGTGCAACAGGTATCGGGTCCCCAACTTCAAGACTGGGAGGCTCTTTGGGCTGTGGTTTTTCTGGAACAGGAACCAAAGAACTATCAGGTTTTGGCACAAGAGGGACACTGGGTTATGCAGAGGGATCAGATGCTGGATGATTGGTAGCCATAGTGAGATCTCACAAGAACATTCAGGCCTACAAAATCCAGAAGAAGAAAATAAAACTATGACACATTCCCCTAGCTTTAAGGATACTCCAGCCTGAACAAGTGCAATGATCCAGAGATTTCACTGAAAACTAAAGAACCTGTTAACACAAACCTCCTGCTTACAAATGACGCAGGATGTAGTGATAACAGAGTAAACAGGTAATATAGCCACAGGATTCAGCCAATTTCTGCAAACCAATTTTTACTGCTGCCCATGGTATTACAGAGCAGCTGTTGTGTAGGTATGTGGTGCCCCCTGGTGGAAAATATCATATACACAGCTTGTGTATTTATTGAAATTTTCCAGAAATAATCAGACATGAAGATTTTTCATACATTTTGAAATACTGAGCATTTTTCATGCAAGCGGCTTTAGCAGATTCCTGTTTCTATCATCTCGTAATGTAAAGGCAAAATCAACTTAACCAATATTTATATAACACACTGCCAGTGATTAAACTTTTAACATTTATTAATCAGGGAAGCCTTTTAGAACAGGGTCACTACATGTCTGCTTTTTCAAGGTCATGTTTCCTTTTCTAGCCTTGTGTCCTGGAAACAGTCTTCATTGTCCACCTTTTCCTTGTGAGCAGGCAGCGTGTATCCTTCTTGTAATCAATAAATTATGGCTGCAATCCTAAAGCCACTTTCCTGGGAGTAAGACCCATTGAACACAATGGGATTCACATTGAGTAGGCATGGATAGGATTGCCCTCTATATGTAATAAATTATATGTATTAGTTTTAAATTTAATAAGAAGGAATGCAGTGTTTAAATTAAGCACTGTAGTGTTTAAATTAAGGCAAAACATATGAGTTTTTCAGCTTTAGTTTTTGTCATGTCCTGTCGTCCTGTCCTGTAATGATATTTAGGGTGTAAACCTAACCAATTTAGGACAGCACAACTCCCCTGACATAACTTCCTGTGGAGGTGTGGGGAGACCGGTACATGTCTGTGCAATGTCATAAACGAAGGAAGGAAGAGGGGAGGCTGGTGGGACTGGCAACCTTGCTGAGGACCTCCTGCAGTCTTTGTAGGTTGTCCCCCCCCCCCCCATTGACTGCCAGAGGGCTCATGTTGCAATCTCAGTCTCTGAGGCATCCTCAAGGAGAAGCAACATTTGTTCTATTACTTCAGAGTTGCATTACCCTAATGCCAATGCTGGAAAGTTGGTTAGGATTATGCCCTATGCCATTTGATATAGGTGGGAATTATTTTATTTTCATAGATGATTTTTGAACAATTGTGTTGAGCCTTATAAGTGGCAATTGTTTGTAGTTATTAAGAGCTTTATCATTTTCTGTACCATATATGTGGTTTTTTTTCTCAGAACAAAGTTATTGCCCCATCCATGCCCTGCCAAGCCACCTTGGAGGCTCTATTACTCAGCCACCCCTACCACCATTGAGTACTCCACAGGCATTGAGCCTCATGCTGAGACACCAAGAACAGTGTTTCCCAAACTGTGGGACCCAATTTCTGGTGGGTCCTGCAGGGCCTCCACTGAAAGCAAGTGTGATGTAATGATTATATAACTAATGGTCTCAAGCCCTGAGGCTGTTCAAAAATCAGATAGTTAGTAACTGTCCTACAAAGAGCTGAGTTCTTGCAGATTGCAAAATTTTGTAAATATACAGAGGTGATGTTGAACCATGTTTTTTCCCTGCTTCATTCTTGTCTATCAATGGTATGTAGCCTCCTCAGTCTGCATTTCTTCTGTTTCAAATGAGCAGCCGCAAGGGATTCTGGAAACTGAGCCTCCCCACCTCATACCTATTGCCGGCAGAAAAGGGGTCTAGATGGGAGGCTATATGCAACAATCTTTGTAACCAGAGGGAAGGGGGATCAACTGCCTTTCCATTCAATGGAGTCTCACTCATAATAATAATAACTGGAGACAGTTTTATGTATTACAACTTTATTGATGGTTGGAATTTTTGGAATTTTTTGATAGAAGTGGTGTTCAGAAAACCAAATATTCCAAATTCACAAAGCATTGTTGTCCCACACTTGTTCTATAGAGTGCTCATAATGCTGAGGGTCAATCCTAGGAGGTTCTGACTTTAAGCTCACCATTAGCACACAAGACACCATTCCAAACCAAAAAAAGAATCCCTGAAAGTCTGTTTTTTACCCTTCCTTACACCATCTAACTTGCTAAATCCCAAGAGATCTACGGCAAAATCCAGAGTAACTACTGGGAGTCCTTGCTCCGGTGTAAGAACAATTTACTCTGGATTGCAATATGAATTTTCCATAGGGTTTCACTAGGTGGTGCAGTAACTACAAGTGCACATAATGTCTCTTAGGTGCTCCCGTAGGTACTCTGGATTTGGCTGTAGGCACAGGTTGCAGAAGAATCCTGGCTTTGTTTCAGTTTGATCCTTGACTAGATCCTTGACTAGACTGATTCTTGACTAGACCTTGATCCTTCAGCAAGCCATGATTATTGGCGCTACACAATGTTGAGAGCATTACATATAGTTAAAATTCACCACCAAGCTCAAAGCTCTACTCTTTGAAATATTAAAAGTTAAATTGAAACAAAGAGTGTATTAAAAGCATTTGTTGTGCTTAGTTTTGTTAATCAGACACATAAGTGATCCAGTAAAATAATCTGTAGATGAGGGAGGAAAACAACATCCTTTGTTTCCTCACAATCCAAGGTGGAGTATTAATCTTGGGTTGCTTAATCAACTCTCTCTTCAGAGTCTGAGACATCTGAGAGTGAGGGCTGGACAGATATAAGGGGACCAGCGATGGTTGGTAGCTCGGGAGTGTAGAATATGTCCTGCAGAGTTACGGGAAGAACATCATATTCAGTTGGCTTGGTAGAGGCAGGGGGTATTTGTCGAGAGGGTTCTGTAGAAGTAGTGAGCCCAGATCTTGTTGCTGGATTTGTGGTACTGTTTTGGGGCGCATCTGTTGGCTTGGCTGCATCATTCATGGCAAATTCCAGAAATTTCTTCATGGCAGGAAACCATAAAAAGAAATCATCTTCTGTGGGAGCTTCAGGTGCCTCAGACTCTGGAGAGCTTGAGAGCGCTTGCACCAAGGGTGCAAAGATTTGGGGGAAATCTGAAAACTGAAAATTGTCCATGTTGATGGAATCAAGCTGTGGGTCACCAAACTTGTCAATTAGTGCAGCAGTTCTCTTGGCAATGAGGCTCATCACTTCAGCAGCATTGGCAACTTCATCTTCATTAATGCCATCACCAGCAAGGTCAGCTGGGATTTCTCCCTCAGCTGTATTGTCTACTCTTCTAGTATTGGAATAATCGTCATAGCTATCTGCCATCTCCTCATTGGTTTCTTCCTCCTTGGCGGCTTCTTTGTCAGCAAGTAAGGTGCTCGCAGTTGCATTGTAATTCAGGGAATTGTCCACCTCATTGGACTCTGTGACCATTTCTTCAGATTCAAGCTCATTTTTCTCCAGGGCAGCCTCCTTTTCAAGATTATCATCCTTGGGTTCACCCACCACACTGGGAGATGGGGTGACAGTTGTCTCAACAGACCTTCCAATGCTCTTGGGGGTCACACCTGAGAATTTCACAAAAAGGAGAAAGATGTGAACCAGCGGATCTATAAACTTAGAACACAATCCTAACCATGTCTACGCAAAAGTAAGCCCTATTGTGTTCAATGGGTTTCACTCCCAGGAAAGTGTCTTTAGGATTGCAGCACAATCCTAACTTCGGCTGGAACAAGCAATCCGGTTTACCTACACTGTATCCAGGGAAGGGGAAGGGAAGGGAAGGGAAGGGAAGGGGAGGCCTCGTACCTTGGTTGCCATTAGGCTGCAGCAGCCGCAATAGGTCTACTGAGACCTCTGAATGGTTCATGCTGCCAAACTAAGCCCTGTCTCCTGTTCCCCTTCCATCCACCCTCTGTCATGCCCTCTGCCTGCCTTCCCCCTGCCCCAGACAGCACAAACAGCAACCCACACATCAACCAATTATTTACATCTGTTTGTTTAGGTGTATGCCTCACCCTATTCATAAGGCATAGGGCAGGTGGCCAAACTTCCTTATTCCAATCATATAAACTGATTTCCACATCCAGGAATATCCCAGCTATTTAGGACAGAGATTAAACAGAACTTCCCAGTTCAATAAACTAAGATACCACCCACATTGTTTTCTCTGGATAACAATGTTGTATAATCCCAGTGTGGCTGCCATCTTGTTTTCTGATACAAGCTATAAAGGCTGCAATCCTACTCTCCAGTTAGGCTGGTCTAGACCCCAGCACAAGTCCTATGCTGACCTGGGGGTGTCACAAATTGTCATAATACACTTCTGCACCACTCCAGGTGCAGACATGCGCTTGCCTCCCTACACCATCATGGGATCAGGAAGACCCATGAGTTATGCCAGCCTTAGGATTGCACCCAAAATACTTCATTTATTTAAAGGATTTGTAAGCCTTCGTAAGGTAGGATTTGTAAGCCATTTGTAAGATAGGATTTATACCCTACCTTTCCCATGCCAAAGCAAATGCTCCAGCTGGCTTACAAAGCTTTTAATCTTAGAACAATCCTGTGCAGTAGATGAAGATGAGTGACTGGCCCAAGGTCATCATGGCTGAGTGAGGATTTGAACCTGGATCTGCCAGTTCTCAGGCCAACTCTCTAACCACTAGACAATCCTGGCTGTCCTTTCCTTTTCACAGGTAGAAAATCCAAGAAACACATCTCTGCACTTCAAAGCTGGGAACGTTTTAAAATTAGGATGGATTGGGAGTCTTAATGCAAGTGACCACCAACACAGAATTGTGAAAACTCATCTAAACAGGGAGCGTAAGAGCACAATAAGTCCTATTGAGCTCAGTGGTATTTACTCCCAGGATTTTATGGTTAGGATTGCAGCCTAAGTTCCAAGAAATTGTAGGACTATGGCGTTGAAGAGCTTACAAAAAGGAAATCTGGATTCACAACTTTGTAATGACTTTCCCAAAAGTGTAAAAAATATGATTTTGCAAAGAGTTTTGCAATTCTTTGGGAGGATAGTTAATTAAAATAGCTATGCAGAGGCACAATCTGGACTGGAACCACAGCATGGAAGTAGAAGTTTTTCATTCTGTACAGTTTTCTCACAGAAAATTACCCCCCTCAGCAGCTACAGGCAAATGGCACATTTGGGCACTCTGAATTAAATTGAACAGCCTTTACCATATCCCACTCCAGGCATGTAGCCACATTCAGCTGTTAAGTCAAATTAAACCTCCCAACTAGACTTTGTGTCTAGTTTCATGCTCAGTATAAGAATGGTGCTCTCATGAACTTTGGATAATCTTTGGATTAATGCCTTCTTTGTCCAAAGATATGTGTTTACTGACAAATGATAATAAAACTTTGCACTGCTTTCTACAATAGATGATGAAGGCCACAGTTCAACAAAACTCTGAGCTGGTACCAAATATCTGTGCTTTTAGTGGTACATGAGCACAGCCTTAGTGGTTCAAGCTTTAATTAAGAGAAGGAGGCCAGTCTCTAGGCCACAACATTACAGCTCAGAGATGTACCGTGAAGCAGGAGACACAAATGTGTCTTGAAACCCAATTTTGTATCATCCAGATGGCATCTTGAGCAAAATCCACACAGTTCTGTTTTCTGCAAGATGTCGGCAGTGAACCTGCATGCAAAGCATTTGATATGTAAATCTCCCTTCTAAAACTCCACCTTGAAACCAATTAAATTGTCACCTTGAGTTCCTCTTACGTGGAATCTCGGGATTCAAATGGGTCTTGATTCAGAGCCCAGCTATTCATGTAGCAAAATCAGGGAGGAGGGTCCTGAGATTTTACCATTTCAGAGTGCAGACAGACAAGCACTGTCCAGCGATGTCCAGGAAGGACATCTTCATCCTCATCTTTCCCTAGATCTGTCTCTGTTTACAGCTGTCAGGAGAGTTGTAGTTCCTGACATCAATGCCTCCCCTTGCAAACTGAGCATTGCAAACTGTGCATGAATAAGAGAGAACCCTGGGATCAGCACAGCCTGTATTATCAATTGGGCGGCTCCGTCCCAATAGGTAGGTATACCAAAGAACCATTGCTATCACCACTTTCTGGTCTGCCCAGAACACTGATATGCATCCTTCCCAAGGCCTCCACCCTGTGGGACAAGATCATGGCTGCATTCCTGAGGCGACCAGAAAAATCTGGTTTCAGCTAACTAACAATCTGAACAAGTATTCACTTCTTGTGTGGGAACAGAAGAGCATTAGCAACCTCACTCCGGGTGGAACCAAACTTGGTGTCCCAATGAAAACAGATAATTCTATTCATATGCTACATCTGAAGCATTTATAATCCATGTATGTATGTGTGTGTTCCTCTTTTATTTGGCAGGGGAAGAGTAACCTCCTCGCCCAATGTCTGTTCTAGTGGCTTCTGCTGGTGTTCATTGGCATTTTAGATTGTGAGCCCTTTTGGGAAACAGATCCATTATTTTTTCATTTTCTTTGTAAATCGCTTTGTGAACTTTTTGGTTGAAAAGTGGTATATAAATACTGTAGATAGATAGATAGATAGATAGATAGATAGATAGATAGATAGATAGACAGACAGACAGACAGACAGACAGACAGACAGAAAGAAAGAAAGAAAGAAAGAAAGAAAGAAAGAAAGAAAGAAAGAAAGAAAGAAAGAAAGAAAGAAAGAAAGTTTGCATGATTGATGATCTGTATACACATTGATACATTATATTCAGAAAGCATACAGTACATGAATATGCATTCTGCCTTTCCTAGGAGTTCAATCCCCATGTTGACTCAGTTGTTGATTCAGTTGTTCACATGGCCTGAGTCCTGGATGTATATACAATCCAGTGCATGAATAGATTTAAATTCTCAGGGCATGGTATGAAGGCCAAGATGCAGGAACCCTAGGGAAGATAAATAGGTCTGGATCTGGTCTGTGCCTCATTGGGCAACTTCTGAAGAAATAAATGTACATCGCATTTATTTATTCATTCATTTATTTATTTATTTATTTCAATCACACTTGTACTTACTTACTTACTGGATTTATACCTTGCCTTCCTCAGTTAAGCCAACTCAGGGCAGCTGACAACATAAATAACACAACAATATATATACCGGTAAAAAGAAAGTAAAGTAAAACAGGATAAAATGTAATAAATCATAATGTTGGCAGGCAGATATGATGGCAGCAGAAAGTAAGTTAGTTATGGCAGTACAAACTGGCATTGCACACAATTGTCCCACTGGGATCATGCACTTTTTGGATGCCCAGAAGACTATGGGAGGCCTCCAGTTGGTGCTTTTCATTTTCTGCTGATTTCTAGTTCTTTCCAAAATCAACTCTTAGGCCTGCCAGCATCTTTCAGCTTAGCCCAAGGCCATCCAATGAACTTTATGGATGAACAAGAATTTCCACCTTTTGATCTCCCTTGGCCAAACTCAGCTCACTGTGCAACACAAATAAGAACTATGAGCACAATCCTAACCATGTCTACTTAAATAGAAATTCCCATTATGTTCAGTGGTCTTACTCCCAGGAAGGCATCTTTAGGATTGCAGCCTATATGGCTGAAAGGTGCTACTGAGGTGACAATCCTTTCCACAATTACATGGGAGTAAGCCCCAATGGGGGTTACTTCTGAGTATGCTTGCATAGGATTGGGCTCTGAAAGGATGTTGACACAGGATGCCAAGAATATTTTGACACAGGCAAAATCCAACCAAGTGAAGCACTTTTACATCTAACCGATTTCAGTAAAAAGAATTAAGCGCCTGCTGAAATATCTCATTGAAATTATTCAAATCTGTTATCAGTCATGATGTCTTTGAACAAGCCTATTCCTCTCAAAGTTATACAATTTAAAAAATGTTTAATTTTTAAAAACAATAATTTAAGAATAATGCCTGTCTCTTTGTCTCTATTGCTGCTCTATCTCTATAAAATATGTGCTACAATTGCCACAGCAATCTGATGCAAGAATGAGCTGAATCCATAGCATAATAATAAGGAAAAAAACTTTAAGCTGCTGGAAAAGGAGTTTGGGCAATCAAGAATGAAGAAATGTATTAGTACTTGGTGTTGCTTAACATCCCTAAAACATGTGGATTTGGCCACTGCCAGTAGACTGGATTGCATGTGCTATTATTCCCAACACGTTGTCAAGAAATACCCACAAACCCGTTAAACTGGGCAACTCCTTACTCAAGCCTAGTCTCATCTACTCATAAGTAGATTCCACTGAGGTCAACAGGGCTTACTGCCAAGTTATCCTACAATCCAGTGTAACTACGGGAGCACATAAGAGACATTGCGTGCACCTGCAGTTACTGCACCACCTAGTGAAAACCTATGGGAAATTCATATTGCAATCCAGAGTAAATTGTTCTTACACCAGAGCAAGGACTCCCTGTAGTTACTTTGGATTGCACCCTTCATGTTTGCAACGTTAACCAGCTCTTTGATTTCAAGGCTCATCATGTCCAAATGTATGTCCTATTAGCTTGGTGGTACTCAAATTTTTAGCACCCAGATCCAGTTTTCAGAATGAGAATTCCAGGACCCACTGGGAGTGATGTCATGATTGGAAGTGACATCATCAAGCAGAAAAATTTGTAACAATCCTAGGCTGCAATCCCACATTTACCCAAACAGTCCCATTTACTATCATTGTTAAAAGCATATACTTAATAGCCTGTTAGATCAGTAATATTTCTCCAAAGGCTGTCACATGCCATGGTAGCATCATGTATAATATATTAAAATACTGAAATGAATGGAGACCACCTAAGATTGGATTGCAACCCACTTGGTGGGTCCCGATTAACACTTTGAGAAATATTGTGTTAGAAATATTGTGTTAGAAATGTCCTGTCATTTACCTACCTGGAAGAAGCAGAGCAGCCACCAAGATGAAGGCAAACTTCACCCCGAGAGGCATTCTGCACATGTTGGCTTTCACCCCTTTGGTTACGAGATCAGGACCTTGCTTCAATAGTCAGGATGTGCTACACACTGACAGACAAATAGTTGCAGATGCTCTCAGAGGGTTTATATCCTCTCTGTTGGAATACAGGCTGGTTTTCCCAGATTGGCAGGGTGTGGCATCTCTCCTATCACCTGCATGGGAGTGCCTTCCTTGCTGTTTCAACAGGGCAGGCACATTGTTTGGAGAGCATCCTCCTACTGGGAATTTGGCAAGACAAGGCAGACATGATGAAAGGGTTTGCACCTATCGACACCGTTCCTTTCCTGAAGACAGGAACGGGGTTATAGAACACTAGTTTCCATTACACTAACCCAGTAAATACCACGCCCAAGTTTCTCTCCTCGACTCCTTCAGCTAAGACTTCCTTAAATTGCAGAGCCGAGAAAGAATGTAAAGATCTTACATTTAAAAGAGTTTTAATGGAATGTTCCCACAGGTGGGTCACCATCAAATGACCTGACCTGGCATAAAAGCAATTTCTCATCATCCCAAAGTAGAGGAACATAAGTTCAGTTTCCATGTTCAAGTTTCTAACTCCGTACCACGGTCTTGTTTGTGCCACCACAAAGTATGAGAATACTCTGTTACCACCACTGATTGATTAATAATAGCTGCAATTGTATATTTAATTGCATGGGTACAGAATATTTCCTGTACATTATCTCAGCACCCTAACATCAGCCCTCTGTTACGATAGACCAGTATTGCTCCACCAAGATGAAGACGTAGTGATGAAACTGAGCAAACTTCAGCTAGTTAAAGGCCGTTTATTCAAGGCACAATCCATTGCATGGCTACATAAGGCTGGAAAATGGTATAGGATTGAGCCCTAAGAAAGGTAAGCCTTAACTAAGCCTTTAGTTGAGATTAGCTTACCCTCTCTAATGTACAATTGTGCATGATCTTGGCAGTGCATGGTCCCACTTGGAGAATTGGTGAGTGGAATGGATGAATGGAATCTAACACCCCAATGTTTCCTAATTCTTAACTAGCAATCTCTCTCCTCATCGCCAAAACCAGTTTCTCCCAGTAGGGCTTTGGTTTTAGAGGCCAGTTTGGAAGGGTTTGTGCATCACTTGATGTGGCCTAGACCCGCATGTCCTTTAGCGACACTGTGGTTACCAATATCTGTTCTTTAATCACTAGACTTGGTAGTCCTTCCAAATCCAAGGAAAACAAACCATAATGTATTTGCTTATAGCAGGGGTCAGGGAACTTTTTCACCTTTTACCCTAAAATATATTTAGATACGCCAACGTTACCCCCTTGATATGCTGACGTTACCCCCACCAAACCCTGCATCCATCCCTTCCCTAATGTCCTTTGCTTTCCCCTATTTTGTTACGTCCCTCCCCCTGCTCCCCCAGTCCCATTCCCCAGGGTTCTGCCTGTTGCCTTCTTGTCTGTGTCGCCTCAGTTTTCCCCCAGTGCCTAGCAAGCAGCCGGCACTGGGACCCCTGCGCCTCTCAGGAGTGC
The DNA here is from genome assembly GCA_030015325.1 of Cryptoblepharus egeriae. Lineage (NCBI taxonomy): Eukaryota > Metazoa > Chordata > Lepidosauria > Squamata > Scincidae > Cryptoblepharus > Cryptoblepharus egeriae. The sequence continues at coordinate 15,377,585 of JAREYC010000002.1, forward strand.
ATTGCCGGTGCCTGGGGTGCTCCAGTGCACATTCTGGCTGGCTACTAGGGGCTTCCCTTGTTTCCCCTTTCACCGCTACAGTGGGCATCAGCCCCTGGACCCTGTCGAGAGGGTAAGGAGGGAGGGGCTGCCCCCAACAGATTCATATGCATGCCCAGCTGTTCTCTGGCAGCACAACCATCCATTACCCCCAGGAATTTCATTTTTACCCATTTGGGGTAATTTACCCCTGTTCCTTGACCACTGGTTTATAGAATCAGTGAAAAGAATTTAACAAGATCCAGTTGGGGGCAATTGAACCTGTGGAACTGGAGCTATCCAGCCATCCAGTGCATGTTCCAGCATCATCATTGAAATAGTCTGTATGCTGGTGGGCAGGACTCTTTAAAAAGAAAACTTTTGGTGCTGTGTCTACAATACTTTTGTTTTAAGCATTTGACAACTAGTGCAATATACTAATAGTATTTTTGCAAGAATCCAGGCAGCCAACAGGTATTAAATACATACCACAAACTTTCCAATAGCCCACAATGTATCCCCTACCCATCATTGCCCTGAACCATCAAGCCTGGATGTCATACCTGTTGTCCATTTACTGTGGTTGGCAGCAGCTTTTCAGGAATGCAGACCAACAGCACCCTTTAAAGGAGACATCAGACCTTGTGCCTGAGGCCTTTCGTGTGCATAGTGCATCTACAGGTACCAATTAGTTATGGGAAAGAACAAGTTTCTATGCTAACAAGTTCATAAGCAAGAAATGATGATAACACAATTCAGGCTACATTCCTATATGCACTTTCCTGGGAGTAAGTCTCATTGGACCTAAACAGATTTACTTGAGTAGAAATGCATAGAATATAAGGACATCATGACACTCTCGATTCCGTCAGTATCAATTCGCTTTTTGGTACTGGAACCAGGAGTGGCTCTTGAGGCAAAACAGGCTTCTCTACTTCTCGGGAGCAACTGAGAAAGAGGGAAGCCTGATACTCTTACCCTTGCTGAAGACCCTCCTGACATTCAGTGCCCACAACTCATTGCTGGCACCACAATACACAATTCATTGCTGGCACCACAACTTTGAAGGAAAGGCAGCATGCCAATGCAGTGACATAATAATGTGTATATATTTCTTTACATTTTTATTACATTGGCATGCCACCTTTCCTTCAAAGTGGAAGTACAAGATCCTACCCCCTTTTCCGCTTCACAACAACTCTGCAGGATAAACTAGATTAGCAATACTGTTCTGAGAAGGTAAGGTTATTTTACCCCTGCTGCTAAATGTAAGAAAAAGTGTCTCTTTACCTAGTTAGCAAGGGTTATGATACAAGGAAATGAGGGCTGACTCATATTAACACCTTATTTGTTCCATGCTGTTTCATTATATCATCTCACTGGCTCTCAGAATAATCAGTCTGTTCTGAGTTAGGTTTTGAGTATTAAAAAATCCACTTTTGGGTCCATACGGCAGTTGCATTTTTATTCATCTGGCTAATCGGCCATAACTTTTGACAGAATACAGATATTCCAATGCACTTTATTTCACTGCATTCTGTATTAAATTACCATTCCAATGATATATAACATGATGGTATTATTTGCACATATCTCTTTTTCACAATTTTAGCCACTAGTGTAAAGCTGAACTTGTTGTTTGGTGCAACTGCTATCCTCTGCACCCCCTTAGTTATGCCACTGATTGGGACTGATCTTGCCCCTCTCTGCTTGACCTCTTCCTTGAGTCCCATAAAGATCACCTTTTATCTTTAGCAGTGTGTGCTCCCCTGTGACAGACAGTGTTTCCTGACCATTTGGCTCCACATTTTTAAATCTACTCCTGTAAGAGTGAGTGGATGATACAACTGATTATACAAAATGATTAAAAATATGGTGCGTCTGGATAATGTGCTACAATGATAATAGATTCTGTGAAAATACATATTTACAGCACAATCCTATGTACATATTCTCGGAAACTGCAGAAGGAACAGGAAACAGGGATGGAGCTGACGTTGGGGGAGTCTTGTGGTAGGGAAGGAGAGCACCCTTATGGAACGACAAGCGCCTTTCAGTCAGGGGAGGAAAAAGACTGGATCTGGCCCATGGGCCAGATTGTGGAGAGCACTGCTTCATACTAACAGTATGATAAGACATGCAGAGAAATACTGAATGTGTTACTTGGAAGTAAAACCGACTGAGGGTACAGTGCTAACCTCTCTCCATTCCAAGTGGCATAGGAAAGCTGGCACATGTTAATGAACTCACCTAATCTCCCAGGAGTGACACAGAAGTGCCTATAGCAATTTTGTGACACCCTCAGGGCAGCACAGGACTTGTGCCAGTCTAACTGGGGGTTAGGATTGCATCCTCAATCTTATTTCCAGGTAAGCATGGCTAGAATTTCAGTCAGGATAGTGTAGTGCAGGAGTCTCCAAACTCCCGCCCAGGGGCCAGATGTGGCTCTCTACGAGCTTCAGTGTGGCCCCCAGCTAGACCCCTCTATCCAGACCTTTGGGCAAGTCTTGTAATCCACTTCAATACATTCTTATATGTAAATTTATGTAAATGTATTCAAATTTGAAATGTAAATTTGTTTTCCGGCCTCCGACACAATGACAGAGAGATGATCTGGTCCTCCTGCCAAAAACTTTGGAGGCCCCTGGTGTAGTGGTTAGGAAGTTGACCTGAGATCTGGAAGATCCAGGTTCAAATTTCTCCTTAGCCATGAAGCTTCCTGGGTGACTTTGGGCCAGTCACTCACTCTCAGCCTCACCTACTTCACAGGGATGTTGTGAGGACAGCAGAAGGGGAGGAACTGAAGTTTTGTAATCCAAGCTGCCTTGGGCATTTGTTTTAAAATGAGAAAGGCAGGGTATTAATCCCTTAAATATGTATTCATATTTCTGTGCAACAAGCTATCATTTCATTTCATCAGATTCACTAAGGAAGTTGAGAACAGCCTTTTGCAGACATTTCCTCTGCTTTGGAAAGTTGCAGTTTGAGAGGTTCCTCAGGAACATCATGCGCACTAGCCCTGTCCCCACCAATGACACACAAGCTAGCTCTGCTCACCTTCCCTGTGTTCACGCATTTGTATGGATTTGTCTGCAGAGGCAACTGCTGAACATAGGGAGAGGCTTTTTCCCATGATTGCAACTGGAAAATGGGCAGACTGGAGCTAACCTGCACATCATTGAAGGGGCATGCGCATTCCAGAGAAACTCATCATGCATTTATTCTCCACATCTGCATAGGGTTACCTATGGGATTGTTACATAAGACTGCCAGTCCTGATTGAAACATTTCCAAGGTTTGTTTTCTGACATAACACAATATAATCAAACCATCTGAGGCCCTCTTGAAATTTCCAGGATTGCTTGCATCACCAGAAGCGCAATACCAATTCCTGCAGACTTCTGGCCCATCCCAAATAGTTCACAATAGAATACAATTTGTCACAGGTCAATCTTCCATCTTGATCATATTGTGATCAAGTGTGATCATAGCCATACTTTCTTGGGAGTAAGCCCATTGATTATAATTAGGCTTATAATTAGACATGGTTATGACGGGAATCCCACTATCTTGAGACAGCATCACCTCTTTTTCCAAACATCACTCTATCTTTCTTCATTACTGGTAGTGGCAAAAATCAGAGGCCAACTGAAATTCCATACATACCAGATATTTGTTGCCCAAGTAACATAACAAAAATATCCAAGAAGTATGAGAAGTGTAGGAGGTTCAGAATAATCCATGGCAAAATAGCTGGAGCAACTTCTCTGTCCTCTTGCCAAACAGGCTATTTTGGTAGATGGAGAGGTGGAAAGTAGTTTCTGTCTCCAGAATTTCCACAATTCCTCTCAGTAAGCAAATATAAGTGGTCGCCGTTTTAAAAAACTTATATGTATTATCGAATTGAATAGTGAAAAAACAATAAACAGATCAAAACTATTTTAAATATGAAAAGGAACGATCAAAATAGAGAGGCAGGATATTGTAGCGGTTAGGGAGGTGGACTGGGACTGGGAAGATTCAGATTCAATCCCTTCTTGGCCATGAACCTTCCTGGGTAGCCTTGAGCCAGCCACGTACTTTCAGCCTCACCTACCTCACAGGGTTGTTGTGTGGACAAAAAGATAAAAGTTTGGTAAATCTCCTTAGGTACTTGTTTTGACATGGAAAAGGCGGATATAAATCTCTTAAAATAAATAAATAGCAGCCACCTGAAAAGAAATGATGTTTACTATACAAGTGCTGTACACAAATTATTCTCTGATTCCTATACATTATTCCCTTTTAATTGTTTCCCCCTTTGTTGTAATCTTGTTCTAATCTTTACACTTACACTCAAAAAGGCAAACAGAATCCCTAGCTTAGCAATTTTCAAATGGTATACTGTGGCACACTAATATGCTGTGAAAGGTCTACAGGTATGCCATAGAAGAGTGGTTGAAAACCACTAGAAAATTGATCTGGGTTGTGCAGCTCTGTTTCTAGACCAACTGTCTGTGATAAAATTCATGCCCGTTACCTTGTATAGGCTACAATCCAGAGTAACTACGGGACCTTTTACACTGACGTAGTTACGGTGCCACCTATGGGAAACACATAGAGCAATCCAGAGTAAGTGCCTTCCCGTAGTTACAATGGATTCTAGGGATAGTTGCTGCCAGTATGTTTTTTTGGCAGTACTGACCATTGACAAAGGACCAATTATTATCAATCCCATCTATTTTCTGTAATGGCAGGGGCCATTCTTTTCCATCTTATCCCACACTCCAAAAATGTTCTAGTCATGCTCTTCAGCAGTTCTGAACAGTGGCCCAGTTCTACAATCATGTGGCCCAGTTCTGAGCACTAATGTCCCAAAACTGATGACCCTGAGCAAAATGATGTCCCAGAAATGGCATCATGCCCAAGTTTTTAAAAGTTGAAAAGAGTAAAAGGGCATTTACACAGCCCTTTACACAGCCCTCTTCAGCTGCCTGCCATCCATTTGCTCCAACCAATGCTTGCTTCCAACCAATATTAACATTTTACTGGTTTTTGTTACATTAAGAAATTGTGTTTTATTTTTTGGTTATATGGCGATAACTTCAAATAGAATAAACAAATTTTGACACAGGTTGTTTCACTGCATACTGAATTAAATTCCACATCAAATGGTATATAACCTGATGTATGATTCAAAAAATACTTATGGTAAGTTTTTGCAATTTTAGCTACTACGGTTAAGCGCAGGTTGTTGTCCCCCTAAAGCTTGTTTCCTGATGCCGTTGCTACCCCCTGCATCTCATTAGCTACACCACTGGTTCCAATACCTCAAAACAGTCAATAGTTCTATTTGTAATAGTTTTAAATTTAATACGAAGCAATTTAGTGATTAAGTTACATGAAAGCAATATACATTTTTATATACACAAGCATTTTTATGAAATGCATTTATGAAAGCAATATACATGCATATCAATATACATGAGCATTTTTAGCTTTTATTTTGTCATGTCCTACATTTTTCTTGGTGTCCTACATTTTTGGAGGGTCCTAATTCTCTTTTTTTTTTTTACATATGCTCATTCAGGCCTCTTATAGTCAATGGGGCTCACTCTTGGGTGCCATGAATGTAGGCAGAGCATAAAATGGACCATGAACAGGATTAAAATATATGCCAACAGGAAATTCTTCTCAGATGATCTTTGGGGTGTGAAACAAAAGTGGGGAATCAGGAAGCAAATGTTTCTTGAACCACTCATGTCCTTGTTCCTCACCCCTTCATCGTGTTTGAAACTGCATTAATGGAAGGCGAGATTGTTACATCACAAAGGTGTTCTACATAGCAGAGTGTTCACTTACTGGTCACACCTCCAGTACTGAGACCACGACAAGTAAGCTCTCCACAGAGAAGCCAAATGTCTCGACATCTTATTTCCACACTTCACCATCCTATGACAATGAAGCCAGACAATCTGCCTGGAAACACTTTTCTTCAGCAAAGGTTTGGTTCTGCTGTTTAACAACTTTTGTTTAAATTCTTTTTTCTCTTAACAGGACCACCGTCTTTTTCTGAATGATGTTCCTGAATCCTGCCAAGATCAACCCAGCAATCTGATTTGTTATTGCTCACAAAAAGGGGCAAGGTCACAGCATAGAAATAACTTTATTTTGGCAAACACACTCAATGACTGGAGTGTATTGTGTGTCTGCGTATGTGAAACACCTATCAATTAACACAAAACACTGTATTTTTGGTGTTAAAATATCCACACAAAAATATAACATTTTGGTGTTTATTTTTAAGAGATTTATATACCTCCTTTCCCATGCCAAAGCAAGTGCCCAAGCTTGAGTTCTTCCTCTCCTACTTTCCTCACAACAACCCTGTGAAGTAGGTGAGGCTGAGCGAATGACTAGCCCAAGGCCACCCAGGAAGCTTTATGCCAAGGAGAAATTTGAACCTCAGTCCAACTCCATAACCACTACACCATCCTGGCTCTGGTTAAAGATCATCCTGGTATAAGATATTTTCTAGTAATAAAAACTGATTACCAGTTATAAATACCTTATTGCTGCCACTATCACCTGTATCATCTGCATTTTAATTATAATTTATTAACATGCACTTTTGGAATAAAAATACACAATTTGCTATTTTAATCAAAAGATTCTAAGGGGGAAAATCACCCCCCCCACACACACACAAATCCCATACCGTTATCAAAATTATGGAGTTGAGGCAGGTGAACAAAAAGATTTGGTAGAATGTATAGGGTGAGGGAAAGGGGCATTATAGATATAGGGATAGGTAAATGCAAATTGGGGAGATCAAGGAAGCAGTACAAAAGGATCAAGTGGGGTATATCAATAGCCAAATGGAAGATGATCAGCAGAGGAACAACAGATGTGGAAAACTCCATCATTGAAAATTTGGCCAGTGAATTAAAGAAGGACTTGGCTATATTCTGAGCACTAACATCCTTCTGGTGACCAGAAATAGCTGGCTTTACAAGTTGATCTTCTTTGAAAGAACCAGGCAAGATTCACAGATGATAAAGAATTAAATAGATACCGTAGTCACAAGACCTGTCCCACTGTTATCAGTGGGGTTTCTCCCAGGTTAATGTACATGGATTTTAGCCAGGGTTGATGCAATATCTGGCACCCAAAAGCAATGTATGGAATGCTCTCTTCTCTCTCCTAGTCATTACCTGGTGAAGAACAACTCTGCTTCCCCCTTCTCCTGGATGGGAAGAGGACATAGGCTGTAAACCTAAACATATGTTCCTGGGAGTAGGCCCCATTGAATACAATAGGACTTACTTCTGAGTAGACATGCTTAGGATTGCACTGTTAAAGAAGTGTAGTGGAGAAGGGAGTAGAAAGGGCTTCTAGACTACCATCTCTTCCTCTTCTTCCTTTCCCAATCCAGAGTGGGTGGAGAGGAGCAGCCACAGTGGAGGCGAGTGCGCAGATGGAAATGGGTGCTCCCTAAAACCTGCTGCTTCCCTTGGCTTCATGTGTATCTATTCCAATTGTAAACTCTTTGCAAGTGTAGGCATGCCTTGGTTTGCATCACATGCCAGCAGGTCCCTCTTAATGGGCTACAACAGGCAGAATCAACTCAAACACATTAATTTCAAGACACCTGCTTGTCCAAATACTGAAACCTGTTATTGTTACACTCCAGAATACCTTTGATCTTATTAGTTGCTCCAAGCCTTTAACTTTCCTGCCACCAATTTTAGTGTATTATTCAAATCTGAATCCCCAAATCTATAAATCAGCAGCAGCCAAAGCAAAACGTGTGGGTTGATACACCCAGTAAGTGCTCTCAAGTGATAATAGGGTGACCAAATGTCAACTTTTCCAATACCTGCCCTCTTTTTAAGCTGGAAAAAAAATAAATCTTCATTGTTTTCAATTTCCTTGTGAGCAGGCACCAGGTGCAGGCATGTAATTAATAAATTATATGTAATTAATTTATTCTTTATTACATATAATATAATTAATGTAATTAATTATAATTAATTATAATTACAATATAATTACAATGTAATTACAATATAATTACAATATAATTAATGTAATTAAAATATTCTTGTAATTAATATATGTAATAGTTGTAAATTTAATAATTAATATAGTTTTAAAAATAACCATATGAACACATATTTGAGTTTATTTATTTTAAGGTATGGCAAATAAATGTTTTATTTTTCAAGCTTTTTAAAGTCTTTTAAGCTTTTATTTTGTCAAGTCCTACATTTTTCTTGGATGTCCTACATTTTGGACATATATTTTGATATATGATCACCCTGGGAGGCCAACCTTCCAACTTTAGGGATCCTGGATCTTTAGCTTTGTATATAGGAGGGAGAAGCTGCATCTGCTGAAATTTCCTCCTGTAATATTGTTAAACAATATTGTTTAATTGGACCAGTTAAAGGTCCAGGAGCCCTAAAGTTGCAAAGTTGGTCACCCTTGTCCTAATGTATTAGGTCACAGTAAGATACTAGTGGGTGTAACCATTTAGTAGGGGAGTAATAGAGCCAAAAAAGTGGGAGTTGATCAACTCCCATGATGCATCAGTCCATACACAGTGATGAGTATCACATCACACACACAGATTGAATCACATACTAAATTGTGCAATAAACCAGCTGCATGCCAAAGATGCTATCTGCCTCCATCTGCGCATGCGCGGGTTGATGAGCATTCTGTCCGCTTTCCTCCAGCCCAGTAGGCTCAACGTTCTATTTCTCGTGGCCTGATCGTTGAGAAAAAGCTTAGCCACGCCCCCTGCTCCTTTATTAGCCAATCAGGTGCAGAGAAAACAGAAAACTGCTACTTTTAGGGGAGGAAGTGCTGCATTTGAATCTGTTCACTGCTGCAGCATGTTGGCTGCTTGACTCTTCCCTGCACCTTCATGCAAGTCCTTGAGATGCAAAAAAGAAGAGTGACTTAAGTACTCCTTGCAACCTGAAGGAGCTACAGCCAGCCAGCATTTCCTATTTGCTTCCTTCTCCTTTCCCCCATTTTTTCCAGCATTCACACTGGACAAGAATAATTAAGCTGGTGGTGCGTTCACATGTTCATCCAGGCTTGCAATCTAGTTGCTTTCCAGGGAGTGCCCAGCTTCTCATGATCAGGCTATAACTTATATAATTCTTATTAAGTGTTGATATCGTCCCTCATTTCTCTAGATAATTTATATAAGGGGAAAGATCCCACAACCGTATGTCCTAATTTTTTCCAGGCCATGTCCCCTCTTTTAAGCTGTGTATCCTGGAAAAAAGCTTCATTGTTCTCCTTTTCCTTGTGTGCAGGCAGCATGTAGCATCCTTGTAATTCATAAATTATATGTAATAGTTTTGATTTAAATTTAATAGCAAATTTTAATATTAAGCAATATATTATTTAAGGCTACAATCCACTTTCCTGGGTGTAAGAGCCACTGAACACAGTGAACATTCTGAGTGGATATGCTTAGGATTGCACAGTCAGTGGGATTTACTACTGAGTAGACATGTACTGCAAATTAACCATATAAAAGCAATATATATGAGTGTTTTTAACTTTTATTTTCTCTTGTCATACATTTTTCTTAGGTGTCCTTCATGTGGGAGACCTCAATTTTTGTTATGACACCCACCACTGATTTTCAACCACTGTGCCACAACACAGTGGTGTGCAGTGATATTTATTAGTAGGACAATTTATTAGTTGGGTCATTAGTAGATCAGTTGTGGGATTTGAGCCCTCTACCAGCAGCATGGTGTGCCTTGTCAATGATTTATTTTTTATAAAAATTTATATCCCGCCTTTCTCGGGCTATTTAGCCCGACTCAAGGCAGTAGACATAAGACATAATTAAAAACATAAATAGTTCAATACAATAAAAACAATTAAAACATATAGGCTAAAAGAATATACATTAAACTGATCAAAATAGTGTGGCTTGATAATTTTAGCACACTGTCAGTGAGATGAAAAAGCTTAAAAATCAGTGGTATGTGGTCACCCTGCCCAAAACCTAACTTGATCAATTCTTGTGAATAATTTTCCACTGGGGTAGTGGTTCCCAAACATTTTTGCATCAGGACACACCTACGTTCAAGAGACTATAAAAATTTTTTGTGAATAATAACCAGGAAAAAGATGGTCCAACAATTATCTTCCTGTTATTTACAAATGGTTGTAAACAGCAGGAGGTGTTGCAGGGCAGTTAGCAGCTGTCTTGTTTTTGAAAAGCCGCAGTGCTTCTGGCAGTTAGTTATCTAGTTCTTCCATCACGTGTGTTTTGATGAAAGGGTCTGCTTGACTGCTGACAGACCCACCAAAATCAGGTTTTGGTGGAAATCAGGTTACTGGAAAATCTAGTGGATTGTGATTTAGTGAATACAGAATCATTGACCCTATAGGAAAAGTATGTACCTGAACCTTAGCTTGAACTTTATGGAGCTGGGTGATAGTGAGGAGTCGGGAGTCACCAACATCTCCAACACTTAAAGCTTCCTCCTCCATGCTGGAGATCCCTCATTGTGTTGAAGGTTGGTGGCCCCAACTATGAGGTTTCAGAATTCAACAGTGAGAAGGGTTGCTTCACCCTTCCTTCTCCCATCCTCCCAGTAGCCTTCCAGAGACCTCTCATTGATGTCTCTGCCATCTCTACCCTGTCTCATCAGAAGGGTTTTGAAGGTCCCTGAGATGGTGCCCAAGATGATGGGGCAAGTCTGGAAGTGGACACGAAGGTGTCTCACAATTCTCCATGGGTCAATATGCATTCCGGTTTGGTGTGGCACTGGCACAGTATATATGAGTGAGAGGCTGAGAGCCCAATCCTATGTGTATCTACTATAAGTCCATTATAGTCAATGGGACTTACTCCCAGGAAAATGTGGATTGGATTGCATCCTGACTTTCTTAGTGTTTATGCCAAAGACCGCTGAGAGTTTAATTCTTCTCATGACACCTTCTCATCTCTCTCTCAACATTTTCCCCATCCTTCTAGTGTGATGCCAAAGGCTCTAGCTCTCCCACCAAATTGCCCTGTAAACCTTGGCTTCCTTGCTGAACCCAACTCTCTGGAAGGGCAGTTACTCAGGTACGCTGCAGAAGGCAGGAACAAGAAAGTCAAGACACTGCTAAAGAGAGGTAACGTCAAATAATTAATGCTAAATGTGGAAAACAGGTTGCACTACATCTCGGCTGAAAACTAGATAACTGCTTTAGAGCTGGTGTAGAGCAAATCAGGAGGAGTGTGTGCAATTTTTAGATACAAAATTCCTGTTTTTATTCTTGGACTAGCTGAATTTACTCATTGTACAGGAGTAAAATTTCAAGAATATTTATGGACATTTGGCACTGATGGACACCAGTAGATACTGGGCATCACTGGGCACTGACGGACACCAGAGTGTATCAGGGGGCAGTGGCACGCAACACAGGGCACCGGGTATCCCTACTTGGTGCCGGGTATCCCTACCGTGCAGCAGGCACCAATGGGCAGTGGGCATCCCTACAAGGCCGAGAGCATCTTTACCAGGCACCCTTACGGGCTGTGGGCACCAGTGGACAGCAGGCACCAGGCATCCCTTCTGGGCACCACCTGGCACCACAAGGCAATGGGTAGGGGTACCACTGGGCACCACCAGATACTGGGCACTAGCAGGCAACATTGTGCACTCCTACCCATCACCACACAGAGGGTACCACCTTGCATGCTAGGCACTCAGGTGGGTGTTGATCAGTAAGTCTTCATTGTTAAGTATAGGGACAAAAAAATATTGCACCCCTTTTCACCCCTTTAGGGGTTACATTTCTAAAAATTGGTTCGTAGTGGGTAGTGGTTCGTAGGATATTCATGGAAGGAATATCCTCCCCAAATTTAATGATTCTATGTGTGGCTGTTTTGGCTGAGTCAGTCAGTGAGTCTTCAATTTTATATACACTGTATAGATTTTTAAAAAGTAATTTTGGTTGAAACTAAGTAATTTAGGTTGAAACAGTGCATCCTGGTATATGTGGTGTGTATTTTTGCATGGCTCTAACACCACCTCTTGCCATTGCTCGTGGGACGCATGCATGCTTCTTTTGTCAGGTGTGGATGTGGATGGTCACAATGCAGCTGGACAGACAGGACTATATCTTGCTGCCCTCCTAAGACGTGACTCCGTGGTCCAGCTTTTTCTGCAGTTCAATGCTAATCCTAACCAGTGAGTGCCATGGAACTTCTAATGTTGAGCCAATTAATCCCATTCCTGTCTTTGATTGAACTCAGGGCCACTAGGCTGCTTTAGGTTCAGATGGCATCTGTATTTCATTCATGACATGCTTCCACTCTTGATGATGGTTCCTGCCTCATCCATGGTCAAAACACTAGTACCATAGGTCTTCCTTAATAAGCCTCATTTTCTGTGATGCTGCCCTTTGAACCCTTCGGTAGGGAGGTTGCTCTTACTAGAGGGGTTGGTGTGGCCACCAAAAAAATAAAACTCCTGACATCAAAATTGGAAATTTACATCAATGCATGGAAAGCGCACATTGAATGAAACAAAATAAATGTCATGGAACTGTCAAAGTTCAAGTCTCAGTCATTGTATAATCTGAACTATGATTCGCTGGCTATGCGACACTGAGCATCCAGTCATCAATGTGGGAGAGATCATAGTGACACTATCCCCACCATCTTTTGGGGAACCACCTACACAACTACCCATAGTTATTCAAAACGAATGCACCATTGAATCTAATGCGCACCCATTTTAAAAGGCTTGAGATTTTAAAAATGTTTACTGGTGATTGCAGTGCACAGCGGCAAAGCAGGTGGAAATTTTAATTTTTCTGCTTACAACAATGAGTTATATGATAATAATAATATGACAATGGGTTTATGTTACTATTTTTACCTAATTGCACTGCTTTATGCAACAATGGGTTCGTGTTACATTTTTATTGCAATAATTGTCAACTGTTAAACTAAAAAACTGACCTACACTTATAATCAAAATACAGTACTGTATTTACTCGCATCTAATGCACACCCTGATTTTGCAGTCTAAATTTCACTTTTAAAGATGAGGGCTGGATTCGGGTCAATATCACAATTTCTACCAATGCCTGAGACTTATAATACTCAATAGAAATATATTACAGAAATACAATAAAAATAATTGGCTGTGGAGATCAGCAGGGATATTTGTCCACTGAAAATTTAGATAGAAGAGATTTCTTGTTTTCAAAATTAGGGCAATCTGAATATTAATTCTCCTATCATCTGCATCCTCACATTTCTATTTTCCCCTCTTTTTCAAGTCGTTGTTACGATGGCAGCACCCCAGTCCATGCAGCTGCCTTTTCTGGCCACCAAAGACTTCTTGGCAACATCCTACAAGCTGGGGGTGATTTAAGATTCCATGACCAAAAGGGCCGAACCCCTAAAGACTGGGCCCAGCAAGCCGGGAGTGAGCAGCACGTTGAGGTACCGTTTTCATCAGATTGATCTGGCTTATTTGTGGAGTGAGGCTGTGCTGCCTATGTCCTCTTCTCCTTCTGTTGCCTCCAGGTGGTGGACTTCATACATCGCTGCTGGAGCCAGATGACTATGCTGGTGCAGCACGGGGACCAGTCACTCTACCCAAAACCTCTGGGATCTTCTTTGCACAGCTTGCGCTCTTCTTTCTCGTCACTCTTGTCGTCCTCTTTCTGGTGAGGATTCACCTCCTGCCTGTCTTCTGGAAAACGTTCTGAAAACTTTCACATTGCACACATTGCAGTACAGGGCAAAATGTTGCAGCCAGAAGAGCTTTATAGCAGATAGCTATTTTTGTAGATGAATTTGAGCTGAATTTCAGTGCTATGTGGTTTTCAGGCATACAGCCACATAACTTCTCCATTTGTGCTAAAACAGAACATTGCATAACTATTTTACTCCTTGGTTGAAGTCCAAAAACCATTTATTCTTGAGTTGGTGGTGCAAGTGGCTAAGACACTATGCCTGTTAACCAGCAGACCAGGGTTCGATTCCTGGGTCGGCCCCACAAGACAGGGTGAGCTCCTGTCCTTAGCCCAGCTCTGCGACGCCAGCTGGATCCAAATGTATTGGCTCTGCCTTTCCATTGGACTAATTCAGTGGCGTGGAGAGGGGGGATTTGCTGCTTGGGTAACAGCCTATCCTCCATAACAATCCAACCCAGGCTTTCATGCTTTGCATGCAGCGTATGAAGCGCTAAGCACGATACCATAGTCTTTCAAGACTGATGGAGGCCTGCTTTTTTTTGTCCCATAGATGCCACTGAAAATCGGTTCTATAATTAAGACTTATTCTCCAGGACAGCAGGTGTCTGTTAGACACCTTGTGTCCAAAAAGAAATTGTTGCCATTTTCTTAGAGGTAAATGAAAGATATCAGGTTTCCCCCCTTCATTTCAGGTCTCTGGATAGTTCTGGGGTGCTGGACCACTCAAGGGACAAAGCTATTGGATATGGACAGGTAATATTGCCATATTTACTCAAATCTAACACTCACCTTTAGTCTCCAAAATTGGGTGTGCATTAGATTCGAGTAAGTACAGTATTTTGATTATAAGTATAGGTCAGTATTTAGTTTATTGTAATAAAAATGTAGTGTAAGCCCGTTGTTGTATAAAGTAGTGCAGTTAGGTAAAAATCATAGCATAAATTCATTGTCTTATTATTATCATATAACTTATTGTATGCAGTAAAATTAAATTTTGCAGATGCTTTGCAACTACACGTTACGATTGCCAGTAAACGTTTTGTTTAATCTTTGAAAATCAGGTTGCACATTAGATTCGATGGTGCATTATATTTGAGTCAATACGGGTATTTCTCTGAAGAATGTGGATTTGGTATAGTAGGACTCATTCTAACCCCTGAGTTCATAACACACCTTTTTCAGGTTTGTCCAGGCAAGCACAAGCAGCCAGGGATTGCCGCCTTCACATTCATTGCAGATTCCAGTGAGCTGATCATAGGCAGTGGAGAACCGGACTGTAGTTATCCAAATGGACCATTCACAGTCATGAGGAAGTAAGCCTATAGCAGCTTATAGTATAGTAAGCCTATAGCATGAGGAAGTAAGCCTATACTGATTAACCTGGTCCCATTATAATTAAGAAAGTCCCATTAACTGGGCTTTGTCCCAAGAAACTATTGATTGTAGCCTGACTGAGACAGATATCCTAACCTAAATTTGACTGACTGAGGACTGACTGGGTAGACCTATTGGGGTTGCTACAGCCGTACTACGGAGAAGACAGCAAGCTTTCCCTACCCCACAATAGTGCAGCAGCAGTCCCAATCCTTGTGCTGGATACAGTGCAGGGAAGCCAGCCTGCTAGGTCCAGCGCACATTTGGATTGTGCTGTCAGTGTCATACCTAGTTGCCACTGTGGGTAAGACCATGTATGACTCGCAGGCAAACTTTCCGGTTATTTTCAACTCAAATTTTCAAGCAGCATGGAGAAAACCGTATATTCCCTGTATATAATGTAAGAACTTTGCAGCAACCAGGGAAATTATAGACAGTGATTGTAGAGTTGCCAATTAAGGGAGGCAATGGAGTGAAACCGTAGTTGTGGTTGTCATATTCAGAATGTTATAAAAAGGGTAGGTCAGATCTAACTATGAATTCAAACCTGTGTGGACAACCTCATAATGCCAGATGCGGCGGGGCACCTGGATGCAGGCATCACGTGTGCTCCCTGAGGCATCTGGTGGGCCACTGTGATACAGGAACTTGGACTAGATGGGCCTTTGGCCTGATCTAGCGGAGGCTCTTCTTATTTTCTTACAATGTCCTTCCAGCTTTCTATGGAATGGGCAGTTTGTCACTGTGCGAAGCTTGAAGCCAGAAGCACACCCCAACTGCAGTAAAACACGTAGCGCCATAGACTTGCTCATTGCTGAACATGAATTTTGCAGGTAATGACTCCTTTGCAGGCTTTGGGAATCACTTGGGTCTTGGTGGGACATGGCCTGTGTTCTGTGCAGGAGATCAGAGTAACGTTCTGCATGACCTCTCCATTTTCCGCAGCCAGCTTCACCACCCTCGACTCTTGCTTCTCTTGGCCGTGTGTCCTTCCTTGGATCTGCAAACTCTCCAGCTTATTTATGAGCGAGTTGAAATGTGTTCCCTCTACTATGCCTTGCATTGTGAGGTAAGTGGAGCAGCCAGGAACACAGGGCAAGTCTGCTTACTTCCTTTACTCAGCTCACCCTTTCTTTCTCTTTCCTTTGCTGCAGAGTTCTGGCTCACCTACACGCTCTGCAATTGTGCGCCTCCTGCTGCAGATCTCCGAAGCCCTCGTGTTTCTTCACTCCCGTGGGTATATTCACCGAGGTGTGACTTCCCATGCAGTTCAGCTGGTCAGGCCCGGACTTGCCAAGCTCAGCAATCTGGAGTATATGCAGCAGAGGTTGGTTGAAAACATCACAGTCTTTGGAAGCATGTTGCAGGGCTCCTTGGGCCATTTGATTTGGATGGATTCTCTTTCAGGACAGAGAAAGCAAGGCTGAGCTGGCCCATTTCACTACCACCAGCTCTCTACAACTGGCTGCCATTGGAAGTCATTAAAGATCACCCAGCCTCAGTAAACAGTGACCTCTACAGCTTCTGCACTGTGATCCAGGAGATCTTCACAGGTTGGTTTTTGGATAGGGAGAACAGATCTAACCCAAGACTCACAAGTTCTCAGGGAATGCAGTTCTGTTACGGAAAGGGCTGTTGTGGCTGGTAGTAGAAGAGGAGTAAATAAGAACTTAAATTATTGCACCACTGAGGAATAACTTTATGTATGTATCTAAAAAAGCAAACATTCCCGTTTGTGTATGAAAAAGAAGCAAGACAACAAAGTGAGACAAGTTGAAAGTGTCTGAGGACAGACAGCTTAGAAAAATTATCTGATTGGGGAAATGGTAAATGATTCTAGGTGGGGGAAAGTGGATCTGGTTTTCCTCCCCCTTACAGAGCTCCTGTGAACCTAGACCAGCTATTGAATTTCATGTAAATACTGTATACCCAAAGAAAGCACACTTCATTGGGGCAAGGAAGACTGGACTCAGGTTTGCCTACATGTCAAGCAATGTGCATTTTACAGGTGAAATCCCATGGGGTGAATTGGATGGTCCAACTGTGAAGGAGAAGATGGAGGCAGGACAGGCTCTCTTGGCTGATGCCCGGGTCCCCAGGCCTTTCTATGAGGTGGTCCAGGGTGGCCTGGCCTTGAAGGAACGTGACCGGACGGGAACTTTAACTGACATACGCTATGTCTTGAGGGCAGCCAAGCAGGTGAATTTAACGCATTGGGATTTTCTGCCCATCCATTCCTCTTTAATCATTGCTGTCTTCCATGCAGGGAAGAAAAAACTTGGGAGCAACAGATATTTTACTCATAGCCTTCAATACAGTAGCCTTCAAAAGTCTTATCACTGGATGGAACACTTAACTTTTGCTCTGGAAATGTTTCAGATGAACACAACGTTCACAACGGCATATCCATATTTACTCGAATCTAATGCACCTCCATATCTAACATGCACCACAATTTTAAAAGGCTTGGTATAAAGAAATATTTACTGTCAATTGTAATGCGCAGCTGCAAAGCAGGCACAAAATTTAATTTTACTGCCTACGAGTTATATGATAATAATAATATGACGATGGATTTATGTTACAATTTTTTACCTGATTGCTCTATATAACAACAGGTTTGTGTTACATTTTTATTACAACATACTAAACTGTTAAACTAAATATTTACCTATACTTATCAAAATACTGTATTTACTCGAATCTAATGCGCCATTGAATCTAATGCACACTCTATTTCTGAGACTAAATTTGACTGGAAAATGTGAGCATTAAATTCAAGTAAATTTGGTAATTTGTTCCCCTGCTTCCACAGGACTTGACAGGGGGCTCCCCTCTTTCTTCAATAGCTGCATCGCCAAAGAAACTCTGTGTATGGTCAGGACAAAGAGAGACAGATGGAGAA
This sequence comes from Cryptoblepharus egeriae, assembly GCA_030015325.1. Lineage (NCBI taxonomy): Eukaryota > Metazoa > Chordata > Lepidosauria > Squamata > Scincidae > Cryptoblepharus > Cryptoblepharus egeriae. Next base: position 15,395,604 of record JAREYC010000002.1, read on the forward strand.
TCATCCCTCCCCATCATCCCTGAAGGTCAGTTGACACCAGATGGTAAACTGGGGGTCACAATGAGGCAGTACTTCCAGATAAAAAGTAGGTATAGAGTGAAAAGGGAGAATATAGGTTCTGGAAAGGTCCAGATCTGTAGATTAGAGTGGACAGAACTTGGGTTCGGAGACATCAAGGGCCATGTAACGTAACTTAGACATGTAACGTAACTTAGGGCCTAAGCCTAAGCCTATCCAACTTTCCGGTGCAAGTGCAGCCATACCAATGGGCCATATGTGCATCCTGTGGTGGGGGACAGTCATGAAGGCCTTCTCAAGGTATGAGAACATTTGTTCCCTTTTCTCAGGGATGCAGTGTGTCTGCACCAGTGACGGAAACTTGGATAGGATTGGGCCCTTAGGCAAGTCACTGTCCCTCATGACACAGTTGTTGTCAGGTGAATGTGGGATATGAACCATAAGAAAACACTCCATAAGTTTATTGGAATAATGGCTAATTTTCATAACGGAAGAAAGAGGATGTTCTGAGGTAACGTTCAGGTCAACCAGCTGGAAGGGCAGTAGGAAATATTTGGGGACTGTAATCAGAGAGGCTGCAGCTCCACTACTGTGCCCAGTAGGAAGAAAAGGAAGTTTGGAAGGACATGAAGGGGTTTTATGTGGTCCCTTCTTCTCTGTTTCTTGGTCTCAAGAGCCTCCTTACTATGAAGTGGAGTCCAGCAACAGGAGTGCAGAACAACGAAGCACACATAATGCTCAGTCCGAAGCCCCCTCAACTAGGCAGGAGCAGGTAACAGAAAACAAGGCAGCTTCGAGAAACGCAAAACACTATTCCTTTGATAGTGGTATGCCCTGTGGTGGGTTACTCCAACCTCATGCTCTGGAGACAGAACTACAGTATATAACAGAGGTTCCCAAACTGTCTGGGACAGCAGTTCCCAAACTCTGTGGACAAATGTTTCTTCCCTCTTAATGGAGGCACCAGCCTTTTGGAGGGTCTGTGGAGCCTGCAAATACTTCTATAGGGCTCCCTATGTATTCAAACAGCTTTATAGAAAAAAAGATCACTTCCAGTTTCACAACAAAAACTGGAAGTTGAGAGATGAAGGGAGCCCTGCTAAGGCTCCCAAAGGGCCGGCATTCCCACAGGTAACTGGAAAACCCCTTTTTGGGGTAACTGGAAAACCCCACGAGTGGTGTGATCATGGCAGTTGTGTTGATGCCATCACCTGTCCCTTAAGAGGACAGAGTTAGGGCTCCCTGTCTGTACGATTCATACAGTTTACAGTATGATTCATACTGTTGTTGAAGCCCCAATGCTAGAATACGTATCCAGCATGGATATGAAAGATACTGGGATGTTTCCTTATGTAACGTTCACACCCTGTAGCAATGGAGGTGTCTGCATTCCTGCCCCACCTGAATCATGGCATCCCAGTTTGAAATCTCTGAGGTAGAGGATGGCTGAGTTGTAAATAGGGGAAGGAATACTGGGTTTTAACTTATTTTTATCATTCATCGTCAGTTTTTCAGTGTCCACTTGAATGTGGGATATAAATCTTTCAAATAAATCCTACAATAATCCAAATAAATCCTAGTGCAAATTCACAGTGCAATCCTAACCCCTGGTTAGACTGACACAGATCCCACCGCAAGTCCTGTGTTGGCCTAGGTATGTCACAAAAGTGCTGTATGGTACTTCTGTGCCACTCCTGGAGGGTTAGGGATACTCCACTGCGGGGAAGGGGTTGTGCTGGCCTAAATTCATTAGGATTGTGCCCTCAGTGAGGTAATCCATCCAGGATGATTCATGCTGTTGTTGAACCTCCTTTACTGGAATACGTATCCAGCATGGATATGAAAGATACTGGGATGTTTCAGGGTGTAAAGTTCACTACCTGTAGCAATGGAGGTGTCTGCATTCCTGCCCCACCTGAAATTCTAGTTATCTCACATGTGTGGGAGAGGTTGCAGGTCTATAGCCAAAAGTATTGTAGTGTGATGAAGTTTCGCTGCAGAACAGACATAATAAAAATGCTTGTAGCCAGATATATTTAGAGGTTAATCCTAACCAACTTTCCAGCACTGAGGTTAAAGCAACGCAACTCTGAAGTAAAGGAACAAATACCTTGAGTAGGCCACTGTAACTACCTACCCCCAACTGCAAGACATGTCCCACAGGCAGAGCTATGCCATTGCTAAAAAATTGGTTAGGATTGTGCCGTTCGTTATTTAATTTATAATTTTTGGGTGGGTTGCAAGATTCTTGTAGGCAGAACTAGTGGGAGGATTTGCACACATTTCATCTGAAGAGAAATAATGTTCAGAGAAATTACTGGTATTCCTTCTTTTGCAGAAAGAATCTGATACACAGGAAGGCACTTCTCGCAAATCTCCTGTGGGACAGCACCGGAGGTCAGACTCTGACACCACATGTGAACCTAAGAGCAGTGAGGAAGACTTGGGTGACTCTCCCAACAAGAGTCAAGTATCTACAGAGCTGGTACGATTCTACCATGCCTGGCACAGGTTTCTCAGCCCTGCGTATAGTAACTCAACTCTGGTGGCACAAGTGGTTAAGACACTGTGCCTGTTAACCAGCAGGCCAGGGTTCAAGACCCGAATCCAGGAATTTCCTGCTACAGGCAGGGGGTTGGACTAGATGATCCACTTGGTCCCTTCCAACCCTATGAGTCTATGAACCAATAGTAATTGGAATCTCATGTAATAGTAATGTACGGTAATCTCTTTTAATGGTAATCTCATGTAATAGTAATGTGATTCCCAGTAGAGGGAGCCAGTTAGCTTAAAGAAATCCTCAGCACACAAAATGGGATTTGCAGGTTGGCTAAAAATTAAATCAACAAGGAAAAAAATTAACAATTCCTTAAATTATGGAGCTTCTACAGTGATGCCTCACATAAGGAGCTTAATTCGTTCCGGAGGCATGCTCTTTAAGTAAAACGCTCTTTAAGTGAAGCAGATTTTCCCCTAGGAAATAATGGAAACTCAGATGATTGGTTCCACAACCCCCAAAATATTCATATAAAAATATTAACTGGTTGTAAGAATGATGACAAAACACTGGAATTGAATTCAAAACATGCATTCAATGTGCATGATCCTATGAAGTCTACTTACCCTACAATCCTGAGTAACTACGGGAGCACGTAAGAGACATTACGTGTACCCGTAGTTACTGCACTACCTAGTGAAAACCTATGGGAAATTCATATTGCAATCCAGAGCAAATTGTTCTTACACCGGAGCAAAGACTCCACGTAGTTCCTCTGGATTGCGCCCATCGGCTGCAATCCTAAAGACACTTTCCTGGGAGTAAGCCCCTTTTAACACAATGGGGCTTACTTCTGGGTAGACATGGTTAGGAGGCTGCAAATAAAAACACTTTCCTAGGAGTTAGCCCCATTTAACACAATGGGGCTTACTTCTGAGTAGACATGGTTAGGAGGCTTACCTGGGCTGCTGCTGGAGGTTCAAGGTGGCTGGTGGGGGCAGTTAGGGGCAGCTGCCTCTGGCACCCCCAGGCAACTGGTCGCAAGTTGGGGGCAGTTAGAGGCAGCAGCGCTGGCTGGCAGCCCTTTTAAAGAGCCTCCGCGCTAACCGTCAGAGCTTCATAGCACGCATGCCCATAGCGCACATACTTGTTAAGTGAAATGGAACTGGTTATGTGAAGCAAGATTTCTTGGAAAATTATACTTGTTAAGTGAAACGCTTGTTATGTGAGGCGCTGGTTATGTGAGGTACCACTATAGTTTTGATTTAAAGGATCTGTGCAAACAAAGGAGTTTCTTTGTTTGCATGGTCCCAATAAGTCAGTGGTTCTCAAACTTTCAGCTTCGAGATCCAGTTTTTAGAATGAGAATTTGTTGCAATCCACCAGAAGTGAGGTCATGAACAGAAGTTAAATCATCAAGCAGGAAAATTTTTAACAATCCTACTGACACTTCCTGATATTTTTAACAATTCTACTGACACTAACCAGGAATAAGTCCCATAGTTAAAAGCATATTCATAGCAGCCTGTTAAAGTACATATCTGTGACATGTCCCCAAATACACTCATGTACAATGGTGGCATCCAGTCTAATATATTAAATATAGAAATGAATTAAAAGCCACCTGAAATTGGTTTATGATCAACCTAGTGCTACCCAACCCACCTTGCATGGTTGTTGGGAAGATAAAATGGGAAAGGGAAAGAACCACGTAAAAGAACCCTAAGCTCTTTGGATAAAGGGTGGAAAATTAATAAGTATAGTTGAGAAATTTCATCCATTTAAGTAAACATCAAGCAATTATTCAAATGATTTCCTTTCCAACTAAACCCTGTTTCTAGCTGATATCCCAGTTACCTTCTACATACCTCATGCCCTCAAACCCGATACATTACGTTTCTGATACACCCGCCTCACTTAAATTTCTCCATCTGCTGTAGGTTGATGCTGTAGCCACCCAGCAGGCAACATTTGTGAGCAGTCTGCAGGATTCAGCCTGCCTGTTGGCAAAGGCCGAAGCCTCATTGGAGACCCTGGAGCAACGGTTTACCACTGGCATCCTCACACTGGAGTCGTTGGTCAACCAGCAGAAGGCACCAGGCCGAAGCTGTCGCAGCGATGGAGCCTTACCAAAGCGGGTCGTCATGGGTGAGTAAGAGATTGGAATGAAGTGGCTGCTTGCCTAACATAGGTACTGGAGACTTTCCTTAAATGGGGTTTGTTTGGGTCTTTCTGGATCTGTGTTGCCATCAAACAGAACCACCCAGACAACATTGCCTATCTTTGTAGCAAGCATTACTAACTCAAATTATTAATCACTTGAGCATCACTCAAATTACTAACCCAAATAGTTGGGTAAATTGCAATTCTCTTTATAGCAAGTTCAACTGTCATAGGATTTTTTTTCCTACGCAGATGCCCTGGAATCACAAACATTTACTCGATGCTACCCTGCGCATTACTACCAGGCACACTATCAGTCTGTCCCCAAACCTCTTGCGGTGTTTTAAGCCCTCTGCCAATTTCCTGTGATTTTCATTGATCACCTCTGCAACGTTTTATATTATCGTAATCCTACTCATCTTTCTACAAAATATTTCTATATTAAAATATTTAATTTTAAATATTCTATATTAAAATATTCCTATATTAAAATATTAAGCTTGGTTTATTTCTAGAAAATAAACCAAGCTTAATAAGCAGCAGCTTCTTCCACTCTCTCAGAAGCAAGTCTGTTGCCTCCTCCGTCTATTCCATGAACAGTTGTGTTTCTGAAACAAGAATAATTGTTATATTTGAGGGATAAAAGATAGTCATTGATAGATTTTTGTTTGAAGGAAAGATGTGTTTGCAAGAATTTTGAAGATAATACATGGTTTTGGACTAGATAACCAAATTTTTGTCATTCATCGCTTAGATCAGGAATTAGGCAAACATTGTGGCAGGAGGATCACATTACTTCTGTCGCTGTGTCAGGAGGCAGGAAATAATTTGTACATTTAAAATTTGAATAAACTTACATACATTACATTTCATGGATTTAAAAATTTGTGCCTCTTCTTCCATGACAGAAAACCATAAGGGTTATGCCCAGAATCGCTCCTTGCAGACACTCATTGATTTATCAGCCAAGGCCAGGAAAAAGCACAAGGTGATGGAAGGAAGATCCCATTAGCCCCCAGCCCATAGGCTGCACCATTCCCTTATGTGATGTTAATGTTGGCCTTCTTTCCATCCACAGCGAAACCCTATCCTAACAAAGTTTTGCCATAGACTGGAAAGCACCATGGAAAGGCCTTTAGATACCTCACAAACGTAAGAGACAAACCTTACCTTTTCAGAACAGTTGGCTTGTATTTTTCTGCTGCAAATTATATTGTCTGGCTATAACAAATCCAAACCGTATATAACCAATTCCCAAGCTCTAAGGCTGTAGTACTCGAAGTGGGGGTTGGGATTGGAACCCCCCTTGGGGGGTAGCAATCTCTGGTTTGTGAGAGAGTGGGAACCACCTTGTTGGAATCTGGTACTGGGCTTTCTGAGGAGTAAGTCTCATTAAATACAATAGGACTTAACTTCCAAGTAGACATGGAGGAGCTCCTACCTCACAGTGATGTCACATTCCAATACATTTGACTGGGGATCCTGGAATTTAAGTTTGAAAGATTAAAGTTTGAAAGGGGGTCCCAAGCTGAAATGCACAAGTACCACTGGTCTAAGGGATTGGTTATAAGTCCAGTTCTTTTCCCTGAAGCTATCCTGGTCTGATCCTGGCTTGAAAGACTTCTGTAAAGGCATTTTTCTAACTTTCCCAAATTCCTCTGTCCAGGTCTTACAGTTACCGTATTTTTTGTCTTAATGCATGATCCTATGCACGTTTGCTTGGAAGGAATCCCACTGAACTTGATGGGGCTAACTCCATATGTATGTGTGCATAGAATGTGCAGGTGTTGAATCTCCTGAGCATTTTCTTTAATTTAGGCTTTGGCCTAGAGACCATTCCTGATCAGTTCTGAGGTGGAAGCCTCTGTTCCTCTCATTCTCCTTTTCATTCTATCTTCCTTTTCTAATCAAGAAAGTGAAAGGAGAAGGAGGGAGTGGTGGAGGCAAATAGTGGTGGAGGTGGACTGAGATGGACACACATGCTTGTCTCTTAATCATTCACAGAAAAATGCAAAAGACAGTACAATTCAGGAGTTCCCGTAGAACAGTCTCCCAATTGGACTTTCATCTGTTAATAAGTCCTCTTGGAAGCTGGTGTTTAAAACTAATTATGTACTACCTGATGTTCCTTTTACTTTATATGTATCTCATAAGTTCTTAGAATGCACCATAAAATTGTTGCTGGTGCTTTTTATTCCTGCCTCCACAGGTTTGATCTTCTTCAGGAGATAATCCAGGAGCTCCAAGGGACAGGAACAGGAGATTCCCACACTGTGAGCCAGAGTAGGTTGAGGATTTCGGTCTTATTTTCAGGGACTAAAGGATGGAGCTCAACACATTACATATTCTTTGCTTGGGGTGTGTAGGGTTGTGGAGAAGGAGTTTGAGTTACATGTATCAGAACAGCAGTTGTTCCAGCTTTGGTCCTCTGCGGCAAGCCTAGCTTCCTTCTAATGTCCCTGATTTTTATACAGATCAATGCTTGCTGTTGCCCCTCTCTCCACTTTAATCAGGCTGTCTATCTTGATTTTTGAAGCACAGGTTTCTGTTTCTCTATTATGAGTTCATGTCAATGGTGTCATTAGAGTTTGAATCGCTCAGTCTAGAAGGCCATCACATCACCCCCATGATGGACTTGCTCTCATGCCATGGGCAGGACAACAGCCCAGGTAGTGGGATACATCATTGTCCCACAACCACTGTTCTGTCCACAGTTTGGTTTTGCTAACAACTCAGAGGCCTATTTTTTCTCCAGTGTCAAACAACATGTGATGCATAACCAGGGCTTTTTTTCTGGGGGTACTCACTGGTACTCAGTACTGGCACATTTCTGCCCATCAGACTATTCCTAAGTAGACATGCCTAGTAGTCTTCATGATGAGTACTTGGCACCATTTTCCAGAGGAAAAAAACACTGGTGTATAACATATATTCGGGGGCACTTTTCTTCCAGGTTTCTTTCCCCCTTAAAATTAGCATGCAAGGTGCATCAGAAGTATGGCAGGAAGGAAGGGGGTTTATAACACTTTTCTCCAATATGCTTCTGTTCAGGATCACGCATATGTCTCTGCTATTTACAAAAGGGGGAAAAAAACTTCCATTGATACCTTAATGGATCAGTGAAAGTTTTTTTCTCTCTTCCATTAGTAGAATGTATGGGAGAAGCATGATCTGAAACAGAACTGTAATGGGTCAAAGTATTAAACGGGGACAAAGTATTAAAAGCTCCAGCCTTGCACATTTTCACTATGTCCACACACTATTTTTATATTAAAATATCATGGAATTGAAGCACCCAAAACCTGTTTGGTACATCATTTGGCCCTAAATTCCATCTTACATTAAGTTAAATCAGACTCACTCCGAAGTGTGTACAGGATTCCCAGTGAGTGAGCCCCATTGAACTCAGTGGTGCTAACACCCAAGTAGAAATACATATGATTTTGTTATTATGAAGGAGCCTAACTACAAGAAGATGAATGTAATCCCAGAACACAGTGACTGCTCTTTTGGTGTATGTGTGTGCACACCCTAAATAAGGGAACAACTCTGGCGTTCCAACCTTTTGGGGAAACTTAGCCATCTTTATTAGAAAATTGAGGAGGAGACAGAGCTAAATGAGACTCTTGAAAAAGCACACCCAGAGTGCAGTTCTGAACTTGCTTATTCTGATGGATGTTCCACTGAACTTAATGAAGTTTTTGTTATGGTATGGTAGAGGTGAGAAACTGGATTAGGAAACTACTGAGAAGTGAAGCAATCATATTCAGGTCTTGTACATACAGTGTCAAAGTAAGCCAAATCCTTGCCAAAAAACTTTGCCACCCGCTGTAAATTATGCAAATTAAACTGATTTGTTTTGCATAATCGCAGTTGACTCACCAGGAAGGAGAGGCTGAAATCTACTATTGTATATCTGATTCAGTTTCCTTCTCTTCCTATTCCAGTTTTTCAGATTTCATAAACATTATGCATACTGTCCAAACTATATTTTCTTCCATTTAAGTGTAAATGGAAGGCTACAAAATTTATTTGTTAGAAATATTATAGCTGAAATTCTGTGCATGTTTAATCTCTTCCCAATACCAAATCCCATCTTCGTGCAGAACTGCAAAATGCACATAATCCTCTCTGTAATACGTTGTGGTCAAGAGGTGTAGCAATTGAACTCTAGAAAAAAATATTGGTCAGTATCAAAGTATGCTTCATTTATTCCACCTTCACCTCCCTAGGACAGCAAGCCAAGAACAGAAAACCCACGGTCTCCAGCCAAAAGAAAACCTCTCCAGTCCCCACTGCAGAGCAAGAGAACAAGGATGGTTCAAAAGACCAGTGAGAGAGAATTCCCATTTGCTTCTCTTCCAGTGGAGACTTGACTGAAATCAACAAAAGTCTGAAAAGCAATCTGTTTCCTCATTAAACTTGTGTACACAAGACAGCTGGTGCCCTCCATTCAGTGATGCTCTAAATTCAGTCTAAAGTTATCCAGATTTCTATCCTTCTGTTTATAATTTATGTTTAAATAAAACTGATGATAACTTGGATCTGGGCAGGTTAGCTATGGGACGGGTTTGTGGAGAATCCTCAGAGAATATAGAGACATTATATGATAACTGGGTTTGGACCATAGGGATTTCCAACAGTTTTCAGCAAATATGTGTTTTTACAAGGCCATGTTCATATACTTCTACTTCAGTAGATAAGTCCTTCATATGCCATAGAGGCTACAATCCAGAGTGACTACAGGACCTTTTACACCAATGTAGTTATGGTGCCACCTATGGGAAATGCATAGAGCAATCCAGAGTAAGTGCCTCATGTCTTCCCGTAGTTATTCTGGATTGTAGGGTAAGTTTTGATCTTCAAGTATGGGATAGTGTTTTGTGCCTTTGGAACAGTAGTCTCCATACTGAAGACCACAGCATGCCGATAAAGTTACCTGCAACATGGACAAAGCTTAGCATTCTGCACAGGGGCCCTCTATGTCATACCAAAGATTGCCTCTGGTCTTATCACTGGCCAGTCACTTTTGCCATATATCATTGCAGCAGGCTCTGCACCCAGATTTCTGGGCATGTGTGAAAGTTGGGGAGCAATCTGCAGCATGACAGAGAGGTCCTCAGGCTGAACAGAAAGGTGCATATTCTTATTCCTGCTTAGCAATCTTCTGGCAACCCTTCACTCAACCACCAGACAACACCTGGTGCTATAAATGTCCAGAAAGGGAGTGACAAGGCCCAGAAGATAACCAAGCACAGCCTCGGCAGATCACATGTGCCTGTGAAACCACCGAAGCATCCATCCATCCAAAATAACTTGGGAATGTCCTATTCAAGATTCTGTATATAAAAAGTGGCGTGTGACCTACTGTGGGTTGGCCACTCCTGTGCTATGACGTAGGCAGCACTTACTATCAATTTTAGGCGTTAATAAGTGGGTGTATTACATTTCCATCCTCAAAAAGTACAAGCATTGGCTGCAGCATTGATTGTAGCCTGATCTGTGGTCAAGACATTATTTGGGAATTCCTAGAGGAAGATGCTTTGAAAGGTTGCTGAGAAGAATTTGGAAGGCCAGAAGGGCTAAGCATCCTCCTCTCCCAGTTCAGATGAATGATTCACATAGGTCAGTCTCCTTCCTTCATTAGAAGTCAGCAACCTCAGCTATCGCTGGCAGTCACTGGTTTCCATCTTCTATTCTTTTCCATCTTCTATTGGTTTAGAAACACTCTGACCTCTAGCTAGCATCTTGGCTAATAGTTGTTGATATCCTCTCTGGGCCATTCATTTAAACTAATCTGGTGACTGCCTTTTATAGCATCCACTGCAAATGAGTGACGGAACTGGAATGTATGATTTCCTTCCTAAGGAATGGAGCTATGTCTCGGCAATTAAACTCTGCTACCTGGACGCAGATTAACTTGGGTAGCCATGCAATCTCCTTTGGCATATGCTGAAATGCTAAAGGGGATTATGTCGCCTTCATTGGCTGCAAATGAAACTTTTAATTGCTGCATCTTAGCTGAATTCCTCTGCAGTTAGGAGTCGCATCAAAATATCCCCTTCGGTAACAATTGCATGGAACTTCTGTGCTGCTAATATCAATGGCCTGACTTGTCAGAGAGGATAATGTCATTAGCATCTGTTAGCAATCCTATCAATATCCTGGGAATAGGCCCCATTGAACACAATGAGACTTACTTACTAAACATGCATGGGATTGGACTTGTAAGAAGGTTAAGAAATGCCAGTTATAGCTCATAATCCTTTGTAGGTTGGCCCATCCTGCTGATTGTCTGCCATTTAAATGATCTGCCATATAAATGAACTTATGATTCCTAGCAGCAAGTTTCTAGTCCTTGTGATTGAATAGAAAATCCTGAAAATGTGGCGAGTCAATCCCTCTAGTTTCTATTTTTATTCCCCACTTGTTACCCCCAAATTGGCACCAAGCTACACCAGAAGATTCATTCTAACACCCACAATCACTGGAAGTGGGAGCCCAGTCCCAAGGTTACTCCTAAAAGAAGACATCAGTGATGTTACAGTATAAGGATTTTAATACAAACGTTTTTGTCTAAAAACAAGTGCTCTCTAAACAGCGCAGTTGGCAGAGATATGAACCATGGAGGGATCTTAACAAATACATTTTACATTCAAGAAAATACAGCCCTGAATGAGACACCAAAGAGGCACACACAAAACAATCAGGTTGCCAGTGAATGCAAATGTACAACAATTTGGATATCACAACAATCAAGAAGTCTCCATCCTTTGGGAGTCAGTTCATATTTTTCTGACATGGTCTAGTGTCCTTAAGAGGGTTTTGTGGGAAAAATAGAGGTCCAAAAATGAATAGTGACAAGGTGCCTGTTAATTTATACCTTAGAACTGCTCCCAAATTTGGACACACAATCAAAAAGAGGCAAACTCCAGATTTGGAGAAATTGGGGTGTGAATAGGCAAATCGCTGGGGTGGTGAAGGCAGCAGTAGGAGACTTGAAGCCCTGCAGTAGTGCTTTTCAAAGTCATGCAGTTAGGCCACTGTGGGAAACAGGATAATGGGAGAGATGAATCTTTGGTCTGATCCAGCCAGACACTCTTGTGTTGTTCTTGATTCTTCCAGCGGATCTTGAACTTCTGGGTCCTGCACTATAATGACCAGGATAGCCATTCCGCAAAACACACCTTTTTCAAGTGATTATAGCTTATATGGAATAAGGACTTATTCCCCCATCCAATGGTGATGTAAGAGGTTGGCCTGGTGAGACCACGTCCAAGGACCCAACTAGGTTTACAACTGGCAGTATCCAGTGTACTTTGACCTGCTAGCCTTGAAAATTGGGGGGTGGGGTGAGATATATGGGACACAGATGGAGTGGAAATAATTTTATATGTCTTAGTGATGTCAGAATTAGCCATGCTGATGGGTCTCCAAAGTGTGGATTGCTGAAAGGATGGAGTGAGGGAGAGGATTTATTACACTGCCGGGCCTAATTACAAAAGATTGAAGATAGAAAGACTTGAAGGCCAATACAAACATGGAAGACAAATGGGGTGGATATACATGAGAGAAGGATGGGACTGCAAGGAGCTGAGCAAATAAGATCATAAATTTTACTTTTACTTTTATAAATTCCAGGTGAATAGACCTATGAATTTCTGGTAGAAGTGACACCAAGTAGGAAAAAAAGTTACTGTACAATAGGTAATTAATATTGGATTGTTATGGTTATCCATCCCCATCTTCAAAAGAAAAGGTACCCTGGGAATTGCAGCTTTGGAAATGTGGTACTTTTGATTAGATTCCCAGTTCCCTTGCAAAATAATTTCCAGGTATGGAAGCTCACATCTCCTAATGACCTTCCCCAAAACTCTTGTGGCACATCAGTGTGCTGAGGCACACTGGTAAGAAATTATTGCCTAAGGGTGCAATCCAGAGTAACTATGGGGAGTCCTTGCTCTGGTGTAAGAACAATTTACTCTGGATTGCAATATGAATTTCCCATAGGATTTCACTAGGTGGTGTCGTAACTACGTCGACATAAATGTCTCTTACGTGCTCCCGTAGTTCCTCTGGATTGTAGGGCTTATGTCTTTTTTGTTTCTGAAGCAACCCAACATTTTAAAATAGGTATGTAGGATGTGATTTCCTGAATTTTGAGGGGAAATCTGCACTGGGTGACATGAAACTTCTGAAGCAGCAGATTGATTACCACTGACTTTTCATTTGTTGCCCAATATTTCTTCCCGACAATGGAAGCAGAATACCAGAATTCTGTCTACTCCACCTTTATGTGCACAAAGATGGGGGCATACAGTCTCAATTTTAACAAGGGTTGTTGTTTGGTTTGCATGGGGATTCACGATCAAGGGGGACTCCTTTGTTACTTTGTGAACCAGGTGCTGCACCAAGGGGTTCAGGGCCATAACTGCCATCTTCTCTGCCCCTTGGTCCTACAGGTTCACTATAAGTTGATGGGTTGTATGAACCTGGTCCACCGCCATATGAACCTGCTGCACCACCGTATGAACCTGCTGCACCACCATATGAACCTGCTGCACCACCATATGTACCTGCTGCACCACCATATTGACCCATGTTTGGACCATTGGGAATAAGGGGGGGTGAATCCCGTGGTACAGGAATGCGGCCTCCACCCCATTCTCGAGCTGAAGGTATGTAGGGAATGCCAGGAGGCTTTGCTATTGGCTTAAGGTGACCTAGACGACTGTAGCCACGGCCATAGCCATTGCCATAGCCATAAGGACCACCACCATATTGTCCAGGGTTGCCTCCATACTGGGCAGAACCTCCTGGTCCGCCTCCCAAAGAACCTGATCCTTGTGATCCGCCAGACTGGGAAGAGCCACTGGCAATTATAGGCCCTATTGGTCTACCAAATGGACCAAGTTTATTTGGTCCATCAGGTGGGTAGGGGCCATCCATTGGTGGTGTGGGGCCCTCTCCACCAAAGCCACCTCCATAGCTGCCAGAGCTTCCATAGCTGCCAGAACTTCCATAGCTTCCATAGCTGCCAGAGCTTCCATAGCTGCCGGAGCTTCCATAGCTTCCGGAGCTTCCAGAGCCTGCAGGACTCCCACCCACTATACGGCTGCCTCCTCCATCACTACTGCCTCCTCCTTGCCCAGGTTGTGGGACATCAGGCTGAAGGAGTCCACGGGGCATAGAGCAGCGTTGCACACCAGGAGGTAGAGGCTGTAGGTCTTCTCCAAGGACTGTGTCGATGCAGCGTGAGGCCGAGCCTAGAAACAAAGAGACACAGAAACTGGTTTCAGAAGCCTCAAAGTAGATCACTGGATTCTTAGATTGGGACTGGCCACCCAGACCCTACAATCTGTCCTCTTGCTTATCTGTTGCCAGTGGAAAGAGCAGTAGCATAGGTAGGGGGTGCCGGGGTGCAGTTGCACCAGGCTAAAAGCTTCAGGAGGGCTACAAGCTGAACTTGGCACTATTGACTAAAATTGTGAAAAATGGGGTTTGTATGAATGGTGATATCATCATAATATAAATTGTTGGAAAGATAATTTTATGCAGAATACAATGAAGCAAACTGCATTGGAATATCTATATTCTATCCAAAGGTATGGCCAGTTAACCAGAAAATGAAAACACAACAGCCTATGGAACAAAAGTGGATTTTGGTAAGTCAAATTTTCCCATGTTACTGATGGCTCTGAGATCCAATGAGATGTAATTCTGGTATTGTATGGAACTAATAAGGTGTTAATATAAATCAGCTCTCAGTACAAATATCATATGCAATACATATATCATAATATAGTTACCTATGCTAACTGGCTATACAGGAACTTCGAAGTGGGGCTCCTCTTTTATTTAGCAGGGAACAAATAATCTTTCCTCTTTGCCTCAGTACTGTTTCCTTAACCAATAAGGGACACAATTTTCATTTTTTTTTACTTAATTAAATTTGATTTTGTTGTTGTGGGTGGGGGAGGAGTAACAAAATTCAATGGGGGCTTACTTCCAGGAAAGTGTTTTTAGGATTGCAGTTTCATGAGTTATTCTGAGTAAGCACCCATAAACAAAACAGGTTATGCAGCCATTATATAGGGATTATTTAACAGCTATCACATTATTCAGTTGCAGAATTTGCCACCCATGTTTGTGATGAGTGCTTCAAAGAGCTCTTCTTCTCAGCACTATCACTTTACAACAACCTGACCAGATGGATGAAGTGAAGAAATACTTGACTAAGCTCATCCTGTGAGCTTCAATATAGGATGGATCCAGAGTGGAACCCAGGTTTCAAAATTACATCCATCAGTTAAATGGTGTTTAATTTTGATCACCCAAGAAAGTGTATGTGATGAAAAGGATACCAGAATCCAGAGTAACTATGGGAACTTTTACACTGACGTAGTTACTGTGCCACCTATGGGAAACCGATGGGAAATGCATAGAGCAATCCAGAGTAAATGCCTCTTACATCTTCCCGTAGTTACTCTGGATTGTAGGGTTAGTTACAATTAATGGGAGACCTGCAGCTTCTATCATAATATTCCTTTATTACATTTCTACCCTGCTGCAAACACAGGATTCCCATCCAACGGGAAGCTCATCCACACCAGCCTAGCTTAGTGCCTCTGCTCTCTCAGTTGTTCCAGACTATAATCCTGGAAAGCATCACCACTTTTTTAAATAAAAGGGCATTGGCTTTTTAGGAGCGGAAAAAGGACACACCTCTTTCAAGAAATGCTGTTGCCCGCTCTGACACACATGTGAAATTAAATGTGGCCTTGCAGCTCTTGTTCAAGTTCCTGTACAGGCCGGCTTAATTAATTAACCAACAAGCTAAAACAGACAAGTTTATTCCATCAGTGACTTGCCCCCAAACCCAGACTAACTACGGGAGCATGTAAGAGACTTTACGTGCACCCATAGTTACTGCACCACCTAGCGAAAACCTATGGGAAATTCATATTGGAACCCAGAGTAAGTTGTTCTTACACCGGAGCAAGGACTCCCTGTAGTTACTCTGGATTTTGCCCAGTGTCCTGATTTTTTACACCTCCTAGCATGGAAGTGAGTTACTATCAAGCAAGTTTCAAAACCACAACCTTCACACAGGAATGCTGTCAAGCACATTAATTGCCTAGTTGACCCTCATATCATTCTTTCCAGGCTAAGTCACGATACTTCTTCCCGTTTCCATATGTGTCGTACATTGCTTTAGATGCGTGATGTGCTGCTCAGACATACAAAAATGAGGAAACCCCATAGATGGATGGCATGACAGCAGTTACGCCAGAAGAGTACCCAAACCTGTAGGTATCTGCTTTGGAGACATGCACAGATTTGGGTACCTCTTCATCCCAACTCAAAAGCAATTCCTGAGCTGTATGTGGGATGTCACTTCCAAAAGGATGACCTGCACAACAACTCGTTTTCCCACATCTTAACAACATTTTCAATATATGGGAGAGCCCAGTTATCACGTGTTCATCCTTTCAGCAGTGACACCTCAGCACAGCTCAAAAGTGTGGAGACCAAACTGTGGCACAGACTGAATAAAGAGTTTCCAAGACTTGCGTCCATTCTGTGGATCTTATGTTTGGACCCTGCCATGAAAATGTATGGAAATGTATCTTTTCCCTCAAGAAAAGAGATACAGACTCCCATTGAAAGGGGAGTCTCAACTCCTGCTGTACACTTGTTAAAAAAATAGAAATGACAGAGTAAAATATATAAAATAAAAATATATAGTAAAAAAAAATAAAAGATTGTAATAAAATAGTGAAAAGTGTCTTAGAACTGTAGCCTTGGTCTATGAGCGCCCCTGCTTGAGCTGTCATACTGCCTGTATGCACATAATGTTACTGGATGAGGGTGAGGCCATTGTGTTTGTGTGACATGTTACATGTGTTCTTCATACAAATGCCAGGACTCTGGGCTGCTATGTGTAGCTCAGTTTCTTAAAAGGGACCTAAAGGTGGATGGTGCCCTTGGCAGGACACTTTCGGGGTGTGGCCCTGCACACATGCATTGGTTAGTCCCAGGCTGCCATGCGGGTGGGTATTCCAACCCAAAGTCGAGCACAACACAACAAGCCTCTTCTCCTCAGCAGGGTCCTGCCATGTCCCAGGCCACCTCTGAAGGGGCTTCAAGGGCCCCGAAGAGGAGGAAGCAGGGGGTACGTTATAACTGGGCCTGTGGTCAAAAGGGTAGTCCAGGAGCCAAAAGAGGGAACTGGAAGCATTTGTCTTTTTTTCCAGGATATGTCCTCTTTTTAACCAGGTGTCCTGAAAAAAATCTTCATTATCCTCCTTTTCCTTGTGTGCAGGTGGTATGTATCCTTCTTATAATTAATAAATTGTATGTAATAAATTACATATAGTAGTTTTAAATTTAATAATAAGTAGCATAGTATTGAAATTAACCACATGAAAGCCCTATACATGAGTGTTTTTTGCTTTTATTTTGTCATGTCCTACATTTTTTTGGGTGTCCTACATTGTGGAGGGTACTTGTCCTCGTTTTTTGTTATGACATATCGTCACCCTGGCTGGGAATCAAATCTCACATTATTAGAATCAGAATTTGCATTTACCCTTGATCAAATTCTTCTCTGTAGCTCTGGGACTGCCATCACCCCAGGCAGGCAGACTGAGGGTGAAACCTGTGTAGGTAAACCTATCACCAGAAGATGCAAGGAAATGTTTGCTACACAAAGAAAAGGATCTCTGCATGTGCTCTGACGCCTTTGGTCCCCAAAGCCTGAAGTGCAAGAAATAAAAGCTTTTGCTTAGCCAAAGGGCTCCATAGCCCCGAATGCCCTTTTGTCCTTGAGCATGCAGTTCCTTGTCCCCAAAGCATCAATTGCAGCTCCAATTTGTATTTACTACCGAGTGAGTCACAAAGCCCTTAGGCGCTATTGCGGCAGGAGCATCACCCAGCTGTCAGAGCCTCTGGGGATCCCGTGTCCCAATCTCTAATCATCCTCTTCATTCTTCATTCCCTTTTTTCAGGCACACCCATGAAGCCCGATACTCAATGCCGCTTCTCATTCCCAAGCTCTGAGTGTTGTTTTGGTACAGCTGACAAGAGACCCTGAACTTCTGACTCGCCAGCAACAAACTACAAGCATTATCCAATTATCAGCTTTTTATTTATCAGTGATTTGGGGCTAAATCCATAGCAGTTACGGGTCCATGCAGTTACATCACCCTCTGGTGTTATCTTATGGAAAGTCATCTTAACTGCTCCGGAGAAAAGGGCTTAAAGGTTGACTCTTTAAACTGAAAGATAAACATCCCTTAAGTAGCAGTTAATGGCTTAAAAGCAGCCTGCTTAACATGGCAACATGGCAGCCTTAGAAGGTTCAGACAGGATTTCACTTTGGTTTCAGGTTTCAGCTGGAAGGAAGACTCCTCCCTTACCCTATGTGATCAACATGAATACAGATAATGGTAATAATTTACATCAATAATCATAACAACACATTATTATGAGTATTGTGTATAATATAATATTACTTGTTATTATGAGTATTATGAGTTTTTATGAGAATAATAAACTTGTTAATATGAGTGTAATGAGTATTACGTGTATATACATATGAATACTAAAAGTGATAATAATTTCTGAATTGCTTGGTAAAGGGAAACTTCTGCCCTGGATTCATCTTGATTCATTGCCTGCCTTGGTACCATGTTAAACAATTTTGTATAATGCAAAAATTGGCATCCACAGAGGTTCCTGGAGCCAAATGTCACAGATGGTGAGGTTCATCCTGGCGTTCTGATCCACAAGTGTAACAATACAGGCTTCCAGGGCCAGGGGTTGATCAATCCATCAATCATGAACCCAGTGGCTCACCAATCCATCCCAGGCATTAACCATGCAGCAGGTGTCGGGCAGAGTCACAGGCTGAGACTTGGCAACTATGTTAGAGGGAGGAGTGCATCTGTGTTGGCCACATGCCAGTTTCAGCTTTAAGTTTCTTGTCCTCTCCACCTCTCGACTATCTACATCTCATCTCCCATTATTGCAGGATGATTACTTTGGGACTGTAAACAGCTATTTAAAAGTGGTATTTAATGTTATAAACATATACTCATTTGTCACTTTCTGCCTTTCAGGATCTGCCATGCTGTTTCTAATACCTGGATTATCTCCTATCTCTTCAGCATCATTTTCTACTTCACCCCATACTAATTTCTGCAGCAAATTTGACTTGCTCTTGGCTTTATTTTGACTGACGCTGGACTTGCCTGCTTCATCTCCCACCATTTACTTTCTATCTCCTTGCCTTTGCCTTATCTCATTCAAAGGGAGATCCATACACAATAATCATTCCTTCTGTATTCTGTGCAGAAGAACTGCGCTGCTAACTCAAGATGGGGTAAATAGCTCCCTCCTTTTGCCCTCACAACAAACTTGTGAGGTAGGTGATGCTGAGAGAGTGACTGGCCCAAGGTTACCCACAAAGCTACATGGCTGAGCAGGGATTTGAATCTGGCTCTTCCAGGCTTAACTGTAACACCTCAGCCACTACACCAAACGGGCACTATTTGATATAGTAGTGCTTTAAAGACAAGGACTACTCAGAAGTTAGTCCCACTATTTTTAATAGGGCTTACTCCCAGGAGTGTGTGTATAGGATTGCAGCCTTAGCTGTGCAAAGCATTTTACAATCATTACTGTAATTTCCACAACCCAATCCTATCCACATTTACCTGGCAGTAAGGCAGGTTTGCTATAATTCTCTTCCACAAAATCAGGACAGGACCCTCTGTCCCATTTGCCAGTATATGAATACAATCCCCCAAAATTGGGGTTATCCCCTTTTTGGGGGAACATATGGCAACCCAAGTGTAAGCTATACTGTCATTAGTGGGGATTTATTCTGAGAAGATATGCATAGGATTAGTCTCCCAATGTACATAGAAGCTCAAGTTCCGTTTTTTCTGACAAACATCCAAAACATCTTCAGAGTCCATGACTGAGCTGGAATTAAGTCTATGTTCTAACTGTGCAGCCTACTAGTTGCTGGACCACACCACAGCTCTTCAATGGCTTTTGCATTCTCTTCTACCTGGATATGGGGTATAGGATTTAACCTTTAACCATGCATATAGAACCAGAAGTTTGCTACCACTGCATCTCTCTTCCCATCCTTCTCAGTTTCTGTTGCTCATCCTCCTCTTCTGTATGCTATATGTCAAAAAGTCAAATTTATTTCATTAGATGTGAAAGAGGCAAGCTCCAGGTCTCAGTTAGGCAACCCTAATACAGTGACATCCTAAAAGAGAAAAGCAGCACAAGACTGTGGAATCATCTGGTACCATTTGGCACTGATGATGTTATGGATGAGAATGACACGCAGCGATGAAATCACAGCCACCAAGAATACTGTTGAAAAAGTCAAAGGTGAAGCCCGCCAACCCCTCAGCATACCTTGCAAGTGGAGACCCAGGAGCAGAAGGACCATAGGAGTCATGCCAAGGAGGGACCATCGCCCATGGCCACTAGAGTTCATCCTGGAGGCCTGGATGGAGCAACCGTTTTGTTCTCCTCCAGTATCTCTGCTGAAATGATGGCAGAATGCAACTACCTCCTCCGTGCTCTGGGATTTATATCATTGGAACCCAGCCCTGCCCTGAGAGTAAGGCGGGGACATCCCAAGATAGGAACCGGACGCTGCATTCCACATGCCATTGCATTGTGGTTTGGCACAACATGACCCTTGCTATTTATCCTACAGTGAACACAGGGTGATTTAAGATGGGCGAGGTCAGTGGTGGGCTCCAGCAGGTTTGCACTTACTCTATAAACCCAGTTGTTAACGAGAGATAGGACATATAAAGTTTAAAATAGCCATTTAAAAGTGGCTGCCGGATGAGCATGGAACCGGTTGTTAATTTCTTTGAATCCCATCACTGGGTGAAGTGTTGGTGATGGGAAGTCTGGTGGTCCAGCAGAGAAATCCTGATGGAAGCAAGATGGTGTCACAGCCATTAAATGCACAAAAGTTCTGCTTGGGAAACACATTTGGTGCAATAACACCGAAGAACTTGAGTGCGGAGGTGAGGAAGGGAAAGATATTTCTCTTTGGTGTTTGGTTCTGTGACATGTGCAGCATTCCTTGCGTTATATTTTGGCATCTGGTCACTATAATAGTCATTCCTGTCCATATTTGGTATTGTGCTGATTAATCCCCAGGCAATGGGTCCCCTCTTCCTTTCCCATTATCGTGGTGATTCATGTTTAGCTTCTGTATCCAGCACTTTGGTAACAAGCCATTTTACTATGATCTTATTTTCATATTTGCTTCTGTGTCATTCATAACTCCAGCACTGAGTATATATTTATTGGATCTTTCTTACTTGGTAATGTGATCTTGAGAAAGTTGCTTTGAGAATAAATGAGTCAACATCTTCTTCTTCTTCTTCTTCTTCTTCTTCTTCTTCTTCTTCTTCTTCTTCTTCTTCTTCTTCTTCTTCACTGGGAGACCAGGATGTTCTCTTGGCCTGTATGTTCCATGTATCATGACACACTTCTACTTTTTGCAACTGTTGGTGATATTTCTTGCCTCAGAAATGGTCGTCACTGGTTTCTTAGGTCTTCCTTGGTGTGTTTGAACTATTGGGGGGGGGGGGCTGCCTGCCACAGGCATTTAATTATTTGATTTATATCCTGCCTTTCTTCCTAAAGGAAGGATACTAAAGGCTAGGAAGGAGACCCTTAACTTCCACCAGTGCAATAGATGCTGTGCCCCTGCCAAGCCAGGGAAATGTGCCATAAAACATGTTTGCAGCTCCCAGTGTTTTTTCTGGAAAAAGGTGTCACTACTCACCATTAAAACTCCCAACCATGTCTACTCAGGAGTAGTTTGGTGGGCAAAAAGTGCCAGTACTGAATACCAGTGAGTACCCCTAGAAAAAACAACTTGGCAGCACCAGGCATGAAGGCTACGCTAACAGGAAAGCTTGAATTGTCCCTCTGGTGCAGAATCCAGGAGTGCTGCCCAACGGAGCAAGTAAGTTCCTGCCAGGCAGTACAGGGGCAGGAGAGGGTGGAGAAGGTAGTTCAGGGGGAAAAGTAATTCAGGCCTGGCAGGGGGTGGAATTGGCAGTGCTGGCCTATGCCACGTCCTCTTCCACCTCCCAAATCTGAAAGCCCTATATGGGTCTTCTTGGACTTGTGCCAGCAATTTTGCTGGTACAGATTCGAGTAGCACCATTGTACAGACTGGTGCTTGACATGTTCCCTTCAGTTGCAATCCTGTCCTCTGTGCCACTCGGTGTCGGGACTACAAAATGCTCTTCCCTCAGATTAGTAACTTCACTTCTGGTTTTCTCAAAAAATGTCACTTTCAGTTAGTCTACCCCACAGAAGGCCTTCTAAGCCCTTGTAAAGGGGCCTTAAGAGTAAAAGTGGAGGACGGGATTGTAGCACCCATCACTAGGGGGACACCTCACAGTATTCTCCCCGTGACATTCCCAGGTACAGTACAACAGAGGTTCCATTTCCCCAAGGAGACCTTTGGCCTGCTCAGTCCCAGTAATGGAGGATAAGGCTGCCCTTATGGCAAAATGTATCTTAGCAGCAAAAACCTATACAGTGGCACCTCACGTAAAGAACGCTTCACGTAAAGTATGTTTCATGTAACAAACAAAAATTTTTCTAGGATTCTGCTTCACGTAACAAACTGTGCTTCATGTAAAGAACACATTCGTTGGCAGTTGGGGCAGATATACTGGCCGGCAGCCTGTTTAAAAAGCGTCACGGCTGCCTAGTGCTCCTGCCCATAGCGAAAGCAACACTTCCATGCTGTTTCTCCTGTGGCTGAGTGTCCACTGGGCAGAGGCAGAGAAGAGCAGTGGAGAAGAAGGAAGCAGCTCAGGGCTAGCCAGAAGGGAGCAGGGGAGAAAGAGGCTCAGGATGAAGAGAAGGAGAAAGTGAAGAGACACTTGGAAAGTGTCTTGGATTGTAGAAGAAAGTGTCTTTGCAGCCAAACCGTGTGTACCCAGAAGTAAGCCCCATTGTGTTAAATGGGTCTAACTCCCAGGAAAGTGTCTTTACGACTGCAGCCTAAGTAGACTTCATAAGATCATGCACACTGAATGCATGTTTTGAATTCAATTACAGTGTTTTGTCATCATTTTTACATCCAGTTAATATTTTTATATGAATATTTTGGGGGTTGTGGAACCAATCGTCTGAGTTTCCATTATTTCCTATGGGAAAATCCGCTTCACGTAAAGAACGTTTCACGTAACAAACATTCCTCCAGAACGAATTAAATTTGTTACGTGAGGCATCACTGTATTATCGATATATAGGACTTGGTATTTGGGGAGTGAATCACTGCAAGATTTATTCACTGTGGTGTTTTTAGCTTTGTATTATTTGGTTTGTTCCCTGACCTCATGAATGCATTGGCACTGGAGTGTTGGATAGTATTGGTTCCTGAGACCCAAACTGGCTGTCCAAACTACATGTGGGAGAAAGTGCATGCAGACTTAGCACAGCACAAGGAAAACTGTGCCAGTTGGTGTGTACCACACTGGCATGGTGAAGCAGCATAAAGAAGCATTGGCAACCCAACTTATGCATGATTCCAACTGACAGGGGGAGATTTTTTTAAATACACTGAATGTCATATTTAATCTGAGTTCAAACATGAGCCATAGCTTACGTCACCTTGGTACACACCCAGTGTCACATTTAATCTGACTTCAGACAGCAGCCGTCATTTATGTGACTTCACTACTTGTATTTGGTATACATCAGCCTCTGGGTTTTCAGGATCAAGCAAAATGCTGAGACTTCATGTATTATAGGAGAAACACAACAGGGATGCCACCCAACTCTGCTTTGGATCTGCCATTTTGTACTAGTTGCCCATGATTCTTATAATAAAGAAAACTGTCAACTTTTATGGGATCTACATTATGAATGGAAAATTAAGATGGAAAAACAGAAGAATTCATTTAGAAAGAAAAAGTTTTGAATCGCTTATGCAGTACAATCCTAATTAGTGCCACCCTGTATTCAGTGCAGGTATGCTGAGCCGGCCCAAGGAAAGGGAAAATTTTTCTCCTTACCCTGGATAATGCAAAAGCAGTATCAGTGGGGCTACTCAGATCTTTGCCACTAAAATTGGTGGTGCAAATCTAATCTGCTTTGGCTGCTCTAGATCTTGCTTCCCTTTCCTCCCAGTCAAGATTGTCACTCCAAGGCTCTTGAAAATTCACCATGCACATCCCCCCCAAAAGAATGGAAGTCACCAGGCATGGGCTGATACAGGTTCGGACCGGATCGGGTGATCCAGTTGTTAAACTGAGCCCGCCGGTCACAAACCAGTTGTTATGGGGGTGGACCATAACGCAGCAAGCCGGTTCGGCGGCGCCACGATCCTCCTGCTGGCCATGGAGGCCCAGGGAGAGGCATGCGGCGGCGCCGCGATCCTCCTGCCTCTCCTGCTGGCCGTGAAGGCCAGCATCCTAAGCAGGTCTACTCAGAAGTAAGTCCCATGAAAGTCAATGGGACTTACTTCCAGGCCATGTGGAAAGTGTGGGGAGAGCCTCAGAGCCCCATGCTACGCAGGCCTACTCAGAAGTAAGTCCCAGTATAGTCAATGGGGCTTACTCCCAGGCCAGTGTGGAGAGGACTTCAGCCTCAGAGCACCATCCTATGCAGGTCTACTCAGAGGTATGCCACATGCTTAAATTTTTTAATTAAAAAAATCACCTTGGCCCCACCCCCTGACCTTGCCTGGCTCCGCCCACTTCCGGAGAACCGGTTGTTGGGGCCAGGCCTGCCCACCTTTGGAAGTCACAGATGTCACAATTTACTTCTTGTGATGAGGAATCCAGAAGTCACAATTTACAAATCCAGAAGTCAATTTACGTCAACACAATTTACATGATGACACTTGGATTGTACTTAGTACCAAAGACAATTCTGATTCTCATGCCTCTCTTTTCAATATTTCCGCTTCTCCAATACTTTCTGTTGTGATGTTGTGAAATAAATCTGGAGTTGTGAAATAGTTATACGATGTACCTGTTAGCATTGCCAGATAGCGCAGAAAGAAGTCCTGTTTAACAAAACAAGGAAAGATGTGGCAATGGATAACTCTGGGCTAACCTTGGCTGAAACTGTAGCCCAATACAATGCTACACAGTTCTCAGGAGGCCAGAGCACCAATACTGCAAAAATCAGTGTCCCAAATCTCTCAACAGACACTGGTCAATTATGGTCATAAAGATAATTTACACATTCAGGTAGACCCATATTATCTGTGGCAGTTCAATTCGGCGGTTCATATTATCTGTGGCGGTTCATATTATCTGTGGTGGTTCGATTTGCCAATATCAAAACCCACAGATGATGCAAACCATATAGGGTTGCCATATGTCCCAAAAAGAGGAAAAATCCCAATTCTGGGGGATTGTGCTCGCATACTGGCAAATGGAACAGAGGGTCCAGTTCCAATTTTGTGGAAGAAGATTATGACAACCTAAATCCACAGGTCTTGGGCACTCTAATCTTTAGCAGAGGAAATGGGAAATGTGCTCCCATTGCCACCAGAGGGATGGGAAGGCTGTCCACATGAGGACTTAAGGTCACATCTGGTTTATTGCAAGAACTGGAAGTGATGTTTAAAGTCCTTCAAAGCTTTTTGTAGGGTTGGGAAAGCCCACCCTGGCTCTCCAAAGCCCTTAAGGTCTTTAAATATCATTTCTGATTATAAACTGGAGTTGATCTCCTGAGGCTTCCTGAAAATCTTAGATTGTCCTCAAAGGGATGGGAAGGGTTGTGTGCAGCCTCCATGGATCTCAGAACACCCTCTGGAGGGTCCTCTGGAGGTGACTGGAACACAGCAGGAGGGTCCATGATGGGTGAACCCTGCAGGTTCAGGACCCATGATTAGTGAAATATGCAGAGCTCACTGTATAGGAGCAGTCATGATTCAACAGAAGTTTGTTTCAGGGTGTCAGGTGTAGAGACTCAGAGAAAAATCAGCCCAGGAGGCAGAAAGGTGTGATTTGAACAGACAAGCAGTTCCCGAGAAAACAATCCCAGAAGCAAGATGGACGGAGCTAGAACTGGGCGAAGACAGACTTCCAGAGAAGGTGAGGTGGCTCGTCAGGGCCAACCCAAGACTTCCTGGCACCTGAAGCATTGTGCAAAATGTGGCTGGCACAAAGCATTGTGATGTTGTGGTGCACCAGCTGTGTTTCTCCTGCTCCCTTTTCCTTCTCCAGAGAAGGAGAAGCAGGAGTAGAGGCAAGAGTGCAAAACAGAGGCAGTGGCCCAGTGGTGTCACTATGCAGTTGTGGCTAGACTGGGCAACATTGGCTGCAACCCTCAGTGGTAGTGAAACCACTACCTAAGCCTCTGCTTGGCCTTTTCAGGACCAAAAGGCTCATGTTCTCACTGAAAATCACTTTTTAAGGCACTTTTGTGCCACTCTTTGGAGAGAAAGGCCAGTGCATGGATTTATTTATTTATGCTCACTGCACTGCATTCCCCAGCAAGGGATAAGGTGGCACTAGCCAAGCTCAGCCATTGCAGGTGTTCAGAGATATTAGGGGGATAGCAGAGAAGATATACACTGGGATAAGTTATACACTGGATCCCTCCCAGTGTTGCTCATCCAATGCACTGGAGGTTTATTGACCCTTGACTACAATGTGATCAACACACACACAAAGAAATCACATTTGTACTTTAATATATCGTCAAGGAATTAGTATATGGTAGGGTTAGCATCAGTGGTGGGCTCGGCCTGGCCCAACAACTGGATCACCGGAAGTGGGCGGGGCCAGGGGCAGGGGGCAGGAAGGGTCAGGGGTGGGGCCGGGGAGGGCCGGGGCCGGGGAGGGTCAGGGGCGGGGCCTGGAGGGCACGCTACCCACTCTAGCGTGCTGCAGGTGCGGGTGGGCAGGGCGAGGGCGGGGCGAGGGGCGGGGCGAGGGGTGGGCCCCAACCCCGGCGCACACACAGTGAGTCTCCCGAAGCCAGCTTCAGGAAACGCACTGTGCATGCGTCAAGCTAAGCTTGACACATGTGCAGTGTAGGGCTTCGGTGCACCCAGTTTTCTGGCCCCCCCAGCTACCAGATCGATAGCGGGAGTCAGAAATAACAACTGGTTCAGGTGATCCGGCCTGAACCGGCTTCAGCCCACCACTGGTTAGCATCTGGCAATGGCATCACATGGGGTGGCAGTGGCATCACGTGGGGGTGATTGTGGTGGACCACCCTTGGTGGCAGGCCCAAGGCATGGGGCTGACAAGCATGCCACCTGAGCCCCTGTTCAGTTCATCTCCATGCCGCATTTATCAGAACAAGGGTCCTCCCATCCTGTGTAAAATCTTATTAAAAATTAACAAAGAAAATATTTCCTTATTCGGAGAGTAATTAATCTGTGAAACTCCTTGCCACAGGATGTGGTGAAGGCATCTGGCCAGATGTCATTCAACCTCTGGGTTTTAGAAGCAGTCTATCTTTGAATACCAGATGCAAGGGCGTAGCTACAGGATATGAAGATCTTGTCAATGAGTGCGCTTTGAGGAATCTAACAAGTGATATACAGGAAGCTGGATTAGATAGCCCCTTGACCTGATCCAGCAGGGGTCTTATATTCTTGACATGGTACATAGGTTAAAATTTAAAAAGGACAGGCTCTGCCTACAGACTTACAATCCAATAGGTATGATTCAAAAGGAAAGGGGGCTGAAGAGAGAAACTCACACTCCCAGGTTTTCAGATTAAATTTTCAGGTTACATTAGATTTTTGGGTTATATAATGGTTGAGAAGACAGTCCTCCTGGGAATGGGAAAGCAAGTGGGAGAGGCTGCTTACACAGCACATGGTGGCCCCCTTACTACTTCCCTTCCCGCTACGCTATTGGAATCTGCTTGTTCACATCCTTGTCTTAGGATTGCTTCTCTGCAGATGGCAGGGCAATCCAGAAACACGTGGCTAGGAACATGTGGCTAGGAGCATGGCAACCTTAATTACATCCTCTTCACTCATGAATCTTAATTAAGGATTATTGTAATTGGCCAAATGCTGAGCAATGCGCTTTTCAGTTCCTCTGAGAAAAGACCAACAGTGTACATTGCAATCATTGTTAACGAAAGGATCAGAGTGACTGTGAAATATCTTGTTACTTCCCCATTACTTTGATCCTCCGTTGTAGTGTTGTGGGCAGAGCAACTATTACAGCTTCAAGTTCAATGAGGCCTGGCGTAAGTAGCATGCTTGTTATATTCTGCCCAAGGACTCTTGGCAACAAGGAAGAAAGCTGGGTGGCAACCCAATGTATACTTACCTGGGAGTAAGCTCCATTGACTATAATGGGGCTTGTTTTGGGGTAGAAATGATTAGGATTGGATTGATAATCTAACATCAGAATCCCTCGTGCCCAACTTGCCATCTATTTCAGTAATCATAGAAGCAGTATGGTAAGGTAACTAAAATACTGGGGTTGACCATCAGAACATACTCAAATTTCTGTTTACACAATCTATATAAATAAAACTGAAGAGTCACTCACTCACTCAGTAACTGACTGACTCATCAACGCCCAGCCAAAACCGCTAGACCTAAAAGCATGAAATTTGGGGAGGGTGTTCCTTCTGTGATCCTTCTGTGATGGAGACACTCACTAAGAAACAGTTTTCTGAAATTCCATTTTCCTCCCTATACTTTACATTGAAGAATGTATACATTCTACCACAACCCCTGGACTTAGAAGCATGAAGTTTGGGGAGTGTATTCCTTCTGTGACAGGAGTCCCACCATGAACAAATTTCTAGAAATTTAACCCCTAAGGATCTGAAAAGGGGTACAACGCATTTTTGGCTTATACTTAACATTGAAGACTGATCAACATCCAGCTGATGCACTGGGAGGGAGGGTGCACAGAGGATGATGGTGCACATGGAGGGTTGGTGCGCATGGGAGGGTGGTGCACATGGGAGGGTATTGCTCATAGGGATTGATGCGCATGGGAGGGTATTGCACATGGGGGTAGATGTGCATGGGGATGATACACATGGGGGTGTTGGGTTGCATGGGGGGTTGGTGCGCATGGGGGTTGATACAAATGGGAGGGTATTGCGCACTGTGGGGCGATGCACTTTGGGGATGATACACAGTGGGGGAATGTTGATGCGCATGGGGGTTGATGTGCATGGGGGGGTTGATGTGCATGGGAGGTTGGTGTGCATGGGGGGATGATACCCAGTGGAGAAGTGTTAATGCGCATGGGGGTTGATACACAGTGGGGGGATGGCGTATGGGGGGAATTTTACTCCTGTAACGCAGGTATGTTTTTGCTGGTTACAGTATAACGTTCCCAGGATGCTTGTCACAATAGTTAAGTTACCTTCTGTCACTGTTGTTAATTAAAAAGGACCATCTTATATGGTTTCTGACAGAATTTAAAATCATAAACTGTCATATACATCTTTTCATGTGGTTAAACCCTATATTACTTATTTTTAAATTTAAAATTAGTACAGATAACTTTTTGCATATATTTTATTAATTACAAGAAGGCTACATGTTACCTGTTCACAAGGAAAAGGACAATAAATTTTTTCCCCCAGGACACAAGGCTGAAAAAGAGTTTTTCAGGACACATCCTGAAAAAAGAGAACATATGTCACTCTTACTTCTTATATACTGTATATACAAAGAGGTAATAGTGTAGCTAGAGGGGGTGCAAAGTACTAAATTTTGCAGTGTGCTGGGGCCTCAGAGTCATTTCAGGTGATGGAAAAAAATTGAGGCATACACAAAATGGAAAGAATTAAATTGAATTTTAAAGATATTATATTTTGGATTTTAATTATCAACATGGTCAACGTTGTGACCAGTAGAGTTGGTAAGAACTGAAAAACTCTCTAATCCTGCTCTGCCACAGAACTTTCTATCCAGCAACATCCTGCAAATCACAACTGAGACCACAGATCACTCATGTACAAAGGTGACATTCTGCTCAAAGGTGCTTATGAGACAAAGAGCACAATCCTAACCAAGTCTACTCAAAAGTAAGCCCCATTGTGTTCAATGTGTCTTACTCCCAGGAAAGTGTGTTTAGGATTGCCACCAAACATCTGAAAATGATTCTTGGAAATGAGGCAAGATACCTACAGTATAGGAATGCAAAAATAAGTGCAGGGTTACTGATGATCTGATCTGGAGGGAATTTTTCCCAACCAATTAGTAGTACTCTGAATATGAGAATGAAATCCATTTATCCTTTTATTCCAAAAGAAGTTTAAATACTTTAGCCCAGTGCACATACATCCTGCCTGTGATGTGTCAAAGGAAGTGCATTGAGGATGATAGAGAGGCCCAAAATTTCATGCAGAATAGAATTCCTTCCTGATACCAGTATAATAGGTATATGTAGTTTTTTTTTAAGTCTCTATGACATCTTAACTGATTCCAAGCATGCATACATAATAATACAATTAACATGTCTTATCTTACATATGAAGCAGTACTGGACAATTTTGCTGATCCTGGTGAAATTCTAAATATTTTAATACCTGAGAAATTGTTACATGACAATTCAAACATTATAAATGTATTATACCAAAATATGCAAAATATGCTTACTGGCCTGAAATGTGTTTATTTGGAATATTTTAGAATAGTGGTTCCCAAACCATGAGACCCACCAGTGGGTCTCAAAACTGACAGTTATATTAGACCAGGGGTCTCCAAACTTTTAACTTCAGGGCTCTGGGACATTTAAGGAAAACCAAAGCCACAAATTCTGTTTTTTGTCCCCCATATAAATTTCCATTTGCTCATTCCCACAACACAGTCTCAAAACTTTTTTGAAATCTTCTTTTACTGTCTGTAATAGAATAGCAGACATGATTTGATTAGAATAGAACATCTAACAGTGCAATCCTAAGCCTGGCTACTTAGAAGTAAGTCCTATTATATTCAATGAGGCTTACTCCCAGGAAAGTGTCTTTAGGATTGCAGCCTAAAGAAGCAGCAGTTCTCAAGCATTTCATCCCGGGACACCCTTCTGAGAAGAACACTCTGCCGGGGGCCCCCAGAAGAGTGATGTCATCAACCTGGAAGTGATGTCATGGCTGGAAGTGCCCATCAAACAGGAGGAAACATCACTGTGATGCGAGAGCTCCTCCATGGAAGTAAATTCCATTGTGTTAAATGAGATTTACTTTCAGGAAGATGTGGATGGCAGCCTGAGTGTTCCACTCCAAGTCAGCTGCCTCAAGTGCCAGATTCCAATATGGTGGAGCCCAGCTTTTTGTGACTCCCCAATGGCGTTCTGACCCACCAGTATGAGATCCACTGCCCTAAGTCTTCTTCAGTCCAGTTACATGACTTTCAAACTGTGCACCTGTCTCAGATCTGCCACACAAGAGCTAAAGAACCCTTTCAAATATCTGACTTAAAGGTTTTTATAAGAACATGCTGAACGTTTTCAGCCATTTCATTAAGGGAGCTCTGGAGCATGTAGAAGGTTGTTCCAAGGGAGTTGCCTCCAGCTGCTAAGAAGCCAAATACAGGCACTGTGCTAACTGTGTACTCGAACACCATCAATGCCCCACCACCACCTTGGTTAGTACTGCCAGCACCAAGTCCCTGGAGATGTCTGTGGCCAATGGTGACATAATCACTGTTTTGAACTCTTCCACAAGCTTGGAAACCTTCTCAGCCAACCTCATGAGGGATTAATCATCCAAGCCAAAGCCCTGGTGGTACTGCGAAAGAGTCCCATCTGAACGGTCACATCCCAGGTCACCGATGGCCCTGGGATGGGCACAGCAGCCACCACACATGACACAACAGCCGACTTCCAGATCTATTTCATGAAGGCCTTCTTTTTCTTCTCTAAGACTTTCAATGAGATGTTGGGCAGGGCCAAGAATAATGCATGTCTTTTTTTGTGGGAGCTCTTTCTCCAAGGTCTCCTCTAGCTCCATGAAATCATTTTTAACTCCCAGCTGGATAGAAGAAAGTCCTTTGGAGATTTTATTCCTTCGTTCTGTAGGCACTGTTGACAATTATCTCGAATTTCTCCCAGAACCATCTCCTCGTTGTAGGCTCCTGGCTGTCATTTTTTAGTATCCTCCAGGTCTACATCTACCTTCCAGCACACAAAATAGAAGTGTTTGCCCAGCTTCTGAATCTCACTTGCCAGTTGGGCAGTTTAAGAGTGGTAGTGCTGGAAAGGAACAAGGAATTGTGCCAAAAGAAGATAGGACAGGACAGGGACAGGATATGCATGAGAGCCTCAAGGAGTGCTCTGGACTGTGGAGGAGAAAAGTTTGATGTAGAGTTGGAGAAAGAGAAAGAGGCAGCATCACTACCTGCCACTTACTTTGACTTGCAGGTGGTGCAAGGAGCCTTGTGCAGCCCTTCCCAGTGCTCCTAGTCTTTTGAATGTTCACAAATGATTTTCCAAAGCACCATCTGGGAAAACTAAAGTGCTTTGGAAAGCTAGTTTGCAAACATTACAAAAGTCAGGGAGAGCCGAAGGCTCCTTGGCCAGTGGCATAGCTAGCAGGGTGCAGGGGGTGCAGTTGCACCGGGCTACAAGCTTTAGGGAGGCTACAAACTGAGCTTGAAACTAGTTGTTAAAATTGGGAAAAGCGGGGTGTGTATGAAAGATAATATTATCATGTTATAGATTGTTGGAAAGGTAATTTAATGCAGAATGCAATGGAACAAACAGCATTGAAATCTATATTCTATCATAGTTATGGCTAATTAACTAAAAAATGAAAACAGAAAAGCCTATGGACCACAAAGCGGAGTTGCCTATGGACCACATAGGAGTTACTTAACTCATCTTGCCCATGATATTGATTGCTTTCAGAACCAATTAAATTAACTCTGATACTGTATGGAACTAACAAGGTCTTAATAGGAATCAGTTGTCAGTAAATATATACAGTACATATGTCATAAAACAGTTACCCCATGCTAACTGGGCATACAATCACTTCTAAGTGGTGCTCCTCTTATATTGAGCAGGGAAAGAATAACAATTCCTCTTTGCTCCAGTACAGTTTCCCCAGCCAATAATAAGGGACACAATTTTCATTATTTTACTTAATTAAATTTGATTTTATTGTTGGAGGGAGGGCAACAAAATCTTCTTTGATTCCAGATAGCAAATAGGTGCTTTAACTATGCCACTACGCCACTGCTCCTTTCACCTCCTAGAAATGAAAGTTAGTGAAAGCACCCCTTCCTCTCCCTTTAGCAACATGATCCTGGGGTTTGCATCACTGTCCTTGCACCTTCTCCCAACTTTTAAAGGGACTGGGAGATCTTTACATGAACTGGGGAGATGCAACGCCCCAGTTACCAGAGGGCAATCTCAGAATGGGAGCCCAGATCTACCAAGCAGATAGATCTGGGCTCAGGGTGAGAGTTGCTGGTCTGCCTACAAGGAAGAAGTGTTTCCAGATGACAGTCTCAGAATGGGATATTTTGTATGGTTTTACAGCCATACTTTTACAGCCATACATATAATTTCATTATAGGACAAGATCTACATTGGGGACACACCTTGATGATGCATTCAGAACATTTGACATTTAGTTCATATGAATAATTTCTCAGTACGGTATTTTCAGATTAATAATTATGTATTTTCCAATCTTTTCAGCATTATGTTGTGATCCCATTACAGCTCCACAGGTTCTCATATTACTGCACCGGATAGTTCAAGTGATGTTCCGCTTTAGGTATATTCCAAAGTGAATTGTTGGATTCTTAAATCAATCCCCAAACTGAGAGATTCTATAAGGTCACATTCTCCATATTCTCTCTCGGTGCCTGCTTTGATCATGTGCTTGTGAACAATGTCTTTCTTGCACCTCCTCTAACAACAGCCATCATGCACATTAACTGGTATTAGACAAACTATTAGACAAACATCAAACTATGCTTTAATCATGATATTTCTTTGGACAAACTCCAGACTGCTATGACTTCTTCCTCTTTTTCCTTGGTTGAGAAATCCTATCCTATGTGGCAGCAAGAAAACGTGCTAATGGCTCCTCTGCACATTAACTGCTCCTTTGTATTAGCCAATTGCACCTGTCTCACCAGCTGAGTCAGCCTCCCTGGACTAGAGGAAGAAACTGCTGCTTCTGACAGGTCAGGCCACAATTAACTATTAAGGCATCCAAAGTGCAGCAGGAAATGCCTTTACAATTTGGGGTTGGGGGATTTAGAGCTGTTTGGGGGTCACTACAGCTGGGTTGACCACTCTGTGAACAGTGTAGCTGCCTTCTCTTGAGCCAGGTCTTTGGTCCATGTTGGATTTTCAATTAATACCATTTAATTAATATACAAGTGTTTTTAGCTTTTATCATGCCCTACTTTTTGGGGTGAGGATGCCCACATTGCCCTCTTTTTTCAGGACACACCTTTTTTTAGGATGATATCCTGGAAAAGAACTTAAATGTCCTCCTTTTTCTTGCCCCTTGTTCTGCCTTTTGTGACTTTTTTTTAATTTCCAAGTTAGTGGAGCTATAGTGACAGACAGACAGACAGACAGACGAGTGCTGGTTTTGTCCTGGATTTTAGCTTTGTGTCCTGGAAAAAAAAAATCTTCATTCTCCTTTTCCTTGTGAGCAGGCTGCATGTAGAATTCTTGTTATTAACAATTTTCATGTAATAATAAATTATTAAAACAAATAAATAATAATAAATAAATATTAGCTTTAAATTTCTTAATATGTAATGTACTGTCGTTTTATTGAAAGCAATATATATGAGTGTTTTTGGCTTTTATTTGGCCTTGTCCTACATTTTTCTTGGGTGTCCTACATTTGTCCTCTTGCGGTTCTGACACCTGGTCACCCTGTGTTCTAAGCTCTGGGGTTCAGGAGGCATCCTCAATGTGAAGCCGTGGGAAGGAATGTTAGGGGGCATTCAGCTCTTCCACCTGGATAAAGCCCATTATGACGTCACAAGAGGGTGCCTATTGTGACGTCACGGGGATCCCCAGGGCAGCCTGCTTCCCAGCTTGTGATGCTACTGGCTCTGCGAACTGGAGTGATGCTGGAGCCTGGAGGGATGTCCCCTTCTCGGGTTACGTCACCAGGGGCGGGGAATCCCAGGGAAAGCCCCTCCCGTGCTGGGCGTTCCCTGCAGGCGGCGGGAGAAGCTCCTCTCCCTTCCCCGCCATGGCTGTTCTGCTGCCTCTTCTGCTGCTGGTGCCAGCCCTGGGCAGCTTCCTTTTCACCTTCGGCACCGCAGTGGAGCTGATCCGTTTCTTCTCCCTCCGGGCTCTGTTCCTGCAGCTGCCAACGGGGGCTGAGACCCCCCAACCCACAGCTGGTGCGGATCCTTGGGGGAGAAGGATGGGGGGATCCTGGGTGGGGGGTGGAATTAGGGTCAGGGGGTTCCTGGGGTGCATTATCTACATCCCCCTATCCAATCCTGGTCTTAAAAAGCTTGTCTTAAAAACCTATTAAAATGAATTAAACCCATGCATAAATCCCATAAAGAGAGATTATATAGGGTGTAATCCTAACCCACTTATAGCAGTGCCAGTGGAGCATATGCTGCATCCTGCAGTTGGCTCAAGGTAAGGAAATCTTTGATCCCTTACCCCAGAGTTGTGTTGTCCTTACCCCAGGGCTGAAAAATTAGTTAGAATTAAAATATTTTTTATACCATTGCTATATTTAATACGATCACTATATTATAAAATTAAAATATTTTATGCTGCCTGTGTTTGCAACTTGCCCTGTCCCTTTGCAAGAAAAGGGGAAATTGGGAATTGGGTGTAAATAGAAATGAATACATAAATGTTGCCAAAAGGTAGTCAGGTTGAGGCAACATCAGTACCAGATGGGAACAAGGCGTGGCACTTGGTGTTATGTGGCCGCCACAAGAAATAATTTTCCATCAGCACCACCTTCCTGCACAACTACAGATCCAGAAGGCGGCCTCCCATCAGAGGCAATTGATCTGCAAGTAGTTTTGCTGGAGTGGTGATTCTTCAGAGGAGAATGTGGGGCGAAGGGCCAAAACCCCAGTAGTTCCCTCCCCGAAAGTGCCTTGCCCATAAGTCCCATGTGTCGGCTGACAACCTGTGTTTGGCACACAGCCACCTGTTGCACCTCTTGAATGTACACCATCGGGACTTGGTAGCTGCTTGATGATCTGGATGAATGTTTTGTTGCCAGAGTATTTATAGCACCACCCCCTGGTCCCATAATTAATTACTGTATTTACTGGAATCTAACACTCACCTTTTAAAACTGAATTCAGTTTCCAAAATCAGGGTGCACATTAAATTTGATGGTTAATTAGATTTGAGTAAATGTGGTGTTTTGATTATAAGTATAGTATGCGCATTAGATTCGATTGTGCATTAGATCTGAGTAAACACAGTAATTGCCCCTTAGGGCTAGTATGAATTGCTTCTGCAGAAGAAAGGTAGGGATTTGTGAAGGTGAGACTCATGTATGATGAAAAACATAGTACTAGGCCTTCAGAATCACCAAAACATTATTAAAACAAGTAGGGAAGATCTAGGCAGCTAACAGCAACTGAGAGCCCAATCCTGTGCATGTCTACTCACAAGTAAGTTCCATTATAATCAATGGAGCTTACTCCCAGGAAGGATGTGGGTGGCGCAAGCTGTGGGTTTGTGGCTTTGGGTTTGTTTGGTTTGGATTTGTGGCTGTGGGTGGCGCAAGCAGTTAAGACGCTGTGCCTGTTAACCAGCAGGCCAGGGTTCAAGACCCAGGTCGGCCCCACAAGGCTCTGCCACTGGACTAATTCAGTGGCGTGGAGAGGGGGGATTTGCTGTTTGGGTAACAGCCTATCTTCCATAACATTCCAACCCAGGCTTTCGTGCTTCGTATGCAGCGCCAAGCACGATACCATAGTCTTCCAAGACTGACGGAGGCCTGCTTTTTTTCTTTTACTCCCAGTAAAGGTTACTTGGAAAGGTCAATGGAGCTTACTCCCAGGGCCCAATCCTATCCAACTTTTCAGCTCCGATGTAACCACAATGTAGCCCTGTGGTAATGGGATGCATATTCCCATATCATTAGAGTGGCCCAGTAACTGTACCTCCATCATAGGATACAGCACAAACCCCACTAGCACAATTGTACCAACACTTGCATTGCCAAGCTAACAGTCTGAGTGTCTACCAACCAGCTTTGCCCATCAGCACCAGAGTCTTTGCCTATAAAAAGAATAGAATATCAACAGTGAAAGTTTTTCATTGATTGAAGGTCTTCCAAACCTTCAGTTGTCCAAACTGAAGGTCTTCCAAACCCTTCTAGCCAAAAGCCAAAGATTTTTATGTGCTACATCAGCACTGAATATTCAGAAGTACAGGTATGTAGTGTTACTGATGCTGTTGCTGTTTTTCCAACTATACTAGTCTTTGTCCCTACAATCCAGAGTAACTAAGGGAGCATGTAAGAGACATTACGTGTATCTGTAGTTACTGCATCACCTAGTGAAAACCTATGGAAAATTCATATTGCAATCCAGAAGAAGTTGTTCTTATATCGGAGCAAGGACTCCCCGTAGTTACTCTGGATTGCACTCTATGTTTCACTTCTTGCTCTGTGTGAAACACAGAGGCCTTTGCAAGGCCTTAAAGTGACCCTGAGAAAGAGCACCTTTTGAATGAACAGGCTTCAGTAGGTCTCAACATGAGCATCTTCTCTTTACAGTTGGAAAGAGTCTGGAATGGGGAGCTGCCTTGAAGGACACCAAGATTCTGCGCCCTCTCATGGTGGATGTGGGTCTGGTAATCATCTTCATCCTGCAGCACAGCCTTATGGCCACTGAAAGGCTAAAACAGTGGACCAGCAGCTGCTTTGGGGTCCTGCAAAGATCTTTCTATGTCTTTTGCACAGCCCTTTCCCTCCAGGTAAGAGCATCAATTCAGGACAGCAGAATGAGGGTGCAATCCTAACCAATTTAGGCCAGCACAACTCACCCGTCTCCCTGTTCTTGTGATGGTGTGTGGAGGCCGGAGCATGTCTGTGCACTGGCCTAATGTCACCATGCCAGCATGGGACTTCTGCCATCCTAAGCAGCTGCTGCAAGAAATGTGCAGGGATTGTGCAAATGTGCAAGGAATGTGCTGCAAGAAATGTGAAGGTAATCTGGGAAGGGTCAGAAGTAAGAAGCTAGCAAGGCAATGATCTGATAGAAACCCAGGATGTGGAATGAAATCTCCTGTCGCAATGGCAATTTGCTATTTGATAAGCTGTACTTGGTTGAAACTAGGGCAGCAGTATTGCCAAAACATACTTCTTAGATCTTGCCTCTGTTTCTTCCTGCTTCTTATAGTTTCCAAATCATAAGGTTGGGAGAGTTAGTTTATGACAGTGGTTCCCACACATTTTAGCACCAGAACCCACTTTTTAAAACAACACTCTGCTGGCACCCACCCAGGTTTTCCAGAATTTTAAAAAGATCTAGAAAGAAATAATATTTTATTGTTTTTATTTATAAGTAATAACCAGAAAAAAGAACTCCTTGTACATAAACACGCTTGCAAACTGTAGGTGCTGAGCTCTTTGCAGTGTAATTAGCAACTATAGTATCTTTTTTGCCTTAGGGTTTGAGGCAATGAGTTGTCTGATCGTACCCTTTGGCGACCCACCAAAAATCAGATTGTGACCCACCAGTGGGTTCTGGCCCAGAATTTGGGAACCGTTGGGTTGGGAAATTTTTTTTAGGAATAGAAGAAAATGGGACAAATATATCCAAATTTAATTTTCATGAGGTTTAGAAACTTGAGGTTACAGTAAGTGTTGCATGATTGGGCTCACACCTTTTCTGCAGGTTGATAAAACATTCCCAGGATGTGATTGCAGTTCTGTGCACCGAGGCACATTAGACATGCATGCAGAAGCCAGCTATTGAGGCATTTTTTCCTCCTTCCATGTAGATACTGATGAGATACTGGCAGCCAGTACAGGATGGTCCTGTGCTCTGGAATACTAGCACCGAACCCTGGGTCACTTGGGTACCACTCATCTGCTTTATCCTCCATTTCATTGCCTGGCTGGTCATCTTCAGCATCATCCTCATCTTTGACTATGCAGAGCTGATGGGTGTCAAACAGGTAATCTTGGCTGCAATCCTAAGAGCACTTTCCTGGGAGTATGCCCCATTCAACTCATTGGAATCCAGAAGTGCACTTGGGTTATCCTATCTATCACTGGGCTGACCCAACTGTAAGATGGGCCACTCTGGTTATTCTGGAAAAGGCTTGGGACAGCCAAAGGCAACATAGGCTGCCCCAAGACAGGTGGACATGGGCTGTCCTAGCTGGGGCAGTCTATGCAGTTCCTTGGAGAGGCATATTGAGGGCATGTTCAGCATTGCATAGGGCAGAGCCATTTCTCTGTATCCAAAGCCTGTTTCCAGGGCAGGAATGCCCTCTTCCAGCTCCTCAGAGTTATACCACCTCAGGAGCAACTATAGTAATGAGTAGACCCACAGGGGTCCATGATAAGGCTGAATAGGAATGGCAGTGTTGACCAAAAATCTGAGTACTTGGCCAGCCTAGCTGCAACCCCTGCCTCTCAACTTCAGGATATGGCACAACTATGGCAGCCATTAACCTGTGGATACAGCAAGCCACTCCACGCAGAGGTATTTCTGTACTGCAGTCTCCTGCTGCAGCTGTTACTGGTTGTCAGGAACTTCTGGGCTTCCTTATATGGCAGGCACCACAGCTGTTCTTGTTCACTGTGTTCTGCGGGAGATCTTCTCAGGAGCAAGCCCTCCCCAGGTGTCACTTACTTGATGCCTACTTAGCATGCTCTGGAGCAGGTAGAGTAGCCCAGGCTTCCTGACTCTCTAGATGCAGCATAACTTTCTGCTCTGGATTCAGAATTGTTGGGGCAGCCCAGCTAGGGCTCTCCTCACTGCCCTTACTCTGGATTAAGTGTCCTTACTTCTGAGTAGACTCTAATAGGATTGTGCTATTTGTTGTCTTTTCCATCAAGAGGTGCACAGTTCCAAGTCAAGCAACATGGCTTAAGAGTACAGTTGCCATAATTCTCTTCCACAAAATCAGGACAGGATCTTCTGTCCCGTTTGCCAGTATGTGAACACAATTCCCAAAAATTGGGAATGACCCTGTTTTTTGGGACATATGGCAGTCCTACGTAGGAGGGCTGTTTGATACAAGCAGTAAGGAAGATATGAGGGCTTTCCTCTTATCAGTCAGTAATAATTATAATTATTACTTATTAGAATAATTTCTGAGAGACTTATCCTTGAAGTCAAAGGTGCTGTAAGGTATAAGTGTAGTGATTACAGTTACTCTGTATATACTCAGAGTTTCTTTTCTTTAATTCCTCCAGGGACAAGCACTATGTATGTGATGTTTCATCGCATAGCACGTGATACTTCCAAAATGGTTGTCACAAGATGGTGAGGCATCCAAATGATGGTGGCCACCATCTGGGGAGGTTCCTGTCAATGGCTACGATGGCTTTGTGGAACCTTTGCTTTGAATGTTCCTTCTGAGGAACAACAGAATGGAAAGGATTTTTGCCTTCTGGATGCCCACAAGCAAGGCATGAAGGCATCTTGTTGGCCACTGTGGAAAGCAGGAAGCCAGAATAGACAGAACCTGGGTCCAGTTCAGCAGGGCTTATCTTATCTTTTCTGAGTTATGATTCAATAATCTGGTGGAAATACTGTGCAGGAAAGATCTGGTCTTGCTCTTGTTGACGTGCAAGGGAATATGCAAGTATTCAACTTCCCCAGAACAAAATGGCATGTTCTTTTTAAGCTAAGTAGCATAAGGGGCTTATCCTCCCACCCCCAGGTATTGGTAATTCCAGCTGGAGTTAGGGCCTGTGGGGTGGATGCTATTGCTTGGTTGCCATCCAAAATGTTTGTTGAACCAGAAATCACTGTCCCAGTTCATTTTGTTGCAGAATTCAGAGCGGGTTGCATAAATTCCTGTAAGCATGTTTAGAGGCCTAAAATAACATGTCCTCTTCTCAATGTGTTAGTGTGTCTACAGTGACACTGATGCTTCCATGATTCACTTGCATTCCCCAGGTATATTACCATTGCCTTGGCATGGGAGACCCGTTGGCAGTGAAGTCGTCACGTGCCATTCGCCTTTATTCCCACCTTCGCCACCCAATCTACCTGGAGTTTCTCCTCATCCTCTGGGCCGTTCCCTGCCTTTCCCTTGACCGCCTGCTGCTCGCCTTGCTCTTCACAGCCTACCTTACCTTCGCCCACAGCCTTGACCAACAAGACTATCTCTACCTCCGAGCTCAGCTGGACAAGAAGTTCCAGGTCTTCTCCCGGGAAGAGGCAGCCTATGGTGACCTGTTGGCTCAGAATGGTCCTGCAACTCACAAGGAGAACTGAGCAGATATGGCCTTAATCCCCAAATAGAGGGAATAGTAGCTTGTTGGGGCCTAGCATTTGGGTACCCGATGCTCTCCCATGCTTTGCACTGGATGATGCAATGTATCTTAATGCCTTTTGCTTACCTGCACTGAAAACATAGTGGCCTGCCAGAAAAACCCAGGTATTCTGGCTTCCAGAATCCCTTTCACTTAATGTGATTACACACATGTGATCTGTTCCCAGATTCACGACATGAAATCCAATAGCTTTTGAGTCTTTTATGGTGGAGGCTGAAACTCAGCATGGATCACATCCTGGGTTATTGGGAAGAAATTGTATATACATTAGAAAGTTAAAATGATGTGTTGGGACTATAGAATTGTCTTAACAGAGAAATAGTGAAATTCAACGGTTACAGTTGAGGAAACCCAAATGGTGTCACCATTTTCTCTGGCAAGCTCCGACTTAATAATAACCACATGGAAGGTGGGAATTCAGTAAGCAAAACGTTAATCTGCTTTTAGGAAAAGGCAGCACCTCTTGGTTATTTGCAAATGTTAAAATCCTAGCAGCCCCTCTATTTTTCTCAACTCAGTGATGTAGGCCTTAATCAGAGAGAATGGGGCACAGTTTATTTCGTTGCCAATTTTGTGTCAGGGATTCTGTCCAAAGGAATTTTTTTTAAGCACAGTATTTTTAACTTTAAAAAAGATAATTATTTTAAAAATGTTAATGGTTTGGAGAGCTTGTGGAATGGACTTCCTCTTTCCGTTTTGTTTTATAGAATGTTGTTTCAAGGACACGTGATGTGAATTGTTTTGCTTTGCAGAGAATTAATCTTGCATGAATTGCCCCATGCCAGATCTAGGAGAGAAGAGAGGAATACAGCATTTCTAGCCTGATAACTGCCTGTGAAGGTAGGATTATTGGGCCCAAATCTTCAAGGATTGCAGAATTCAATCCAGATGCAGTTTCTTCCACTGCTGCAGTATAACTGAATAAAAAAGAGGCACCTGGTGCAGTTCTCCTTTCCGAGCATCTCATAAAAGTCCGAGCCACTTAAAATATTGATATGGAAAAGTTAGTGTGGCCAGAATCCTAGAACTACTGTATAATTTCTAGATTCTACCTGATGGTAGATGAAGATCTTAGCCTTATTTTTTTAATCCAGTATCTCCAATATCCTTTGACTTTTACATTTTTGTACCCCAAAGCAGCATCGCTTTTGTTTGGGATGTCTGTGTTTGTGATAATGTTTGTAAGGTAAAAGTAAACAAATTGTGCTTTTCTTATATGTCTCTTTGCCTCTGTTCTGAACTGAAAGTTGATTTTAAGACACAAAGTGCCATCATCTATTCTAGAGCGTGATTTTCAGTCTTTTTCATCTCATGGCACACTAACAAGGTACTGAAATTGTCAAGGCACACCATCAGTTGTTTCCACCATCGACAAGGCACACCAGGCTGTTCAAATCTTCCAATTTTCCTTTTAATTAATGACTCCCCCCAAATTCCTATGGCACATCTGAGGTATGTCCATGGCACACCAGTGTGACACAGCACACTGGTTGAAAATCACTGATCTAGAGATTTAATTTATTTATCTAGCTATTATAATTTGGGCAGGAGGAATTGAGGACCAAATTTAGTTTCTCCCTTGCCTAACCTGTGGTGTCGGTAAAAAGTTATCCAACACAATCCTGCTTGGCCAGAAGCTGTTTTCTGAAACCAATTTGATTGTCTTACTCACATGGCATCCCTTTCCCTGTGATCACAACTCTAGCAGATGAAGACTTTTCCTAAAATATCCGCAACTTTTCATTTATTTAAAAAATCAAAAGACTGCACCTGAAATCCAACATTATGTTCTTCATTACTGGTTTTGGAGTCCAGCTGAGTGAAGTGTCCTTAATCCAGTGTGAACTTTGGCTTCCTGTAGAGCTGTGGAAACCAGCAAGTGGTTACCAGACACTGGTTACCAGAACACAGCAGGCCAGTGTTCGAGACCCAGGTTGGTCCCCACAAGACAGAGTGAGCTCCTGTCCTTAGCCCAGCTCTGCAACACAACTGGATCCAATCGTATCGGCTCTGCCTTTCCATTGGACTAATTCAGTGGTGTGGAGAGGGGGGATTTGCTGCTTGGGGAACAGCCTATCCTCCATAACAATCTAACCCAGGCCTTTGTGCTTCGCGTGCAGGGTATGCAGCGCCGAGCATGATCCCAGTCTCTCA
This sequence comes from Cryptoblepharus egeriae, assembly GCA_030015325.1. NCBI lineage: Eukaryota > Metazoa > Chordata > Lepidosauria > Squamata > Scincidae > Cryptoblepharus > Cryptoblepharus egeriae. The sequence continues at coordinate 15,438,904 of JAREYC010000002.1, forward strand.
AGACTGATGGATGCCTGCTTGGTGTGCTGGTGTTTGCTCCCTCCATTTAATTGTGACATGCTCTTTTAGGAGTTTCTAAAACCCCAGAGCTCCCATCAAATCATGAGAAACATTCTTATTTCCTAGAGTAAGTATGTGATGGAGGTAAGGTTCCTGAATTCTTATAATGAACAGCAATCCCCCTTTGCAATTATTTTTTGACTGCTAATTTTGAGTAAAATTTAAAGTATATTTTACTTTAAAAAATGTTGCTGGCTGGGTGAAAAATGTTGCTGGCTCACAAAAACACCTGTTTTTTTCCTATTTTACTGCATTCGTTTGCACTTGTTTACAACCTTCCTTTCCCTAATGGGTGCTTGAGCACCAATATAAGAGTAACTGGCCCTCCCCAACCTAGCATCTTTTTAGATTGTGAGCCCTTTTTGGACCGGGACCTGTTAGCCATTAATTTTTCACTAAAAGCTGATACACAAACAGATAAGTTGTGTATAAGCATCTCACTGAAAATCATCAGTTATGACTGGACAAGCAACACCCTACTGGATCAGGCTGTGGAACGGTCTGCTTGATTGGCTTTGCAGGCGGGATGCGTTCCTTCTTCTTCATTCATCCTATTGCAGAAACTCAAAGCTTTTCCCACCCTTTTTACAAAGTGATGCATATCATCAGCAACAAAGGGGATGGTGCACTTTAAAGCAACAACATGTATGAGATGTCCTGCATGATGGTTCAGCACCAACACTTGTTGAGACAGTTGTTGTTCTTGGACCAACTTTTGTTGGGGTAGGAGCGTTCACCTGTTTTAAATTCCACAACGCTTCCCATCCTTTCTAGTTATGAAGGGATCTTCACCATCTAAAACCTGGCAGAACTTAACAGTGAAAACTTCCACACTTGCGCTACCATCCTGACAAGTGTGCTGTATCCCCTTATTCAGAAGGCAGATGGATGTGTGCATGAAGTGGGCCTTCTCAAAGAGGAAAACATTAGATAAACTTGCCCTACAATCAGAGTAACTACAGGAAGACATAAGAGCCATTGCATTTCCCATAGGTGGCACCGTAACTATGTCAGTATAAAAGGCCCCGTCGTTACTCTGGATTGTAGCCTGAGAGCACAATCCAGCCAAGTCTACAGAAAAGTAAGCCCCGTTGTGTTCAATGAGTCTTACTCCCAGGAAAGTGTCTTTAAGATTGTAGCCTTAGGGGAATTCTGACTGAGAAATCTGCATCTCTATACTCCAACCAAAGTTGATTCAAATCAAAACTATAACTAAAAATACTGAAAAGTACAGTCTGCATCACTCTGCTGTTGCAAAAGAGGGCAGCTACTACCTGCAAGCCAACCCTTTTCATTAAGGAAGACTGGAGGAAGCCTTGAAGAAGAGATGGCTTCAGACCCAAATACTAACTATCCATGAATGGTAAAGCTGTGCTAATGGGACATATGCTGCATCCATCATGGAGGCAATGTTTGTTCCCTTACCTTTGAGCTGCATTACCCTTACATTGGTGTTGGAATTGGGGTCAGAACTGCACCCATAGTCTTTTACTGAGGTTGGCAAGGTTGCACCAAGCAGCAGTTAAATCCTGTGCTGGGGTTTTATGCTTTATTTGTAATTGCAAAGTTTTATACCTGTCATGTTCCTAAAATATATAGGCTCAAGGCAGGTTATATACTGGATATCCACCACAGATGACACAGATTTACTGAAGTGGCCAATACCTATTAATATAAAAATAATGTTCAGAGGCAGTCTACATCTCATTTTCAGATCCTGAGATCAAAGAATGTGTCACCTTCATGCCCTACTCATGAACTCTAGACTAGAGGAAGCTGGCTGGCCCCACAGACAGAGCACTAAAACAGATAGACTGTGGCCTAATCCTACAAAGCAGATCTTATACTCATATCCAAAAGGCTCATGGCCTTGACTCATGGCATCGCTTCTGGGTCACCCAAGTGGTGGTGGCTACTTCCTTATTGGGCTACCATCCTCTTCTTTCTATGGAGCTCTTCCTTGAATGTGTGCCTCCTTCAAGCAGGAACTCCCGCATGAGAAGGAATAGGAGGAGCTGCATCATTGCAAAGCGGAGCCAATATCAGTGCGTCATCTTCCATGCCACACTAAAGAGCGGGCGCTTGTGCAAGAAAATGTCCACGGGGCTGGGTGCATTACTACCTGGTGAATCATGCTCCCACCTTAATCAGTGGGAAGAGTGGCTGGATGTTGATCACCATTTCTGAGTTCCCCAGAGCTCCCCTGCAAATTGCCATTGTCAGTGCCACTTATTCTTTCCTTTCACTGCAACAAACTGCATATCCTGGCACTGGCAGCTGCAAGACATTTTCACAGGGAGTGTTGCATTAGGAGTCCTGGGAGTGTTGTTAGAGAGCACCGAGCCAGGCTCAATCAATAGTTGTTAACTAGAAAGTAAATTACCAGAAGTAAATTACCTGCTTTACTTCTCTACCCACGAAGATAAAAAGAACAGCTTGTTGCACAGCCCAAACTTCTGGCAGAGACTGAAAGGCACCTGTGGCCATGCTCCTCTACAGGTGGAAAGTGGAATTCACTCTGAACTTTGAAATACTGGTGGGGAAGGCCTCTTTACTTTCAGAAACGTTGGTGCGAAAAATAATTGTGCTTCCATTAGCACAATGCCCAGTTATGTCTCTTACATATCCCCTCATCTGTGCCTTTCCTGCAGCGAAGGAGGCAGGCCAGGAAATAAACATCACTTTTATTGATATACAGTGGCCCTGGAGCTTGGGAATGCACATGGGGAAATGGAAGGGATGGAATCACCCGCCTCAGTCTGTCCATTGGGGAGAATGGCTAACATTCATCCTCCCCAAGCAAAGCAAACAAGTTCTGGTCAGCGAACTTTCCCTTCCTGAAAGGAAAAGAGTGGCTGGGCCCACTCTTGGGCTCCTCCTCCTCGCCTTCTTCATCAGCATCCCGGTCTTTCTCTTCATCTTCTTCCTCCCCTGAGCTGGAGATTTCATCTTCTTCCTCCTCCTCACCCGAGCTGTGCCTGCCATCGTGGCGGTGAGCCTCTTGCAAAGCAGCTATCTCGGCCGTCTCAAGGTGATGCTCCCAGGTGGCTGCAGAGAACAAGACCAGGGATGTGACTGTCAAAGCAGAGCAGTGTAACATCTTCTTTCCCTTCCTGGTTCTCTCCACACTTCACAGACCGCAGTGTTTTTACAGCTCAAGTCTTACACAACACTTTTCACAAGCCTTACACAAGGGGTGTAGAGGTGGACAATCTCAAAATGCAGGGAGGGCACCTGGATGCAGGTATCATATGTGTTCCCTAAAGCATCTGTGGGCCGCTGTGTGATACAGGAAGCTGGACTAGATGGGCCTTTGGCATGATCTAGTGAAGACTCTATTTATGTTTTTACTTTTTGCAAAGTGCTACAGACCCACAATCTGATACAGGACAATAGACAGCACATTTGACAGTGACAGCTGACTAAGTTCCCCCAATACTCTCTCAAGTACCTTTCTGTGCGGTGTAGCCTGGGGGACGCATGCAGATGCAGAGGCGCCCGTCCACTGCAAGGCGCAGGAGGCTGTTGGCTGCTCGGTAGACATCGTTACGGGCTCCCTTGGCTGTCTTGTAACCTCGTTTCTCAGCCCAGGCTAAAAAGAAGATGAAAATTATATCAGAACCAGATCAAGACTGACAACTTCATCCTGATCTGAGCATCCCTATCATTGTTGCTGTTTTAAATGCAGCATCCTCACAGTCCTTTTACCTTCACAAACATCCCAGGCAGTCCAAGGAGGCTCAGGTTTGCCATGTTCTGCATCTGGATGCCGCAGCTTCAGCAAAGCTTGGACTGGAATCCGCACAGCCATGTGCCCTACTGAAGTATAGGGCTCCTGGATCTGGGAAATAGGGTAGATACCTGCCAGGATCTAAAATGAGACAGAAGACGTTTTCACAGTCAATACTAGTGGGTGGCAGAGAAATGAGTTTTTTTTAAAAAACTTTAAAAAAAACTAAAAACCAGAGTTCAAACTTTGAATCTCCCTAACATCTATCTGAGCAGGAAGATGCATCTAGCAGGGATGTGTGGTGTGGGGGTGACCAGTGAGGCAGAACTACCCCATCATAGTCTGTGGAAAAAGCACTACAGCCACCCCACTCGGTTATACCTAAGGAATTTCTCCCTATATCTGCGAAAACAACTGTAAGAAGAGCATGCTCTGATGTGTTTTTCTATGGAAAGTAATGGGGCTGTTCAGCATCACTTGCCGCCCCTGTACCACTTGTCCTTGGCATTTAGGAATCACCTTGCTCTATGATGAAACCAGGAATGGATACTGCGTAAATGGTTATTCTGGTTCTGGAAATTAAAGGCTGAGCAGAGCATGTGCTCTGAGTCACTCTTTTTAAAAGCATATTCCCTGCACAATCCAGAGTAATTATGGGTGCTCTTAAGAGACATTTACGTAGACTTAGTTGGGCACCACCTAGTGGAAACCTATGGGAAATTCATAGAGCAATCCAGAGTAAATTTTTCTTATGTCAATGTAAGAGCTCCTGCAGTTACTCTGGATCATGCAGCCCATCTTACCACACTTCTGCCCCCAGGACTAGTGTAGCTGGTGAATATTTTGGACTCTGGCACTAGATGGCAAATCATAGTATAAGGAGAGATCACACAAAGCTGAAAACTGCCTGCCCTGCACTTTATCAGGAGTCATCCCCACTCCCCCATTCGTTCATACATATAGGTTCAATGACTCCTAAACCACTTATTTGTATGTGTGAATGAGGTTGTGATGTAGCAATACAGACCAGATCTCCAAATCCAAATCACCATAAACCAAGTTTAGGCAAACGGGCCACATCATCTCTCTAACGCTGTGTCGGGGCCAGGAAATCAATTACATTTCAAATTTGAATAAATTTTCATGGTTGCATACATTAGAAATGGAACTTATAGGAATGAATGAATTTTACTGTGCTTATTTATAATGCAGGCATATAGAACCACACGAGAACTATGAACTGTTTGCCACATACCTCTTGCACAGTGAAAACATCCAGACCAGCCAGAAACACATGTCCAGTGGCAAAGGAGGGGTTAAAATAATGGCCACAGGCCAGCAGTGGCTCTATGATGGACCAGATGATCATTAGAGATCTGCGGCTGAACTGGGAGTCCCCAAGGGCCACAAATAACCCATAACTCAGGGTTTGCCCACTTTTGTCATAAAAGACAGTACTTTTTAATGGAATCAGTTTGCACTATCAGCAGCCAGCCATCCAATGACTAACCATCAAGATGATGCCTGCAAACATGCACAAAATGCCACAGGTAAACTATAGTAATGTCCTTGAGAGCACAAGGGATCCATTTCTGGTAGGTCGAGCATTGTATGAATCAGCAATATTGGAGACAAAACTAATCTAACAGGAAGGAGGTGGGCACTGAATGGCCAGAATACATTGCTCCCATTGGTTAGAATGGCTATCAACCACACTGGGACACTGTAGCACATCACCATTAAAAGCTGGGTCATTCAACACATGATGATATTGTGATTATGGGATAATTTCTGACTGCCCTGAGAACAGTCACTGAAAGTCAAATGTATTACAACTGGACATCAACCACTCATATTTACTTGAATCTAAAGTTCATCTTTTCCAGCTGAATTTAGTCTCCAAAAACGGGATGTGCATTAGATTGGATGGCACATTAGTTTTAAGTAAATATGGTATGTTGATTATAAGTATTTACCGGTAGTTTAATAGTTTACTATATTATAATAAAACGTAATATAAACCCACTGTTGTACAAAGTAGTATGATTAGGTAAAAACTGTAACATAAACTTATTGTCATTATTATCAAATTACTATTGTTATATAAAATTGTTATATATAAAATTAAATTTTTCACCTACTTTGCAGCTGCGTATTACAATTGCAAGTAAACATTCTTTTTAAAAAAATTCGAGTCTTTTAAAATAGGGATGTGCGTTAGATTTGATGCCACTTTAGATTCAAGCAAATACAGGTAATTACCTTATTTACTTGAATTGAAATGCACCATTAAATCTAATGAGCACCCTCTACTTATAATAAAAATACCAGATTTACTCATATCTAATTAACCATCTAATCTAATGTGCACCCTGATTTTAAACAGTGAATTTGGCTGAAAAGGGTGAGCATTAGATTCGAGTAAATACAGTAAGTTTGACCCCAATTTCTATTCCCAACACTGAAAAAAAGCCTGGAACCCAGTTTCCCTCCTCATCCCATTTTTCCCAGGACCCCTGGCTTCCAGTTCCTGAAATGCCATTCGTCAGACAGTTCCCACCTTCTCACCAACCCCATCTTTCTCTACTGCCAATTTTTACCTGCTGCTGCCTATCAACAAGGGAGGGAAAGACGAGACCAGGGCAGTCACACAGCTTGACTGTGGGTGTCAGGAAGTAAGTCTGGAAGTACTTCGTATGGCCTGGAGTGCGGGAGACGCTCACCACCTTGCGTCCGACCAACCCATTGATGAGTGAAGACTTGCCCACATTGGGGAAGCCTGTGGAAAAGCAGAAAGATGGGGTGCAATCAAAATCCAGTCGGAAGTTCAAGGCTTTGCCAATCAAAGCCCATCTTTGTTATACTCTGCCCCAAGCCACATGGAAAAGATAGTGCTTGAAAGACATGCAAGAGAAAGTCTGTTCAAAAGGGGGCTGCATTATACTTAGTGAGAAGAGGCTGCAAGGGGTAATGGGTAGAGTCATTTTATGGAGCAAAATGTCTTCTGTTGTTGAAAGTGGAAAACGGAGGGAGCAGCTATCACAGACAGGGATGGAAGGAGAAACCAGGAAAGATTAATAGATCAGCTCTTAAATTTTCTACGACCAACATGGGGACCTCCATCTAGGCCAATCAAGAAGGATGAAGCCTTGATCCTCTGCACTCTTACCCGAAACAAGCTCCACTGAACTCCCTAAGACTTTTTCTAAATAAACACAAGATTGTGTGGCTATTATGCTTCTGAAAATCAGATGTTCCCAAAAGTAGTCAAGGACAAGAGAGATCGCCCATCATTATAGCACGCTGCACCTCTAACCAACAAATGACATACGTTATATTTCCCTTGCTGCTAAAGTCTGTTATCGCTGCCATTGCATTCTGACAAAGATCTGGAAATCTGATTGTGTTCCAGTGCATGTCCTTTGGGGGTGACTTGGCAGTCATTTAATAATACTTCCTTCTTAGATTACAATACTTCTTTGTACTATAATACTGTAATACTATCTCTAGCCTGGGTTCTTTGTGCAGACTCACCTACACAGCCTACTGTAAGGATTCCATCCTTGTACAGTTCCTGGGAAGGTTCCTCAATCTCCATGGCCACATCTGTCTGATGTTCTACGAGAACTGCTGCCCCCTCGTCATCGTCCTCCTCCTCCTCAGAGTCCTCAAGAGGCAGGCGTGCACTGGCAGCATCCCGCTCAATTTTCTCCTTCCAGCTGCTCAAGTCCACTGCAGTGACAGCAAAAAACCTATCATGTTCAGAATCGAAGGATGCAATTTCAGACACCTTTACTTGAGTCAGTCCCACTATAATAAGTGGGATTTACTTATGAGTAAACAGGGAGGAAATTGGGCATCATACTGCCTGGATTATTTTATTCTGAATATGCAAAGTACTTCTGAGCACAAACAGACGACCTCTCTCTCGTTCCCGAGTTCTCACACTAAGAAAACAGACTGGCTTTGAAACAGACTAGTGCTGCAATCCTAAATATAAGACTCATTGAACATAATGGGGCTGACTTTTGAGTAGACATGTTTAGGATGGTGCTCTAAGGGTGCAATCCTAAATACACTTTCCTGGGAGTAAGCCACATTGAATATGATGGAACTTATTTCTGAGTAGACAAGAATTGGATTGTGCTGTCAAGCTCTTGAAAAATGCTTCCACTCTGGAAGCCCTGGTTAAGCAGACTCTACAGGCACAACTGGGATCTCGGAGATCTTGCAAATATTTCCATACAGCAACAAAATGGACTGTCTTGTGCTGAGTGGTACAAGTTGGCTCACCTTTTCCAGCTGTGATGCTTTCACAGGCACTCAGCAATTGGTCGGGCCCCATGGCTGTGCTCCACCCCTTCCGGCGTTTCCGGCGTTTCTTAAACACTGAAAGGAGAAAATACGGAGAGGATCAAAACTGAGAGCCAGGATTTTGGAGTTTTAACACCAGATAGACGAGTGTGGGGTGACCTGTGATTTAGACAAAAGAGGGGAAGTGAGGTGTGAATCAGAGCAACAACTCCTATGGGTAGTTGGACTATGAACTCAGAAAGGAGGGCAAAAACAAATAAACTTATTTCACTTCCATCATGGAGATTATTAAACTGTCTCTTTGGAACATCAGTGTTATGCTTTCCTCAAATCCTTCTTCCAAACTCACCTTTTCCATGAAAGCTTTGACGCAACACTGAAGTCTCCACATTGTTGTTTCATCATTGAATCTGAGTCTTTGTGACCCCATGAACACCAGGGCCACCCAATCCTCCACTAGTTTCCTGAGTTTGTCCAAGTTCATGCTCATTGCTTCAGCGATGCTATCTGCACACCCTACTGTAACTAAACCTAGATGTGCCTAACTGAAATGAATGGGCTTTCCCAGCTTATACTGGTACATAGTGGATTATGAGATTTAAAAAATAACAGTGGTGTCACTAGGGATTGTGTCACCTGGTGTAGGAGACCAGAGTGTCACCCCCATGATGGAGCACCTCCCATGAAGTGGGCATGGCAGCTCATTATCACCTCTTTCCTGCTGGTTTTTGGCTATAACTTTTGATAGAATCGAGATTTCAATAAGGTTTGTTTCATTGCATTCTTCTTTATATTGATTAATTGTATGATATATAACATGATGATATTATTCCTAAAAATCACAGTTTTAGGAATGTTGGCCAGTAGTAGTGTCACCTTCCCCCCTCCCCTGTGAGTCACCTCGTGCAGCCCACCTTCCCACAACCCCTTGCGATACCACTGAAAAATAAAACAAATGAACACCTGCACTTGGATCCTGGTCTTTTTGTGGGTAGGAGGTGAAGCAGATTACATGGACCTCTGGAAACTTGTTCTTAAAGTAGTACTTCCAGGCCACTACTAGAGCAGGTGGTGCCAAGTCAATTTTGTTCAGTACAAGGATGAGGTTTTTCTTCAACTGCTTGGTCACAAAGTCATAGAGGGCTGGAGAAAAGTATATCACCTGGACAGCAGAGGAAGTAATGAAAAAAGAGGAAAACAAATTATAAAAGTAGCTCTGAGAGATTTCAACTAGCTCATTTGGGCTCATATGTGCTCGTTGCTTCAATATTTTCTCTGATACATATGCAAGGATTCAGCTGAGCAAGTAAGGAGACAATGGGCAAAATTCAGAGTAACTACGGGGAGTCCTTAATCCAGTGTAAGAACAACTTCCTCTGGATTCCAATATGAATTTACAGTAGGTTTTCAGTAGGTGGTGCAGTAACTACGGGTGCATATAAAGTCTTTACATAGCTACTCTGGATTTGGAGGGGGGGAATGAGAGATAAATGCCTTATCTGGTTAGGGATGAGATGTGTGCAGGAATGGATATGGCTGCTGGCCAGCCACAGTGCTCCAGTGCATCATATCCAAACCCCGAATCCGTTCCACCGAGTGCATCTCATTCCTTCTCATTGAGCACAACAGGAGGTGATGGTGGGAATTCTTCCTTAGGTTTTGACCACCATTTTCAGTCAGCAATAAAGGCCAGGACAAAATAACAGACCCTTGCTAGAAGCCACATGGCAACTACATGACACAACCTTCCAAAAAAGTGCATTCCACAGTATCCTAAGCGATACCACCTTGGTCCCCACCAGCCTATGACTCCCAAGACTTATCCTTTGCTCTCAAAGGCCTCAGGTTCTCTAGCATTCTCAGTGTTCTTCATGGGCTTTTAATTAAGCTAGGAATTCATACAGAGGGGCTTTCTTGGCTGCTGGGATTACTGAGAAATGCAATGGCCAGCAATGCATTCCGCGATTCTCCTAAAGCAGACAGTATTCAAATGAAACAAGCAAACACAGCCCAGGAATTCTTTTGCTCAGAATAACGGATATAAATTCTTGGAAGAAGCATATCAATTCATTCCTTCCTGGCTTAATGTGAATATTAAACAAAACCTAAATGCTAATCTTGAGGCTCACATTTGGGAATCTTATGCTATCTTATGCATTTCTACTCTCCAGTAAGTCCCATTGTGTTCAACAGTGTTTACTCCAGGAAAGTGTGAACAGGATTGCAGCTTCAGCCAACTGTTTGTGTGAATGTGGCCTAGAAAAACCAACATCTGGTCATCAGCAACATAACAGTGTTCTTACTGGGTGTCGGATGTCTGTAATGAGCAACACGATGTCTGACATCTCCAGTACCCTCCACAGCTGCCTCCATGTCTGCAAGAGATACCAGAAAATTGGAAAAGACTCATATAAGAGATTTCTAGACCTAACAAGTATTAACGTCTCTTTAGGGCTACATTCTTCCCCTGTTTTGCCAACCACACAGTTTGCAATGAATAAAATCAAATTAGAGTTAGACCTCATGCACCCTTAAGCTCATTCCAAAGGCTGGTTTAACAAGTACTTCTTCAGAGAACCACCTGAAAGCCATTCACCGACAACACCAAACTAAAATCATACAGTTAAAGGAAATGGCACAAAACTGGCCCAAGACCAGCATATATGATAATGGCCCAGGACTGTATTTTACTGCATATTCTCCCCTAAGGCTTTTATGTTCTCACCTCCAGATTGTGCTCGAAGTAACTTAGCTGGTTTGGCTGGAATGCACTGTAGATGTTCTCTAAATACTCCCGGAAACACTTCTCCTCTCGGGCCAACAGCTGGTCCTTGGTCATCTGGTAATTCCAAGGTGGGCGTTTGGGAAAATCCAGTACTGCTAAGCAGAAGAACAGTAAGGATCATAAAATAAAGCCAACATCATACAGGAATGACAAAGTGGTAACATCCTGTATTGAAGAGGGGTCTGCCGACTGTTCTAACTTCCACTGGTTCTTCTCTTCTGACTACCATCTACAATCAGAGCAAAAGCTTAGCAAACAGCCAATGCATAAGCTTAAAAGAGCAAGATGATACAACAAGTAGGGAAAATGGAGTTTAGCAAAAGCCTTCTGAGGCTGTAAACTCTCCTGGGAATAAACCCTATTGACTAAAATGGTACTTCTGAGGAGACATGCGTAGCATTGGGCTCTCAGTCAATTGAACATGGCCAACATGGCTAGAAGGGAATGTTATAGCTTTTGAGATGACAGAGGTGACCCAGGTACCAAGAACAGTTTTAGTCTTGCAAGTAAAACAACGTTTTGCTATTCAACACAAAATAACTTGACACAAAGAACACTTTTCAATAGGACAAAACATTCTGCTTCCTCAGTCATGAGAAGCAGCAGATTAATGCCCAGGGGTAGCTTCGGGCAGAAGGAAGAGCTGCTTAGCAGTATCTGTTGGAGATACAACTTCCCCAAGAACAACTTCCCCAAACCGCTTTGCTCACCTGATCCTGCCCTGTAAACATCTTCTATGTCCACCTCTGTCTCTGCTTCTGGTAATGGCTCTAAGATCTTCTCCCGGGCAATCTTCTTCCTCCGTTCCACTTCCTCTCGACTCTCCCGCTCAAAGTGCAGCCTGTACCTGTCAGAAATATGGCAATGAGGTGATCAGTCAAGGTCTATGGAAAAGGAACCATTCTTGCAGGAAATTCCAAATCAGCCATCACAGGCCCAGAAGTTGGGTAGTTCCAGATTCATTCCCTGGCATCTCCAGATAGACCCTGTCTGAAAACATGGAGAGCCATGACCAGATCAAACTGAACGAGGTTAGCTATCTAACCATTTACTATAAAACTCACCCCTTGTTTAATTCAATCTCATAAACATGCACACACTGTAATATGGACTCCATGTTTTGAAGGCTAATAAAATAAATGCAGATTCTATAAATAATAATAGCAAATAAAATAAAAATGAAAGTAATTTTTTTAAATCGTCTCTATAATCCTTTGGACTAAAAGACTGCGGCTCAATAGAAGGCTGTGGCAAGGATGTAAGGGGTGCAAATGCCACAGGTGCCAAGTTTGGGGAAGGTGGTGCTGTGCTGACATCCTCTTCCCTGACAGTCCCCTATCCTGCAGCATTCACTGGCACACCAATATCAGCACACTGATCTGAGGGCCACCCACAAAGAGCCGCATCCCAGGTTTTCTGAGGGCTGGGGGAGCCATGCGTGTTCTACGCATTCCTCCTATGGCCTTATAAGGAGGCAAAAAAATCAAAACTTCCAGTGTTCAGCCAAAAAAACTAGAAGTGTTGATTTTCAGCTTGCAGAGGGCCTTACAGGGCTTTTGATGGCTAGGTAGGTAGGTCACATGAAGCCACCCAGCCTTCAAAATGTCTGGAGGGGTGGCAAGCACATCTGGCATAGGAGTGGCACCTCCAGATGGGGAGGTGGCATTCCAGGGATGTGCGCTGGATGGGACAGTGGTCAGGAACACCACTGATCAAAGAGCTGCTTCTGTGGACTGGCATCCTGACCATTGGATTACTATGATCAAAGTGTTGTCATCTTGTTGAACTATGAATTCAGGGATCATAAGAAACAAGTCTTTTCAAATTTATCTGTTAGATGGTCTTCTGCAAACAGCCAACTTTCACACACTGTAGCAGCTGAACATCAATGTGAGGCTAAGCCAGAATCAGGGACATAAAAGGAAAGAAGATAAACCCAACATGTTGCCAAGCACCTCGTAAGCCTAGCAGCCTGCGTACTTTACACAAGGTCAGGAAATGATGAACCACAGCTGAGAAACTAAAGCTTGCAACTACTCCTGCAAAAATTCCATTGCAGTACAGAAGACCCTCTCTCCAGCAACCCACATGAGACAGGCCTCAAAGTTGCCAATCAGAAACTTTGCACGGCAAAGCACACTTCCCAAAATGTACAAAATGCAAGGTACAGGAGGAACCTGGCAGAGATCCCAAGGCAACCGCCTCACTCCTGCCATGCACCCATCAAATGGATGGCCTTGGTGAGGATGAGAGAGTGAACGAGCCGAGCTTGCTTAATAAAAACATTAGCAAGATGGCTTCTCCCTATACTATGAATCAATAAAGTGCCTTTTATTTTTTTTCCATTGACTGAATCTGAGTTCTTTCTAAGAACTGTCACAGCTCTTGGTGGATACTTGGCAAAGAAGTGCCACCTCCACCCCAGATACACAAGCATACCCTAATTATATTGTTCATGTGCATGAATTCTGAGGCTGAAGTCCTAAACACACTTATCTCAATTTAAGACCCATTGACTATAATGGGACTTACTTCAGAGTAGACATGCCTATGACTGAGCCATGAGTCACTTTCAGAGTTAATACTGGCAGGATATGGGCAATATACACAAAAAAAACAAAGGCTGCAATCCTAACCACACTTTCCTGGGAGTAAGTACTATTGAACACAATGGGACTTAGTTCTGAATAGACATGCTCAGGGTTGCAGTGTAAGTTTCTTTGGCCATGACTGAAAAAATTGGTGGGAAGAGAGACAGGATATTTATCAGCCTACAGTACAAATCCATCCTTAAGTTGAACAGAACCCTGTTCCTCTCTTAACACGTTCACTGTTCTTCAACCGCTTCACTGAAATTCTTGAATTACCTGTTGGGTTCGTAGCCACGTTCGCCTGGCTTGCGGATCTGAGGTTGCTGGTTGATCTTGCGGACTTGCAAGGAGAATGACTCGCTGTCTGACGTGTCCGTGTGGTCCTCATGCCTGTCGTGGCTGCCGCTCCGGCTGTTGGAGCTTGACCTCACGCCATCGGGGAAACCTGGAGGCACACAGAGAACCAAAGAAGTAAAAAGATTGCTTCCAGTCTGGTTTCAGAATGTGTGGAACGACACAGAACTCTTTCTCTTCCCAACCTCCATAGTCCTAAAGCCCACGAGTCCTGACACTGTGGGCAGAAAATTCCCAGACTGTGTGGGAAATGGGATACTGATGCAATATGAATTCTGGGGCAGAGAAGGCTGAGGAGAGGCAACTGTCAACATTTCATTCCCATTTCAGCTGTCATTTATAATTGCTTCTGGGAGAGATAATAGTCTATGCCTAGGAAAGGTTAGGGGGCAACTGAGAAGAGAAGTGGCAAAAGAGTTGTTGAGATACTGGAAAGGGGGATGGATGGATGGATGGATGGATGGATGGATGGATGGATGGATGGATGGATGGATGGATGGATGGATGGATGGATGGATGGATGGATGGATGGATGGATCGATCGATCGATCGATCGATCGATCTATCACAGTTATATACCACTTTTTAAATAAAAAGTTCACAAAGTGGTTTACAAAGAAAATAAAAAATTAATGGCTAATGGGTCCTTGTCCCAAAAGAGCTCACAATCTAAAAGATACAAAAGAACACCAGCAGAAACCATGATAACAGACATTGCTGTGGTGAGGACGGCCAGCTAGGAGATATATGATTCTACCCACATTTCAGTTTAGGGTGTGCAACATGAATAGTTTAAAGCAGGGAGGTTTGTAAAAAGCAGGATCAGTGGGTTGGGGGGGGGGAGGAACGGAGGAGACAGAACAAAAACAATTCCAGGCTTCATACTTGTCAGGGGAGTGGGCCACACCAGAGAGAGGAATCCGGTTCCAAAAGGGAGGGTTAAAGAGTGCTTAAGGGAAGGCGAAGACGGCTGCAAGGAATTCTGGCTTTCTCTTGCAGAGTCTGCAATGGCTCAGCAGTGTGACCTTGCATCAAGGACCTTTGTAGGAAAAAAAACTGCAAAAGTTCTTTTTCAGGGTTTTTGAGACGAGGGAGGCCACGAAGGAGGGTCAACAGATGAGGGAGCAGATAAGTCTCTCAAAGGTGGATCTGCTGCTCTCATTATCAGCTGCTCCCAGGCCACATATGTCTGTCCGAGTGAAGGGTGGATGTGTGAGAAATGGGCCATATTTTCAGGACTTTAAGTAGGACAGTGGATTCCTAGTTCATAGACACCACCGTCACAAAAATGCATTTAGAAAAAAACACAACATGTATTAAAAGCAGTGTGCACACAACAGGCACTAAAGATTCTAAAGTGTTGAATGCATGGGATGGGGGTGATGGCTTGCTTGTTCACTGTACCCGCCATTCCCCGTCATCCATTGCATGCATGGAATGACCTAAGAGGACTTTGCTGCGGTACAGATCTAGACAAAGCACTCTTTGGACCCCTCCATGTGAATATAACAACAGAGGGTATGGCGGAGTCCTTCCCTCATTACACAGTTCTGACATCCCATTCAAGATAAAGGCATGGAGCTCTTCAACTCCCCCACAACATGCCTTGCAACACAGGTTTTGAACAGATCTTCCCTGTTAGGCACACAGGTTGCAATCCTATACACACTTCCCCTTGAGTAAATTGACTTTAATGGGGCTTTCTTCTAAGTAGACATGCAAAAGATTGCACTGTCAGGCTGCAACCCTAAACCCCAAATAGGCCAGCATAAGTCCCGGCATAATACCTGTGCTGGCTTGGTGAAGTCACAGAAGTGCCATAAGGCACTTCTGCACCACTTCTGGGGGGAAAGGCCAGTGCACAGACATGCACCAACCTCCCCACACAACCAATCACGGGAATGGAGAACTTGTGAATTATGCCAGCCTAAATTGGTTAGGATTTAGGCCCTTAATCTCCTTAATCCCGTTTGCCTGAGGTACCTAAGGGTGGAGTCTTGCAGATACCCTGCCCCACATACTGCTCTCACACCCAGGAGCAGTTCTGGACCCAATTGGACTATTAGAAAGGGGACACTTATCTGATTCTCCTGACAACTTATCTTGTTTTAAGCAACTGAAGAGACTGCATGTTTGTGCAAAGGAGTGCTATTGAGTACTGCTTATTCTTTTTCCTTCAAGCTATTTATCCACTTACTATCACTTTTTGTCTCTGGAGGGCAAGAGACATAGAGCCTTACTCATGTTCTCCCCAGTAATTGAGCAGGCAGTTGAAGGGCCTACAAGTTGGAACGGACCAACATTCCTACCAAAAGCTGGCAATGACAAAGACAAGATGGTTGCCATTGGAGGAACGGCAGTGGTTACTGACGCTACTCCAGTTTTCACAGCAGCATGACACATAAAAACTCAAGCAGCCGAAATACTTCCCACCATTTATCTCCACGCCAAGAGAGTCACTTGCTACACGTGTGTGCCACGTCTAGGAGCAGGACTATAAAGTCCCACAAGGAATCTCTGTGCACATTGGGGTAATTCATGTTCAGGTTGCACCCCAGCCTCCCTTCTTCTCTCAAGGCTGCTTCTAGTGATTTTTATACAGCCATCATATTGCACCCCCTGCGCAAGAGACATCTGCAGATCCTTGTAGTGCCAACTAACCCCATAACTGGTATCCAACAACGCTGTATACCCCAATCCTTCAAGTGAAGTTATTGTTAGTATTTGGTAGGTATTTTCAAAAATGTCCCTGCCTCACAGAACAAACCACCACTACCTAAGTGACGTTCATTTTATTTCCAACCTTCCCATGCAGAAATTGATATCTGACGTAAAGATACACAAAACACAGTTGTGGTTACTTCCAGGTACAGCAAAACTGCAGGGTCCATTTTGTCCCTTTCTCACAGAAGCAGCCTCTGTGATCGTGTGTGTGTTCTTGCTTGTAAGATTACAGAGCTCATGCATGCAAAGTACTTGAAGACAGTTGTTTTGTTTCAGGGGTTCGCCGGTTAGCTGGCTGTAGGAACATTAATTAGCATTAGATCTTATGTGCATAAAATTATTTATTAATGGTTTGAACACTGTGATTTGAAAGGGTAACATCTCTCCATACATCAGCAGGGCAAACCAATGTTCCTAAGGGGCAACCAAACTGTTCCCTCCTCCTATAGGAATAGAGAAGTGCCATGAGGCCCTTTTCTCTTCTCACAGTGCACACCTCTGCACGCCTACTTGCACATAAGCAAATGAGTTCAACCTACATAAGCAACCTACATAAGTAAGGATCATTTCCTCATCTTGCAAGGGTTGGCAGGTCCCTTTGCCATGAACCGTGGTATCACTGCTGAAAATTGAATCTATATAAGCAGGCGGCATATGTCAGCACTTATGCAAGAGATGCTTTAGATTTACCACTGTGGATATAAGTGTACAGAATTGAAAACTCAACTCTTTATGATGCAAAGTCTATAAGAAGCACTATGACCTTCTTATAGACTGTTTCCCGATGGTCAGTGCCATGAGAGGTGCATGCATGGACTCCTGTTCTCCCTTCTAGCCTTAAATAACAGCTGCACCCAAGACTGCCCCTGGGAATCTCAAACCTCTGGTATGGCTGAGAGAAAATTTTGTGGCATCAGAAGTACATGTGGGTAACCTCAAAATGCCAGATGAGGAGAGGAATACCTGGATGCAGGTGTCATATGTGCTGCCTGAGGCATCTGGTAGGCCACTGTGTGATACGGGAAGCTGGACTAGATATACTTTTAGGCCTGATCCAGTGGAGGCTCATCTTATGTTCTTAATTGGGTGGGTGGTGATGGTGAGGAGATGGAGTGCAGAAGAGGTTAGTCTTAACACTCTAACTGTACACATGCAACACACTGCACGTGTTGCAATGAGTTCCATGAAATCCAAACATGCATGATTTCTGGCAGCTTTTCAACTTTCCTGAAGAGGGAATATCAATTTATCTGTAAGGACAGGGTTTATCAAGCAGTAGGCTGCAACCCGCTTAGTGTGTCATGATCTGAAGTCCAGTGGGTCCTGGACTCAGCCCTCCCACTATCCCTTGTCTTCAGTTGGCTCAAAATTTGGAACAAACTGGACCCAACTGGAGGCTGCATCAGGCCTCCAGAAGCAGCTGGAAAGTAATGTCTGCTTTACTTCTTGGTTTGTGAACATGATCCAGTTGTTTCCAAAGGTTTGTAAAGACTTTGGATCCTGCAGAGATTGGACACTGAAGGAGGTGAGTCATGACGGGGAAGTCCACGTTCTAGGACATCACAAGCAGTGGGCCACTAGTAGCTGTTGCCCATAGACCACAAGGTGCCTTGAAGGGTCTTAAAGTAGGCTGACTTTAGAGCCCAGGCAGGATAAAAATATAATAAAATGTAGCACATGACTGCAATATGCCTTAATCCTTCAAAAAAGCCTGGTGTCCTAAGAAAGTGACCTGTAATCCCAGGAGTCCCAGATTCCAAACTTGCCTCAGCCATCAATTTAAGTGGCCTTAGGTATGCAACTACTCCAGGCACAATCATAACCAATTTAGGCTGGAATCCTAAAGACATTTTCCTCAGAGTAAGATCCATTCAATACAATGGGGCTAACTTTTGAGTAGTAATGGTTACGAATGTGCTCTGAGTTAGGCACAACCAATTTAGGTAGGCATCAATTTAGATCGGCATAACTCACCTGCTCCCTGTTCCCATGGTGGTGTGGGGAGGCCGGCGCATGTCTGTGAACTGGCCTAACTCCACCAAGAGTGGCACACAAGTGCCTTATGACACTTGAGTGACACCCCCAAGCCAACACAGGGGCTGTGGGTGGCACAAGTGGTTAAGACACTGTGCCTGTTAACCAGGGTTTGAGACCAGGGTCCCCACAAGACAGGGTGAGCTCCTGTCCTTAGCACAGCTCTGCGACGCAACTGAACCAATCATATCGGCTCTGCCGTTCCACTGGACTATTTCAGTGGCGTGGAGAGGGGGGATTTTCTGCTTGGGTAACAGCCTATTCTCCATATTAATCTACCCAGGCCTTCGTGCTTCTCATAAAGCATTGAGCACAATATCATAGTCTTTCAAGACTGATGGGTGCCAAAACTAGGCCAGCACAGGAATTGTACCTGGTCTTGTACCAACCTTACTAGGGGTTAGGACTGCAGCCTCTATCTGGCAACAAGATAGGGAGAGTAGTACTTGTTTAAAATATTTGCAGCAAAGAATATATTAGAAACTTAATTGAATCAAAGATTAACACAAAAAAAACACTAATCAGTATACATCAAAAAAAACATACACACACAGGAGGAGAGAGAGAGAGAATGAACAACTAAAAAAAGATAAGATATTGCTAACCAACAGTATCAAGATATTACTGTTTATTACCAACCTAAGCAAGGCATGCTTAGAGCCATATAACTCTTCTAGAGTCATATAACCAACATTAACAGTATGTTTAAAAAATGGCTACACTTTTGTGCGTGGACCTTCCTGTCGCATTATCCATTAACCATTATATTCTTAACCGAGATTGGCTGTGCAAAACTTTTGCTCCCAGCAAGCTGCGCATTTCATTTTTTGCAGGGTCATTTTGGTACCATTAGCACGCAATTCACAAAGCTTTTCCATCCTCCTGCCTGTCACTGAAGCTCAGCACTTTTCTTTCAACATGTTTCTGGTTCGGTTGACACAGTAGCAGTAGCAGTAGCAGTAGCAGCTCTCTCTCTCTCTCTCTCTCTCTCTCTCTCTCTCTCTCATATACATCTGAATTTTCCAAGCTTACTTAATACAGTCACCTGAGAGGTTCCATAATAACATTTCTTTTAGGCTCTGAGCACAATCCTAACCATGTCTACTCAAGGGTAAGCCCCATTATGTACAATGGGTCTTACTCCCAGGAAAGTGTCTTTAGGATTGCAGCCTCTGTCTGCTAAAAGATGCTACTGTCAACAAAATCTTCTAAAAGAGCAGAAGGACTGTTAAATAGCCTCGACCTTACTGGCTATTTTAAAATATGATCACACTGAAACTGACTCTGTTATAATGGTATGAATGGCTTAGTGGAGGAGTAGCTATCTTGGAATGCTCAACATTATTATCATTACTAATCTTTTTGAAAGCAATATTTTCCTTTGTACCACATATGCTTCTTGATTTAATGTGTGTACACAAACACATACAAATATATTATCCACTAGGGTTTGGTTCCAGACCCTTAAAAACCAGTGGAAAAATCAATTTAAGGAACCACTCCCAGGTTTCTTACTCCTCCGTTGCTCCTAATGGAATAAGATTGTGCTTCAGTATTTGCAGGGGTTTGATTCTGGGACTCCCTGGTGATATAAAAAATATTTATTTATTCGTATGGCAATACCAAAAAATGTGTTAAATAAAAGCATTAAAAATAAAAAGTGTCCCTTTACAATTGTTTAAAAACAGCTTTTCGTCCTTCTGTAGAGGGGCAGACAGCAATTAAAAATGCAAAGGATCCCTGTCTTTGCTTGGCTCAGCAGAAGAATGGAATGACTGCTTGCATGACTGCCTCTCTACAACTGTAAGAAAAGCAGTTTTTTTTAAAAAAAAACCAACTATGATTTGCAATGGCCATTTGTGTTGAGCCAAATCTGTGTATAAAAAATCCATACGTTACAAGGCTGGTCCTGTACATATATATACATACACACACTTCTAACTGTAGAATTCACTATGCCTTTATCCATGGGGAAGAATGAACTTGCACATATAAAGTTTAAAGGGCTTTGCACATGGAAGGGTGTATATATATATAGAGCGAGAGAGAGAGAGTGTGTTCTGGACAAGTTGAGATCCACCAAGCCGCTGGGTAGAGACCAGAGACTGTGTACAGAATGTCCCAGGTTCAATCCCTGGTTTCTCCACGCAGGAGTAGGAAAGACCTCTCCCCATATAATGAGCTCAATGGAGTTCACCCATCATGGATGGCAGACCCCAAAAGGTTTTGTTTTTGCTTTCTGCAATTGAAAAAATAATAATAATCAAGGAGGTTGTTGGGTTACAAAACATTGCAGATCAGAATGGACTGAATTTACCTTGCTGGGCTGCAAGTTATGCATTCTTGCTGTGCAATGTATGCAGCTTAACTGCAATCTTTAGTACTTGACACTTGCAAGCAAGTCCCACTGGTTTCAGGATAACTGATACCTGTTCAGAACTGTTGGACCATAACCGCCCTACCCGTCCCAGTGCAGGTTCTGGTTATACCTATTTTATGTAGCATTTCTCCACCAGGCTGACAGTACTGAAGATATTCTGCCTCTCCTATTCATTCATCACTTTGGAGGTGAAGCTGCCAGATAAGTTACTGGCCCAAGGTCACCAAGGCTGCAATCCTATCCTTACTTTCCTGGGAGTAAGTACTACTGAACACAATGGGACTTACTTCTGAGTAGACATGCTGGGGATTGCACTGTAAGTCATACAGCTTCATAAGGATCTGAATGAACACCTGCCTCCCAGTACCCCTGGCCCATCTTTCTCAATCAGTACACCATACCTATTCTCTTTAACATCAACTCCCGCTCTGTCAGTCTGCAGTCCCACATATATGACTGAATAAAGTGGGACCTACTTCTGAGTAAATATGGATAGGATCTGGTTACATATGAAAAGATGGAGTAAAATTCAACAGAACAACAAATGATGTTGTTTAAGCATAAAATATTTGGATCCCTGCTCCACCCCACACAAAGAATGGCAAGATGAGGACTTATTTCAGAAATAGTGGGGAAAAAGAAAGTTGATTCCATTCGTTAATTTGAGCGGGAGAAAAAGAGAGGGTGATATAATGTCTACTGCATTGCAGATGCTGGGAGTACAAAGAAGCAAGCGTCCCAATGCTTTGCAAAGAAAGTAGCATCCTCCAAGTCTGAGTTCAAAAAGGCAAAGAGAAAACATTATTCAATAGCTGGGAAAAGGGGCCTCAGATTAACTTTTATAAGCTTTCAAAACAGAATTGAGAGCAATGAGCTATTGCTCTCCAAGTAAGTAAAAGGAAAGTATTGCTCTCCAAGAATTTCTCTCTTTCTATTAAATGCTTCATTAAAGGGTGGACTTTGGGCAGGAAGGACCTGAAAAAAGCATGTGTGTGTCTACATGCAATGGCTGGGGAAGGAAGGGGTGTTGTCACTTTGCACAAGCAGCTCCTATGCTGGATGCTACGAAATCAGGGTCACCTTTCCTCCAAAGTTGAGAGCAAACACAATTAGACTTAGGGCCCAATCCCAGGCATATCAGAAGTAAGTTCCACTGCATTCAATGGAGTTTACTCCCAGGAAAGGGTATACAGGATTGCAACCTTAATCTTGCAAATGTTTCAGTAAGTGGCCAATTCCAGATAAGTTTGTGAAAGGCCTGATTCAACCACTTTCCTGGGAGCAGACACGAGAAGACACGAAAAGGATTGCGTTGTAAGTGCTTCTCCTATATGGTTCAAGTAGGGGGTTTGCTAGTCGGTGCAGGGGCCAATAATTCTACCAGACAACATCCTCACCACACCCCAAATTATGTAAATGTAATAAAACAAAAGGTCACTCCCCCAAAAATTCTTTCAGGGAGTACGGGGAGTGGCCTATCCCATCCAGATGTTTTCAGAGTTATGAACCCCCAGATGCTGCAGTGATAAGGTGTGTTCATCCTCAGCATTTACAGATGTTCTACAGGGGGACACACACACTAAGCGCTTTCTATATGGTTCAGGGAAGGGGTTTGCTTGTCAACGAAGGAGCCAATTCTACCAGATCTCATTCTTATCATATCCCTAAAACATGTAAATATAATAAAACTACAAGTCACACCCCTCAAAAAAAATATTTCAAGGAGGAGTGGCTTATCCCATCCAGAAGTTTTCAGAGTTATGAACCCCAGATGTAGTGATAAGGAGTGTTCCTCCTCACCACTTCCACGTGTTCTAAAGGAGGGGACAACATCAGCTGCTTTCTGTATGATTCAGGGAACTGGTTTCTTACATGCAAATATTTGAATCCCCCCCAAAAATTATTCAACAGAGGAAAATCAAAGGTCACCCCAAAACTGCTTCCAGATGTGGGGGGGCACTGTCCCATCCAGATGTGGGGGGCCCTGTCCCATCCAGATGTGGGGGGCCCTGTCCCATCCAGATGTGGGGGGCCCTGTCCCATCCAGATGTGGGGGGGCCCTGTCCCATCCAGATGTGGGGGGGCCCTGTCCCATCCAGATGCGTTCTGGTGTGGGGTCACACCCCCCAAGGCAGAAGGACAGGATGGAGCCCAGATGTGGAAGGCAGCAACCAGCTCCCCAGATGTTCCAGTGGAGGGACCCTGCACCCTTCCAGATGTTTGATGGGGGAGGGGAGGGGCTGGGCTCCCCTCCCCTGGGCTCGGCTCCCCTCCCCTCCAGACCCTCACCCTGCCTCTTTCGCTCCCTCTTGTCCTGCAGCTGCTTCTTCTTCTGTTTAGCGCTGAACGGCCTCTTGCGATGCATGTCCTATCTCGGCCGCCGTCCCCTCCTCCGGCTGCTCCAGCAGAACCGACTCACTCGCAGCGCCTGAGTGGAAGAGGGGGCGGGGCCAAACGGAGATCACACCTCCGAGGGGTCAATGAGAGGGCGTGGCTACTGAGGGTGGGCGTGTCCACTGGAAGTGGGCGAGGCCACCTCAAACTGAGTAAGGCGGGAGGGCCCAACCACTATACCTAGAGGAGGGGGGTGTGCCGGTCGGGCCGGACGAAACCATTTGGGGTCAAGGAAGAGGGGAGGGTTAATAAAAGCGCACGCGGTGAGTGGAGTTCCGGGGGAAAGGCGGTGACGTTTGGACTGAACCACTGGGAGGGGGGGGCCAGACCCTACCATTTCGTCCTGGGAGGAAGGGGTGGACCATTCTGCTCCTTTGGGGAAGAGGACGCTTGAGCGCCCCCTAGTGGGGAGGAGAGAAAGAGCAGCCGCTGAAGGAGTAGCCCCATTGAAGTGAATGGACTTACTCCTGAGTAGGCACACACTGCCTCCTGAGGTCACTGCTGAGGATGCCTGACTGTGAGGGAAGGAAGAAAGGCCTCTCCGCCCTAGAAATAGTGGGTCTACTCAGGAGGAACTGTGATTAGTCAGTGGAGCTTACTCCCAGGAAAGTGTGGATGGGATTGCAGCCTGTGGGCCAGTGAGGGTGAGGAGGGGCCCACCCCTTCCCCTCCTGCTGCCCCCAGCAGCCTCCCCTGCAGCTCCTTCCCTCCAGGACTGACTGACAGACAGACAGACGCCTCTGCAGCACAAGCGCCTCGACCGCACCACACTGACTCACACGCTTAGAGAACAGGATGTATGGCTGCAGTCCCAGCACAAGCTTCTGCGACAGGGACGCTCTGGTGGTTGAGTGCAGGGCTGCTGACAAGAAGCTAAGCAGGGAAGGACCCGGACAGCTGCCGGATGGGAGACTGCGAGCAGAGAAGCCGTCATCAGGGACAGAACAGAAGATGTTGCTCTCCACAGACAGGCTGACTGGAAACTGCTGCTGGAGGCCTCAGCCCCCCTGACTCACCTCACGACTCTGTGATGGAGACAGTGCTTCAGCTGCCCACGGAACACGTCCCTCTACACAACACACACAGACAGACACACGGACAGGAAGACTCACCCCATTTCAAACACTTGCACATAAATTAGAACACTTTTCAGTCACACTCTTTACTTTTCACTCACGAAAATAAGATGTTAAATACAACAGGATACATAATATAATGTATTTATTCTGAAACATTCCCTAATCTTGTCAGCACTGTAACTAAAACTAAAACTATAGTTTTCTCACCCTCCATGGGTGGTGTATGTATGTTATCCTCAATCTGGGGTCCTCTACCAGAGGCCTGGGAGTTTGAGGGTTCTGCGCAGTATCTTGACTGTTCCTAGCAATGTGCTTTTCTGGATCGAGTGTTCTGATGTCCCTCCTGGGATCTGCTGGAGCCATTCTTCCAGCTTGGGTGTCACAGCCCCTAGTGCTCCAACCACTATTGGGATCACATTCACCTTCACTTCCCACAGTCTTTCTAATTCCTCCTTCAAACCCTGATACTTTCCCACCTTTTCATGCTCTTTTTTCCTGATGTTGCTGTCATTTGGTATTGCTACGTCTATCACCAGGTCTGTCTTCTGGGCCTTATCTACCACCACAATGTCTGGCTGGTTAGCCAGTACCTTCTGTCTGTCTGGATATGGAAGTCCCACATGAGCTTAGCCCTGTCATTCTCCACAACCTTCTGAGGGGTCTCCCATCTGGTCTTGGAATGGTTAGTCCGTAGGCTGAGCAGATGTTCCTATACACGATGCCGGCTACTTGGTTGTGCCGTTCAACGTATGCTGTTCCTGCCTGCATCTTACACCCTGCCACAATATGTTGGATTGTTTCTGACGTTTCTCTGCACAGCCTGCACTTTGGGTCTTCTCTTGTGTGGTAAATCCTCGCTTCTATGGATCTGGTACTTAGTGCCTGTTCTTGTGCTGCCATGATGAGGGCTTCAGTGCTATCTTTGAAGCCGGCTCTTTCTAGCCACTGATAGGATTTCCCAATATCAGCGACTTCAGTTATCTGGCGATGGTACATCCCATGCAGGGTCTTCTCTTGCCAGGACACTTCCTCAGTTTGATCTTCCTTCCGTATTTGCTGTTGTTGCTGGAGACATTCTCTCATCAGCTCATCTTTGGGTGCCATCTCAGTGATGTATTCCTGGATATTCTGGGTTTCATCCAGGATAGTAGTTTTGGCGCTCATCAGACCCTGGCCACCCTCTTTCCGACTAGTGTATATTCTCTGGATGTTAGACTTGGGGTGGAAACCCCCATGCATTGTGAGGAGCTTTCGGGTCTTCACATCGGCCACCTCCATTTCTTTCTGTGGCCAGCTTACTATTCCAGCAGGGTATCTGATGGCTGGCAGTGCATACTTATTGATGACATGTATCTTATTTTTCCCATTGAGCTGGCTTTTCAGGATCTGTCGTATTCTTTGACGGTACTTGGATATTGCTGTCTTCCTTGCCTCCTCTTCATGATTACCGTGGGATTGTGGGATACCTAGGTACTTACAGTTGGTTTCTACATCTTTATGTACCCTGTTGGTAGTTCTACCGCACTGGTCTTGACCACTTTTTCTCTCTTTACGATCATTCGGCTGCACATATCCAGGCCGAATGACATCCCAATATCCTCACTGTAGATCCTTGTCAGGTGTATCAGTGAGTCAATGTCTCGTTCATTCTTTGCATACAGCTTGATGTCATCCATATAGAGGAGGTGGCTGATGGTAGTTCCACTCTTGGACTTGTACCCATATCCAGTCTTTGCTATTATTTGGCTTAGGGGATTCAGGCTTATGCAGAACAGCAGGGGAGACAGTGCATCTCCTTGATATATGCCACACTTATATATAAATACTATCTATATCTATCTATCTATATCTATATATACTATCTATATATACACTATATATATACTGTCTATATATATATATATATATATATATATATATATACTATCTATATAATTTATATTGAGGAATTTATTGAAGACTTTCTTTCCACCCATATAAATGATTCTGCTTACAGGCTGACATTGTGTGCATTGAAGAGCAAAGGGTCTCTGCCCCAAAGAGCTCACATCACACTCTCCAGTGAGAGTCCAGGGGAAATAGGAGGACCCTGCAGCGCCTCTCTGTCCCCAAACGCCGCCCGTCTCTACTGCTCCCTGGGACCTTCTAGCCTTGGACGTCTCTATGGTTCCCAACCCTGCTCGTCCCCTCTAGGAATGCCATCTTCCTGATCTCCATGGTGGGGGCTCCTGTGCGTGTCCGGCGGAGGCGTGCGGGCGGCTGCGTGACCTCCTGCGCGTGCGCAGATCGTGGCTGGCAGTGCCCGTGTGTTGCGGGCGGAGTGAGCGATGCCGAAGGGCCAGGGAGGGAAGCAGCAGCAGCAGCAGCAGCAGGAGGAATGGATCGGCGACGACGACGACGACAAGCCCTGCCCGGGAGGGGGCGGCGGCGGTGAGATCCATAGGCTCCCCCTGTGGGACCTCTATGCACTTCCCCATACAGGAGCTTATATACATCCCCATCCTACGGACTGCCCCATTATATGGACTTCTCCATATGGTCCCCCCTTATAGGATCTTATACTCTGTCCCCTGTATAACGACTTACATAGACTTCCCTGTGGGAAGTATACACGATCCTAAATGGGGGTCTTGCATAGTCCCCATATATAGGATCACGTATAGTCTCTCTCAGATGATCTCCCCCCATGGGAGTCTGTTTACTGTCTCCCCTTATACATACTGTCCATATAGAGATATATATGCACTCCCCATATATAGACTTTATTAAAAAATTAATATATATATTAATATATATATAATATATATAAGTCCCCATGTATATATACTTACATACTGTCTCCCCATGTAGGATCTCCCCTTCCCATGGGGAGGGAAAAACCACTCCCCATGTGGTTTTCCTTATATAGGATCTTGTATAGTCGCTTTCATATTCTTCTCATATGGGAAGAATGCCCCCCATATATATAATGTCCCCCATATATGATCTTATGTAGATTTTTCCATGTGGTCTCCCCTATATAAAATCTTGCATCGTCTCCACATATAGAATCATATAGGCCCTCTCCCCATATAGGAGACTTTCCCTTATGAGAACCTATATTGTCTCCTCCATATGGTCTTCCCATATAGAATCTTATATTATCACTCCTGATATGACCTCCCCCATATACTTTTCCCCATATATAGGATCCTGCCTTTTGGTTAATCCAGTGTTTCTCAACCAGTGGTACTTATGCCTTTGAGTTACTGCGTGTCCAGTCTTGTGCTTGTAGCTCCACAATGCTTGTTCTGGTGATACTTGAGGAAGTGTCTGCTGGTTCTTTTAGGGGTTAACTGCAAAAGGAGATAAGGTGTCCCCAAAATGTAGGACACCCAAGAAAAATGTAGGGCATAACAAATGCTAAAAACCCTCATATATGTTGCTCTCATGTGGTTAATTTCAATACTATATTATTAACCCCCAAATCCAGAGTTATGGGAGCACATAAGAGACATTACGTGCACCCATAGTTACTGCACCACCTAGTGAAAACCTATGGAAAATTCACATTGCAATCCAAGGTAAGTTGTTCTTACACCGGAGCACGGACTCCCTGTAGTTATTCTGGATTTTGCCCTAAGGAGATCCCACCTGGATCAGGCCAAAGGCCCATCTAGTGCAGCTTCCTGTATCTCACAGAGACCGGGAGTGCAGGAGAGGGCTGTATCCTGTGCCCCCGTCGCACTTGTCTTTGTGAGGTCACCTTCTTTTAAATCGGGAGGTGGTACCAAAAGCCATCCTATCCACCTGAGCCCCTTGCCAGTGTGTTGCTGTGTTGTGTCTGGCCTCCCAGTCTGGAAGTCACTGGCCTCCCAGTCTGGATGACAGTATCACCATTTACCTCTGATGGTACTTCCAAAAGGTGGACAGTGCAGGAGCTGAATGTTGAGAAACAGTCAAGATAGATCTGAACTAACTATTGCTTTCTGTTTCTGCACACGCAGATGGGAATCCCCAAGGTAGGCATTTAATCATAGAATCATAGGGTTGGAAGGGACCCAGTGGATCATCTAGTCCAACCTCCTGCCTATAGCAGGAGAGCCTCGTCTTGTGGGGGCCCGTGTCTCGAACCCTGGCCTGCTGGTTAACAGGCACAGTGTCTTAACCACTTATTGGAAGGGAGAAGAAAAACTTACAGAAGCTGAGCCCAGTTTGTCTCTCTTCTTTTGTCCCTTTCGTTCATTTAAATGTAGGGAGTTTGGGGCAGAGACCTCTGGATTAGGGGGCAGTGTGTTGGGTTACTCTATGAAGTGCCATTAATATAGCTAGTGCTGTATCAGAATTCTCTTTTCCCCCCTCTCCTTTTTCTTACTTTGATTTGCATCAGAAAGTGAGATCTAGAGCACCATCCTAACCATGTCTACTCAAAAGTAAGCCCCATTGTGTTCAGTGGGTCTTACTTCCAGGAAAGTGTCTTTAGGATTGCAGCCTGAAGGAGCTAAGGAGTAAATATTCTGTTGGAAAAGGTTATTTTGATAGCTTTATAAAGTGACATTAAGGGTGCAATCCTAAAGATGCTTTCCTGGGAGTAAGACCCATTGAACACAAGGTGGCTTCCTTTTAAGTAGACATGGTTAGGATTGTGATCTTCCTAGATAGATTTTGGGTTTATTTGTCTTTTTAAAATTAGGAACACAGACTGTCCCAAAGTTACATAGTTATTGTGTGGCGTACCCTACAATCCAGAGTAACTACGGGAGCACGCAAGAGACATTACGTGCACCAATAGTTACTGCACCACCCAGTGAAAACCTATGGGAAATTCATATTGCAATCCAGAGCAAATTATTCTTACACCGGAGCAAGGACACCCCGTAGTTACTCTGGATTGTGCCCTAAGTGAGGATTTGAACCCAGGCCTCCAATGTCCTATATGGCTATACCATCCTTCCCCAAATGGAATAAAAAAATTTTTGCACAAACCTGGGTTAAGAGATTCAGATCATAGCATACTTGGTGTATGTTTGTGTGTATGTAATATATTTTTTCTTGGCTGACTTTAACAGCTGAGTACTTTCCTATTGCTTCATCTCCCATTTCAGCTGCTGAACATGATGTGCACCATGTTTGTAGTTATTAAGAAGGCCAAGCAGCCTGACCTTCTTTGTGAGCCTAAAGAGGAGGACCATTTTAATTGAGCTATGTGGGGAAACTGGTAGGGTGAAAGTTGTAGGAGAGGCCGACCTGTTAGGAAGTATGGGATGAGAGAGATGCAACGAATTGGGCTGAGTCAAGTTAGGCTAATTAGGATTTTTTGTGGAAATTATATAGGGTTGGGAGGAGCCCTGCAAACTAAAATGGGATGCTTTATTATAATCCAGAAAGCTGTTTCGGCTGTTAATGCACTTGGAGGTTGTCAACTGATGCACAACCACGTCTTTTATGCTTTTAAATAGCTGTATGATGAGTAGAAATTCAGGAAGTATTGTTTGTTCTAGCACAAATTGAGTGATAAAAAAGCTCACCTGTTGAATTTCTACCTATTTGGGTAAAGGTACATGAGTGTCCATTCATGGTGGTGATTGTGCCACATCAGTATCCAAGAGGAACGCAATTAAAATTAATGCTTCCTTTAATTTTCTGTTTCCTTTAGTGTTTCCTGTTTCGTTCTTAAGAATCTTAAATTACATCCTTTACTTTTTATGGCTTGTATTTCATTACTTTTTATAAATCATAACCTCTAAAAAGTCTTAAAATAATTTTTAAAGAGATAGGAGTTTTGGCTTATAGTTGGCTATGTTTGTGACATTCAGTGCCAGTGCAAGGGTGGCATAACAAGCTCAGGATTGGGCTCATTATTTATTATATCCTGCTGTTTCCTTTGTCTTTACAACAGCCCTATGAGGTGGGTTATGCTGGAAAAAAAGTGTCGAGCCCAGGGTTAACACAGTGTACTTTGTGAGAGGGATTTTACACTAGGATTCCTTGTTCCTCTTCACACCTGTACCGCACACTGGCTCGTGGGTTCAGGAGGCTTAGTACCCCTGGGTTCTTCACTTTTCTTTGTGAACATGACTTGGATGTCTCTTGATTCTGTCTTTCAGACAAAGTGGTAAAGAAGGGGAAGAAGGCAAAGAAAGATAAAAAGTCGGTAAGGCGCAGTCTCGTCACGCAGTGGCATCCACACAGCTACCTGGCAATGGGTGATTCATTAGTCCGAAGCTTTCTTTAGGTGTTTGGTTTGTGAGAACAATCCATAAGCTCTTCAGTTTCTCCTCCCGGTGCGTCAAGATCTTTAGCCCTACAGAACAATGTCCATAGCCCCAGACAGTTCAGCATTATCCGCAGACAAACACTGATTGGGACCAGGGCATACTGTGCACACATGTGCCCAAAACTCAGCTTTCAGAGTTGCCAAAAGTGGGGTGCTGGGAGCAGAAGTGCATTGAGACACACGGGATTCATAGGTGCCATTTCCAGTTTTTTTAGACCTGTCTCTGAAGGATCTTGTTAGTAAAGCTTTGCTGGAGTAAAGATTTCATTGATGTAAGGAGAAGCTTTGGGGCTTTAAGGCTTCTTAATAAAATCATAACATTGAATTCTGGTTGCTGTAGTGCCAGACTTGTGCCAGGAAAAGGGAATCAGGGCTAAGCCTGCTGCAGGTCAGCCATTCAGGAGGGATAGTAGTTCTGAGGAATCCTTACCTATGACTCTGTCACCTCCTTGCCATAACCTCCATTTTCCCCCTTTTCCCAAGTTCTTTGAGGAGCTGGCTGTGGAGAAGCACACCAGTGAAGAGCAAGCAGATGCAAAAGAAAAGCAGCAACAGCAAGCTCAGCAACAGCAGCAGGTGAGTTGTCTGTGGCACTTTATGGCACGTTGTGGTTTCCTGAGAACTGAGGTTGACCAACCCTACTGATGTGTTCATTGTGTTTGTTTTGGGGCCTGCCTGCGGCCACAGCAAAAGAAAAGACGGGATAAGAAAAAGGACCGAAAGAAAAAAGAGGCAGAGGAAGACGAGGAGGAGAACCAGCTGATTGAGCGGCTGAAGAAATTGTCAGCCCAAGCCAGTGATGAGGATGATGAAGGTTGGTGGCTGGTGTTTATAATGTGAAAAGGTGCTTCACTCAGGGTCCAGATATTTCTTCTTCTCTCTCTTGTCCCTTTTTCCATTGTTCTTCAGAGGTTCAGCCCTCTGTTGAGCAGGACTGTCATCATATGATGACAATAAACTTGAAAGAACAAGCAAAACAATGCTAAGGTGGTCAAGAAATATGTAACTTTGTCACAAAAGATCCTGAGGAAGGATCACTTTTGGGGCCTGATAGGTTTCTGCACATTTTGGAGGTTGTGGCTCCTGTTGTTTCTGCACTGGTGCCTTTGCCACCTCTACTTCTTGCCCTATAGTCTTCAGAGGCGCAAATCCATATCCAATAGTTGTGGTGTGTCACATGGAGCATCTTTGTTTAATAGAAGAACATAAGAAGAGTCCTGCAGGATCAGGCTAAAAGCCCATCTAGTCCAGCTTTCTATCTTGCACAGTAGACCACCAGATGCCTCAGGGAGAACACAAGACAACAAGAGACGTGCAATCTAGTGCTGTCCCTTGAATCCGGTCTTCTGAGGTAGACGACTTTTTAAACCAGGAGGTTGCTGTCAGTATTAGCTCTGACAGTATTAGCTCTGTCAGTATCAGTTAGCTCCTGTAACTGATACTGGGCGCAAGAGGGGCAATAGACATGGGTAACTTGTTTGCAACTATTATATTACTCACATCAACACAAACATCATTATCCAAAACAGTCTGAGTCATATACATAAAAGCAGTCAGCACAGCAACCAATGTCCAAATCAGAGTCCCAAAAGAATAGTCAGGAAGTCGATCCAGGGTTCTCCAGTTCATCAGTCAGTCCAGCAAAGACTCATGCAATACCCACAAGTATGAGACTTTGCAGGTGCTGCTGATAAGGGTAATCAGGATCACTCAGTAGCCAATTGCAATGTCCCTGTGTCTTGAGTGGCAGCAGACATCCCTGGACATGTTGAGCAGGTAGCAGGCTTGCCCCTACAAGAACCTCCAGCAGCTTCTTGAACCTGCAACTAGCCAAGAACCAACTGTTAGCTATACGGGCATTGCCCAGTGCCTACCCCAGAAAACTAACATTTGTAAAGACCCATTGTGGTTTGTAATCTGTGATGGATTTTTTCTCCATAAATCTGTCCAACTCCTATATGCCTTTCAAAGAAGCAAATAGACAAGACACATCCTGTGGCAAGGAGTCCCACAGACTAATTACATGCTGGGTTAAAAAATTTTTTTGTCTGTGCTGAGTCTTCCAACACTATATTAGTGGATGTGCCCTGGTTCTGATGCTGTAGTAGAGAGGAAAGTATAGATGTATAGAGGAACGTGTATTAGGGAGGAACGTATAGATGAGTAGCCACTCCATCACGATCCCATTTTGAATTTCTCACAGAATTTGGCTGACCACTCTTTGAGCAAGGCAACGCTGTCTAGCTAAGAGCTCTTCTGAAGAGTGGTGCAGTTGCCATCATGCTGTGTTTAGTGATGGAGGAAGGTGAGCCCGTGGAATGTTGCTATGTTTTGCAGCTCACCAATATCCTATGCTACCCCACCCCAACTAGCAACTGTTTACTGGATGGCGTATATGACAAATCTGATATATGGTATGATTGATCAAATATGATACGATCAAATATCTCACATTTGATCCTATCCTGTGTCGTTATCAACTCAGCCAATCAAGTCTCTCTGTTTCCCTTCCAGTGCCCACTCCTATCCACAAAGCAGGCAAGAAAGCAAAAGTAAGTTTCTGGGTTTTATTTGTTGGCCAAGAGTGTGGGTTATTCTTGACAGGGAAGAGTTGAAACACAGTAAACTAGTACCAGATTTTGAGATTTATCAAGATCTCAAGCTACCAAACTTGTAGAATTTTGCTATCCCATCAACCATCAGGATGATCTACTGGTTTTTGGTACCCTGTTGCTTTAACTCTGTCCATCTTCCATTATACCATCCTGGGAACTTGATGTGGCCCTTGGAAAGCTTCCTTGTGGTCCACGGCAGGACCCCAACATCAAGCCTGAAATTCTCCAGAGGCAAGAGGAGCTCTGTTCTCCACACCACTGGAGAAGGTTGCACACACTTCCTCTCTCTGTGTATGAAAGTCCTTAAGAACTGGTTTTGAATATAACACCCCTCTTTGTTTTAGAAAGTGTTTATCAACTTATTTTCATTCATTCATGTATATATAAGTTATGTCTGTAACATGTTCATTTACGTAATACCAAGCATTACCGATAGATGCCTATTGGTATCTATGCTGTTTGTTGTGCACTTGAGTTTTTGTTGGTATCAATTTAGATGGTCACCATCTTGGTGATAATCCTATACTTTGTTCCAAGTGGCAAGGATTCCACAGCCGTCTCTTGGCTAGATTCTCCTGGCCATATTTTGGGGCTCCCGAAGGAGCCACAACTCACAGTTTGGGAACTATGGGTCATAGAATGCAAGGAATACAATCAGAGACCATTCTGTTGCCATCATTTAATTTATTTCTAATATTTTATATGAACATGTTGAAATATTATTCCTAATATTTGTTTTATTTGAACATGTTCAATGATGCCCTTCAGCACTGAAACTTTCAAGACAGTGTTCAATTAATAAGACAATAAAAGACCAAACAATTAAAATCTAACATTGAGGCATGAACATTGGGAAGCAAGATAAAAGGAATATATTAGAAGCAGCTTCTTCATACACTAGACTGGCTGGGCAATTTTTTTTCCAAACCTGGTCTGAGGCACAAATTAAAAATGAGTCCCACCTTCTTGAGGAAGGTATTCCACCTCATGAGTGCCATAAGTGTGAAGGGCCTTCCTCTGTCAGCCCCTCACCTAACTTCACACAATGGTGGGGGTACTCTGAGCAACCACCAAAGTATGGCTCTCTCCACTCCTTTCTTCCAGCTTTCTAAGTGGCTGGCAGTGGATTTAGATAAGCCCAGCCAGTAATTTAGATAGGCCCAGACTCTTCCGTAGATGTTCCTCTTGTCCATTATGGGCCATACTCATGGCCTGAGGTGAAATGCCCCGTTGAAAGGCCTGGAGAAGTGTGGTGAGGCAAATGGGTTCCCCTTCTTCTGTGAGTAGTCTCCTCACTACTATTTCTTTTTGTCTTCCACAGGGAGGGAATGTGTTTGCTGCCTTGAATCAGGAGCAGAGTGAAGAGGATGAGGAAGAACCGCCGAAGCCAATCAAACCTGACAAGAATAACCTCAGTGAGGTCCGCTGCATTTTGGAATTCAGTGTTGAATCACGCTTGGTGCTGTGGCAGTGAATAGGGAGGCTGGGAAAGAAAAGAGCTGAGGGATAAAATAATGGTTGCCACATAAATAACTTCATATATGTTCTTGTTAGGCTTAATAATTCTTCTCTTGCAGACGACTGTGAGAACTGCTTTGCAAGTTTCTTCTCCTTAATGACAATTTATATAAAATGTTTGGTTGCTGTTTGGTAAAATATCCGAAGGCTGGGATGGAAAGCTGTCATGTTATAAGATATAAGGTTCTACACTAAGACCCCCAGATATAAGATTCTTCCACTACCTTAATGGTAGGGATGAATCCTGTATTGAAAATAGATGCTGTGTTTTCAAATTAAGCCCATGCTGGCAAGACAGGGTACTTGAGGTATGAACTTGCTTATTTTTGAATTTAGATTCTTCTTTTGCTGAACCACTTTTGGGAGTGGAAAGATTTCCTAATGTGGAGCCAGAATTCCTGTTTTGTTTTTTTTCAGGAGGAAGAGGACCAAAAGAGGAAGAGTAGGAAAAATGAGAAGAACAAGGGCAAGCAGCAGGTTGGACTCTTTGAGTGTTATGATATATAGTAATGTTTTACATGTTTTCTTATCTGGAAAAGATCTCTGGGACTGTTCCCACTACAGGATCATTGGGAGGGGGGAATTTAGATGGGATAGAATTGCCTAAGTAATAATATGGGGAACCTGCATATGTGTAGTTCCCATATCCACAGATTCAATGATCTGCAGATTTGGTCACTAGAAGGACTTCTCCCCAGTCATGTGTCATTGTCCCCCTTTGAAATTAAGCGCACCCAGTGGGGGTCCGTCAAAGATGAGTAAGTGGTTTGCCTTGACTTAAAGGCAAACCACTTAAGTCATCTTTGAAGGACCCCCACTGGGTGTGCTTAATTTCAAAGGTGGTCAGAATAGGGAGATAAATCCAGCAGGTAACAGAGAGAACTAAAGGCCATGGATTTCTAGTTGAAGACTCCAGAATGCAACATGTTCAGATTCAAAACTTGGTTTAAGTTTGAATTTCTGCACAAATGCCACTTATGCTCTAGTTGCCCATTTTTCTCAGCAAGTCTGTATATTTCAACTGTTCTTTTCTGTCCTTGTAGAAAGGAGGCTCAGCTTTTGCCATCTTGGCTCAGAGTGATGAGGAAGAGGAGGAGGAGGAAGAGGAAGAAGACGATGAAGTAACTAAACTCAAGGGCAAAGCAAAGGTAAAGGGGAAAGGATGCCTAAGAGTGGAGGGAGTGCAGGGCTGTGGGAAACAATGGCAAAAAGAGCAGACGGCATTTAGGATCCCAGGTTATGTGGTAGATAAAGTAGTTTTTCACCAAGAATGAATGAGACGTATCTGAAATTTCTTCATGTTTCCCCAACCCTGTATGGGAAAGCCCCCATTTGAACTGAGGGGTCCAGACCTGAAAAAGGGAAGAAGTCCAATCCTGTCTCAATTTTCCAGGATTAGCTGTTTCAGCACACTTGGGAAGGTGTGTCCCTTTAGGCTTGGTCTCTGTCACCAGATCTTCTCCAAATAGTATGCCGATGGCAGAACTCAAGAGAAAAAAACCTTGTAGTATAGTCCTCCTAGAACTATGCTATCTCGTCTTGGAGACGAGGCTATTATTTTGAATTCTGCTGTAAGTTAGTTTTTGGGAAGGAAGGTTTCAGTCTTTTCCCTGTTATATTAACTCTGTGTTTTGGCCTAGATAGGCCCTTCTAATTACCAGCTGCTTCACACTTACGTCTCTAGGAACTACCTTCTTTCTAGATATGTCATATTTGCATCCAACATAGTGGGATGCCTTTCTTTTATTTTCTCCAGTGCCATACACACCTCTGTGTTGTACATTTGAATGGAAGAGCCCTTCTATAGGAAAAAGAGCCCTTTTATAGTAACACATAAAAAAAAGTTAGCTTGCATCTGGGATGTGTGCCCTGAAGAAGGACACAACATGGTGGGGCAGGGGAGAGTGATGGACCATGAACCATGGCAAGTAGGTTAATCCCTGTAATTAAATAGCATTAAGGATCTCAGGGCCTCCAAGATATCCCCCAACTTTCCCCTCCTGCTGTGAAGCCAAAGAGGGTGGCATGAGGCTGGGCTGTTTCATTGTCTTTGGTTGAGATGCTTCAAACATCTCAGCTGAGTATGGCCCTAGGGCATATCATTTTGTCCTCCCTTGCTGTTCTGGAGCAAAAGAGGAAAGTGCAGGACTTCACGCAGCCAAGGTGTCCAGCGGCAGCGTGGCCAAGTATGGTCACAAGTCCTACTCACATTTTCCCTAGGAAAGGTGAATTGGGGCTCAGCTGCACTCAGTGGAGGAATCTGTGGCTTCTCTGCTAAGGATAGACAGTTTGCTGTCCGCCCATGCCACCCCACTCATTTGTCATGGGGAGAGGAGGGAGTGATATTGTTGGAATCTGACACTGGGTGTTATTGTGAATCTTCTTGCATTCAAGCCATTTGTCAGCCCCTTAGTGACTTTCTGCTTTTCTTTCAGACCACAGAAGCGAAGAAAAAGCCAAAAGGAAAAAAGAACCAGCAATCCAAGGTAAGGAATCGTTCTTTTTTTCTTATTGGTAGTGGGGCCAATGCTTAGCAGTCCCTTTGCTAAACAGTGCAAGAATCTCTTAATTTTTACCCTACATGTTGCTTGCTTGCTGTGCTCTGGTTCCATAGAACATGTTTGCCGCTCTAGAGGCAGAGGGAGAGGAGGAAGAAAAGGATGATGACGAGGAGGAAGAGCCCGTGAAGGGCAAAGGGAAGTCCAAACAGAGCAGCCAGCCAGTAAGGAGACATTGTTCAATCTCTATTTGGTTCAGTCTGATTAGCATATCTCTGATGCATCCCACAATGCAAAATAGGGCGCATAAATGAGCCTCCCTTCTCTAAATACTTGCAGAAAGATTTATATATTTCAATGTGTTGCATATATTTGCACTCAGGTTATCTAATGCACAAAAAGGGTGAGCTGGGCAAAGCGGATTTGTATAGGAGGATATACATATAGATGCTGGTTAGTGCAAAATTTGTGTGCTGGGAAGCAATGGCCAAACTTGGGTGCACTATCTCCTTCAGCCCTCTCCTTAAATGTAGCTACCAGGGCATGGCCTGAGGGAACATGATATAGCCATGCTGCTGAAACTAAGCAGGTTTTGGTTGGTGCCTCAATGGAGGACTAGCTAAGAGCCCCATAGAATGCATTGAAGCAGAGCTGTAGAACCTAATCAAAGGAAAAGGGATGTGGCTGGAGTTTTACTTTTAAAGTAATCTGCTCTGTTGGGTGATGTGGACGAGTCTCCAAAGATGACACAATCTTTTGAGTTTTATGACTGACATCAGTTCCTCACTCTAATGGGTTTCCCTGTGAATTCTTTAGCAGTCAGAGGAGGAAGAAGAGGAGGGGGAGAAAAAGGAAAATGATCCCTATGCCCATCTCAGCAAAAAGGAAAAAAAGAAACTTAAGAAGCAGGTGAGATCTGTTCATAATTTCTGTGTGTCTTGATGTTTGTGTTGTATCTAAATGAACTGGAGTTGAGGAAACTTTTGAGAAATGATCTTTGTGTGTGTTTCTGTAGCCTTTCAATCCTTAGCACAGTTATTTGAAGTTGAGAGCAGGTGATTTCAGTAGAACTACTCCCAGATAAATGTATTCACAGGTGTAGCTGTGGGGAAGAAATGTACACTCCTTGGATCCACAAAACGAGGGGTTTCAAGGAGCCATTGCTCTACATGGGTTGAACAACATCTGGACATTATGTGGAAGGTCTGAGGATATAAGTAGGAAGACATTGCATCTGTGCTGCAATGTTGGGGGAATCAGAAAATGGTTCTCAGAGAAATGAGATGTTAGGTAAGGTTTCCTCTTTGCTGAAAAGCTGAAATTATGTCAGTTTGCCTTGTGTAGAGAAGTGTTTGTAGATGATAAGAACGGCAATATGACAGCTGGCAAAGGGGAATGGGGAGTGTTACAAGGGGCTGTCTTGCCTAGTAGGCATGTCTCAGTTCGGCCTCTCTTTGCTCCGACAGCTGGACTTTGAGCGGCAGGTAGCATCCCTGAAAGCAGCCAATGCAGCAGAGAATGACTTCTCGGTATCTCAAGCAGAGATGTCGTCACGACAAGCCATGCTGGAAAATGCTTCAGACATCAAGGTACCGCTCCTCAGGTTTTAATTGTTTTGAAGAAGAACATGGACCTGCAGCAATGCGGAATCCATCTGTTTGTAGTATATTCAAATTTTCTCTTAAACCAGGGAGTTTTTGCAGTAGCAATTAAGACTAACTGGAATTTAGGAAGAAATTAAAACACCATATTCTTTAAAAATTATTTCTTCTGATCTGCTGCCAAGAGAAGTTGCAAGATACTTCCCTAACACTCTCCTCCTTTCTCTTCAGCTGGAGAAGTTTAGCATCTCTGCTCATGGCAAGGAACTGTTTGTCAATGCAGATCTGTACATTGTGGCTGGGCGCAGATATGGCCTCGTGGGGCCAAATGGGTAAGTATAAGGTGCACAATGAGTATTCCCTGCCATTTTGTTGGCTTAGCCCAAAGTGTGCTTCCACTTTCAAGGTAACTCTCTGATCCTACTTCATGTTATAAGATGTAACCGCATAGGAAAACTTTGTGGATGAGTGAGACAGGCATCATGGTCTTCTCCATAGAGTGGCAGTCTTGGTCCTCTATACATTGATCATTTTAATTACTTCCCTTCCTGTTTTTCAGGAAAGGCAAAACCACCTTGTTGAAGCACATTGCCAACCGGGCCCTGAGCATCCCTCCCAATATTGACGTGCTACTCTGCGAACAAGGTAAAGTGGTATACTGGTGTGTAGAGCTTGATGGCAGAGCTCATGTGGATGAATAGGAAAGGGGGTGCTGTTAATATCAGAATGGATAACACAGCCAAAACAACAACAACAAATATCACGATAACATAGCAAAAGGCAGAATAAAAAGTACAAAAGCAACTTTCCACTCTGTCCCCAGTGCATACTGCAAGTTACAACAAATGTATAAAGTTGGCCAGCCTGAGCTGCTGCAAATAAATAATTTTTTTGTTTAAACCTCTTGCTGGTTTTACCCATTTCTCAGAGGAGGATTTATCATTACAATGCCAAGGATTTTTCATTTTCCAGGTCTTTTAAGTCTCCATTCAATAACAGTTGGGTTTTTATCTGTTCTTCTACTGTGTTTCATTATTGTGTTTTACTTTGATTTTTTTAAACTTTGGGCTCTGCCTTGACAGTGTATCTCTGTTGAAGAGTAGGATAAAAGTTTAGCAAATAAATCTTTTGGAGGTGAATTTATAGAATCCTAGAGTTGAAAGGGACCTAGTAGGTCATTTAATCAAACCCCCTGCCTATAGCAGGAAATCCTCCTAGAGCAGCATTTCTCAAAGTGGGGGTCGGGACCCCTTTGGGGGTCGCCTAGAGCTTTCCTGGGGGTTGCCTAAAGATCCCTGGTGCAGGGGGCAAGGTCAGGCTTGCCAGACCTTGGCTGTAGCTGCGTATGCAGTGGGGCTGACTGACAGCCTCAGGGCCCAATTCTATGGATGCCTACTCTGAAATAAATCAGGGGGGCCTTTACTCCCATGTAAATGGATAAAGAATGCCTACTCTGAAATTAATCACATTATAGTCAGGGGGCCTTTACTCCCATGTAAATGTGGATAGGATTGCAGCCTCAGGGCCCAATCCTACGCTTGCCTTCTCTGAAATAAATCCCATTGTGTTCAACATGTCAAATGCCTAGAACACACATTTCATTTGTAACAATGAAAATACATCCCGCATATCGGATATTTACATTACGATTCATAACAGTAGCAAAATTACAGTTATAAAGTAGCAATGAAAATAATTTTATGGGTTGGGGGTCCCCACAACATGAGGAACTTATAAAGGGGTCACAGCGTTAGGAAGATTGAGAACCACTGTCCTAGAGCATCTCTGACAGGTGCTTGTTCAGCCTCTGCTTGAAGATCCCCAGTGAGGGAGAGTCCACCACCTCCCTTGGCAATCTGTTCCACTGTCAAACTATCCTCACCGTCAGGAATTTTTTCCTGATATCCAACCGGAATCTCCTTTCTTGCAGTTTGTACCCATTGGATCTAGTTCTGCTTTTAGAGCAAGCTATGAACAAATGAGCCATATTGGTAACCTGATCCATCAAGCAAGTAATGTCATGGCCCTTTAAAGTGATTTGGGTGATGAATGCTGTACCATCCCGCAGCTCAGCCTAAGAGACAGAGCTGGTTGTGTTGTCCCTTACTGTAGCCTTCTTTGTCTTCACAGAGGTGGTTGCGGACGAAACCCCCGCCGTGCAAGCTGTGCTGAAGGCAGACACCAAGCGGTTGAAGCTGTTAGAGGAGGAGAAGCGGCTGCAGGCGCTGCTGGAGAAAGGGGATGACACTGCTGCGGAGAAGCTGGAGAAGGTATTTGTGAACTGCTATCAAGCAGTTTGCATCAGGAGTGACGTGGGTGGTTTGCCCAGTTTTTAATAAAGTGTTCATTACCGGATGGGTTGGACATGATCAAAATATGACTTTGTATCAGTAAGGCATTAGCTGTGCAGGACATGTTGGAAATAACCTTCTCCTGTTCTACTATCGACCACCGTCCTTATAGGTCAGACCTGTGGACAAAATGTTTCTTTGTTGTTCTCTCATCACAATCTGCATCTTCTGCTCCCCAGGTCTATGAGGAACTGCGGGCAATGGGAGCAGCTGCTGCTGAAGCCAAAGCTCGGAGAATCCTGGCTGGTTTGGGCTTCAACCCTGAGATGCAGAACCGGCAAACCAAGAAGTTCTCTGGGGGCTGGCGCATGAGAGTGTCCCTGGCCAGGTAAACATGGAAAACAGGACTATTCACCAGATGGATGGCAAGTCAGATGTGCTAACTTGCATAATCTCCTGCCGCAAGTGGCTTTATGATCAGGGGCTGTCCCCAAACCCACTTGGTGAAACAAGAAAGACACCTTAGGACAGGCACATATATACAGTTTTGAAAGAATGATGCATCATCCTTACTAGGGATGAAAGTCCACCATGCATGCCACACCTATATATGATTAATGAGGCAGCAGTATCTTCCTATAGTACTGTGTGATATTTACTAAGCATTCTCTCCTCTCAGAGCCCTGTTCATGGAGCCCACATTGCTGATGCTGGACGAGCCCACCAACCACTTGGATCTGAATGCTGTCATCTGGCTTAACAAGTAAGTTGGTAGGAATGAAAGGCTACATGATTGATTGGGTTCTAGCCATATTTTTAAAAGTTGGAAATAGTCATTGCAAATCCTTGTTAGCTTAAAAATAATAACGAATGTTGGAAAAACAGATAATAGTACCTAGGTAATGAAGTTCAGAAGAAGAGGGCTCAAGGTATTTAGTGGCCATATGACGGGTAAATAGTTCCATACTCGGGAATGTGTCTGCCATATACCTCCAGCCAGAGGACCACAGTAGCCCCAAATTATCCAGAAACTTACTTCAGTATTGGTTCTTCCAGCTTCCTGATTGGACCATCAATCTGACCATCACTTGGTTCTTCCAGCTTTCTGATTGCACATCAGTCATGTGAACATTTACTCTGAGCACAATCCTAACCATGTCTACTCAAAAGTCAGCCCTGTAGTGTTCAGTGGGTCTTAGTCCCAGGAAAGCGTCTTTAGGATTGCAGCATATGTTAACCTAACCAGGTAAATCAGTCAGTTAAATGTTTTAACTGCATCCCATTTTAACTGTATTTTTCCACTTCTGCTCATAATTCAATCATAGTTACCTTCAGACATGGAAGAAAACCCTCCTTATCGTCTCCCACGACCAGGGCTTCTTGGATGATGTGTGCACAGACATCATCCACCTGGACATACAGAAACTCTTTTACTACCGAGGAAATTATAGTAAGTGCTCCCTGGGATTGCAGGGTTGTGATGCAGTGCGCAACTGTGAGTCCTCACAACCAACTCCACAGGGCCAACCCAGGGCCACAACCTTGGGCCCTGACATGCTCTTCTGAATCAGCCAAAGCAAA
The DNA here is from genome assembly GCA_030015325.1 of Cryptoblepharus egeriae. Lineage (NCBI taxonomy): Eukaryota > Metazoa > Chordata > Lepidosauria > Squamata > Scincidae > Cryptoblepharus > Cryptoblepharus egeriae. Next base: position 15,481,709 of record JAREYC010000002.1, read on the forward strand.
CTGCAGAAGTAATCTATGGTAGAATTCCAGGGAATTTCCCCTTTATTACTGATGGAGGACTACCAACGGTTATTAGCCTCCACATATTAAGCCCACATACTTCTGAGGACCAGATAAGGCATCTGGGTGGCTATCATGGGAGGCAGAGTAGTGGACCAGATGGATTGATCCATCACTGATCAAATCAGTTCTTGCATTCTCAAGGCTTGTCCCTTTCTGTTTTTCAGTGACCTTCAAGAAGATGTATCAGCAAAAACAGAAGGAACTGCTCAAACAGTATGAGAAACAAGAGAAGAAGCTGAAAGATCTCAAGGCTGGAGGGAAATCCACAAAGCAGGCAGTAAGTCAGTGTATTGACTTACTGACTTTCTGTAAGTCGCTGATGTGGAGAGTCCCTCCCTTGCAAAATTTTGCATGGTCTGACTCTGTTCTGAGGGTTTCTTGATATCCAGGTAGCTCAAGGGAGAAGATCTTGTGCCATCCTGTAGTGCACCTTTGTTAAGTTGTGAAAAATTCATTGTGCATTAAATATAAGAAACTAGCGAACGCATACCCGCTTTGCAGGAGTAAAATTCCCCATACGACACCCCCCTCCACAGCGCATCAACAGATAATGCACATCACCCGCCCATGCACATCATCTCCCTATGTGCATCAACCGCCCATGCACATCAACCCCCCCATGAACAACACCCCCCATGCGCAGCGTCCTCCCCAGTGCAACCCCTCCCCCCGAACAACATCCTCTCCAGTGTATCAAGCACCAAATTGGCTGGATATCCTAAGTATAAGACAAAAACACGTTGCACTCCTTTTCAGCCCCTTAAGGGTTAAATTTCTCCACATCAATTCTTGGTGGGTGTTGATGTCACAGAAGGAACACCCACCCCAAATTTCACCCTTCTAGGCCCAGCAGTTTTGGCTGGGCGTTGATGAGTGAGTCAGTCAGTGAGTTAGTGAGTGACTTTTCATTTTTATATACAGAGAGATTTGGTGAGAGGATTGGTTACATAACAACATAAGAAGAGCCTCACTGAATCAGGCCTCTCTGTACCTCTCAGTGGCTCACCAGATGCCTCAGGAGCACACCTGCATCCTAGGCACTACCCTGCATTTTATCTAAAATATGGAGGTTGCACATACCCATCATGGTTTGTAACCCATAATGCACTTTTCCTACAGAAATTTGTCCAAACCCCTTTTGAAGGCATTGATGCCATCACCACATCCTGTGGCAAGGAGTTTCACAGACAAATTACATGCTAAGAAATATTTCCTTGTGTCTGTTCTAACTCAGCATTCAGTTTGGTTGCTCTTGATGGATGCCTTTAAATGTACCTGTTCAGCACAATAAAGGAAATCTATTGTACTGGTAGAGATTGGACCTGTCAGCACTCTTGCAATATGGCAGTACATGTTCATCTGTCATGCTTTGATCATTTTTAGGAAAAGCAAACGAAAGAGGCCTTGACTCGCAAACAGCAGAAATGTCGCAAGAAGAACCCAGATGAAGAGGCAAACGAAGCCCCGGAGCTGCTGAAACGGCCAAAGGAATATATTGTGAAGTTCACCTTCCCGAACCCACCACCCCTCAGTCCTCCCATTCTGGGGCTGCATGGTAGGAGATTATCTTTTGTTGGGTAATCAGAGTAGGGCAGAGAATCTGATGGTATGACTAACTTGGTAAAATTTTATGTTTGCCTTGAGGAGAGGAGGAAACTGGCCCACTTTGACTGTAGGGGACACTGCAGTCACGTAGTGGACATGTGTTTGACATGATGCCATTTTGGCCAGATTAGCAAAGCACTCTGGCTCTTCAGAGCTTAACTCAATACCCCTTATTCAAGAGATGCCATCAGTCTCACTAAATTCCCTTGTTTTCCTCGCCCCAACTCCCAGTAACTCCCATTGATTGTAGCACAGTTGGGCAAGATGGTTCACCAATGGACACCAGTGAGTTCAGGTGGGCTGCCCATTTTCTTCTTACCAGATGGAAAATGTCTCAGCAAAGATGCTGGCACCAGCCATGTGCCATCTTGACATATGCTATGGGGTATCCTTGTGTAGTGAGGACACCAGTGGAGGCTTTCACTGATGGTGGTCAAGGACAAGCATATCTGGTCAAGGTGGTCAAGGACTGACATATCTGATTGTGGATTCCATCTGCTCTCAAATTGTTCAACTCCTGGGCATCCTTTTTTGTCATTGCATTTCGTTCAGGCTTTACTTAGAACTCCAGCCTAGAGCAGTGGTTCCCAAAGTGGTGAGTCGTGACCCATCATTGGGAACCCAGACTCTGGGACATTCTCCCTTAAGGGAAGTGGCCCAGAAATCCAGTGTGCTCAACAGTGCTGCAGTGATCACAGTACCACAAGGACCCAATATACCTGGAACTTCTTGCAGTCTGGAGGGTCCTGGAGACTTACAATGACCTCTGCAACCCTCCTCAGGACTGCAGTGAGCTCCATTCTGCTCTCGGACTCAGTTCTGGTTTGCACAATCACAGAGCAGAAGAGAGGTGCAAGAGGTTAGGACTCAGGTTAGGACTCAGGTTAGGACTGGGAACCACTGCTCTAGAGGATTGTGGGTTGAGGATTATGCACACAGTTGGTGCTCAGGCTTCCCAAAAGAAGCAGGAATCCTCTTACATATGACTAAAGATGCTGGTAGTATGTATTATAAATATTGCCTCCAATATTTTTCACTGATATTTTTTGTTCTCTACTTTCTCCCTCTTGTTTTTTGTAGGTGTGGACTTTGGTTATGAGAGTCAGAAGCCTCTTTTCAAAAATTTGGACTTTGGGATTGACTTGGAGTCTCGAGGTTAGTGACTTGAAGAGAGAAAACCATCTCTTACCAAATTTGTTTGTGCTGATGGTTTGTGTCTCTTATTTGCCTGACAGAGACTCTACTGGGGTTTCTTGTAAAGTTGCATTTCCTCTACTGGAGTTTCTTGTAAAGTTTACAAGTTTCTTGTAAAGTTGCATTTCCCTTGAAAGTCTACTTTTTTGTGTGGCTCACTAAGGGCAAAATCCAGAGTAACTATGGGGAGTCCTTGCTCTGGTGTAAGAACAACTTTGGATTCCAATATAATTTCCCATGGGTTTTCACTAGGTGGTGCAGTAACTACAGGTACATGTAAAGTCTCTAATGTGCTCCTGTAGGTACTCTGGATTTGGGGGTAAGTCTGGCTCCCTTCGTTGTGTATGCTGGAGAATGTCAGGGGGGAGAAACACAGCCCAGCCACCCACCCACAAGAACCTTAATTTTTTTGCTCATGCTTTCTCCCTCTCTTTTCCTTCAGTCTGTATTGTAGGGCCCAATGGTGTGGGGAAGAGTACACTGCTGTTACTGTTAACAGGAAAGCTTACACCGGTAAGAAATCCTATCCTGCTTCCCACGTTTTTGTTTCTTTTTTCCAATCATCCCGTTGTGTCAGTCAAACAAGAGACATGTTCTGCCTTTTTTGGGGTGGGATCGCAGATCCTTCTTACACACATGCTATTTCCCAATTGCTGAATCCGTACATTACACATTTTGTAAAAGCCTGCAATCCTAACCATTCTAACTTAGAGCACAATCCTAATCATGTCTACTCAGAAGTAAGCCCAATTGTGTTCAGTTGGCTCTACTCCCAGGAAAGTGTGTTTAGGGTTACAGCCTTAATGATTTAACTCCATCACTGTGAGTAGGATATATATCAAGAAGAAGTATGCACAAAATGGGAGTTTTAATATATTTTTCTTTCAAAATGCTTAAGGGGAAAAATCTCCTTTCCTCCACACAAAATGCCCTTTGTCCCCCACACTGCACGGTAGGCAGATCTATGGGTTGCAGATTGAACACTGTCCATACAGACATAGCAGTATGGATTCAGGTTGCTGATTCGCATAGCCAGTCCATCATTATTACTGTCAGTGGTATTCCTCAGCCCTCCGTCTTGTAATTTTTAACTGGAAACGTTGCGGATTAAACCCGGGACTTTCTCCACACATAACATGTACTCAGCCGTTGAGCTTTGGCTACCTTTTGGTAGGCTAATGTGGATATCTTCGAGAGTATTAACATTAAGCTTGGGTTCTGCAAAGTCTGTAGCTCTGGGAGTTTGCCAAGCTAGCTCAGTCCATCTTAATCTCTTACTACCAACCCTTACTTCAGACCACATCTGTGTTGTGAAAGTGCGGGGCAACTTTGGTTATGAGGATCAGCAGCCTCTTAGAAGACAAGCTACAAAACCATTGGCTATTTTGGCACATCCTGACCTTGACTTCTCTTAGCTGCTCGATCTCACTTGAGGGAAACTCCTGCTGTCTTAAAATGGTGTGATTACCAAAAATATTTGTCAGGTTCCATCTTACTCTTGTTTGTTTTCTCTTTCCAGACCAAAGGGGAAATGAGAAAAAACCACAGGCTAGTAAGTATTGGATGATACTCTTAACAGGGATGCCTTAGAGGAGGTGGGTGGAATTTGATGGCCTAGGAAACAAGAGGTCCCAGCTAAGGTTGTAAAGAGACTGAGAGTGGAAGGATTATACCCAGTGGAACTTGGTTTGTCCCAAAAATGGAAAATGGCCTAGTCTACCTATCATGTAGCAGAAGAAGGTGGAAGAACAGATTACACCACAACTGTGGCTGAGGGTATACAATTTTAGAATACTCTTGCTTAAAAATTGTCCAATTTGTAAATAACTAGCCCCAGTAAGATATAAAGGATCTGGGACTTTTGACCTGCCTTTTGTTTAATTCATGTTCTGTTTTTATATGGGGAGAGGATTAAAAAAATAACACCCCTTCCTTCCAGCCTGAAATGAAAAAGTTCATTCTACTGAGCCACATTCACACTGGTAACTATAGGACACCTTGTCCTTGTTTTGGTGTCTGACATGAGAAGGAAGCCCAGGTTCGAGTTTCCTTTTGGTCCTGAGTTTTCTGGTTGCTTTGAAAACTTGCTTCCTGCCAACCTTGCCTATCTTTGCAAATTTGTTGCAAGGATAAAATACTAAAAATGAGTAGGAAGCCGAGTCAGATCATTTTCCCTTTTTCTCAGGACTGTTATTCTAAGTACCCAATTAGATCCTCTTTACTGGTAGAGTAAGGCTAGACAGGCACACAAATTTTTCAAATGATGTATGATCGTATCACCTGTGGTCAAAAATATCCTTCCTTTTTCTCTTGGTAGAAAATTGGGTTCTTCAACCAGCAGTATGCTGATCAGCTGAACATGCAGGAAACAGCTACAGAGTATTTGCAGCGCAATTTCAACCTGCCCTATCAGGATGCTCGCAAGTGTCTGGGCCGCTTTGGCCTGGAGAGTCACGCTCACACCATCCAGATCTGCAAACTTTCTGGTACTAGAGGGTGGGATCTTGAGAAGGGAGGGGGCATCAGGGAGATAGAATTTAGACTACTAGGGGAAATGGCACTATAGGAAACTTGGGAGGTGATAAGGTTTCTGGGCGATGAGAAAGCCTGGGAAAGATGGTTGGGGAAGTTCATGTAAAGAAGTACTGACCCTTGGATCTCTGTTCAGAGATTCCCAGGGTTCTTGAAATAGATTGGTTTTCCCTCTGGAACTATAAAGTTCAGAAGCACTTGGTGCATGTGATGGAGCTTCCTTGGTGAAGCGAAGTAGGTCTAGGTCTGGTTATTGCCTGAATGGGTGACCACCTGGGTACTTGTTAGGAAGAAAAGCAGAGACCCCCATAGTGTTGGGTTTTTTAAAAAAAAATCTTGCATTTATTGACAAGAAATTTCAGTAAGTTTCTTGTGAAAGTGGAAGGACTTACAAAGAGTCTCTCACCTTGCATAAGACTTACTTTTTCTGCTCTCAATAGCACAACTTCTCTCTCACTTCTGAAGTATTACTTGCTTAAAATGAACTGTTGAGAATATATATTATTGGAGTTTCTTGTCAATAAATATGGAATTCCTTGTTTTTTTCCAGGCCTTTAGGGTCATTTTTAAATTACTATGGCCTTCGCAAAAATGTTGTTCACACACTTGAGCTTGATCACCTGGGAACCTCATGTTTGCTGCTTTGAGTTCCACCATGTAAAGAGGAGGGATGTAAAAATAAAACCAAAAATAAGTATAGTCTGTTCCTTATTGATGTGCAGTGGCATCATGTGCTGGGAGAAAGTTCAGTGCGTCTAGCGCTGTTTGCAAATGTGGCCACTTTATATTGATGAAAATGATGTTGAAAGGGGAGGTGACACCTTAGGGAGGTGAAACCAACTTTGGAGAGAAGATGAATGTCTCCTAGTTCTCCAGCTGATGGAATCGAGAGACACTCACCAATTACAACTTTTTCTTCACCAGGGGGACAGAAAGCTCGTGTGGTATTTGCTGAATTGGCTTGCAGAGAGCCAGATGTCCTCATTTTGGTGAGTTCCCCATCTCCCCAAGGAGAAGGGCAGGGTTTTGGGGATTACATTTACCCCAGGTGTTAAGTAGGGTATGAGGTGCCCAATTCGAGTTGGTTGCTGAATTTCTGGACTGAGACCTGCCATCCCCCCTTCCCAACAGTCAGAGCTGTCCCAGCCAAGACTCGTGTGAAAGGTAACCAGCAGGAAGGACTTAGCTTTTCTTTTTAAAACAGAAGGTGGCAATCCTGTTGGCATCTTTGTCTAATTCCCTTGCTTTGTGACTTTCTGGCCTTGTTTGGCAGCCTCCTGATTTCACTGGAGGCAGCTTCTGAATCCTAGGGCCTGTCTGAGCTGGATGTGGCTTCCGGGTCCAAGGACGTGACCCCACGCAGTAGAATCTGGAATCTGCCAAATGCCCCGTGGCTTGCTGTTGCAGGATTTTGCAGGATCTGTGGCCATTCCTTGCTCTAAATTCTGGAAAGGCAGAGTAGTGAAAAGCCAGCAGTTATTTTCCATTAAGTACATTTTATCTCGTTTGTGATTTTTCCCTTCTTTTGATTCTTCCTCCCTCCCCTCTATAGGATGAACCTACCAATAACCTGGATATTGAGTCAATTGATGCTTTGGGAGATGCCATCAATGAATACAAAGGCGGTGAGTTACAGAAGGGTGCTGAGGAACATTGACTGCATAGGGAAATTGTCTGAGTGCAAGCAAGGGGAATCCTGCCCATCCCTTTCTAGGGAAGGGAGGAATCATTGGAAGCTCCTTTCCACTGAATCAGACCTTTGGTCCACCTAGACCGGTATTGCCAGCACTGACTGGTTAGCAGCTCAGTGGGGTTTTGGACAGGAATCTTTCTCTGCCCTACCTAGAGATGCCAGTGATTGAATCCAGGACTTTCTGCATGCAACACATTGGCTCTGCCACAGAGCCATTATGTTAGCCCAAATGAATGAGCTGTTTGTGGTAACTTGTCATAACACTGGGCCACCAATGAAATTGATTAGGCAAGGAGAAGGAGGATTGTTGACACAGAGAGCTGGGTGGAATTTACTGCCATAAGGTGTAGCAATGATTATGGGTATGGCTGGCTTTTACCAGGCGTTAGATCAAGGATGTCCAAACATTTTGGCAGGAGGGCCACATCATCTCTCTGACACTGTGTCAGGGGCCAGAAAAATGAATTAGATGTCAAATTTGAATAAATTTATATAAATTTACATATGAGAGTGTATTAGAGACAGATACAGAGAATTACAAGGCTTGCCCACAGGCCGGCTAGAGAAGTCTTGCCACAAGCTGCAGTGAGGCTCTCTGCAGGCTTGCATCTGGCCCTCAGGCTAGGGTTTGGACACCCCTGGGTTAGATAACTTTGTGGAGAGATAAATGCAGCACCGGCTAGTTAAATTTAACCTCCCTGGCAGAAAGGCAGACCTCCAAATAACAGATGATGGTAACAGGTGATAATTTTTCCTCTGCTTAATATGTTTCCCAGCAGCCACTTGAGGACCACTATTGAGACACAGTACGTTGGACTAGCTGGAACTTGTATTCTTTTCAGTTTATGGAATGGGGTGGGAGATTTTCCAGGAAGGATCCCGCCCATGATAAAGCCAGAGGGCTGTTTGGGCAGCCCTTTCATGAGGCTACTTGTTGCAGATCACATTGGTGGCAATTGTGAGGGTCCTAGGCAGTGAGTGGATTTGGAGTGCCTTTCTCCCTAGGTCTGCTTCCACCAGCTCCTCTGATCTGCCACCAATGCAAATGATGATCTTCTTTCTGCTTGCTCAAGTGAGAACCAAATCTTTCACTCCTTAGCATGCTCCTCATGCATTGCAGTGAAACCACAAAGTGGGGAGTTCTGGTTATAAAAGCATAAGGTCCACTCTTCTGGATTTCATGGCAGTGCCTGGAGGAGCATGGTATGGGTTTGGAGTTTTTTTATGCAATAGAGGCAGTGGGCCTGATGTTGGGGTGTTGGCGACATGCCACCCCAGGCTACACGGGGAGCTCATGCAGCTAGACTTCTGAGGCCTTATTTTCCCTTGGAAGTAGGTCTAGCAAATGGCTTCTGAAATGGGGATGGCAGACTTCAGAAGCAGCCCTTGGAAGAATTAAGTGCTGTTGGGGAAAAACAAATTGCTCCACAAGCAATGGCTATAATAATACTGCCAATACTGCCAATAGCTGTAATAATACTGCCAATAGCTGTAATAACATATATTAGCCCAGTAAGTTTTACAGCATCTATTAAAACAGTAAATGTCTCTCAATGACTGGCATTGCGATTGGCATGCAGTCCCCTGAAGCAGTTTTTTCAGTAGGTGGATCCAGTCTGATGGGAATGGAGAGAGGACATTTTTGTAGCAGGATAAATGAAACTGTTTATCTCTCTTCCTCTTCCAGCTGTGATCATTGTCAGCCATGATGCCCGTCTTATCACTGAGACCAACTGCCAATTGTGGGTGGTGGAGGATCAGTCAGTGAATCAGATTGATGGAGACTTTGATGACTACAAGCGGGAAGTGCTGGAGGCCTTGGGTGAAGTCATCATCAACCGGCCACGGGAGTGAGGCTGAAAGACATGATCCCTGTGAAATAGGCCTGGCCTCCCTGGTATTCTTTGTGGAAGCTCCATCCTCCCTTCATGAACAAGTTCTACTTAGCTGAAGGGGGTGAAGACTGAGCATGTGCAAGAGCTTTAACAGAGGACTTCTTATGCTAACTCCTCACCAACACCAGCAGGAAAGTGAGAGTTGGGGACATGTGGGATGGATTTCGAACTTGGTCATTTAGGAGGGCCTCTGGCATTTTACCGACCTTCCCCCTTCTTTTTGAAAATAGCTGGATCAAAATCATAAACTTATTAAATTAAAACTTGAAGGATATTTTTTGTGGGGTTGTCTCTGACTTCTCATTTGGGAGAATGAATGTCAAGGGGGGGGGAGAAGTGGAACTCAGAATCTGGGTCATCTGGGGAAAGAGTGCAAGAGTGGAGGGCTAGCTTAATGAGAAAAATATTGCATGGAAATTTCCTTTTAAAACCCTCCCCCAGTAGTCTTTTACACCTCCTTTTATCTTTAGTTCTCCAAATCCAAGGCTAGGATACTGAACAGCAGTGGTTCCCAAGCATTTTAGGCCAGGGCCCACTTATGAAAATAACAACCTGGCTGGGACCCTCTAGAAGTGGTATCATCAACCTGGAAAAGAAGTCATGGCTGGAAGTGCCATAAATCAGGAAGCAACATCACTGTGATGACAGAGCTCCTCCTTGTCTACTCATAAGGAATTCCCATTGTGTTCAATGAGACATACTCCCAGGAATGTATGGATTGCAGCCTGAGTGCTCCATTCCAAGAAAGTGGTACTTGTCCTTTGGCAACCCCCCACTTTAAATGAAATCACAATCTCCTGTAGGGGTCCCGACCTCCACTTTGAATACTGCTGCTGTACAGACTAAGCATTCAGTGTTTTTTAAGAACTGGGTCTTGTGTCATCTTATCACAGAACCAAGTATGAATTGATGAGACAGCATCCATCTCAAAGACCTGCATGAGAATATCTTTGAGCTTTGCTCTTTTAAACCCATTGCTTGAGGTAAGAGTTAAGGCAGCTGTAGTTTCACTTTCTACTCTTCACAACAGCCTCAGGGACCCACCTGCATGGTGTTGAAGAAAGGGTAGGAGAAAATGTAGCTATTTTAAGGTAAGTAAGGAGAGCTTTTAAATTACTTTTAAGCTGCAGCTAATATAAAAATAAAATTGTAGGCTGCCATTAGCCAGTCTTTGGCTCCATCACATTATCTATGAGTGTGTTCTCCCTGCTCTTTCAAAATAACCAAGGAAAAAATTTGTGGACAGATCCACACAATTCCTTTAGCTGTGAGCACACTGATTTATAATTCAGAACATGCAACAAGGCTTTCCTGTTACAGGGAGGTCTGATATATAGGCAACTTCCTGAAAATTGTGCAAAGGACAGATCAGTTAAACGTGTTTTCTGAATTGCTTATTCACTGATATGATACTATTGATGTTCACTTTGCCCTCTCATAATTCAAGGTCCAGGCAGTGATTTCCACAGCTCTTTTGACAAATAAGAGAAAGTCCACCTCCATCACTGTTACTTATTAAAGGTCTACATCACTTCCTCCACAAGTTTCAAGGAAATTAAGAGGCCTCTAACCTAGCCTTCAACCTTTCTGCTGCTATTTGGACTTTGATTAGTGAGATACGTATGAGCAACACCTTTTTTCCCCCTGGACTCAGAATGCATTTTGTAAGATCTATGAGTTGCCTTCCTGCTGAGTTCACAACAGTCAGATTATTACTAGCCTGGTCCATACAGTAGTAGTTAGAATGAAGACCTGGTCCTTCTTGTCTAGAAACAGAACAAGTGGATCAAAGGAAATAAGGGGGTCTGATCCACTCGGGCAGATGTTAAGGGACTTAGAGCTTACTGGTCAACAGTCCCCCAAGGGCTTGCCTGAAGAAAGTCCCAGATTCAATTTCCAGCAAGGCTGTGGAAAGACCCTAGTTGAGTCGCTGCTGGTCAGCATACATCAGGGCTGTCAAACTCATCCTGTACAGAGAGCTGGTTAGCATACATGGCACTTGCTGTGGGCTAGAAGTAACATCATTAAACAGATGGTGTTTTAAACAGGCCGGAAACAAGCTCTTTGTTCTCACACAAAATCTTGACAAGAGAAAATACAAATCTTGTTCATATTTTTAACTTTAAGGGGCCAGATAAATAGCTCTTGGGGTTTGCATTTTGTTTGTGGGCCTTATGATTGACACCCTGGCATAGATTACCCTGACCTAGAAGCTTAATGGTATGGGGTGAGTATATGGCAGCAGTTTATAAAATTTTGAGTGTTTCAGAAACAATACACAAAAGCCTCATGCCTCCATTTCAAATAAAGCTCTTATTTAAAGCCTAGCCCAGGTAGTTGTCCCATTCCAGAGATTATCTCTGCAACCCAAGGTATGGAATTTCAATTCCTTCCCATAGGGAGGAGATAGGACCTTCCCCTTCTCCCTAGCAGCAGCCCAAAACTGATAATCAGGCCTCAAATTATTAAGTTCTTCAGGCCTTATAAAATAAAAGGACGGAACTTCCTTACCGTAAATGTCCTTTTCTTGGAGATGAGGGAAGGGTGCATTCCTAGAATGTCTGGGCTATGCCCTGCCCACTTCCGAGACAGGGCCGGAGTTGAACTTGTCTCCTTCCTCTGCGGGGCGTGCCTTCCCCAGTCCGGTATCGGAGCCGAAGATAGGAAAACAGTCACCGCCCATGAAAAGGAAAACAGAACTGCAGAAAAGACAACTGAGAAAACAGCAATAAAAGACAGTAAGACCCCAACTTGAGGTCTCACCCAAAGCACAGGATGGAAACTCGCCACCTGGAACTGTGGACCAGCAACCTCTGGCACTTAACTTGAAAACCAAAAAGTATTCCCCCAGTCCGGTGAGGGAGATCTGCGCCTCTGCTGAGGTGGGCAGGAATGCACCCTTCCCTCATCTCCAAGAAAAGGACATTTATGGTAAGGAAATTCCGTCCTTCTCTGGAGTGAGGAAAGGGTGCATTCCTAGAATGTCTGGGATGTATCAGAGCCTCACACTCAGGGCGGGAGAGGCGCAGACCACCTCACGGGGCTACAACTCTCTGTAACACTCGTCTGCCAAACGCAACCTCGGCCGAGGCTGCCCTGTCTATCTTGTAGTGTCTTATAAATGTGTCAGGGGAAGCCCAAGCTGCCGCCCTACAAATGGATTCCAGAGAAGCGACACCCTTGAATGCTGCCGAGGCTGTCGCTCCCCTGGTGGAATGTGCCTTGATGCCTTCGGGTGGATCCCTGCCCCTTGCTTTGTAAGCCTCTTGAATGGCCGATTTCAGCCACCTGGCCAAAGACGCTAGAGAGGCCTTTTTCCCCCTGGAAGGACCCCCAAACAAAATGAAAAGAGCCTCCGACCTTTGGAAGTCCCTAGTCCTGTCAATATAAAAACTAACACCCCTCTTGAGATCTAAGGAATGCCAGGCTCTCTCTCTAGATGAGGCTGGGTTTGGGCACAAGGTCGGCAGTATAATCTCCTGAGACCTGTGGAACAAGGTATTAACTTTTGGTATGAAGGATGGATCAAGTCTGAGGAGGACCCAATCTTCCTGAAACTGACATAAATTGGGCTGCACCGACAGAGCTCCTATCTCCGATACACGCCTGGCCGAGGTGATGGCCACTAAGAATATAACCTTCAATGTAAGGAGCCTGATTGGTACCGTGGCAAGGGGTTCAAAGGGGGGCCCCATCAGGGCCTTCAACACTAAGTGCAAATCCCAGGTCGGGAAGCGGTGTACCGCAGGTGGTCTGAGAAGTTTGAGGCCTTGAATAAACCTCCTACTGTCCGGATGGGTAGACAGGGATCCTGATTTTGTCGATCCTAAGATTGAACTAATGGTGGACAGCTGCCTTTTAATAGTGTTAGTACTCAGTCCTTTGTCCACCCCTTCTTGCAAAAACTGTAAGACATGTTTAAGCTTCACTTTCCGGACCAGAAGTCCCTGGGAATTGCACCAGAGAACAAACCTGCGCCAGGTACGGTTGTATATTTTATTGGTAGAATCACGCCTGGAGGCCAGAAGAGTGGATAGTACTGCTTCAGAGTATCCCGTTTGCTAGACTTGTCCTCAAAAGCCAGGCTGCCAGCTTGTATTTGCTCGGAGCTGGGTGAAGTATTGGCCCCTGTGACAGGAGGTCCGGTCTGTCCGGTAGACGGAATGGCTGTCCCTGCGTTAGACTGATGATGCTCGGATACCAGGGACGTCTGGGCCAATCCGGAGCTACCAGGATCAGAGTCGACTTGAATTTGCACACCCTTTCGATGACAGCTGGAAGAAGAGGGAAAGGTGGAAACGCATACAGTAGTGACCCTGGCCACAGATGTACTAGGGCGTTCGTGCCGATGGCCTGGGGAGCCGGAACACGTGAAAGAAAAGCCGGAACCTCGGCGTTCCTCCAGGTTGCAAAGAGGTCCAATGATGGGACGCCGAACCTCGATGTGATCTCCCTGAACACCTCCGGGTGTAGACTCCATTCGCTTTCCTGAACTTGTTGCCAACTCAGCCAGTCCGCCTGCTGGTTGTCCTCTCCCGGGAGATGATCCGCTTTGATTGACGCAAGGTGGACTTCTGCCCAGTCGAAAAGCAGCGTCGCCTCCCTCATGAGGCCCTGCGACCGTGTTCCGCCCTGACGGTTTATGAACGCCTTGGCGGAGACGTTGTCGGTGTGGACCAAGACGTGAGATTTTTGTACTATGGAGTGGAAATGTTCCAAAGCTAGGCGAATGGCTCTCAGTTCTAGGCGATTGATCGAAAAGACTCGTGTGGGGACCAGGTGCCCTGAGTCCAGTGAGACATGAGATGGGCTCCCCAGCCCTGAAGGCTGGCATCGGTAGTCAGAACCAACCTGTCCGGCAGCTCCATACTCGTGCCCTGCTGCAGACGACGATCTTCCATCCACCAGGACAGGGTATCGAGGATCCGAGGCGTGAGCTTGAGTGACAGGGAAGTTTTCTTCTCGATCAGCCTTGCATAAGGCTGGAGAAAGGCCTGTAGGGGTCTCAAATGGAATAGTGACCAGGGGATGACATCCTGGCACGAGACCATGAGACCCAGCAGGGAGGCAAGGGAGGAAAGTGGAGCTTTCCGTGCTGTGTGGATGACTTGTAACGCCCGGAGAAGGGTCTGCTGTCGTTCCTGAGAGAGGAAGATCTGATGCAGTTGGGTATCGATTTGCAACCCCAGGTGTGTAATCCTTTGCGACGGTGAAAGCGTACTCTTCTGTAGGTTGATAACAAACCCGTGGCGCCTTAGAAAAGACATGGTTGTCTGAAGATCTGCGGAGACTTGCTCAGAGGAGGAACCTACAACAAGGATGTCGTCAAGGTATGGAAACACCCGTATGCCCCTCCGACGTAGGTTTGCTATTAATGCCACTAGGACCTTGGTAAAAACCCTTGGAGCCGCCGACAACCCGAATGGGAGAGCACGATACTGATAATGTTGGGTGCCGTAGGCGAACCTCAGGTACTTGCGATGAGCTGGATGGATCGGAATGTGCAGATAGGCTTCGGCCAGGTCGATCGATGCCAGGAAGTCCCCCCGTTCTAGGGCTGAGATGATAGTTCTCCACGTTTCCATTTTGAACTTCCTGGCCACGAGGAACCTGTTGAGCCAACTGAGGTCGAGAATCGTGCGTGTGTCCCCGTTCTTCTTTGGGACCAAGAAGAAGACCAAATACACACCCACGCCCCGTTGTAGAGCAGGTACTGGCTCTATCGCCTTGATGCGTAATAGGTGTTGGAGAGCCTGAAGTTTCTGTAGGTGTTTGTGCTGTATCCGGGAAATTGGGACCCTCCAAAATCTGTTGGGGGGCCGCCGACAGAACTCTAGCAGTAGGCCCTGGGAGATTGTACGAAGGACCCAGACGTCTGACATAGACTCGCGCCAAGATGGAGCGAAGCCAAGCAGCCGGGCCCCAACGGCTGAAGGCTCTGCTGTGGGCCCACCGTCATGCTGCCCCGGGGTCCTTGTTGCCGGATCTGCGGGCATCTCTGCGCCTGTTGTAGTTTTGCTTGCCGCGAGGGATGACCCTAGCGTTGGTCCATCGTGACTTGAATTGAGATCCGGAGGCATCCCTGTAGTTGTCTTTGTAATGAGGCCGAAAGGAACGAAAGGAATACTGCCTCCCTTTGGCCGACTCCTTCTTCCCTGGGGGGAGGACCTTACGCTTGTCCTTGGCCTCCACGAGGATGGGATCAAGGGCCTTCCCGAAAAGCTGAGATCCCTCAAACGGTAGGTTAATCAACTTTGAGTGTGAGCTCCCCTCACCTGACCATGAGTGGAGCCACAGAGCCCATCGGGTGAACACGTTGGAAGCCATGGCTCTGGCTGAGAGGCGCATGGTGTCCAAGGAAGCATCCGCAGCGAAGGCCGAAGCAAGGGCGATCTTCTTGAAGGTGTTCTTGATGGCCCTAGGCAACTTCTTGATTTTAGCTGCCTCCTGGGCCCAGATGAAGGCTGCTCTGGACATAACAGAGTTAGCTGCAGCTGCCCTAAAAGAAAAGGAACACTGTTCAAAATTACGCTTCAGGCTGCTTTCCATCCTACGATCGGTAGAATCTTTGGGCCAGACGTCGCCGTCTACTGGGATGATGGAAGAAGCTAAGGCAGCTACTGGGGCATCGACTGTAGGCTTTCAGGAGGGACATTTGCTTTTCCGGAAGCATATAGTATTTGTCCACCATGGCGGGACCCAAGCTTCTAGGGTGGGGACACCATTCCTGGGAGAACACCCCATTAAAGGCCTTTGGGAAGGGAAACACTGTGCTTTTTGCTGATCTCCTGGGAAAAGCCTCTGATCTGTCCTGGTCGGAATCAGAATCCAGTTCTCCAGGTTGTTTGAGGAAGAGACAGGAAGCTGACCTGTCCACCATAGCAGGCAGGTAGTCAGAAGGAAAAAGCCTTTCTTTTTTAGCTTTGGGTTCCTCGGGCTCTTCCCCCGATAGTTCCCCCTCCTCCCGATTTGGGGAGGAAGAGAGAGATGCCGAGCCGGACGAGGACGACTCTGGATGATGCCTAGTTTTGCGCGCCCTGTGACGCCTGTCTCTCCTATGGGGAGAATGGTCAAGGTGTCGGGTCTTGCGCTTCCGCTTGCACGTGAGGAGTCTGGGGAGACTTCTGATATAGATGATAATGAAGATGGCGACAGCTCCCTTGGATGACATCTTTTGGAAGATTGAGCCTTCTGGGCTGGAGCCGTTGCCGCCTTTACTGCCACCTGAACCACGGTAGGGAGGCTGAGGGACACTGCCGAATCAATTGCCTTTTGAATGGCAGCAGCTGACGAGATTGTCTGGAGTCATAGAGACATTAGAGGCCTGGGCTGCAGATGGAGTTGACAAGATGGGACCCTCCACGGTACCCACTGAATTGGTGCCTTGGGCCATCCCCCTTGGAGGCAAGAAGGGCTCAAGCAAAGAGCTGTAGCAGAGAAAACACCCTCAGACAGAAGCCAATCAGGGCCCCAATTACTTACAGTTGACACCAGGGAGCAAAATTAGCGTCCCTGTGGCCTGGGGAGTCACAAAATGGCTGCCTGCCCAAGAGCGGGAAAAGCGGCTCCAAAATGGCACCCGCGAGGCGTGCACGCGATCCCTCCGGCGCCAGGCACAGCGTGGAGTCAGGAGGCGAGGTGGGCAGGAGCGAGCACGCCGAGGCAGGCAACGGACTGGCTACTGTGCCTCCACCGGCGGACGCTGCAGGGCTGCAGAGCGGGTAAACAGCTGTTGCTGGGCCGGGCGGGCGCTTCTCCGCCGGCTTCCTTCAGGCACGGCCGGGCGCGCGGCCGCGAATCGCTGCTGGGGAGCGAGGGCCGCAGCGGTGGAGCTGACCGTGGGCATCCTCCCCCTGCGCCAGGTGGTAGGCGCTGTGTGGAGTGGGGAATCACCTCCACTTGCTTGCCCTCGGTGGGGGCTAAGGCTGCAGCAGCCCAAAGGCCGGTCCCCGTGGGACCCGGTCCCAACGGGGGGGAGGCAGAGGGTGCAGTAGTGGTTGGTCCTGGTCCTCCAGAGGCAAAGGGAGACAGGGCCAGAGAAGGATGGAGGGTGCAAGGAGAGGAAGAGTAGGAGTAAGAGCAGAGTAGGAAGGAGAGGCTGTGCCCTGGAGAGCACAGCAAAAACGTGGCCCACAGCAAAAACGAGACAGAGCCGGACTGGGGAAGGCACGCCCCGCAGAGGAAGGAGACAAGTACAACTCCGGCCCTGTCTCGGAAGTGGGCTGGGCATAGCCCAGACATTCTAGGAATGCACCTTTTCCTCACTCCAGAGAATCATCTCATACAGCAAGGTTATTTTTCCCCATCATCTCAAGAAGGGCTGCTGTAATGCTACAATCCCCCTTCCTAGCTTGAAATGGCTCTGATAACTCAAACAGTAGCTCCATGCAGCTATTTGTCAATATTCATGTATGGCAGCAATCCTAAAGACACTTGCTTTGGAGTAAAACCCATTGAATACAATGGGGCTTACTCTAAGACATGGTTAGGATTGTGCACTAAGTATGGCCTGTAAGTAAAGCCCTCTAAAGACAGTTGATCAGGATCTGGAATGAGGATGCTATGAAGCCACTCACTGTACTGCAATAAGAGGTATCTTGGTCAGATACTATTTTGTGGTCTTCTTCCCCATGTGGCTGGAGAAGTTCTTAGCTTATTAATTTTGCCTGGATATCAACCAACCAGTTTAAGTACTGCAGCTGATCATGCAGTATTGGACCAAATGATGCTGCAGGCTGGTTCAGACTTGGGTTAAGGCACACACACACTTGTATGTCTTTAATTTTAACAGGCCCGGGTCAGGTGGTGAGATGTTCCACTTTGCTTAGGGAAGTGAGGTGTGGTAGAAGGAAACAGTTAAACCAAAGGAGATGGGTGTGAATCTTGATCAACATGCACAATGGGTGCTCCTTGCCAGGGACATGTAGAATGCATCACAAAAAAGGACTGCTAACAGAAAGCATATTCATCATTTGTCTCTATCAGATTGGCAGCGCTTTCCTCATCTCAGCTGAAGCAGTTTTCCCTCCGAACTACAAGATCTTGGACATCAGCCATCCTGATCATTTATCACCCAGATCCTCTCATTAACATACATTTTTTTAAAAGCATACATCAGTAGGTTACTGATAAGCAAGCACCCTTAAATATTGCAACTAAGGGCGCAATCCAGAGTAACTACGGGGAGTCCTTGCTCTGGTGTAAGAACAATTCACTCTGGATTGCAATATGAATTTCCCATAGGTTTTCACTAGGTGGTGCAGTAACTACAGGTGCACATAATGTTTCTTAAGTGCTCCCGTAGTTACTCTGGATTGCAGGGTTAATCACCAAAACATAATTTAAAAAACTCCAAAACCAACACATCAGAAAATTTGCGGAAATTCCAGACACCAAACATCTTGCTACTGTTTTAAGAGAGTATTTGTTAGTGGCCTATCACATCCTGATATCAGATACAATAAATCACCATATTTATTTAAAGTGGCAGATAGAAAAGTTCTGATAGTATTTTAAAAACATGAGTTATCATTCAATATAGCAATACTGCTTTGGCATCAGTCAACCTGTTGTCACACAACAACCCGTTGTATGTATACTCCAGAAACTAGAACTAGATTATATTTCAAGTCGATTTCTAAAATGTGACCAACTGGTCCTAGATTGGAAAGGATTTCAGAGTTTAGAAAACAGGAAAATACAGTGGGGATCATATGACATTTTATGAGGGAGGAGAGGGAAAAAGAGGTAGATATTTGCTTGAAAAACAGTGACAGAAAATGAAGTGTACTGGGGAGCAAACTAGTCCCTGACAGTATACTCAATTTGCTTGCTACTCGAACTAACTTGTGGAAAAAAGTCTATTATGTTTTGGATATATTAGGCTCATATCCTAAAGTCAAATTAAGCCCTTTGCTCTGGAGATGTTGGTGACTTTCCATAAGAAAACACTAGAGGGTGACGTAACTGCGTGAACCTGTAACTGCTCTGGATTTTGCCCTTATTGTCTACCCAAAATGCCTGTTATGGCACACTGGGTCTGTTATTGGTTTTGTACTGAAATATAATGGCATAGCCATAAACAGAGACACATATTCATGATGGCTTTATCAGATTATGGCTACACAGCCATGAAGATTAGATTCTTGATTACTTACAGCAATACTTCACATTTTTGACTGGTTTGGGACCTGAGAATACATGAAAGCCTAAACTGGACGAGTGCAGTGGCCATACCTAGAGGGGAGAGCAAAACTGAACTGCATGGTTGTTTTGCTCCCTGTGCCTTGAATGGCTCTGAAAAGGAGACCCTTGCATGTAGTGGTAAAGCTCCCTGCAGACTGACTGCTCTGCCCCCCTCTAGCTATGCCACTAGATCAGTGATGGGATTCAAAGAAATTAACAACCGGTTCTATGCCCATCTGGCAACGACTTTTAAATGGCTATTTTAAAACTTTATATGTCCTAGCTCTTGTTAACAACCGGTTCTATAGAGTAGGTGTGAACCTGCTGGAGCCCACCACTGCACTAGATGTGTGTCAAAGCACAGCTTTATTTGGCTTGCACATTGATTTTGGCCTCAGAAAAACAACAAATGCATGCAAATGCACACAAAACCTAAACAGAATTTTTAAAAAGCATAAGAATGTCCACAAACATTGTGGCAATTGGATATCAGATGAAAGAGCATAGAGAATATGAAATAGGTTTACAATTTAAAATGGCAGAAAAAAGCAAAGAGATGAAAGTCAAGGTATTGCTGTACTTAATTATCCAAGGTTCTGTACCAAAAACGCACTTTTATCTACATCAAAGCCATAAACTGTGTGATTGTGTCCGATGCTATATTGCACTTAGCCATTACATGGGGAGAATATTTAATGGAATCTCAGCTGTGAGGAAGGCCAAGCAAAGAAGGGCCGGGGGGGGGGGGGTTGAAGAGAGACAGGTGACACAAAAGCAATTGAGATGCTGGAAAGAGGGATGGCTTTTCACTGAGGAATGTTGTTATATTGTACCTCTGCAAGTGACAGTGGTGGGCTGCTTCTAGTAATTCAGAAAGTTTCCCTGAAGTTCTGTATGAACTTGCCAGTTTTTGAACAGGTGTCAATGAAGAACTGTGCCCTATCCAACATCTTCCGGCTGTAGACAATTCAACTTTATCAAATCTCAAAACAGCTTTATCAAAATTTGGGAAAGCCTGTAATCTCTTTATGTTCAGTGTCAACAAAGAAAAGCCCAGATTATTTGGGTTAAATTAGATAAGGTTTTCCACCATGTTTATTACTAATGTACAAAATATACAAAACATAGAAGACATTCTCTTCCCCTCAGCAGAGGAGCTGCTGCACCCACTTCCAAGGAGGGGGAGGAGAAGGAAGATGTATTGGAGAGTCCACACCTTGTAAGAGAGTTTTTTAAAAAACCCACAACCAACATCAATGTAATCAGGAAAAAACAAAAAAATAGTTACCCCCTAAATCATTAGTTTTCATAGAAAACAGTTTGTCGGTTTCCCCCAATGACAGCCTTAGCACCAAGGGAAATCACATCTCTGCAGTCAGTGGGGGTCACTGCAGGGGTTTTGTTTACACAGGGAAAGATGGGGTGCTGTGGGTCAAGAGGCCATTGTGCAGGTGGCATCTAGTGAAATGTTCCCTCCTCCTAGTGGACATTTAGCCAAGGGCAAGAGATCCCTCACAGCCTTAGCACCAAGGGAAATCACGTCTTTGCAGTCAGTGGGGGTCACTGCAGGGGGTATGTTTCACTGGGAAGGGTGGGCCACTGTGGGTCAAGGCGCCATAGCTGCTGAAATGTTCCCTCCTCCTAGTGGATATCTAGCCAAGGGCAAGAGATCCCTCGACCTGCAGTCCCAAAGCACGCAAGTCAAATGATCCATGGGCAGTTGCTTCGTCCCTACCCCTGCCTCACACGCATGTTCCTAAAAAGGGGAGGGTCTTCCTGATGACGCCAGCTGGTCCTCCAGACTGAAGCAAAAGTTTCCAGTGTCGGTCTAGTTCCTGTGGACACAATACAGCACAGAACCCAGGTCGGGTTGTGAACGGACGCCTCCCCGCTTCCTTTGGTGATTTCACAAGGGTATTTATACAACATGGGTTTTTAAAACCGCCCCTCTGCAAGTCTCTTGTGCTTTCAAGTCATTGTGGCCTCATCGCCCCATGGATGGAAGGGAGAAGGTGCCTCTCAGTGGCTCCTCTTTGGGGGATGTGGAAGTTCATCAGTAGCAGCAGATGTAGGAGAAGGGAGCAGTCCCTTCCCCTTTCCCCGGGGATTTAACGGGCCTCACAGAAGCCATAAAAAAGTGGATGCAGCATAAGTCTGTAGTGGAGGCACAAGCCCCAGAGTCCATGATACGGGAATGTGCGCTGATACCACAGTTAGAAGAGTTGGGGAGAGGGGACCGGGTCCTCATGACTAGGGCAAGGGTGGCCCATTCACTCCAGGGTGGTAGAAGGCACACTTGTTCTCGTACCTGCAGCTGCCTTTCATCGTAAAGTGGCGACACACGGGGCGCATGGATCTGTCTGCAAGGCACAAAGGGAAGAACAAGGTGATCAGTCACTGCAAGCAGTAAAACCCAAACACTTCACAGAAACCCACCACTCCTAGAATGCACAACATGACCCGGCCAACCAGAACCCAACATGCAAAGCAGCACTACATAAAGGAGAAGGTTCAAACATTAAAGCTGTAATCCTAACCTCGGCCAGCACAACTCATCAAGTATTCCTGTCCGCGTGGTGATGTAGGAAGGCAAGCGCATGTCTGTGCACTGGCCTAACCAATCCCAAAGAGCGGCACAGATGCGTCTTATGGCACTTTTGTGACACCCCAGGTCAACACAGGACTTATGCCGGAGCTTAGGCTGCCCTTACTGAAGAATAGAATTGCAGCCCAAGTTGGCCAAAGCAAGATTTTAAATGGGAGTGTATTATCACAAGCCAGGGAGAATGACATTCATGAGCACAGTTGAATAGTCAACTCTTTTGTTGCCAAAGGAAATGTTGCTAAAACTGCCATTTCCCCAAGATGCCCTTGTATACATTTGATTGCCTCACTACGAAACTTACATGGCCCCTCCAAGTCCCACCCCTAGAGACAGAATAATCCAGACATCTGGTATTTACCTCCTCCATGTCCGCCTCCGTGCCCCCAGCCATGGTCCCCTGGGTGACCTCTGCCGTGGTCCCCTGGATGTCCCCTGCTGTGGTCCCCAGGGTGGCCTCCTGGATGTCCCCTGCTGTGGTCCCCTGGATATCCTCTGTTGTGGTCCCCTGGATGACCGCCTGGATGTCCCCTGCTGTGGTCCCCTGGGTGGCCTCCTCCTCCGTGACCTCCATGGCTGCCACCGCCGTGTCCACCTCCATGGCCGCTGCTACCACCATGTCCCCCGTGACCACCACCCATACTGTTGGGAGGTCCACCCCTGCCATTGGAGGGGCCACTGTTGCGCCCACCTCCTCGTCCACGGAAAGGAGGTTCTCCGCCTCTGCCACCACGTCCACGGTGGAAAGGACCAGGGCCAGGTCCTGGTCCAGGACTGCCGCCTCTCATGCCTCCATGAGGCCCACCACGCATGCCACTATCAGGAGGATCCCAATATCCATCATTACATTGTGGAGGAGGAGGGCCCATCATTCGAGGTCCACCTGGCACACCAGGGCCTGGGGGCATGTTAGGGCCACCTGGGCCATGTGGTCCTAGAAAAGAAAGAAAAAGAATCAAGATGAGCATGAATGGACCAAAGCAATGTCCAACTGGCTCTCTGAACAACCCATAGCAGAACATTCTACAGCATTATACCCATCTTAAGGGCAGCTGCATGTACTATCGTAGGGACAGCTTGCCTCTACTTACCAGGCATTGGCCCTGGCCCTCCAGGAGAAAAGTGCTGCATATTCTTGGGTCCTGGTGGGAAACCATTAGGGACTGGCCCAGGTCCTGGTCCAAGTAATCCATGCGGCACTGAGAGGAACACAGAAAAGATACTATAAGTAAATGGAAGAAGAGAGTGGAGGAAGACAGAGATGCATCCAGCTTAGGCACAGCCTGACGTTGATGGGCAAATTAACCATCTATTTTGTTTCTCTGGAGTACCAATAGGAATACAGTCTGATTTTGCCTCATGAGAGGTCAGCATAGAAGAAACTGTATAACAGGTGGGGAAAAAATCCCACTCTGTAGGTGGAATCCCAACCTCCTCTTACCGCTTGAAGGACCTGGTCCAGGCTGTCCCTGCAAGTTGCCCAGAAGGTGCTTGATCTTGTCAGAATAATCTGGCTGCTTCATCAATTCTTCTGTTTTATGATTATTTGAGCTGCCCTGCAAATAAACAGAAGAGAAATTCTGGGGGTTAGAGCTTGCCCAGTTTTGCCCACCCCCATCCCTATCTGCTACACTGGCCCTCTTTATGCCTCTGCCTGGATCTATTCTGGGGATCTAATCAATCTTGTACCGTCAACACAACAGGCCCTGATTTGATGAGAAAAATATAGAAATGGATTCCAGGAAAGAATCCCATCTATTGGCTTCTCTTCCTGCAGCAATGCAAGTGTCATATAGCATAGTAGATTTTTGGGTCCAATAATTACACCAATTTGAAGGTGTTAAGGTAAGATGGACTCTACGGGATGGTTTGGCCAAACCGGCATTTGGGGTACCGTACTTCATGGAAGGCACATCACAGTGAAGCAGGACCCTTGGTGAGAAGAACATCTGGTCTCTCTTCTGAGGTCAACTGCAGTTCATATTCTTGTTATTTCACAGACTGCACTAAGGCAGCTCAAATTACCATGATGGAGGTGAGGATCTCTTGTACGTTGATGTTGGGGTTGGGAACCTGCGAGTTCTTGCCTGCCCCCATGCTGCCCATGAGGTTGGCCAGGACCGGGGGCAGCTTGGAGCCCCCAGCTCCGTCCGGAGACTGCGAGGCGGTGGCTGGGTCGAGTCTTTCCTCGTAGGTGGCCTCATCCATGGAGCAATCCTGAGAGGATGACAGAGGAGACACAAGGAGTGAGGAGGGGCTGATTGCTGGGGAGCTGGCTGCTCAAACCCAGGGGGAGACTGGAAACCAGGAGGCTGAGGGGGGCTGCTGCTCTACCCCAGGGGATATTGGCTGTGCTTTTGGATCCAGTGTTCCCCTTTTTCCAGGTTGTTTCCCCTACACAGAGGGGAAACCGAGACACAGAGAAGGGGAAATGGCACAAAGCATTAGAATTCTAGTGTTCCTGTTCTTCTCAAGGACACTTTCTCAGAGCTGCTCAAATGCTCTGTTCTAAGAATGCCCTAGTCCACGGTGGCAAGTAAGCCCTGACTGACTACCTCTCCCACTCCTACCATACCCCACAGAATTCTTACTTGTTGCTTGTTGCAGGGAATGGACATCAGGAGAATGGGATGCACTTACCTCATCCAGAGGAATCAGCTTGGGGGGCACTGGTTCATAGGTCTCTGGATCAGGCTCATGGGGGCTGTCAGGAACACTAAAGACAGACAAGAGAGAAATTGATTTCCATTTAATACATGGGGTTACAAAGAGATAAAATACTGTAGCTTGTTATTAGGCCTGCTACTGCAAAACAGTGGTAACTGCTGGAAGAACATTTAGCCGGGATTTGAGAAACTTAACTCTGGACTACAATCTTCTGCCATCTTTTTCTGTGAAGCTCCACCATTTTGTGGTTTTTGTTTTTTGCAAAAGATGTCATTTAATCCTTGCAAAATCTTGACCTTGCATGGCCTTATCACCAGCTGAGTCACCAAAAAATGCAACTCTTCAATTAAGTTTTTTCAGCAGATCTGGGTTCCAGTGGTCATGCAGTATGTTCCCCTAAGTAAGATCCTTATAGTTGAATTTGTGGTTTGGAAAGCCCAAGACTTTGGGGTTTAAAAAGCGTCAGATACAGATAGGTCACAACCTGCCCTATACAAAAACACTTTTCTCTTGCTTCACACTATTTGGACAAGCACCTCAAGGATCCCACACAGCACAGAAGAAAACAAATGGACATCTGAATGTTAACCTGTTGCTGACAGAATGGAACTAGCCATATTACCTCATACAGCCAACCTATTGGTGATCCCCAAGGTCAAATTCCTCAACCAGGATTTTCTATGCTATCTTATAGATGACACGGCTAAACTCTAACAGTGCAATCCTAAGCATGTTTACTCAGAAGTATTACTGTTCAATAGTACTCCCAGGAAAGTAAGGTTAGGATTGCAGCCTAGTTTTTTCAAGAGTATCTCCTGCATGGCATGTTTTATCTCTACATGTTTCAGAGTCAAAGCAGGCCCAGCCCATAAAGCCACTCAATAAAGATACCAAGGACTGAGAGCAGGCTTTTGTATGGGCCAAATGAATACTAAAGCCTGTAGGACAGTTCACTTACCTCTCCTTTGAAAGAAAGAGTTCTTGTAATATGCCCTTCACGCGTTCTGCTTGGGTGAATTTCTCCTGGCTGCCACTTCCTGGCAGCACCAGTGGAGCAGGTAAGTCAATGGGCTTGGGGTACATCCAGGCAATCTTCTCCTCCATTGTATCATGGCTAAGCCGACGGGCGGTTTCAAAAGCCTCACGATCCTTCAGCATCTCTCTCTTAGCTGCCTCTCCAAAGTCCTTGATTTTGTTCACATTGACTGAGAAGATGAAAACCAAAAGGAATTGGGGGTCAGCTGCTTTCAAGATTTGGTAAAGCCCTTTCACAATACAGGGCGGCATAGAAAGCCTCACTTGTTTTCTCTCTTTCTCTCCTAACCATTTTAGTGGGAATGCAAGTTTCTAGTCTTCATAGCTAAGAAAGTATCCTTGTCACTGTGTGGCCAAAGCCTGCTGGATATCAGAAATGAAAGAAGTATCTGAATATATTACTATTAATGTCTTCCTAACTTGGCACCACCACCCATTTCATAAACAGCCACCCTTCAATGAGACAAGCTACTCACCTCGCTCAGTCTCATCCAGTTCAAAATAGAAATACTCCCGCAGTTTGCTTTCCTCTGGCCAGCTGACTGTCTTCTTCTTCTTGCCCTTCTTAGTTAGCTGTGCTGACTGGGATGGGTCTGCTGGGCTCTCAGCCGGCTTGGGATCAAGCAAGCCACCCTGTTCAGAGGAGTCTGAAAAAGCAGGCAACAAAAACCTCAGCAACTAAAGCTTTAGAGAAATCATATTTATCATTCTGATTAAGCTCTCAGATTCCAGCTAGCCAGTCTGAGTTGGCTGCAGCATAAATGGAATGAATGCAGGCTGATATATATAGAGGCTTTCCAGCCCAATCTAATAAGGTTTGGGAGATACCAGACCACCACCACCCCAATAACATTAGAGGTGCCTTCTTTCTCTTCCTTACTTGTCTCCATAGGCTCAGAAACCTCCACAGCTGGTACAGGAGTCCCAGGCCTATCCACATCCATTGGATCTGATGTAGGAGCCAGCTCTGGTGAAGATGGTTTAGTAGCATTGGTTTCTGCAGCAGGTTTCCCTTCAAAGGGACTTGGCTAAAAATGAAAAACACAAACAGCCACCATTGTAGAATTAATCCTGAACTCAACATCACTACAAGGCCCTACATTCCCTCCAAAAAAGTAGGAATCCTGGCTTAATGCATACTTAACAACTGTCTTACCTTAGCTGCAGTTGGAGATAGGACTTTCTTTTTCTTCTTGATTTTGATCCCTGGGACAGGGGCTGAGTTTAGGGCATCCAAGAAGCCCAAGCCTTCCATAGCTGAAGGAAAGTTGAGAAAAAAGGTTAAAAGTAGTATTGGAGATCAAAGCCTCCTGCCACCATCACATTCTATACTCCCTCTCGCCCCCTATAATCCAGAGGAGGGTTTCTCTGTGAAGTGGACTATATAAAAACATGGGAACATGTGATGTATTCCTAATGGAAAGAGCAGGGCTAAGCTAATTTGGCGGGCCTTGGAGTTTGCAGATTGCACAATCACCCTGACCGAGAATTCACTCCCCACTAACAAAAGGGTGAAGAGAAAGATACTTACGCTGTGGGGGAATGATCTTCACTTTAATCTCTTTGGTAGTATTAGGAGTGGTGTTGAGTGGCTTGTATTTCTTCTCGGCGGGTGGGTTGTCCCCAGGTGGAGCAGAAGTGCTATGCAAGGAAAAAGATAAACACACTCAAAAAAGGAAAGGGCATCAAAGAGTAATAGAATTGCTATTCCCATCAGCTCTCCCAATGAGTTATGTTTTGCATTTTCTCTTGGGACAGTGTGTGATGATCTTAAAAATATAAGTTTCCAAGTTACTAGCATGAGAGAAAAGGGGGATGGACTATAGTAAAAAGATGGCAAAAACTGCAAGGTTAGAGAAATTAAGAGTCAGGGATGCAGATCTTTTTACATGATCATGACAGATTCTGAGTCTGATGATGGAGACATCTAAGACCTCACAGCATTCTCTGAAAACAGATCCTGGTGGTCTTAATTTAACATCTCATTAACTATAGTTATAAGCCCTGTCCCCACCAACTCTCCCCTGCATAATCCTCCCCATCTCTCCTCTCCCACCAAATCTCCCCATCTCCTTTAAAAGGAGATGAGAATAATTATACAGTAGCATACACCTGGGTTCAGATCCCACAGAGAATAACAAATTTTTAAGATATAGAGACAGAAAGAGATAGAAAGCTAGGAAATTTTTTCCACTAGGTCATAAAAAGGATGCAAGAACTACCTCTGTCTCTTTAGTGGGATGGGCTTCAGGTTGTATTTATCTGAGGTTGTTGAAGCATTGACATTCTTCTTGACAGGAAGAAGTGAAGGTGTTTCCATTTCCAAACCTGAAAATAAGAAGCAACGGTGGCTATTAGGAAAATTCCAACAGCAGCTTCAAAAAGCCTTCTGGAGGCAGAAATAATCTGGCCACCCAAAGTCTATAAAAACAACTGCTTCTAATGATGAAAGTTGATGAAAAGTCACATTCACCAAGTCAAAGTTGATGATGCACTTACCAGTAGATCGGAACTTGGCATGGCTAGGTGCTGTAGTGCGTAGTGATTTAGGCTTCTCCTTCTTCTTCTCAGGGGTTTCCTCAGGTTTGGATTCTGTTTTGGCCTCCTGAGGTTTCTCTTGGACTGGTGCTTTACTTTTATTCTCTTCCTTCCGCTTTTTCTTCTCTCGCTCTGCAAAGAAGAGGATGCAAAGGTCAGAAGACTACTAAGATTCATTCCTCCGAACCCTTTCAAGATAGACAGTCCCCACTTCTACAGCTCAGTCTCCAACTGCAAACCTATTTGGCAAAAACACTTGTGTGGCAGAACAGACCAACTCACCTGCAGGCTGTGTGCTACTTTGGGAACGAATGACCCCCATCCAGTCACTAACCAATATGGAAGCCAGTCTGCGAAGTTCTGAAAAGGAGAAACAAGCACATGGTGAATTGCAATAACAATGTATTGCAGACCTCCAAAACTGAGTGTTGCACAGAGGGGAGAGGGAGAGAGAGGGGGGAGGGAGGGAGGGAGAGAGAGAGATAGAGATTGTGTGTGTAAATCATTCGGGACTTTTTAAAATTTTTACCTTCATCCTCACTTGATTTGCTGAGCTGTTTCACTAGTTTGGCAGTATTGTTCTGGAAGAGATTAGTGCGGCAGAGAAAAAAAAGTTAGCCAATTCAACAAACCATGATACATATTTTTTTCTTTCTATCAATCTGTCTCGAACGCTCCAAAAGCAGCTAAAGACTGCAGCAATAATCAAGGAAAGATCATGTTCCTTCAATATTACACTATGTCTTAGCTTTGAACGACAAGACCTGATACAAGATCTACACAGCATTCCTCTTGCTCCAAAACTGCAAGAGACCAAAAGACATCTCATGCTGCTTCAGTAACTAACCATTTTCAGATGATCCACTGTCAGCGGTAAGTGCTGCAAAGTGAGCAGAATTTGCTGAAGAAGAGGGACATTGTTGGATGCTTTTGAACCAGTCAGCCAGGTATTGAGAAGCTTGTAGCCACCAACCTTGATGAATCTGTGGAAAGAGGCACACATACAGGCATTGTTCAGCAAGGTTCACTGAGAGCACAATTCTAACCAAAAGTAAGCCCCATTGTGTTCAATGGGTCTTACTCCCAGGAAAGTGTCTTTAGGATTGCAGCCAGAGTGGCTTTGTTCCATTTTCTTCATAAACCAGGTTACAATTAGCTCCCACAATGAAAATGTACTGACAAAGCTAACTGGCCAAGACACAGAAACAAGGGAGGACTGCACTGACCCTAAATGCAAACACACTCAGAGAGCAGAACTTTGCTTTAATTGGATAATAAGGCTGTAGTTCTCACTGAAAGGAGGAATTCTTGGGAAATCTATAGGAAAGATCCTGAAGATTCAAGAATTAAATGCAATTTTATGATTTCCAGTGATTTGGAGCTGAAATTTCAGTGCTTCATCCCTTCACTTCTTTTCCTGGCCATTATTTACAGATCTAATGATCTATACTTGCACCTGTCTTCCAGATCTTCCTTTTTCCCCTTCTTTCCCATTAAGTTAACAAGATCCCAGTGACATGAAAGAGTTTGGTAACTGGAAACTGCATACCACAAACCAAGTGGTGTGTCAGTGAGCTTGCAAAATTAAACTACCATCAACACATCCAGCATCAAAAATTGTACATGTACAGACTTCCAAAAGTTGAAGCAGTTTAACTAGAAGCACAATCCTAACCATGTCAACTCAAAAGGAAGGCCCATTGCGTTCAATGGGTCTTACTCCCAGGAAAGTGTCTTTAGGATTGCAGCCCAAGATCAAATGCCGATCAACTTGGGTTTCCTTTAAGGAAGGCAGGATATAAATTGAATGGCAACAGTAATAATCACTAAAAATCCTTCACTTATTAGATTCTAGTTTCTGACATTTTTCCTTTCTACCTGGTCAAGCCCCTGCATCTTACACAAAACTATGAACCCCTCTAATTCCTTGCTTTAACAGACAGAACCTCAGCCTTGCCTGGTGCCTTGAACTAGATTCCCATTCCGTTTCCCAGAAACAGTAATCAGCTCTTACTTTGAGAGTATATCTTGTGCTCGGGTCTGTAACAAGATGTTGAGGTAAATACAACGACTAACCATCTTCTGGGCATCTTTCATTAAGCTAAAGTTGGAGAAGAAAAACAAACTTTTAATGGCTGTAAATTCACCCCAAAGATCAATACATTAATTGTATGTGGCATTTGTGAGACAGATTGGAGAAAAATGTAATGACAAACGTAGTTCTTTACAAGGGAAACCCACATTCTTCTTATTGCAAAATTTCATTGACACATCCTTACACTACTTACTTGAAAATTTTAGTGATGCCTTCATGAGACTTTACTTCTCCATCTTTGCCAAGAAAACAGTCCAATCCTTTCAGGAGTTCCTTTGGATCTATTGGTCTGGAGCCCATTGCAGGAAATTCTGTTAAGACAATGGAGAAATATATGTATTAAACCTTTCCCTGGAATTTTTTTTAAACCTTTCAGCTGCAGAACACAAGACGTGCATGTTTGAGAATACATTGATGCCCTAAATGCATAGTATGATCATATTTCCACTGAGTATATACCAGAATCTATAGGCTTAGAGGCAAAATACCCAGAATTGTATGAAAAGGCATTTGGTCCTTCATTCTTCTTCGTCTTCATTCATGTTAATTTGGAGACAAGTAGGTCCCTCAATCCCATATTCCAATACTGTACTTTAGAAACCAAATAAGATTAGTTGGTGGAGGAAGATCTTTAGATAGTGCAGAAATCAGAATTTGTTCAGCTAAATCTATTGCCATATTCTCCATGACCTTTGACCCCAAGCTGCTATTGCCTAAAACCAACTTTTTCTTAGTCGACAAGTCAACAAAGCGACAAGATTCATTTTGTTGATGCAACTGAAATGTTTGGCATCCACAACACAAGCGCTATTCCCAGATCTTAAATGTTCCACTAAGAAAGTGTGTTTACTGAACAGGATAAAAAAGGATGACTTTTTTATAGGGCTGCCTCATTGAAAACATACTGCTCTCTGTACACGATGCTACAGGGATGTTAAAATGATCGAACTGTATGACTTTGTTTTCCCTATCCTAATTTTTATTATATAGAGCAAAAACACTCAAGTGTAATCTCTAATGTATACCTAAAAATGTATGTAGAGAAGTTAGAATGTCATCAGGGAAAATGAGTTTTATTGCAGATATTTCCAACAGCCACACTTCAGACTAACAGTTTTTTTTTAAGATGCACAGCACACACCAAGGTCCTGAATACAAATGACAAGACACATAGGATGCTTAAGACAACTAAATTAGCATCTTATGCAGCTACTTGATGTATTCCAGGGAGGCTCACATTTGGCAACTTGGATCCAGGAATTCATGTTGTCTTCTTACTGGTCTGCAGCAGCAGCAGCAATTGCACTTGCAGTAATGCCACAAATCATTGTTATACTGGAACCTTCAGGGGCTGAGTTCTGTGGAACCCATTTAATGCTGATGCACATCACTGCCAAAAAATGTATCTGAAACATGGCAGTTACCATGCTATGCAAGTCCCACTTGCTTCTAAATATGTCTTGTTCATCAGCAAAGCATAATGCACTTTTTACTGGCTTGTAAACCATAACCAAACCTATGAAGCTTTTTAAGAATTAATTTCTTAATGAAAAAGGGTCCAGTGACATTTTCTGAGCAATATCATATGAACTGACAGGTTTAAAATGTGTACTTTAAAATCCAGTGACTAGCTAATCTAATCTTAGTATGTATTTGATTAGATCAGTAACTGAAATGTGCAATGCCTTTTTAAAAAAAAACCTATTTAAACAGCACCCAAGGGGCATGTTCGTTTAAGCACCTGTCACCTGGTGAAAATATTTCTTGAATTCCAAGATGCTAATTATAATTTTGAGATAAGCTGCTATCCCAGGTCCACATCTAGTACAGATTTAGTCCCGCTCCTAAGTGGTACATTAACTGTAATGAGGGGAACTAACGTAGTTTCATTCCAACTTAATGATTCAAGGCTGTTACCACGAATGCATCGTATCACTGTAGTTATGGAACCAGCACTTTCTGTAGTCCTACTACAGAAAACAGGACTTGTACTAGTAGCTGGGATTTTTCTTCCTTCACATTGCAGTTGTAAAAGGCCACTCTTTTGGCAGAAACTGTAGTTTCATGATTTTGAGTGCAGTTTCTATTATGGTGTACCTAATTTCACTTTGGACAAATATTAGCTGTGTGAAATAGCCACGCCACCAGCAGCTGCCATTCTACTCAAGCAGAAGTAGATACCTCCCTCTCAGGGAAGAAAAGGGAGCGGATTGGCAACTCTAGCCACTGTAAGCCAGCGGCAATTCCTGTGTTGTAATAAAATATACTTTTAAGGACCATCAGCTTTGTATTCATTGATATGAATTCAAGGCAGCTAGACGTGGCATGTAAAATGAATTTGACAACACACAGGACCAAGGGTACTGTCATTACATTACTTATCAAGGACTGACAGTACTACAACACGCCTCTGCCCACCCATCACCCACATGTACTGCTTCAGCTCAAGAGACAAGTATTGTGAAGTTTGTGTCCTGGGGCTGATAAAACAGAAGTAAATGTTTCACGTTAAAACATCTTCAGTTCTTTGGATACAGGAGACTGGATTCTTCTAGAAGAGCCTCTTCTCATAGCTGTATCAGTTAGGGTTTTTAAACAGCCACACTTCCACTAAAGCAGCAGAGACTAAACCCAGGTGTGGCTTTGTTCTTCAAACTTCTTGAGTTTTCAAAGAAATATTGCCAAAGGTGGCTGAAATCAAAACTTATGCAGTTATTTGAAAGGGAATAAAATCCAAGGGCAGCTGGCTAGGGACAGAAGTACGTGTTACCAATTTACGGTTGCTTGTAGATTTTATGTGGCTTCAGTCCAGTTGTGAAGTATTTGCATTGAAGATCAATATTTATGAATTCACCTTGTGGTGGTGGCCAAATAACTTGAGGGCTTTGGAGACTGAACTCCCCTTTCACCCCATAATATGGCCTTCCACATACAAGGCAGCAGTGCAGTGAAGAAAACTTGCATAGATGATGCTTGGGTTCAGACTGCTTTGGTGGTGAAGAAAGGGCTTCAGTCTCCAGAGCTGTCAATCTGGCACTATCCAGCACTACATTCCCAGAAAAAATTCAAAAATACAAGGTTACTTTGGTATAAAATTGGTGTTATTTCCTCCCCCACCCACAATGAACCAAGATCCTGCTAACACACTTGGAACTCTCATACCTATGAATTGGTATATATGGATATAGCCATTTATGAAAAAGGTCAAACACATTCACTCCCAAGAAAAATGAACTCCATGTTAGGTGTTTACTGTTTCTCATAAGAACAGCTTGACTTTCAAATTGTCCATATTCTTACAACTTTGGTGCAAGTTTAGGTTAGTTCCCCTTTGTATTTCATGGGCTACTAAGAGGCTAGGGATTTCCTACTGGAGCCACCAAAGTAAGTAGTTTTCAAACTGAATCATCAGTTTGAAAGGTTACTGCCCTGCATACCTTGTAAACTCAGGTACCTGAAGGAAAGTCCATTCTCAGAATTTTCAGGTGTCAATGAATTGTTATGTTTTTCCCATCACCTAATTCATCTTACAAGGTTATTATCAGTAGGAATTTCATTAATGCAGTGTCACATTTTTCAATTTGTTAAGTTGTGTGTTAAGAGACAAGTCCAAGTCACAGACATGGCTACTAGGTCTCCGGAAGTCAATACACCAGGATTAGGATTAATAACCTAGAATAAAGCTGTCATTTTCTGAACCAGTCTTGCAATACAGTACACATACACTGCTGTATAATACGAAATACTTGTTAATACTTTTTTGCATTTAAGAAACCATAAAACTCTGCTGGAGTTTCTGAAACACTAGAGGCTATATCAATGCCTAAGGTTTTATATTAACACACAGACCTTGAAACTCCTCCCTTTGTAAAGCAGATGTCCAAGACAAATGACATTAGACAAAAATCAACTCCTGTTTGTATTTCTTTGGTTAATATAGCCTTCCTACGAGCAAAGTATTTTTTGTCTTTATTATTTATCAAAAATATTTTGATACTTTTGACAGTTTTATTTTTATGCACAAACCCAAAGCTACAGTGTTTGAATTGCAAGTATTGTACAACTATTTTCCATGCTGTCACCCATGCTAGTCATTAATTTGCATTAGGGACTGATTTGATGCTGTCACAAAACTGCCTTATGACACTTCTGCCCCACTCGTAAGGGGATTAGGCTACTGAAGAGGCATACACCAACCTCCCTACATCACCATGGGGAGATATGGCACGTGAGATATGGCAAATTTAGGCTGGCCTAAATTTGCTAGGATTGTGCCCCAAGCATCAGAATCCAATGAAGGCAAGGGCAAAAGACCTCTTATGACTATAAAATATTAATCTTCTAATTTTGATCTAATAGAATAAACACATTTTCTAATAAGGGATAATTTGAACTTTATAAAAACAGCTGCCTGTCTAGATTAGAACTCTGACAGTGTGGATGGAGAGAATGCATCTCCGTGCCACCACCATGCCTTACAGCAAGCAACTATGAGTATCCAACAGCAACCACTGGGACTTTTTGAGGGGGATTTTAACAGGGTATTTAGCTGGCCAGCATGCAGCTATTTTATAATAAAAATAAATTCCAACCGATGTGGGATTGGTTGTCACATCTAGTCTGGCTTTGAGATTGTCATGGCCATTCTTTTACAGAATGAAAGTAAAACTTTCATTCTTTTACACTACCCAAGAACTATAACCTAATTTGCACAACGTATCATTTGGAGGTTTACCTGAACATGGAGAAGTTAATTTGGGTTATAAAGGACTACCAAAGAGCACATCAACAAATTTCAGATACACTCTAAAGAGATGCAATGCAAGCTACCACATTCTAACATATGCTTTGAAGTTGTCATTAATGCAAAAAAACTTGCATACTGATTCTACTTATATACTGTGCAATCCTAAGCATGTCTACTCAGAAGTAAGTCCCACTGTGTTCAATGGTACTTACTCCAAGGAAATTCTGTTTAAGATTGCAGCCTTAGATGCAAGGCTCAACTCTGAGAGCTTTGCTCACTCAGATATATCAGGCCACCCAAAGCCATTTCAGTTGGGTGATCTACCCAGTAGTTTTAAATTCAAGTGCTATATTAAGAAAATGGGCAATTTCATACCCAAGTTCACATCAAAAGAAGCATTTCTCTGTCAGAATAAAGGATACTAAATGAGCATACACAGAAAAGAAACGCTGCTTCCTATAAAAACAAGTTGCATATTTACATCCAATTCATGGAAAAACCACCTAGATAATCATAGTATCATATCTGAAATGCAATTCAACACACTAAAGGCTCAAACATGAAGGCAAGCTGGGAGCCCAAGACAGCCAACTTTCTAACTTCTAAGCCTCAAATGAATTGTTTGTTGTGCCTTACTACAGATCACAGGGATAGATTCTCAGTCTCAATTCTCTCCCAGTATCTACAATTCTAGCTAAGAATTTTAAATAGTAACCTAGCTCTTGTAAAAACTGGCCATTTGGTTTTGTTTCTCAAGGGTAGTACTGTAATACCCACCCATTTTCATAGCTCGTCATCTGACCTAAACTGGAATAAATTCCACAAAAGTTTAAAAAATAGCTCAGAGAGTTGTTATCAGTAATACTTTAATTACTATAAAGTTAATAAGATTGTTGAGCTAGATAGGTTCTATTTATTATTTCAGGAACACAGGGTCTGGTCCTAACTATCAAACTCACTTAAAAGCTGCATGCATCCCAACATGAAATACCTGGTATGACAAATACATCCTATTTCCAAACAGATCATTCCCAAATATGTTATCATAAAAAATACCAAAGTTTAAAATAACTGTCTCTTCCAAAATGGCTTCAGATCACAGCCTTCATATTCAGTAAATATACTACCGGTTAAGATTTGTCCTACAGATCTACTTTCCAAAATGAGAATTGAATAACCAATTTAATCTATTTTTGACCACCCACTTTTGGCCCCTGTTTCATATATACACAATGTTGGGCAGAAATAGCTTAATCATATTGCCGGTGACCTCATGCCCTAGGATTAAAGAGATATCAGCCTTAAGAGAGATTAAGAGTACATCTGCCCTCAACTATGCCAATCCTATTTTTAAAATTCACCAGTTTCAAGGTTAGACATAATAATTATAATTTAGGTTTTCGTCACAAAGCTTTAGATCTCTACATCCATAAGCAATACATTCACAAATTAAGAAATGCTTCCAATGATGCAAAACAAGAGCTGTGTGCTACTGGTTGGAGATGTGTTAGGTATTTAACAGTCACCATTATAATAAACACATGCTATTTATACTTTATCAGAAGTCAAGGCCTAGAGGAAGAAGGACACACATTTAACAAGGCTAGCAGCTGAGACTATCATTGATGTTAGCTGGCATCACTGAAAAAGAAACACTTCAGAACTCCAACTTGCAATACAAACACTGAAGCCTGTAATATATGCTGAAAATAAAATCTGCAAAGTAATACCTAAAGTTTCACGTACAATTCACATTACAGAACAAAAAACAAAGCTTCAATTTCAGTTCTAAAGCAAAGGATTTTTTGCGTGGGGGAAGCAGGTGAGGAGCATTGCAGGTACACTGCCTTCAGAAAGCTTTTTGGTAGGCAGTTGTCAGAGATCAGTCACCTATATCTGCTGCCCCAAATACTTGCTTTGCTCAAAGAATCCTGTAGGATCTCTAGAGCTTGCACTTGCTGAAGCAGAAGAAACATATAGGCTGTACCAGCATGTTGAGGCCCAAAAAGGGAAGAGATGACAAATGGGTAAAATACAGATAGTGACACCAGAACCATCACAAGGAAAGCACCATCTACTCCTGTTTAGCATTAACCTTTCTTCAAGTGCTTCAATTCACTTGAAAATGCTTTCGAGATGGGACTTTCTAAGGGGTCATACGATACTCACTTTTTTTAAAGAATGTAATCAAGATTTAATCCGATACCTTCATATCCTACAATTCTATTAACATGTTAGCAAAGTGTTTTTTAACATATTTCCAAGGGGAATTATTATGGACAGTTGACATTGCATACCTCCCAGACTCTACAAGTACTTGTTCCATTCAAGTACTCTGTTCATTATTGTAGTTTGCTGAAAGCCTCCAAACATTTTTCCCCGTAAGTAGAGAAATTAACTATAGCAATTAATAAGCATCTCCACTCAAGGTTAGCAAGGGTATATAGATGCTATTTAGATGGGAACCAACTGCCAGCTCCCACTTGATCAGAGCCAACCCCACCACAGTAGTTTCTGGTTGGATTTTAATTTGTGCTTTTAACTGAGACGATCAGACCCCAAGCTCCAAGCCTATTTTTTAAATAATTCTGCTCCAAGACATTTTACGATGGTTCTAAAATTCCAGAGGAAGAGCTATGGCAAGGTGCAATTCTGAATATATAACGTTTTTTGAACTTCAGTGAAGTTTTACAGCAGCATGCTGCTTTTAATACCATAAATCCTCCTCCTAAAAAGCTGAATTCTTACATGGTGGACTTCGACTCCCTGGTTTCTTCACACCTTATCACACTTACTTAGAAATTAACTCCAATTATGCTTTCAGCTAAGTATGTCCAAGACTGCAGAATCTTTTCCTGGCTAGTATAAAGTGAAATTTAGTTAATTTTTTTCTGTTAGACTTCTTCCCCCTCACATAATGCGCAGGTAGACTGGGAGGACTGAACTATGTATCAATTTTAGGACAAGGTTCTAGATCAATCCCAGGATTTTTTGGCAGCTCTTATAAGGAAACTGAAAGCTAGAGACTTGTTCCTGCCTTGTGGAAAAGACACAGTATAAAGGGAACAGGACCAGCTTTCAAGCTGTGTGCTTTACACCAGATGCACAAGACCACTGTAATCAGCTTGCCCCAGTCTTGTGACATTTCATTCCCTCACCAAAGTGGTTGACATAATAATGTCACCATAACAAATGGCAGATGAGACAAGTCAACAGGGAACAGACCAATTGTGAAGACTGTGGCAGCACAACTGTTACTAGCCATCTACCCTTCTGCAAGATTCCAGAATCTTTAAGTAAACCAGGTTCTAAAAAGCATTGTTTTTCCTTAGGAGAGAATCCTTCAAACAATTGATTTAAGGGGATTTTTACTTCAGATTGTTTTTTCAACAATTCCAAAAGAAAATTAATAAGCTAGGCCACTTTGCTCTGTGGATCACTTACAATTAATGTTGTATTAAAATTGCTGGATTTTCAAGCTTGAGTTTAACAGGTCAGACACTACTAGTTTTCAACAATTTTTCTGACAGCTTCATTACCACATACAGGACTAGACTGAACAGTCTAGTGTGTGTTTACTAAAAAAAAATTTTGTCCTGTTTTGACTGCGTAGTCTAGTCTGCTAACTGCCCAGTAACTGATCTTCCTATTTTCAACTATTTTCCTGGAAATTATTTGATCTCCAAAGAGCTTATGGGTGTTTGGAAATTTAAAAAAAGAACACTTGTCTGTAATGGTAATAGTTTGGACTTGCAACTCAATTTCTCAGCCCCTTTTAAGATGAAGCTGCATTTTCCAACTTCTTTATTCAGGGTGCTACCTCACATAGCAGGTTAACTCTGTGCCCCACAGCCAAGTTAATAGGGACCTGCCTCAAATAGAGCACCTTGGGATCTGCAGCTGAAGTGGCAGGTACTCAGATTATTAAACCTTACAGCCTGAACTGTGTCACTAATTTACTAGGGAAGATTACAATGTGAAATGCTACCACCGGAGATGTAGATGGAGGCATTATCTTCATGAAATCCCCCTCCTCCCATTAGAACTTAAAAGGTCACAATGGCAGCATCTTTTAAGTGCTATTGGCTCTTCATGCAGCCCCATTTAAGAAACCAGAATACTCCTGTTTTAAGGAATTCACCAAGTTGGGGGAAAAAGTTAGCTATTGTCCTCAGCAGATTGGCAAACATTTAACACCCTTAATAGCCTGCATGCATTGATAGATGTCACTGCATGGCGTTGACAATGGAAGAGAACAGCAGCAAAAACAAAAAAATTAAAACGAAGTGGTCTGGAACAGAAATGAAGGTTGTGAAATGTAAATTAATACCAGAAAGATTTTGCTTACCAGGTGGAATTGTGGCTGTTCCCCTCCCTTTGATGATGTAATACAAGTGCTGGCTTCCCTTTTTCCTAATAACTTCTTTCCTAGTACATTGTACAGGAACTGTGGAATGTGGTAAATTAACACAAAACTTATCTCCCTGGACCCAGACATTCATGTGCATGAGGCCAGAGAAACTGCAGGGTAGTCCCACCCCAAATCTTTTTTCACCAGTTCCAGCACATGTCCTCAACACTTGTAAATATGGGGTCCAGTGGTAGCATTTCATGTCTTAACAATTAATTTGATTAAATTAGGAAACACATTTTGCTGGCCTATCCCACCTCCAAAGAGGCCTAATAGATTGAAAAAGGAGGGGGAAAGAGAAGGACATAAAACAGCTTGCCGGCCCAATAACATACTTTTAACAAAATTTGTCTGGACACAAACAGGTGAGATATACGGAAATCACTGAAATCCAAAGCTCTCATGTGATGTTGAAACCTAAAAAGAAACCCAGTGGATTTATGATCATACTTTGCACTTCAAAGCAGCACCTAGAGATTTTCTATAGATGAAGTGGGAGTGGAATTTCATTACATCCCTTTAGAAAGGTGATGAAGGGGAAGGATAAACCAGTTCTTCCCCTCCCCCATCATCTCTTTCCTCCATTTCATGACTGCTTGCTCCAGGCTCTGCAAGCTATTCAGTGGGAGGAGTCTGCAACAAGCTGCTTACATCAGCTCCCTGCCCAGCAAGCCTTGTGGGTTCTCTTGCACAGGAGGAAGAGGAGACGCCATTTTAGAAACACAGGCGATTAGAAAAACAAGCAAGAGACTTCAGAATCTATTAAAAGGAAAACTATAGCAATATAACCCCCCCCCACCGCATATACATATTTGTATTGTATTATGTCAGTTCTATAAACTAAAACCTATTTAACATACACAGTTAAGGAAAAAAGCTACTTCTTGTCAGTGAGTGCTGGAGATTCAAAGAACCTCTCATTATTCACCGATGCAGTTAATATAGCCCCCCTTGTTTCTTCCTCCACACATGGGGGAGATAGAAGATGGCAGTAAAAACGGAAACATCCTGCAAACCAAAAATACAATGCTATTGTCAGGGACAAAGACAAAATAACACTGCCATATTGCAGCAAAGTGGGAAACTAGAAGGATGAACATTTTAAAAACACATTAGATCTCATCTGACTCCAATAGAACTCTACTTTTTAAGGAATTTTAAAAATATATTGGACTGATTTAAAATGACTTTCCCAAGCCATTTTGCAATCTTTATTTCTAGATTGCCAGTTTTTTTTGTTTTGCAGTACATTCCTACATATACATTAAAACTTATACGTTTAGAAAAACACAAAACTTTTTTTAACATTGACAAATTTAAAATTAGACGAGTCTATGACAGATGATCCTGTAAACAGACTCACTGCTGGCTACTACCCAGAGTTATTGCTCTTTGTCCCTTCAACTCTTACCCCGCAATCTTTATGTACAGATTGCTTATTTAGGTCAATTTCCACGTCTCCCACACAAAGAAGTAGTACTTTATGGCCCAGTCACCACTATCTATTATGTGGGAGCTCATTAACCCTTGACAGTCCCGGAGAGGATGGATTATCTAAGAGACCATCATACTCCTTATAAATATGCATTTTTGATGGCAAAATGCCTGCGTCTTAAGGGTTAACACCTCAAACAAATCCCACTTCCCCTCCATTTTTGTCTTTTCTTCGTGCCGTTAGCTCATTTCGACACGGATGAATTTTTTTTGTTCAGTTGGTTGAAAATGCGACACTTACTATCCAATTATTTTTCTCGTCGACAGCGCCTCAAGGTTTAGCTTTTTTTGGATTAAGCTGTGTTTTTTAAAGAAAAAAAATGATTTTTTTTCTCATTTTTAAAAATAGCAACTTTTTTGGATGGTCAATAAGAAACAAAAAGTTGCTTGATAAAAAAGACCAGGGAAGGTTGTTGCTAGATATTAATTTTGATTTTTTTATGTTTTTAGTGGCGGTTGTTATCCTTCAGGTCAAGAAATGTAACAGCTTTCCCAAGACAAAGGCGATCAGATCAGAAATGGAGCTGGCTTTTTTTTGTGTGTCTTCTCAGAGGCGCAAATGTTGTGGGGTGTTTTTTTTTCCCTTTTGCTTCACGGAAAGAAGGGAGCTCGTCCTTGTCTCAAGACCAAAGCAAACCTAGAACAAGAAGACAAAAAAAGGAACATTTTAAAAAAATTTTCCTCAAAAGAAAAATACACACAATTTTTTTTAAAATAATATATATATATATATATATACACAAAAAAACTTATTTAACAAAAGCTAATTATTATAATGGAAAGTACACAGGGTGGAGGAGTAGATATAAAAATCACAAGGAAAAACAATACTAAAAATAAAAATGAAATGAAATTTTAAGGTTGGCTGCTCTATTTGTAGGGGGGGTCTGTCTTTATTGGGGGGGGTGAACTTAAAATGGGTGACTAAGGACCATTTACCTGCCCTGGAGCCCAAACACTAACCATTGCTGGTCCTTTTATACCCTATACTTTGGGGTGAGGGGGGGAGACTAAGGAATTTATAAGGCGACCCCCTCTTTGTCCCCCCCAGCCGTTCCCAATGACCACATTCCCAGCAACACCGCACTCACCTTTAAACAGACCCCAGAATGGCCGAACAGGGCGCGCGCGGGGGCTTTTATACCAAGCCGCTCCCTCCTCCTCCTCCCTCTCATCCCCCCTCCCAGCGTCGCGCGCGCTGCTTATACATAGAACAAAGCCCGAGCCAGCGGGCGCGCGCGCACCCGCCCCTTAACGGCCGTCAACGGTCAATTTTTTTAAAAAACACATTAAAATTTAAATCGAAGCACACCACCCAAATTCTCTTTCGAATTGCCACCGCGCTATACCCACGGATATTAATTTTAAAGCCGTTTAAGTTTGTGACGCAGTTTGCTCAACTGCTCAGTGCGCATGCGCCGAACGCTGCGGCGGTTGGAAACGTGCACGCGCGTGGGGGGACAACGCCCTGCTGGAAGGGAGGGGCGGGGAGGGAGGTGATAGAAAACAAGAAGGTTCGAACTGAGCATGCGCGCGACGCGGCCGTTGGAAGGCTGGTGTGATGCCATCCTCATGCGTGGGTTTGCGCATGCGCAGTGTGTCGCAGTTTTTTATTTTGTTAAAAACATAACAAAAATACTTTTTACATAGAACACCTTCTTATTTTGCACTTGTAAGTTCTAGTTATGTGAGCCATTGAGGCTTATGGTGAACAGCAGTTAGCCATCATTTTGAAAAAAAGCTTTCTTTTAAAGGCTGAGGAAGAACCTTAAAGATTTTCCCTCAGGGTGTCTTTTTAAGTGCCCTCAGAGTATTTCTGGCTGATTTGAAAAATTTTGGTACTCCTGGACCTTGCCAAGGTGACTTTGGTGCCTCAGCACTTCTGCGCATGCGCAAGTCAGGCTTCTGCTGCTCTCAAAATGGCGGCCTCCAGGTCAACCATGCTTCTGAGGAGAGTGGGGGGCCTCTGGGTGCTCCCCTCACTCCTCCGAACGCCTCACCGGGTGCAG
This sequence comes from Cryptoblepharus egeriae, assembly GCA_030015325.1. Taxonomy (NCBI): domain Eukaryota; kingdom Metazoa; phylum Chordata; class Lepidosauria; order Squamata; family Scincidae; genus Cryptoblepharus; species Cryptoblepharus egeriae. The sequence continues at coordinate 15,524,474 of JAREYC010000002.1, forward strand.
GTGAGGAGCTGACCCTGCTTTATTCCTGAGCTCGCTTGGGCTACAAGCCTTTCCACACTTAATTAGGCGGAAGCTCCATTGCCTATAACGGGCTTACTTCTGAATAGGCATGCATAGGGTGGGTTTTCAGGCTGCAATCCTACCTACATTTACTTGGGAGTAAGTCCCATTGTCTGTAACGGGCTTACTTCTGAGTAGACATGCACAGGTTGGGCTCTCAGGCTGCAATCCTACCCACATTTACTTGGGAGTAAGTCCCATTGTCTATAACGGGCTTACTTCTGAGTAGACATGCACAGGGTGGGCTTTTCAGGCTGCAGTGTTATCCACGTTTACTTGGGAATAAATCCCATTGGCTATAACGGGCTTACTTCTGAGTAGGCATGACTAGGTTGGGCTCTCAGGCTGCAACCCTATCCATATTTACTTGGGAATAAGTCCCATTGGCTATAATGGGCTTACTTCTGAGTAGACATGCCAAGGGTGGGTTCTCAGGCTGCAGTATTATCCACACTTACCTGGGAGTAAGTCCCATTGGCTGTAATGGAACTTACATCTGAGTAGGTAGGCATGCATAGGTTGGGCTTTCAGAATGCAATCCTACCCACGTTTACTTGGGAGTAAATCCCATTGGCTACAATGGAGCTTCTGAGTAGGTAGGCATTCTCTCAGGCTGTAATCCTATCCGCATTTACCTGGGAGTAAGTTCCATTGGCTTTCATGGAACTTAATTCTGAGTAGGCATGCATATAGAGCCACACTTCTGCATGCCTTCTCAGAAGTGCATCCCATTAGAGTCAGTGAGGCTTACTCCCAGGAAATTGTGAATAGAATTACAGCGAAAGAACGCAGTTGAGTAAAAATTATAATAGAAAATATTGCACAGTGAAGGATGAGGTCAGGAAGTTCTGTGCAGGAAATTGGGATCCACTATATATTGTTTAGGATGACTAGTTTCAATGGAGGACAGAGTGCATCTGCTTTTAACCATTGTACATAATCTGGGTAGGAAAAACTTATCAAACCCTTCCCTGTTGAGCTGCATCTTCCCAAATTCTTCTATATAACAGTCAATGGTAGAGTTATGTCCCCCACCCTGTTTTTATCTGATCATCTTAATTTTGTTCTCTCTGAAAATTATTTGTATTTGAGCTTTGATTTAGGCTGCAATCTTATACACACTTTCCTGAGAGTAAGTCCCATAGAATACAATGGGACTTATTTCTGTGTAGACATGTTAGGATTGCACCCTTAGAAATAAAACTACAGTTTATGATAGGCAAACTGATCCAATGCATGCTTAATCCAGAGTAAATTCCTTTGCATCTAAGGGAGCTACTCCCTGATAAATATGCCTTAGATTGCTGTGTTAAGCAATCTATCTTGTCGAATTTTGTGCCATAATTTTTGTTTCTTTTTTTAAAAGTGTGTGAGTGAGATTGTCCAATAGTTATTTTTCCTACCCAGGATCCTGCTTCTCTAACAGCTTTATGCTCACTGACCCCATATTTCTTAATTTTATCCTGGGAAAAACTGACCCCGTTGAAAATATGCCTGTCATAGAATCATTAAATCATATGAATATATAGAATCATATATGCCTGTCATAGAACCTTTACCAGAGTATATGATCCTGTCTTTGTGTTTTGTGGCTTTAACCTTGCCCAGGGAGTATAGTGACAAAATTGGATAAATTGTTGGACTTTTGCATTTGATAACATGGCTTTAAATTTTATAGATGTGTTCCTAGGCATGTCTACTCCAAATCTTGTTTCTATCCTTGAGACATGAGTACTTGTCATCATGAAATGTGCTCATTTTGTCAGCAGCTTTTAAATGTATGTGTTTCGCATCAGATACATAAGTATCTGCCGTTTGGTTGGTTACAAAGTGGTTAAGTTCCAGCTGAGATACTTGGATACTCTACAATGGAACCGAACATCACTTAGCACAAGCTTGCTATTTTCCCCTAAGTTTCTCTTTCCAATACTATCAATGGCTATTTTTGGAATTTAGTGCTGCTATACAGTTCTGAATTACTGATGTCGCTTGTACCACAGTTGAGTTGGTGGTGAAATAAGAACACTCTGTTCATGTGCAGAGGTTATAAAATACTTTTTTTCCTTAGCAATCATGATTTATCTGAAGGAAAAAACCTGCTGTTCTCAAAAGTGTTGAGTATATTTTAAAAAACTGTCTAAGAACGTATGCAATTCAAACTAGATTTCACCATAAATGGAACAGGCTTAGGTTCAAAGCTCTGATTTTTAGGCTGACTGGCTCAATCCACCAGATGAAAATAATGACCAAAAACTGTAAAGTTCTTAATTCTGATAATATAATTTATTGCAAAGCAAACGTTCTCAGGCATTGTCACTAAGATTGTCTCAATTTTGGGATTCCTTGGGGTTTGTTGCATAATCACAATTATTGGATGATGGATGATGATTGGATCAAAGGAACAGACTGCATGGCAGTACTGTGAAGGCATTTACCTAGGACAGCAATTTTCCGTCTTTTTCAGCTCATGGCACACTGACAAAGTGCTAAAAGTGTCAAGGCACACCCTCAGTTGTTAGATCATTGACACCATTCTGCTGGTAGAATTCCCCACTACCCACAAAATTCCCCATTGAAATCCAAATTCCCCATTGCTTTGTATAGCAAACCATCCATGGCACACCAGTGTGCCATGGCAAGCCTTCACCATTCAGCCTGTAATCGGGCAAGTCCTGTAATACTCCACAGGCAAGGGGGAACTGCACCCCTCACCTCTGAAGTGTATTCCGAGGGTCTCAGAGACTGCACGCACCTCCTCTGTGTATGAAAGTGTTTATGAACTAATTTGAATTCATTCATAAGTTCTATCTCTAATATATACATTTATGTAAATTTGAAATTAAATCTATTTCTTTTTTTCTGGCCTCTGACACAGTGTAAGAGAGATTATGTAGCCTTCCTGCCAAAAAGTTAAGATAGCCTTGGTATATAGAATCATGTCCAATGCTGCATCCCATTTTGCGTAACATTCCAATTAGTTATAAAAAACTTTGCACGGGAACTGTGACAAATGTGATAAACCTGGGATTTCCTTATTTAAACAGGAATCCCATTTTATTACATTGTACGCATAAAAACATCGTTTTTATAGTCCATTCCTGAGTTGGACAGGATTAAGCGATTTGAAATTTATGGGATTGGATGTGGTCAGTTCTGCAGTTGATATGGCTGTTGCTTTGGGGGGGAAAAACACCTGTTGCTCTGAGAAACACATGAAAGAGTAATGCAGGTATAAATTTGGGTTTTAAAAGACTGGGAACAAATATCTCCATCATCCAGCAATTATATTGTCATTGTAAATCATTATTTGCACTGGTACAGATTTAATTGGTTTTGTGAATAAGTTTCAGCACCTGCTTTTAAACTGGCTAAAACCTGGTTAGTGTTGGTATAGTTGTAAAGCTAGAGCATGTCTAGTGCAGGCATACCTTGCACATTCTTGTCTCACAGCAGTTTTGTGACACTGCCAGGTCAACATTGAACTTATTCAGGAACTTAGACCTGCCTAACTGCAGATTAGGATTGTAGCCTTAGTAATGTTTAAAAAAATTGGATATAAGTCAGGAGTTTCAAACTTAATTTCAAAATGAAGACCATTTATGGCACAACCTGAAATGACACACTTTTCCTTACTTAGAAATTCAAGCTCCAAATGATAGAAGAAAATGAATAAACAAATCTTGGTCATATTTTCAAGTCCAGGGAAAGCCCAGTTATCATGTAGGGGGTCCTTTCAGCAGTGGCATTTCTGCTAATACATCACATCAAGGTTCAGTAGCTGATGGTGGTACTGAGAGCCAGATTATAATACAGGCTGGATAACACTTAAGTTTGACACCTATCCTAAAATGTGCTCAAGGTGACTCATGTTCTATTAAATTCAGCTAATGTAGTGGGCTTATCCCAGGGCTCAGCATCCATGTATTTAAACATCTGCAGATGCTGAGCCCCTGTCTTGAGGGACTCAGAGGATCCCCTGGATGTAACCAGAGTTCATGTCTTTCCTGGAGGCCTTCTGAGAAAGCTGGGAGGCAACACATGACCCCTGGTAAATTATTGTGGTGCCAACCCTTGAACAGATTATCCTCAGATTGTAGTATCCACATGAGATCCTGGAGAGCCTAGTAGATAGGTTTGTAAGCTGTGCCTTCAGATATCTGCCATTAAGATTAACCTGCCCTGTTTTGCTGTGTTTTCTCTTAGAAAGTCCCCAGCACGTTTTTACCACAGCCTGAGCGATTGCCCTTTCGGATTTTTTGCACAGAGGCCAGCACAACTGAATCTACAGAGGCAGTTGCTTTGGACACAGAATCACAATACAAAGAGAAGCCTTGGGAATACCTGGAGAGTGAAGGTATCTGGGGAACACAAGGATAGTTGTGTGAGAGAGTGAAAGAGCTGTGACTTATGAATAGGGGTGGTCTAAAGTGGTGAAGATGAAATAACACTATCCATAAAATTGGGCTTATAAAACAACAAATTATGAAATATTTTCTATAACAAAATAACATTGCCTTGTCTATATATATATATAAAGAGAAAAGACACTCACTCATCAACGCCCAGCCAAAACTGCTGGGCCTAGAAGCATGAAATTTGGGGTGGGTGCTCCTTCCATGACTGAGGGGTCCACTGAGAACCGGTTTTTGGGAATTCCATCCAGAAGGGGGTGAAATGGGGCACAACGCACAACTCCCTATATTTTGCTTTGAAGAATTGGTGACTGAGGGATGCTCTGCCCCAACCCCCGGGCCTAGAAGCATGAAATTTGGGGAGGGCGTTCCTTGTGTCACATGAACACCCACCAAGAACCGATGTGGAGAAATTTAACCCTTAAGGGGCTGAAAAGGGGTGCAACTTGTTTTTGTCCTATACTTAACATGGAAGACTGACCAACATCCTGCCAATTTGGTGCTCTGGTACACTGGGGGGTAGAGGTAGGGGTTGCACTGGGGAGGATGCTGCGCACAAGGGGACTGATGCACATGACGGGATGATGCGCATGGGGGGTTGATGTGCATGGGCGGTTGATGCGCAGTGGGGGGATGTCGTATGGGGAATCTTACTCCCGCAACGTGGGTACGCTTTCACTAGCATCTAATAAAGTGGCTGTGAAGAATCTGTGGATCGTTCTGAGTGCTTCTGTCTGTTTCTAAGACTTAACTCATTAACTGGCTGTAGAGTCTTCTCTAAGTTCAGAAGCTGCCAAGGAAAATGCTTGGAGCCACAATGTGCATTTAGTCATGATTAGGCAGCTCTGCTTTGGAAAGGGTAGGCTGAGAGGAATGCAACACCACCCAAACGATTCCAATCTGTTGAACATAGGTCCCAAAAGTATTATTTATTTTATTTATTTATTTAATTTATATCCCGCCTTTCTTCCCCTGCAAGAGGGAGCTCAAGGCGGCTGACATCCGGGAATAAAACATCATTAAAATAGATCATAAATAAAGATTAAAACACCATTAAAATATAATTAAAATACAATTAAATTGAATAAAAACATGCAGATTACAAATATTTGTTAAAAACAACTGTCCCCCCCACCTCTGCCCCATTTAAAATGCTTTTTTAAAATAGAAGATTTTAAGGCTCCGCCTGAAGCTCTGTATTGAGGGAGCTTTTCTCAGTTCAAAGGGGAGGGAGTTCCAAAGCCGGGGTTCCACCACCAAGAAGGCCCTATCTCTGGCCGCCACACCTCTCACATCTCTAAGTGGCGGCACAGTCAGTAGGGCGCCCTCAGATGACCTTAGGTGACGGGTCGGATTGTACAGAAGAAGGCAGTCCCTCAGATACCCTGGACCCGAGCCGTTTAGGGCTTTAAAAGTCAGGACCAGCACTTTGAATTCAGCCCGAAAACGAATGGGCAGCCAGTGTAGTCACTGAAGCAGTGGCCCGACAGAATCGAACCAATGAGCCCCAGCAACCACACGGGCCGCTGCATTGTGGACTAATTGCAGCTTCCAGACCGTCTTCAGAGGCAGCCCCACGTAGAGCACGTTACAATAATCTAGTCTCGATGTCACTAGGGCATGGGTCACCGTGGCCAGATCTGAGTGACTCAGGCATGGTTGCAGCTGGCAGATCAGCCGAAGCTGAGCAAAGGCTCCCCTGGCCACAGCCGCCACCTGGGACTCCAGGAGCAGCTGCAAATCCAGGAGAACCCCCCCAAGCTGCGAACCTGCTCCTTCAGAGGGAGGGCAACCCCTTCCAGAACAGGATGATATTCCAATACCTGAGTCAAGGACTTCTGGACCAGGAGAACCTCTATTTGAAAAGGAAGTCCTGTATTGAACCCTATGGAAAGTAAAAATGAGATTCACATTTGCTGTTACTTGCGCATAAACAAATGTTTATGGTTTCCTTGCTGTGTTGGGTTTTTCCTTCTATGCTTTAAAATAAGTGTTTCCATAGCAGTTAAATCCTATATTAATTTCTGTTGGTTCAAGTTGCTATTTTCTCAGTGTTTTAATTTGGCAATATCTTTGTGTTTGGGAGCTGGGAAGCCTTCTGCAGCTTCTGGCGAGTGGGAGCAAGCCCTTGCACTCTGATGCTGGTGACTGCATCATTCCAGTCCTTCTCACACACAAGAACTTAAACAGCAGTGCTCAAACTCCAGGATAATTTAAGAAATGCTATGCTACAGAAATGTTGCTCACTTTTAAAGCACACATGAGCTTGTGATACATTTTTAATCTTTTTTTCAGATTCTGCTTTTCAGATTCTGCTTTTCTGCTTCAGTCAGCTTTCATATTTTTATCTGCCTATCTCAAATGTTGTCATGAAGATTGTCAGTTTGTTTCCTCTTGAGGTATACTAGTTATTTAGTAGCTGTATCTTCTCTATCTGTATTCAGTAGTTGTTATTTAGTAGTTGAGTATACTGAGGGCTTATCCTGTGTTGCTTTATTGGAAAACTTTGGGAAAATACTACTGTGAATGATACAACTCTCCTGTCTCTCACCTCTTTAGAATACATAGAAAAATATGGCAGCAATCCTGTCTGGTTTGGCTACAGGCGCAATCATAAGGGCCAAATTCCACCACAGAAAACGCGAAAGACTTGTATTGTGAGTGCATTTCTCTTTGTGTGCATTTTGTGTGCCAGCAGAATTGAACTCCAAGTGCATATTTTATGCTAATATGAACAGTCCCCAACACATAACACCCAAAATTTTAGGATTCCATGATTGGAAAACTTTTAAATTTGGTATCAGTGATACGTAATACAAATTAATCTTATTTGACATGATTCTTTATCCCTTTTTTCTTTTAAGTAGGATGGAAGCTAAAAACAAATTATTTGGTGGTTGACATGCTTTGGAGTCTTGAGTATGGATGAAGTCTTGAGAATGGATTGACTATTTTTAAACTGGAAAAAATTAAAACATTAATTCTTAGTGTCTAAAGTAAAAATCTAAAATAGATTACCTTTTCATCTATTGCACGAACTGCAGAAACATTTTTTCCACAGTTTATTCTTTACAACAGTAGACAGCTTTTCATTGACGTTTTAAAGTAATTAGTTCGGTTTTAGGATGATATATTTTTGCATTCTGATGTATCATCTGTATATATTTTGCAGTTACATGTATGAACGTATGTATGATCCTTTTTTTAAAAGAAACCACCTTTTTATCCTGGCCTTAATGATAGCTTTCCACTTTGATACTCTAACAAGTCCCAGTGTTATCTGGGCAAATGTTTGTCAGCTGAACATTCAATTGTGTTTTCTTCCTATAGAGAGGAAAGCACATATGTGGGAATCCCTGTCCCATCTGCAGAGACCAAAACCTTTTCCTGAATTATAAAGTAAGAACAATATATCTGTCTTTGAAATATTTTTAATTAAGTAATAAAAATGGTTAACAAAATATTAATAACATCAATGTTTTGTGTGTATTTAAGATTTAGAATGTGTTAAGCATACACTTAAAACAAATGCAGAGCACAATCCTGACCATGTCTACTCAAAAGTAAGTCCCATTGTGTTAAAAGATGCTTCCCAGGGTAGTATCTTTAGGATTGCAGCCGTAGTCACATTAATCAGGGCAACAGAAATAAAGGGGGAAAAGGATAGCTTAAACACTTGCAGAAGAATGCTGCCTTGAGACTCAGACCAATCCAGTTTTCTATGACTGAAAATGTGTCAGTGGGGAATGTGCTGCATTCTGTGACATTGGGGCTAGTCACATTTGTCCCCTTTTCTTGGGACTGCAATGTGGCTGTATCAACACTAGCAAGTTGGATAGAATTTGGCCCTTAGCTTCAATGCTTCAATCTGACAACCTGTAGAAGGCATTAAATTCACTGTGGAAGGGCCGGGCCCCAGCTGTGTTACCTTTGTAATGAAAGCCCTGTCCTGTATTACCACCACACCATAAAATGAGGCTATATGAAACAGCTGTACAGAGCAATCATATGTATATTTTAAAAATGTCATTATAGTTCTTTGACATAGAAAGCCATTTGCCCAAGCCTGACTGTTGTCCTTTATTTGACTCTCTCATTCATCCCACAGAATGTGAAGCTCCTGGAACAATTCATCTGCCCTCACACAGGGATCACTTACCATCCAACTCGCACAGGTAAAACAGCCATTGTCCTTCACTGCTTCTCTCCATGTGGAATTCCATTTTCAATGTTTCTGACTATATAAGCGAAGAACTCTAAATATGCACTTTTTAAAAACTGAGATTGTGTAAACGATATCAGTATCAAGTATAAGCATAGCTAGCTGCTTCTGCCAGCTCAATAAAGTATATCGATGAACAAGGTCTAGAAAACGTTACTAAAGGTTTGAAGCATTGTAGGAAAGGGGTTGTTTTGAAAAAGCTACTCCAGATAAAGGTTTGAGTGTGATAGCTTATAAAATGATTGAAGTTTCTTAGTAAGCTAGTGTGGTGTGCTGGCTAAGAGACTGAGGCTGCAATCCTAACTTCCATTTAGGCTGACATAAGCCCCAGCGTAAGTCCTATGCTGACCTGGGGGTGTCACAAAAGTGCCATAAGCATTTCTGCCCCACTTGGGGGGGGGGGGTTGGTTAGGACAGTGCACAGGCATATGCTGACATCCCCAAACCATTGTAGGGAAATATGCCAGATGAATTATGCCTGCCTGAATTGGTTAGGATTGTTCCCTGACAGCCCAATAGTAACTTGTGCTGGTACAACCAGTCCTTCTGAGGGCTGAAGAGGTTATGCACAGCCTCTCTGAACTTATAAGGTCTCTGAAAAGCCTTAAACCTCACTTCCTGTTTCTTAGGGAAACCAAAGTGATGTTTTCAGTCCCTTAGAAAGTCTTCTGACAGTAACTTCTGTGATCAGGTGTAACTGTACAATCCAGAGTAATTACGGGAGCACATAAGAGACATTGTTCTTACGTCGGAGCAAGGACTCCCAGTAGTTACTCTGGATTGCTCCCTATGTCTGGCTTTCAGGCCAGTCTTAGAACATAGACGCCAAACCAGGAAATAAAAAGAATGAGTTTCACACTCACTTCTGAGAACATGAAATGATGTTTTAAGGCCCCCCAGAGGCCTTAAAAGCCCTTCTGAAGGCTGAGGAGGCCACATGTGATTTCTTTGGCTCTCAGAAGGTCTCTGGAGGGTGAGGCACAGCTAGGGGAGGTGCTATACCACCTGTGAGCACTTATATCTGTGGGTCCCTTTCCCAGGTACACAACTGGCTGCTGTTCTGGAGATGACTATGCTGTGTAATCAAGTTGTCAGTTAGCAGTACAAGTGTCATAGTTGTCAGGAAAATGTATGTTAATAGAAAGGCGAGATATTAATTTTTTTTACTTAAAACATATTGTTTCTCTTTGGGTTGATATAAAATGTTTCACATTATGTCCACATTCCATAACTGTCAAGTCCTTTCTGCTTCATGACTCCCAATTCGTGTGACTACTTATGGAAAGGTTAATTTGAATATATATGCAGTATTTCCCCTATTTTTTGCCATTTCCAGTTCTAAGGAGATGTTCAGAGTGGGGAATGTTCACTGTGATGGAACCTCAGTGTTTCTCTTCCCAATAGGAAAATTTCTTAGAACCCACAGCAGCTTCCATTATCCACTGAAGCCTCTTCCTTTTTATGTTTCAGGTATCTGTATGAAGAAGTATAAACAACTCACCCAAGCTATTCAACAGGCTCAAGACAATGGTAAGAGACCATCACAGCCTTTGAAGACAAGCTGGGATATCACAATAGTCTAAGATTAGATTATTTGCAGGATTATAAGCAGGTTACCCAGAGTAACCTGGGTACCCTCTTTTCCAGGACATGTACTTTAAGGTTTGTGTCCTAGGAAAAATCCTCATTGTCCTTCTTTTTCCTGTGAGCAGGCAACATGTAACCTTATTGTAATTATTAACGAGTTATATGTAATTGTTTTGATTTTAATAATATAGTGTTAAAATTAACCACTTGAAAACAATATATGTAAATGAGTGTTTTTAGCCTTTATTTTGTCACATCCTACATTTTTCTTGGGTATCCTACAGTTGGGGGGGCCTTGTTCTCTTTTGCAGTTACAGTATCTGGTCAGTCTGAGACCATTCCATATCCCAAACTATAGTGTAGTGTAGGCTTTTACTGCCATATAAAACATGTTTGAATTGTTTTCTGGAAATGATTAAGCTGTTTTCTCCCCAATTGTCTCCATCAGGTCTCCTATCCATCCATGTTCCCTTCACTAGCTACCAGAATGAGGATTATAGCAACCAGCATCCAGCTGTCACCAAAACTTCTCCATCCCCAGCTCTGCAGAGCAAAGTAGCTTGGTATGAATGGTATGAGTGGCAGCAGCCCCCTGAGAGGGACATTAAACGTATCAGGAGGATTTATAGGAACTACCTGAAGGAAGAAACTGGTCCTCCTTGAATCTGTGTGGTGATAATGGACAGAAACAACTATTTCCTAATAGTTTGGGTGTTTGGTTCTTGAAAATCTTCCAAAGGAGCAGTTTGACTTGACTGTGGTGTCACTGCCTTTTTTTCTTGCATTCCTTGTGTCAATAAAATTAAAGCCCTTACTAATGACTAGTGTTGACGTTTTCTGAAACATGCGGTCTGGCTGATGGGGATAACAACAAGACTAGACAAGGAGAGAGTAGTAATGAAAAGCTATAATCCCATTCACCCTCCCCCAGCACCAAATAGCTGCTTGAAACCTGTTCCCTCAGTTTGTTGCATTTGTGCAAAGTGAAATATATTCCAGAGGTTGTCAAACAGAAAGCCCAAGCTTTTTATCTAGTCTGCATGATAGTTAAGCTCCCCGACCGAGTACTATCATCAGGCTGCTCATACTATTCAGCTGTCAAATGACACATTACGGAAGTGGAGCTGGGAGAGCCTAATTATCATGCAGGCCATACATTTAGCAATATCTTGAAAATATGGTCAAGATTTGTGTGTTTTTAACTTCTGTCATTTGCACCTAATGAGTTTTGAAGTTAGAGAAAAATGCTTATTTCTGGTCATGACTTGCTTAATATCACTTCCTGCTTTAATGACATTACTTCTAGTCCAAGTTCCATCAGTACTGTTCAGCCCACAATATGAAATGTGTTTGACACCCTAGCATAATCTGTAACATGTAACTCAATTTATTATGTCTGGGGAATGTGAATGAATATACAGTATAAATAATGAGTTGTGCTGTGAAATGGAAAGCTTCATGGAAAGCAAGACAAGGTACCTGCTGGCACCAGCTAATGCTAAATGATAATCAAAATACCACTAAATGATAATCAAAATAGACAAAAATATTTTTTGTCTATTTCAGGATACATTTCAGTTCCACCACTTCCATTGTACTTAACCTGTAACAATTTTGCTCTTCCTTTCCCTTTGAAGGAATGAATGGTCCTTTTCTAGTTCAAGTCATTCAGCCTAAAATATGTTGTTCAACAGATAATAGGTGCCCAAGCAGGAAAGGCTTTGGCTCATAAAATGGGGTGGGGGTGGCTGGCCCAGGACAGCATACTGCCTTGTCCCTCAGTTACAGGTTGGAATGCATATATTCTCACGGTAAAAATCTTGTATTGCCTAAAAGATCAACACAATATTGTACTGTTAGGAATGTAAAAGAGAGTGTGAAACTGACATAGCGAGATGGATACTGCAAATAAGCACTTAAGTTGAGGTAAGAAGTTTCTGCAATACACAGGCCACTCCTAGTTTTGGTTGAGTCAAGAGTTGTGCTATATCCTGTTTACTAATGAATCTCAACGCCATCTTTTTTTTCTGGATGCCTCTGAAATTTTATAGTTGCCAACTTAAATAATATTTTTATATTACTTCTCAACAAAAAAGTTAATAAAGCATTTTACAGCAAAATCAAATTATTAACAGCTCCTGTCCCAAAATGGCTAACAATCTAAAAAGATGGTAAAGAACACCAACAGCCACAAAAAAGACATGGTATTGGGAGGAAAATTGAAACCCTATCTTTGTAGGGATAAACACTTCTTTCTGGTAACTCATGACATAATTTCTCTTCTCTTGTTCCTTTATGGAAAGTTAGTCTAACGAGGTAGTGACCATCTTGCCCATGGCCTATGCCTCATATTTACAGTCTTTATGTTTATCCACTGACTTCCAAGAGAGTTAAGAGTTCCAAGTTAAAGATTTATAAGCCCTATTTTATCCAATGGGGATTACTCTCCTGAATGTACATATATATGATTGCTGTCCTGGAAGCTTGGTTTTCTTAATAACCTCCACAGAAAATAAGATTGTGCTATATTTTGATATGATGTCAAATGTTGTGGGAATTTGAAAGGTCTTTAAAGTGTTGTTTTTTCAGTTACATCACTGTAATCATCTCATGACTTTGAGAGCCTCTCACATTATTCTGAACATGTGCGGTGGACTGTAGATAGCCTGGTAAATTTGGTCTTGTTGCACTTCCCCTATAATACCAAGGGTTGGTTCTGGAAAATGTAATGCTGTGCAAGAATGTAATGCATCAAGTATTTTGGCCTAAGGAGCTGTCATATAACCAAGTGCAATATTCCTCTAATGGTCTGGCCCTTGTCACATGAAAGTCTTAATTACATATGTGTGATTATGACATTGTTTTTAGTCTTACTCATAATCTTCATAATACCTCCTACTGAAGAACAAAGGTAGAGCTGGAAGGAAGTGAAACACAGACAGCCCTCAAGACACTTTTAAGTGGTAAACGTACATCAAGATCTTGACACCCTTTAGATTTAACACACCTTTAGCTTCCAAACCTCAGTTGTGCCAAGCATTAACATGCAAATATGACAGCCAAGATCTTATTGATGATCTTTATATTCCTTGTTTTCTCTATGAATTTGGAGCGGTACAATTCAGAATACTAGTTGCTGGGGTTATTATTGGCTATAGATTATTGCCTTTATGCTTTGCCTACAGGAATCTGGATGATCAGAAATAGATGCTGGCCAAGATAGGCCTCTGCTCTGAATGCTCATACCAATTTCGTACTCATACCAATTATATTAATATAGTGTGCCTCATTACACACAGTCATCAATAAGCAAAAAAGTACCTAGTTTCCAAAGATTCTAGCCAACTGAAGATTCAGTTTCCACCACCTATAAATTTGTCATCAAGATTTTGCAATATTTAGACAGTTTTGAAGTTTTGTATGGCAGATGGCATATGTATTTTTTAGATGTAAGAAATACATGCTGTTCCCAACATCTTTATAGCCTATGTACCTCCTGCTGCTGTTAGAACAGTGGCTTAGAGGGTTTAGTTGTGACTTTTCAGAGTGATATAAATTCCTACTTAGGACTCTTGGACAACTAAACTGAAAATGAGGCTAAAATGCAGTTTATGGAAGAGTATTACATAACTATATAATGCATACAATCTACACCCCGTATTTGAAACAGCTTTCACATTTGAGAATAATTGAGGTTGTACTAAAGTTTTTACAGTGATATACAGTATTATCATATTGGGTAATGATAACCTGTAATTCATAAAAAATAACGTACTATACCTTACATATTGAAATCAGGGAAGTGTATATAAATACTGCCAATAGATAGATACTATTATTAAGAATATATACTGTACTGGTTTTCAACAAAGCAAAAGCAATTATAGCTCAGGTTCCCAAGAACAGTAAAATACTTAGGACCAAAAAAGTTTGCTATGTTCACAAACCAATTTCTGCCCAGCCCATAGGTATATACATTTGACCCCTGTTGTCCATATATAACATTGGGCAGAAATAAGTTAAATAGTGCCACCCATTTACATGCAGGTTTACATGAGATGACAAGTCTTTGCTCTGAGTTCAACAATATTCTAGAAATTGTCCAAAAAGAAATAAAAGACAAAGAGTGCAATCCTAAACTAGGCTGGCCTAACTATTGGTCTTCCAGTTCCCATGGTGTTATAAGGAGGCAAGCGCATTTCTATGTACTGGCCTACCCTTCCCCCAGGAGTGGCACAGAAGTATCTTTGGCACTTTTGTGACACCCCCAGGTCAGCACTTATGCCAGGGGTTAGGCCAGAGTAACTGGAGATTAGGATTGCAGCTGAAGACAGGTAAGCAATTAAGAAAATACAATAAGGCTGCAATCCTAATCACACTATATTGGGAGTAAGCCCCATTGAATATAATGGGACTTGTAAGTAAACAAGCATAGGACTGCACTAGTGACTTTTTACAGTTGTACATATTTGTAGGGAAGGAGGGCTAAAGCGGAGGGCAGAATTCTGATTCAAATTGATTAGGGTTGTTTGCATCTTTAAAGGGAAAAGACCCTTACTTTTTCTCAGGATTACCGGTTCTAAACTTTGTTTAGTGGAGAACAAAGGTCATTTGGCACCCTCCCCATGACAAAATTATTTTCTGTAATAGTTATGAAATGAAGAATAATAATGCCCCGGAAAGAAGAGCAGATGGTGAAATTTTTAATTGAATTTGCAGTATATAACAGGTTTCACATATGTAGTGAATATATGGGATATGTATGGGAAAGTGATAAATACAGGAAAGGTGCAAACATCAACCCTCAGTTGAAGAACTAATCCAAAAACACAGACTGAGATAGTTTGACCATGTCTGCAGAATGAACACCAATCAGCTGCCACATAAGCTCCTTTGGTGAGGGACCTGAACGCTGAAGAGTTCAGTGTGCAGCACCGAGAAAGACATGGCTCAAACTGGACCTAAAGAACCAGCAACTGACCACCAAGGAGGAAAAAAACATCACCATCAATCGCCAAGAGTGGAAGCACATTGTGAATGATGCATGAAATCCTGCAGCTCCTACAGCAGTGTATTGGTTGAGAAGATGACCCCCTCCCCAATCACCAGCGAAGGACTAAAGAAGACAAGATCATAACCTAAATTAAAACAGAAGGAATGCCATCATGATCATGTGAAGTGGGCTTGTGGTATATCATACATAGAAAAGCAGTTTTATTTCAATATAGACAGCAAAGCATAAGTACACTTATGAAAAATACATTTTGATTTTCTGGAAAGCTTGTAACAAGCAACTCCCAGTGGTAATCCACTTTTTGTTACAGTGTACACCTTTTTGTTACAGGATTCCCAAAGTAAACCATTTTTGTTACATAAAGTCGGTCTTCCTTTACCTTCCTTCCTGCACCATAAGCGGCAATTATGTGTCCCCCTACCCTGTTTGTGCCAATATTCTGTGGCTTCTATCTGCATGTTCCAGTGGTGCTCCTCGGGAATCCTTTCAGTTTGGAGTGTAAATGTTTCCTCATAAGTTTGAGAACATAAGTTAGAGCATTTCTAATTTATGGGCTCTTTTGTGAACCTAACACAAAAACCTGTATACAGAGTGACCTTCCCAAGCTCCTTATATGTGTTCCATAAAGAATCCTGACAAATAGCACAATCCTAACCATGTCTACTCAAAAGGAAACCCCATTGTTTTCAATGGGTCTTACTCCCAGGAAAGTGTCTTTCCTAGGAGTAAGACCTATTGAACACAATGGGGCTTACTTTTGAGTAGACATGGTTAGGATTGTGCTCAAAGGCTGCAATCCAGAAGTGCACTCGGGCTGCAGTATCTATCACTGGGGTGACCCAAGTCCAAGATGGGGCAGCCCAGTTATGCAAGAGAAGGCTTGGGGCAGCCTAAGGAAACATAGGCTGCGCCAGGACAGGTGGACCTGGGCTGCCCTAACTGGGCCAGCCAAGGCAGTTCAGGTCAGGAGAGGCATGTTGAGGGCATGTTTAGCATTGCCTAGGGCAGAGCAATTACTCTGTATCCAGAGCCTGTATCCAGAGCCTGTTCCCAGAGCAGAAATTCCCGCTTCCAGCTCCTCAGAATTATTCCACCTCAGGAGCAGGTATAGTAATGAGTTGACCCATAGGAGTCCATGATAAGGCAGAATAAGAATGGCAGTGTTGACCAAAAATCTGAGTTCTTGGCCAGCCTAGCTGCAACCCCTGCCTCTCAATCTCAGGATATGGAACAACTACGGCAGCCACTAACCTGGGGATACAACAGGCCACTCCAAGCATCCACCTTCCACTAGAGTTAGTGCTGTACTGGTGTCTCATGCTGCAGCTATAAATGGTTATCAGGAACTTCTGGGCTTCCTTATAAGGCAGACACCACAGCTGTTCCTTGATCACTGTGATCTGAAGGGGGGTCTCCTTGGGAGCAAGCCCTCCCCTGGTGTCACTGACTTGGTGCCTACTGAGCATGCTCTGGAGCAGCTGGAGCAGCCCAGGCTTCCTAACTGTGGATCCAGCATAATGTTCTGCTGTGGATTCAGAATAGATGGGGCAGCCCAGCTAGGGCACTCCTCACTGCCCTCACTCTGGACTGTGCCCCAAGGCTGCAAACCTAACCTCACTTTCCTGGGAGTATAGCATGACCATATGACCAGATTTTTCCAGATTTGTCCTCTTTTTTAAACTTCTCACCAAGTGTCCTCCAAAAGAGCTTCATTGTCCTCCATTTTGGAACTTTGCAGTGGTGTGCAGCACCCCATCATGTCATATGTCATTGTACTTGTATTGAAGAGCAGAATCCAAGGCAAAAACTGGTTTTGAAATATCTCCTTCCTATCAAATGTTATGGCCAAAAAACTAAAAATAAAAAAATATGCATTAAGCTCTCTGGGAAAGTGGAAGTTCGCAATATCATGGCTTTGTGTCATTGTCTGCCAGAAAGGCCAAGCTGAGAAGAATCAAGACCTTCTCTTCCTTTTGAGGTTCAAGCATCGGTCACCCTGAGTACTATTGAACACAATGGGGCTTCTGAGCAGACATGCTTAGGATTGAACTGTAAGCCTATTTTTCCTTCAGCAGCCATATATACCACAGATTATTTTTCTGGGAAGTCTGAAACTAGTTAATTCACTTTGTTGGTGGCTGTTCTAATCGTGGGAATAACCTTGAGCACAAGATTCATAATCATGAGGGCAAACTGCCAGAAGAACATGGGAATCCTGTTTTTCCAGTTCTGTTTCTAGATCTTCTGAGCAGAGATAAAAAACAATTATAGGGGAAATATATAATTTTAACATAGGCTACAATCCTAAAGACACTTTTCTGGGAGTAAGACCCATTGAACACAATGGGACTTACTTTTAAGTAGACATGGTTAGGACTGTACTCATAAGCCTTGTTTTTAGGCTGGATCTACCTGGTAGTTGTTGGCTGTTTTATGACTATATACTGCTCTGGGCGTGTAACTATTTTAACAAAATTTTTCTGTTGCCCATATGGAAAACTGTATGGATATATTTCACATCACAAAAATATGGTGTAATCATGTAATACAGCATACAGATCATAATGTTTTTTATGCTATATACTTATGCTTGGAATCCACATTCGGTTGTGGTTCCCCGGATATGACAAATGGTGTTTCATGTCTATTGTTAACTCTGTACTTTCTGGCTATAAACATCTGACAACAAAATGGCCTCAGATTCTACAACGGATCTGAATTTCCCCATGAAAAGGGAAGCAGAGTGTGACAAGCATGGTTTCTGTGCCGCACTCCTACATGGGAGTAAGCCCCATAGACCTTCACAGGGATGACTTCTGAGTAGACATGCAGAGGCCTGAGCTCAAGTCTGCACTCCTACCCGGGAGTAAGCCCCATAGACCTTCACGGGGATTACTTCTGAGTAGACATGCGCAGGCCTGGGCTCTGAGGCCGCACTCCTACCCGGGAGTAAGCCCCATAGACCTTCACGGGGATTACTTCTGAGTAGACAGGCGCAGGCCTGGGCTCTGAGGCCGCACTCCTACCCGGGAGTAAGCCCCATAGACCTTCACGGGGATTACTTCTGAGTAGACAGGCGCAGGCCTGGGCTCTGAGGCCGCACTCCTACCCGGGAGTAAGCCCCATAGACCTTCACGGGGATTACTTCTGAGTAGACAGGCGCAGGCCTGGGCTCTGAGGCCGCACT
Source organism: Cryptoblepharus egeriae (assembly GCA_030015325.1). Lineage (NCBI taxonomy): Eukaryota > Metazoa > Chordata > Lepidosauria > Squamata > Scincidae > Cryptoblepharus > Cryptoblepharus egeriae. Next base: position 15,542,956 of record JAREYC010000002.1, read on the forward strand.
CCTACCCGGGAGTAAGCCCCATAGACCTTCACGGGGATTACTTCTGAGTAGACATGCGCAGGCCTGGGCTCTGAGGCCGCACTCCTACCCGGGAGTAAGCCCCATAGACCTTCACGGGGATTACTTCTGAGTAGACAGGCGCAGGCCTGGGCTCTGAGGCCGCACTCCTACCCGGGAGTAAGCCCCATAGACCTTCACGGGGATTACTTCTGAGTAGACAGGCGCAGGCCTGGGCTCTGAGGCCGCACTCCTACCCGGGAGTAAGCCCCATAGACCTTCACGGGGATTACTTCTGAGTAGACAGGCGCAGGAAGGAGGTCCCAGTGCTGTGCCTGTCTCCTCAGAGGCACTGCTCATGATGGTGAAAGGGGCTCAGTGCAGGTCAATGCACAGTGGTGGGCGTGGCCTAAGGTTGTTGGGGGCGTGCCTAGCAACGGGACAGGGACGCTCGTGGTCGTCAAGGGCGTGGCTAGACGAGGGGGCGTGGCTAGAGGAGGGGCCTGGAGCTGGGAGGCGGAGCTGATCGGTGGGGCGGCGGGACCCGGATGCCGGAGGCATGGAGTTCCCGTTCGACGTGGACGTGCTCCTGGGGGAGCGGATCACCACGGTGGACCAGCACCTGCAACCCTCCGGCCGGAAGAGCCACGCCCACCCCTCCACGCACAGGTAACCATGGCAAGGGAGGGGCTCCTCCCTGGAAGGACCACGCCTTCTTTTGTCTCCAGGCGGTTGTCCCCGCGCAGGGCATGCCGGGTAACGGTCGGTTTGCTGCCCCTCTGCGCAAAGCATGCTGGGTAGTGAGCCATGCATGCCTCTATGGGGGGGGGAGGGGTGTCAACAGGGAGTGAGGCCCCTGGAGTCTTCGAGGCACTCCCAGCCCAGCCTAGCCTACCTCACAGGGTTGTTGTGAGGATAGAGTGGGTGCTGCTCCTCAGGGGGGCCACACAGGGCTCTGAGGAAGGAAGGGCAGCCCCCAAGACAAGGACCGAAGGAGTCAGAGCAGGCAAAAGGGAAGGCGCCTTTAATGTCTTTGGTGTTAGTCTGTGGAACTCCTTGCCACAGGACATGGGACACACACACACAAATCGAGTGCCAGGAGACTGAGGAGAGACCAAAGGGATTAGTCTGTGGAACTCCTTGCCTCAAGATGTGGGACACGCACACAAATTGAGTGTCAGGAGACTTAGGAGAGACCAAAGGGATTAGTCTGTGGAACTCCTTGCCTCAAGATGTGGGGCACACACACAAATTGAGTGTCAGGAGACTTAGGAGAGACCAAAGGGATTAGTCTGTGGAACTCCTTGCCACAAGATGTGGGACACGCACACTAATTGAGTATCAGAAGACTTAGGAGAGACCAAAGTGCCATAGGATGTGGGCCACAGGATGTGGGACTTAGGAGAGACCAAAGGCAGTAGACTGTGGAACTCCTTGCCACAGGACATGGGACACACACATGCAAATTGAGTGCCAGAAGACTAAGAAGAAACCAAAGACATTGGTCTGTGGAATTTCTTGCCACAAGATGTGGGACACACACACAATTTGAATGTCAGGAGACTTTGGAGAGACTAGAGAAAATAATTCTTTATCAAGCATGGCATTCCTCTGTGGAACTACTTGCCATTGGACACAGGAATAGGTCTGGTAGATAAGGGGGATGGATGTTGTTTTCCCTGTCCCAGTGCGCAAGAACCAGAGGACATCCACTAAAATTCATTGTCAGAGACAGCACAGACAAAAAAATTATTTTCCCAGCATATTGATCAGTGGTCTTCAAAGTGGAGATAAGGATGCCCTTCGGGGTCACGACCTCAGGTCAGGTTGTCATGTGAGGGTAGGATCTGCCAACTTGCAATCTGGCACTGGGCTTTCCTGGGAGTAAGTCTCACTAAACTTGATAGGGTGTCCCGATCAGATCCTGAATACCACTGGTGTAGTCTGTGGAACTCCTTGTCAGAGGATGTGGTGATGATGGCATCTGGCTTAGAACCTTTAAAATACAGACTGAATAGATCTCAGAAGGAAAAGTCCATCACGATGTCACAATGCAACCAGATGTCATAACCAAAAATAGGAAAAGCCCCTCCTGCCAAATGTAGCGTACTCAAGAAAAAAATGTAGGATATGATAAAATAAAAGAAAAAATTCTCATATGTATTGCTTTCATGTGGTTAGTTTAAACACTATCTTATTAAATTTAAAACTATTCTAGGAAATTTATTACATATAATTTATTAATTACAATAATGTTACCTGCTTACAAGGAAAAGGAGAACAGTGGAGATTCCCCCCCTCCCAGGACACAAGCCTGAAAAAGAGGACATGTCCTGAAAAAAGAGAGCAAATGGTCACCCTGATGTGCCACCGCCTGGTTTTTGAAGTCTGCTATCTCAGAGCACAATGATGCAGGCCTTTTGTTGTTTTGTGTGCTGGTGACTATGAGATACAGGAATCTGGTCTTGATGGACCTTTGCCCTCAAACAAACATTCCCTTACATAGAGAAGGCCTCCATGACTGCCTCTGCTCCACAAGACGCAGCGCACATCCAGTCAGCATGGCTCCATTGGCACTGGAGAGTTGGCTAGGGATATGGGCAATGGAGAGTTGGACCCTTAGACAGCTCTAAGAAAAACTGAACCTTAGATTTATTGAGTCAAGTTTCAACATGTCACCAGTTTTGTCCTTGATCTACTTTACAGGTGTGTTTTTTTAAAGGCAAATGCAATCAAAATAGATATTTAAGGGCCATGTAAAATAGCAAGTACTTGCGCAAAAGTGTGTGGCTTTTAACTGTGTTGATCAGAGTTGATTTTTAACAGGTTGATCAGGCGCTAGACAATAATCCTACATTCAGACCCAGTCATGGACAACTTAGGATGGTGTACATAAAACTGGCTATAAAATCTTGGCCATTTTTCAGGATATGCTAACAGTTACTTTCATCCAATGACTCAGGGCAGTGATCTTTGATGCTGTACTACCTGACTTGTAATTAATCACAGAAGATGTTGTAGGAACACTGCCCTGTAGTGATAGTTGGCCCTGATATCTGTGACTTTGCCACTGAAACTTGTGTGTTGCCCGGGATTCTGGAAGCACATTCCCTCAGTGCACACTGCATTAATGTGATGTTTGAACACCTATTAGTGCAATCCTAACCCCTAGTTAGGCTGGCACAAATCCCTGCACAAGTCCTGGGGGTGTCACAAAAGTGCAGCCAAAAGACCCTTTAGGAGGATCTGAACAATTCAGTCAGTGACATTTTGAGACCCTTTTGCCTGCTCTTGCCCCTATGTAGCATCAGTGCATGCACCACTTCTGGGGGTGGAGGTTAGGACAGTGCACAGACATGAGCCAGCCACCTCATGCCATGGGCCCTCTCTCGCCAAGTCTTCTTAACATCTGGTGAAGAATTGAATGGCTCCTTGAGGTTGCAGGTCCTATGTATATTTACAAGGAAGTACGTAAGTCCTATTGAACTCAGCAGGATTTTTTTCTGCATAGACATGCATGGGATTGCGTTGTAAGTCCCCATCACTTAAAAGTTAAAGAAGTGGGGCTACAAGCAATAATCTTGATCAGTGTGTCTGTAACGTATCAAAATTTTGTCTCCTTATGTGGGGACTTGGACAAATCACCAGTTACAGGCTTCTGTTGTGATCAGGTTGGGCTGGTTCTTAACATGCGTGAATCTCTCTCGGACTTTTTCTGTCCAGGGTGGATCTGCAGCAGCAACTCATGACAATTATAGATGAGATGGGCAAGGCCTCTGCCAAGGTAGGTCAAGGTTTGAGGCTGCAGGTTTTAAAGGGACACAGGCCATATGGGATTCTTTATAAAAATGGGAGGAGGTGGCTGCACTGCTATGAAATCTGTTGGATCATCAAAATATTTGAACTATTGAAATAATATACAAGTAACGTAGCATACAAAATATATGAACTATATATGTTCCTATTGGCCTCTGGGAAACTGAATTGGGACAAACGTAGTGGGGCTGGGGATAATTCAACCGTGCATGAATTGTGGTTGTGAGATCATACTGGATTTTTATCTGAAAGGTCTGGTCCAAGCTCAGCAAAGGACCATATCTGTGACATACCGGTTTGGACAAGTTGGCCTCAGATAGCCAGCATTAAAGATGCAACAGTAGTGGTCTATTTCACTGACTTGCAATCAAAACAAGGTGGCAAGTATTATAAAGCTAAAGCTGAGCGTTAGGGCCTGTTTGAGGGAAAGATATAAATGAAAAGGATTGCAGTTCAGGCAATAGTGCCTTGGCTTCTTTGGAACTTCAAAATGATAGAAAAGCCCTGCATAATTTTGTGACCATTGAAGCTGAATGCAGCCCATCAGCCATGGATGAGATGCTTGACAGTTTTCCTGTTTTGCAGTCCCTAGCAGCTAGTATAAGTAGGTGTCTTTTTGAACTCATAGTATGCAATATATAGCTGTGCGACTATGGCTGCAATCCTCTGCATATCTATCTATCTAAAGTATTTATATACAGCTTTTCAACTAAAAAGTTCACAAAGCGGTTTACAAAGAAAATGAAAAATTATTAGCTAATTAATAGCTAATTGGTCCCAGACCCAAAAGATCTTCCAATCTAAAATGCAAAAAAGAACACCAGCAGAAGCCGCTTGAACAGACATTGCTGGGGTGTGTAGGGCCTGCATACTTAACCTGGGATAAAATCTCATTGAACTCAGTGGGACTTCCCTCTGGATAGACTTGCATAGGATTGCAGTGAGCAATAGGCTTTGTGCATCTGGGATTATATGTTGCCTTTCAGTAGCAGCATGAAAGAAAAGAGGGAAAAGAGTGCAAGAAAGAAAAGAGGGATCTGTTTTCTCCAATAAGAATAAGCGCTTGTTCAGATGACTTTTCAACTTTGCTTGGTTTTTTTGATCCCTTGAGTTGGTGAAACTTAAACCTTTATCGTTTTCAGGCCCAGAATCTGCCAATTCCCATCACCAGTGCCTCACGGATGCAAACCAACCGCCATGTTCTCTATATCCTGAAGGACAGTGAAGCAAAGACGTGAGTGCAACTGTAAGAGGCGGTGTGTTCCTAACACATGGGAAGCATCTGAGATACAGCAGGAGAAGACCCTTTAGGAGCATCTGAGCAATTCAGCCAGTGACATCTTGTGACCCTTTTTCCTGCTCTTGCCCAAGAGTAGTATCAGGATATTTAGCCCATTACTGACAGTAACCATCACTACCACTCACTATCTTGTTCCTGCGACCGTATTTATAAATGAAAATATTTATGCTGTATCTTTCCTGTTCAGTTAGAAGATCATACGGTACTAATGTTGAGTGATAAAAAGTACAGTAAAACAAAAAAGGGAACCAAGCCAGCAAATGATAGGACATGCAAAAATAAAAATTGGACCAGCTCAGGAAGCCATGAAAGACAAGAATCAAACACTGGTTTGGTGAAAAGTATGCTAGAATTTTTAAACAGAGGTTTTCAGCTGATAATGAATGATCATCAGGGAGAAAGCCAAATGGATATTAATGACTGGGTGTTTTCCAAGCTGCTGTTGTGCTGCCAGAATTTTTGTGCACCAAAATCCCTTTCATGTGCCCCTCGCTAACCACCACTTCAAAGGTGGTAAGTGGACGCCAGAGTTTATGCAGCTGACATTTAGCAGGAGGTGGCACATCTATAATATCCCAGTCCGAAGTCAGTTAGGGCTTTAAAGGGAATAATTGGCATTCTATATATAGTCTTGAAACACACCCACTAGTAGAAAAATTGAGAGAGAAGATGATTTGTACAACTCCCAAAAAACTGGCTCTGGCTGAAATTTTTTATGTTTTGGGATCTTTCTGAAAATGCAAAATACTGGAAACATTAGGAACAAGTCTTTCTTCAAAGCTTGGTCCAAGTCCTCTCTTGTTTTTATTCAGTTTATGTGCAACTGCTTTTCTTTCCTCACAGTTGCTAATTTTATGTATTCTTTTGTTTATGGCCATTTTTCCCTCAATCAGCCATGTTCTTGATGGAGAAACTTCCACTCTTGGAATAACTCGTGTCTCTGATTTGCCAATTTATTTTGATTGTGGAGTCTGAAAAAAATCCTAACTCCACAATGCCTGTAGTTTTTGCTCTTTTAGCTTATAAGCTATAGTCCATCTGTATTATTCTAAATTCTTCCACTTGCCTCCGTTCTTCATACTAGTTCTTCAATCTGTCTTAAAAATCAAGTCTATAAATATATTGGGTACATGAGATTATCCCCATGTTTTTTCCAAGCATGTTAGAGATTCCTTACTATGGTAAGGTATACCATACCTTAGTAAGGTACATACTTACTAAGATATGGTATGGTATTCCTTACTGTCTTTTCTTCACTAATATTTTATGTTTTTTCCTTCACTGTTAGAGTTGGAAAAGGGATCGTGATTGGCTTTCTCAAGGTTGGATACAAGAAACTCTTTGTATTGGTAAGTTGCTCTGGAAAATTGCCTTTGTAAATAGATCTGTTGTCTCTGCTCATGAAGGGCATGAGGTTGTTGACCCCTTTATGGGTCAGTATAAGTTTCAGTACTGTGTCAGTGTCTTACGGCAAGATCAGTCTTGGTTAGACATCTGCCAAAAGCATTTAGTGGGAGGGTATTAGCTATTCACATTAGTTTCTCTTTTGTAGGACTGGTGGAAGATGATATGGTGGTGATAGAAAGGAGGGGGGCAGCAGAAAGAAAACTGCTTTGTGAGGAGTCTTAAGGAAATAAAACAGTCCTGGACCAGTGTCTAGGACAGTGATTTTCAACCTTTTCTCACGGCATACTAACAAGGCACTGAAATTGTCAAGGCACACCATCAGTTGTTTTTGCCATTGACAAAGCACACCAGGCTGTTCAAATCCCCCAATTTTCCTATTAATTAATATCAGTCCCTAAATTCCCGCGGCACACTATCTGTGACATACCGGTTGAAAATCACTGGTCTAGGTTATCAAGATACTTTTTGCTTTAGGACGCAGATCAATGAGAGGAAATTCCTAAACCAAATAAATGTAACTTGGGTAAGCTTTATTAATCGTTGGTGCTCTGATCGCATCACGGAAGATTAACTAGTAGTTTGGAGTGATGGTGGAGTTAGAATTTGTTTGTTTTTTTAAGTGCTTGGAGAACCAGTCACTCTTTTATCAAGTATGTGACCCGTGTTAGACAGATGGTTTGTATGAGAGCCTGAGAATTGAAGGCAGGAGGATTCTTGCATGCAGAATAATAGGCGGCTCAGATTTGAGTTCTTTGTTCAATCACAGGTGGATAGGGAGCCCCATCCTGCATACTTAAATAATCAGTTTTCCTTAACAGATATACATCTTCCTCCTCTTCTTTCAGGACCGCCATGGATCTCACAATGAAGTGGAACCTCTGTGTGTACTGGATTTTTACATTCACGAGTCCCTCCAGAGGCATGGCTATGGCAAGGAGCTCTTTCATTACATGTTGCAGGTATGGCTCTCTGGTTGTGTCCTTAGAACACTGAATTCAGGCAGAAGCTTGTATCTGAAGGTGGGCCAAGTAAATATACTGATTACAAGGGAAGGCTTCAGATTTTCATTAGCTAATCATATGTGTGAGATTTCCCCCCATCTTTCAGATATGGAGATGGCATCCTTATCTAAAAGACAGATTAAACACTGAGTACATCTCATGTGCAATCTGTAGTTGTGGATCTGAGAAATCAAGAATTCATTACAAAATTAACCCAAAGGATTATCCAATATTTTCTTCGTATAGTGGCCAACTTGACACAGCTGGAAGTCCTGTCTACTTATAGTGCACCTGGAGGGCCCCAGTTGTATGATCTACTGTGGGTGGTTCCACAGTGGACACTAATTATCTTTAGTTAACCTGGCTGACATGTATGCGGTTGGAGAAAGGCTGGGCCCATTGCTGTTAATATTTTTCTAATGTAGGTTAATCTTGTAGCCAACTACAGTGGCGCCTCACGTAACAGAATTAATTCGTTCCGGAGGCAGTTTCTTTACGTGAAACTTTCTTTACGTGAAGCGGATTTTCCCATAGGAAATAATGGAAACGCAGATGATTGGTTCCACAACCCCAAAAATATTCATATAAAAATATTAACTGGATGTAAAAATGATGACAAAACACTGGGATTGAATTCAAATCATGCATTCAATGTGCATGATCTTATCAAGTCTACTTCGGCTGCAGTCCTAAAGACAATTTCCTGAGAGAAATACCCATTTAACACAATGGGGCATACTTCTGGGTAGACATGGTGAGGAGGCTGCAATCCAAGACACCTTCAAAGTGTCTCCCCACTTTCTCCTTTTCTCCATCCTGAGCTTCTCTCTCCCCTACTCCCTTCTGGCCAGCCCTGAGCTGCTTCCCTCTTCTCCACTGCTCTTCTTTCCCTCTGCCCAGTGGACACCCGGTCACAGGAGGAACAGCATGGAAGTGTTGCTTTCACTATGGGCAGGTGCGCTAGACAGCCCTGACACTTTTTAAACAGGTTGCTGGCCAGCGCATCTGCCCCAACTACCAACGAATGTTTTCTTTACGTGAAGCACTTTCTTTACATGAAGCAGAATCCTAGAGAAATTTTTTTTTGTTATGTGAAACTTACTTTACGTGAGGCTTTCTTTACGTGAGGCACCACTGTAGTTCATTTATAATGTGTCGTAATCTATCAGATTTCACTACTTAAGGAAAGAGGGATTTAGCTGCTATTTGGAAAGGTTGTTTTACTGCTTGATTTCTTCCAAGCTGAGGACAGTATTGGGCTGTAATCCTAAGCCCCAGTTAGGCTGACATAAATCCTGGCATAAGTCCTGTGCTGGCCTGGGGATGTCATAAAAGTGCCATAAAGCACTTCTGCACCACTCCTGGGGGGGGAAGGGGGAGAAGAGTTAGGCCAGTGCACAGACATGCGCTGGCCTCCCCACACCTCCATGGGAACAGGAATATGGATGAATTGTGCTTGCCTGAATTGGTTAGGATTGTGCCCTGTGTCATTGGCAGCTGCCAAGTAAAATAAAAGTAAAGTTACCTTTTTGATGAGGGCACAATATCCCAAATTTAAGAAAGGTAGTGGCCACATTTAAGAAAGGGTTTGCTTTAATGTGGCAAACCATATGCATTCTCACTCAAGAGACATAAAAACTTGTCACTGGCCCTGCAACTGTTGCTTTACATTGTTATAGTTAACCCTCTACTCCTGAATTCAAAGTGGTATGTCTTATATGTATCCCCTTAGCAAGAGCATATAGAGCCCCACAAGCTGGCAGTGGACCGTCCCTCAGAGAAACTTCTGTGCTTTCTCCGGAAACACTATAACCTTTCCGAAACTATCCCCCAGGTGAGCCATTTTCTCCTTGATTTTCTCTTGATTTTCTGCTTGATTTTCACGTAGTTTCTCATCTGAGATAGCCTCCATGGAGCTGTTGCTGTTTTAACCAGGTCAGAGAAAAACGTAACCATGAGTCCACCTTGTGACAGTTAATGAATATTCACCCTTGAGGGCTCATGAACTCTAAATCACTGAATTTAAGCTTACAGATTATGAAGGGAGACAGGGTGGCACCAGGCTCAATGTCACTTGGTGCGAGAGGTTGGTGTGTCACCCCCGTCATGTGCATGTTCAACATTTGTGCATGTGCACAACGCCTGTGAAGCCACCTGCCCTCAGTAATGAAGGACAGTTCTTTCATCACTCAGGGCAAGTGGCTTCATAGGTGTGGTGCATCTGCACGGACGTCGCGCATGCACAGGTGCACTATACCTGTGAAGCCCCAACCCAAGTGACAGAGGGCCTGCCTTTCACAAGTATGGGGAGCATGAGCACGATGGAGGGGGGGAGGTGATGTGCCAGCCTCCTGCACCAGGTGACGTGGAGCAACACTGTCTCACAAGACTGGAGAGATCTGAGGCTGGTCTGAGGTGCAATTTAAATATCTGATGGTTTTGGTATTAAGTTAAAGTTTTCCACATGTTAGAATTTGGTCCCCTCTTGTCACATTCTTGATTGCAGGGCTTATGCTTTACATCTGCCCATTTGAAAGTGTGCTTCAAAAGTCAGTATTACTTTACATAGAGAGGAGGAAAAACAACATTGGTGTGAATAAAATCATAGGGATGTGTATGTCTTCTAAAACCTAAAGTAAGAACAGTGAAATGTCTTCTGTGAAACTGACATATATTTCACAGTGGATTATTGTCAAGGTATAAGTACAAGCCATAAGCAGAAATGGCCTATGAGCAAATAATTATGTTGGATTACAGGTTCTTTATTGGGATACCCATTTGAGAGGCTAGATAGCAGCTGACAACTCTTATTTTTCTTTTCAGGTGAACAACTTTGTGGTTTTCCAGGGCTTTTTCACTCATCAGCGTGGTAAGTTAGTGGCATGAGTCCTTCTTGCCTTGTTATGTGTGTATGGAGTTGTGTGAGTAGGCATGGCTAGCTTTAGGCCAAGGGATTATATTATTTGTGCTCGTCAAGTCCATCCTGAAGACTGAAAGTTTTTGCTGCATGTGGAGAATTAAAATGAATGATGATCATCATGTCATTCCATATTAGGACCTCTCTATGCAAGTATCATCCTGGGATTTTGTTTCCCACTCCAGAATGAACAGTGGCATTTATTACAGACTTTGTGTTGTCTATAATGAATGGAGCAACTAAATGCAAATCTAGCTATAGTTTGCTCACTAACTGCCCAGTCCTATCCAATTTTCCAGTGCTGGTGCAGCCATTCCAATTGGGAACACACTGCATCTTGCAGTAGAGAGGCAGTCACAGAAACCTCCTCAGGGCAAGGGAACATTTGTTTCCTTATCTTAAGGCTGTACAAGAGTTGCACCAGTGCTGGAAGGTTGGATAGGATTGGGCTCTAAAATTACCAGGATTGTTTCTACTACATGCCATAGATAAAGTTCCCAAAGCTGTTCTCTTTTCATAGCTTTGGGTGTCCAAAAAATCAAAGCTGCTCACATTCCAACTCCTGAAACTTTTTAAAATGAGTCATCTTGTTCTCCCACAGCTCCATCGAGAAAGTTACCTCCAAAACGTAATGAGGAGGAGATAAAACCCTACTCCCTATCGGACCGAGAGTGTAAGAGATTTACAATGGATTCTTCTTCAGCATTGGGAAATGGATGTGATTAATTCCTTTATAGAACAAATTGAGGATAATCTACCTCCAGATTATTTGGAGGCTGATAGTTGTTATGTTATGTATGGGAAACTAATACTTCTGCTGGGAAGAGATGATGAGTGCTGTTCTGACCTGCTTGGATAGGGTGGATCAGCTGACTTTGGGAAGAAGAAGGACATGGTAAAATGATTTTTCTTTTGTGGTATTTGATCACGCCTAGATGACTGTTGTCTGACCAAAAGGTGGTGGGGGAGGGGGGAAACAGGAACAGTATTCAGATGTGAGATAGAAAGTTGCTCTCAGCCAGGAGCAATTTGGTTCCATTTTTTTAATTTAGCCATTCTTTCAAGATTGGTTGATTTGGAAAAAGTGTCCCGTTTTCACATAATTTGAAATAAGCTACTGGATACACATTGCCACATTGACATTGTATCTCTCAGTTTACTACTTGGGGTCTCAGAGATACTTAGTGTAGGGAAGAAAGCTTGCAAACATTGTTCTCATTTAGGCTGCAATCTTAAGCACACTTTCATGGGCGTAAGACCCATTAAACACAATGGGGCTTACTTCTGAGTAGACATGGTTAGGATTGTGCTGTAAGTTAAATTTGTGCTCATTGCGCCCTTACTTTCCAGAGGCACACAAAAACCCCCCAAAACCAAAATGTTTGCAATGTTTGCTTCAGAAGGCACCATGAATACCAACTTCAGTCCTTTTTATGAAATAGGTTTGACACACCTGGCTACAGGCTGTTAAGAAGATCCTTGTTGCATCAGGTCACAGGCCCAGCTAGTTCACAGTGGCACACCAGATGCCTCAGAAAACACACAAGTCAGAAGAGACCAGGATCCAGGTGTCCTCCCTTTATTGTAAAGAGAAAAAAGGGTGGTGGTTACCAGACAACTTTCTTTCTGTCTTTGCTCTGGGTCCAAGCAAATCAGGTGGTGGCGATGATGTGGATTTTAAGCACCAAAGCTGACAGAATTTGAATAAATGTGGTGAATGCTCTTCAACCTGAGTTTGACAGAAGGCAAAACTGTGGTTTATTGATTTGCACATGAGATGGTGAGAGCTCTGGGCTTATGGCTTTCTCCTATCCTATTCCTCCTTTGTGTGTTGGAGGCTTTTTAATGCTTCCGTTTGTGGTTTGTAGCAAGCTTAAGTTTGCCATTTCATCCAGATGTTCTTGAGAAAGCGACGCCAGTCAACAACAGCATTTGTGCTGGTTTTTTTTCTTTCCAAACCAGAATCTGGTGCTGGCCTGTAACTGTACTTGGTATACATCACTGTTTCCTATGTTTGGGTAAAATGAAAAACTTTGGCTTATTACAAACTGAAAACAAAAACTTGAAGTTTCCTCCACTGAAGTGCATAGGAGTGGGGACAGGGATGTGCACAGGCTGAGAACTGGTCCCCTCTCATAGAATCATTGAGTTGGAAGGTATCTAACAGGTCATCTAGTCTAACCCTAACCCCCCAATTATGCTAAAGTTAAACCTACGTTTTGACGTTATGTCTGAACGGAACATTATTTTTAAACATCTCTTGAGACTGATTCTCTCTGTCTTTCTCTTCTATACCACAAGTCTTGAAAGAAGAGGTTGAACCACCATGGCCCTTCAACCAGTCTCGTTCGCTGATCCGCTCTAGCAGCCTGGGGAATTCTCCAGTTCGGGGTTGCCTCAAACCTTTTCTCAATGAGCAAGAGTTGCTGAAGAACTTGCGCCTCTGTCCTCCACACTCAACAGCCCATCACCTGATGAATGGTGAGACTGGAGACCCACATTCACAGAGACGGAGAACCAGGTATGGGTGGAGGTGTTCTTGGGAATCATGGGTGCTTCCATCATCATGTTCACAGCATGTGAACCAGATAACTTTTGTTCCTAGCAGTTTGTCTCACATATTGAAAGGTTATGCAGGGCTTTGTGTGCCTTGCACACAATAAATGGAAATTCTGTACTTGGGCAACTGAAAGTCTGCACAAGGAAAACTGAATTCTGCAACTTGCATGACATTATTTAAAATGAGCAGATTTGCATTATTTATTTTCTGTACCTTGTTCTGTTTTTTGGTCACGGGGAGGGAAAAACAGCTTTGCTTGGGGCATGGCCAGCCATTGGGCTTCCCTGAGTCTGCTGGAGCAGTGGTGCAAAAGTGACTACCCATTAGAATTGGGAAGAACCTTGGAGACAATCAGGTCCAACCTCCTCCTCAGTGCAGGCGAGTACAGTTTCCCTGAGAGAGTTAAATTAACCAACTTCTACCTGAAAACTTCCAGTGAGTGACAGGCCACAAATGTGCAAGGCAGTTCGTGTGAGTGAGGGCAGTAGTAGCAAGTAGCAAGTGAATGAAGGACAGAAGGAAGTGGACTGCATGATGAGTGCCAAGGAGAAAATCCTGTGTGGAATAATGTGGTGACCACTAAAAGTGGTGACAACTACAGACAACTACACCCCCTATGAAATGTCTCCAGTCAGTTGCATTCTATCCATCAGATTGTTTTGTATATGTCACATCAACAGGGTATTAGTTTTACATTTGCCTTATTTACATTTACAATGCTGGATCATTTAAACTTGATTTGATTGTGAATTTCAAAGGCTGGACTGGTGTAAGTTATGTTCAAAATTTGTGTTGCATCCTGTGTTTATATCAGGTGCTCTAAATAGCTGCCTAGACAATATTCACCTCTGATAGCAATTCCTTTGCATGTTTTAGACATACATCCAGTTTAACAGTGTGCATTGTGCTTCTCCATGTACGTTTCTCCTAGAGGATTTTCACAGAGCTATGCTTTGAAATAGTGGCTGTATGTCCTGATTCTGCTTCCATGCTAAGTTTCCCATTTTGTGCTTTTTTTCCTTCGATCCTTCAAAAGAAGGCTTGCCAAGCCCATCCTTGTCCTATGTAGCAATAAAAGAATCTAATATTTTGAAATGCTTGACTAGAATTTTAATGCTTGACTAGAATTTTAAAGTAGCCATTTCTTGTTCTCATGGATCCAGATGTGAGTTTTGGGAAATATAGGGGGTGAAGAGCCAGAAAAAGAATTTTAAAGGAATTTTTTTTCACCTTTGCAGGCTGCTTTTTCTTTTTTTCCATGGCAGCATCTTATATCGCTTACCATTATTCCATCCATTTCCTCCTCCTTGCCATCTGTTACTTCAGTCCTTATCCCCAAAATCAAAATGTTTTGGCCACACAAGGAAAATAAACTTTAAACTTGGCATCCATCAGTCTTGAAAGACTATGGTATTGTGCTCAATGCTTTATTTGTGTAGCACGAAGGCCTGGGTAGATTGATATGGAGGATAGGCTGTTACCCAAGCAGCAAATCCCCCCTCTCCACACTGGACACACTGAAATAGTTCAATGGAACGGCAGAGTCAATATGATTGGTTCCAGCTGCATTGCAGAGCTGGGCTAAGGACAGGAGCTCACCCCATCTTGTGGAGACTTGGGTCTTGAACCTTGGCCTGCTGGTTAACAGGCACTGTGTCTTAACCACTTGCGCCACCCACAGGCAAAATAACTGATTGAATAATTACTTATTTGATCCACGTGAATTGGAGCACAGAATCTGGATTCTTGGTTTTGAGTTGTCCCTAACTTGGAATGTCCACTGAATATGTCGCAAATAATATTTATTTATATTCTTCCTTTCTTCCTCGAGAAAGAAACATCCCATCTTTCCTTGAGAAAGAAAGCCTATCCTCCATAACAATCTAACCCAGGCTTTCGTGCTTCGCATGCAGCATATGCAGCGCTGAGCACGATACCATAGTCTTTCAAGACTGACGGAGGCCTGCTGCTATGTCCCCTAGTTGATCCAGGCAAAGTCATCCTGCTCTTCACCTATAGATATACAATGCAACATTATGGGGGTGTTATAGACTTTTAATTAGTTGGTATTTGGATTTATGAAAGAGGCATCATTCATTTCTTTATATGTTGTGCCAAGCAATAGCAAACTTCTCTGGGACTGGATCTTTCCAGCCCAATTTTTAATAGGTTAGACACTTGTCAATACTTTGACCAGAAGGAGCCAGGATAAAAGAGTCTACACTTAAAGGCAAGGATGCTTTTGAAGCCTGCTATTAGTTAGCTCTCAAGAGGTGCACTGGCTAGTTGTGAGAAAATCTGAGGACAGGGATTCATTCTGTCAACTCAAATATTTCAGGCTTCCTCCTTAGTGTGCCAACAACCCACCTAATGCTGGAATGGAATGATGCCCAAGGAGTCTCTGGACTATTACAGACGTCACTGGTGCATCTCTCTGTACCAGGCTTAGGAAGACTGAGGAGTTGCTGGCTCAGAAGTAGTTGTGGCAGGGAGTGGGGGTGGGGGAAAGCCTGTGTTCCGTTTGGGCCATCAAGGACTTGTTCAAAAAAGTAGTGCCTGTGAGGCTAGACACAGCAACCCTGAGCATTGTGTACTGCTTCAGAGTTGGCTGGCTACCTTGCACATGTCCAGCCCTCAATAGAGACTTGTCTCAGGCAGTATCCTAGTGAGACTGTAAGAAGATGCTCAATACTGTATGTGTGAGTCAGTTAACACCAGGAACTCCTGTCTTTTACTTTAGTACTGGTAGTTTTAATCCTCATTGTTTAAGGCCATTTTTCTTCCTCTTCTTCTGATATACAGGTCAAGCCTCATTATGCGCAGGGATTCATTCTGGATGGGGGTTCTGATAGTAAAAAAACATGTATTGCAAAACAACCCCAAAATGTCCTTTAATTGTTTACAGGCAGGCAGAAGTGTGCATGTGCATAGTTTTGATTACACTACATGCCAGGACTCCCCCTCCACCTGCACTCAACTGCAAACAGGGCATTGCAGACAGCCTTTTTGATCCTCCCTCACTTGCTCCATCTCACTCACACTGTATATGTGCCTTCTTTCAGCCTGGACTCAGGGGTGCTTTTTGCTAGCAAGGCAAGGAAAAGGAAATTCTTAAAAGGACAGACATCCCTCCTTTCCTGGTTCACTGGCTTTGATGATCTTCCTTTGCCTTGCCAGCAACGAGCGCATCTGGGGTTTGTCCAGAAGAAGGCATGCACAGCCTTGTGTGTGTATGTGTGTGTGTGCATGTTTGTATAAGAGAGAGAGACGGAAGGAAGAAGGAGGAGGCAGGATCACAGACTGTTTGAGATGGGAGTGCTGACAGAGGGGGAGAAACTTCCCCCTTCTTACAAACAATTAAAGGATATTTAATGAGCAGCTCAAACATTTATCAATATAGACATGTAAATACAAAACAGACTCGGATCTGCGGATACAAAAATGCTGATAATGGGGATCCACCTATAGTCTACATTCTGGCACTGTAGAATTTAATCCTTTTGAGAACACTGCCTTCTACTGTATCATAACTTAAATCCAGCCTCAATGACATTATAGATAACCTTTTCTCAGGTACCATTTCTCTGTTAGCACAGCCTTGGGATGTGTTTTGTTTGACTGATGCTTTTCCTCATTAATGGGATCTAACCTCTCTTTCTTTCTCTCTCTCTCTCTCTCTTCCCCCCTTCCCTTTTTATACCTACCCTTTTTCTCTTTGTCCTGCCTGCCCTCACTGCCAGCTCCCTGAATCGCTCTGAAAACGACCATTGATCGCCGATCTCTGCTGTGTCTCCCCAACCATTGGGCCTCCAGTTGTGTCCTGAATTCTTTCTAGAAGCGAGATTTGGGTTTACATCCAATTTCCTCATTCCCTTTCCTTTTGATATATGCTTTATGGGTAGAACCTGCAAGGATGTGGGTTTATTTATATAGTGCGGGAATGTGTTTTTGATCTTATTTCACTTTTTTATGCCATGATTCCTGAAAGCCCTTAAGAAAAAGTCACTTTGGCTGCAATTCTATCCATATTTACCTGAGAGTAAGCCCCACTGACTATGATGGGATTTGCTTCTGAGTAGATATGCATAGGATTGTGCTCTTTGTTGCGTTTTAGAGAAGCAGATCCTTCTGTTTGGATGTTTTGTTTTTTATTTTTAAGTTATTATCTTGTGCTTCAGTTCCAAAATGGTCAAAGGTTTACAGCATAGAAATTAATTGGTGTTCATTATTAACACACTACATTACAGCCAGTATAGTTCGCTACATGTTGCCATATAGACCTGCCTTGTGTCCCCATGAGTGTTTGGCTGTTATTGCCAATCATAGATCTAGAAAGGTTTTATTATAAGCTTTTTCTAGTAGTTTTACTATAGATATAACTTAGATCTAGAAGATTTTCCCTTTTCTAATTTAAAAGAAAGAAAAGTTACATTGATTGAGAAAGTGGTAAGACTAGTACGTACATGAAGACCCTTATATCAGATTCAGGTCTGATATAGGTAGGATGAAGAAATAAATTCAGGGGAAGATCTTCATGTGTAATTAAAAAGCAACAATCAGATTATTACTCTATTTATTTGACCACCATTGGGGAGGGCACCGTTCACATTTTCTGGCTTAAGGACTGAAGGACTTTCCTTTTGTCAAATATTTTTTCTTGGAGTTGAGAGAGCGAGTCATTTCAGTTCAGAGAGTTGAACATGATCTGAGAGTGGCATCAGTGCTTATTGTGTGAACAAATCTCATGTCTGTCTTTAGTAAATCAGTTTTTTGTAGTACTTAAAATACCTCCTTGACTAGAAGCAGCAGAGTAGGACAAATGAAATGGATTCAAACAGGTTATGACACCCCTTGTCATGGGTTCAGCTTCCTCAGAAATGATTGGCTTGGATCCTCTTGGCTTGGATTCCAACTTGTCTTTGAGATGCAAGGAAATACCCTATTTTGATTTTTGTCAGTAAAGCTGCAATCCTAAAGACTCTTTCCTGGGCCTAAGATCCATTGAAAACAATGGGGCTTACTTTAGAGTAGACAGGCTTAGGCTTGTGCTCTATGTACAGGAAAAAGTCTACCAATTGTAGAGTATTAGTGCAGAGTATTAGAGTTTGAGTTTATTATCTTTTTTCTGCTTCTTAATTGGTGAAATTCTGTAATTGCCTAGAGGAGAGTGCAAGATATATGTGGATTTTGGAATGAATATGTTCATCAGCCTAACAACTGAATTTAAAATAGTATTCTATTCCACCTCCTGGATGATAATTTTTTTCTGGGAATCAAAAGGGAAAAGTTTGTAAAATTGCCTGTGCACACATTTCAGACAGTGTTCTTCGGGCAAATTCGAGATCAGAGCAGATAGCCAGAAAGGATAAACAACATTCTAGATTTTATTTATTTAAATGTAGTGTCCAGATATCATGAACAAAAGGCTCTTGTCCTCACCGAATTGCAGGAGGAGAATTTGAAAGGGCTGAGGCAGGAGGGCTACAGCACTGGAGGAAAAGTCCTATTCTTCAAGGGGAACAGTGCTTAAATGTATTTTTACAATCAATAGAGCTTTTTCTGAAGAACTCTGCTTTTAATGTTGCACGTTGGAAATCTTATAAAAGGGCTTGTTCCTTTTTAGTTGACAGTTGTTTTTCTTCCAATATTCATTGGGTACATCATTGGCAAAAGCAGCCTCTGACCACAGGGCCAAGCTCTATGGACAGTCTCCTCTGCAGGGGTCCAGGGCAGGGTTCAGGCTTCCCTAAAACATAAGGCTGCTTGTTACGTATCTAACAGGTTCAATCTTTTAGTCCTACTCCGAAGTCAGTCCCACGCCTAGTCCATTTCTGTATTGTCTTTTCATCTTTATGATGTGCCAACTATGTTGTCTTTAGTCTTGGGGTGGTATTCTGTCTGTAGTATGGTTTGCCCTGTGTCCCCTTTGGATTGCACAGCTCTGCCACAAGGTGGTTGTGTGTGTAGTTTGTAGTTTAAAAGATGTGGTGTTAGAGTATAGCAGACGCCTCCATCCTCCCAGGCAGGAGGAGCTTTTAAACAAATACCTCCACTTGGGAAACCGAATCACTGAGCTTCCTTTTTCAGTTTTAGGATTGAAACCGGGCAGGTTCAGAGGTTTTAGAAGAGGAAAGTAATGTTAAGATTCAAGAATGTTGGTTGAAATGTGATGTAGCTATGGAATAGGTCTGTAGTGGCAAGAAAGGAGATGTTGAATCTCATGGCGCAATCCTAATCAATCTAGGCCAGCACGACTCACCCTGTAGTGGTCTGGGGAGGCTGGCACATGTCTGTGCACTTGTCTAACCCCCCCGGAGTGGTGCAGAAATGTTTTTCAGCACTTTCATGACACCTCCAGGCCAGCATGGGATTTGCGTTGGCCTAACCAGCAGTTAAGGATTGCACTGACAGGCGTGCAAAACAGAGAATGGTTTTATAAAATAGGCAAGAACGACAGGGCTAAGTATGCTAAAAACAAAGTGATAGAAACTTGTGCCAAAGTAGTCCAAACTTGTGCCAGAAAATACTGCAAGCTGGAGAATAACATGCTTATGTATTTCCTTAGCATTCATAATGAGCTTATGTGTTTATATGTCAACTTAAGCTATGTATAAGGTACTATAGAATTTAGTGTTGGATTTAGGACGGGGGAGAGCAGGATTCAAATTCCTAGTCGGCCATGAAACTCACTTGGGTCTTTTAGCTTAACTAACCTCACAGCATTATTGTGAGGGTTGACACGGAAGGAGTACCCTACTTAAGCCCCTTGAGCAATTCAGGGAAAGGATAGTGAGAAAATGAGTACAGTAAAAGAACTAAATGAGTTAGGATACTTTTAGTACAGTGACAGTTTTCCGGCATGTGCTGGAAGAGATGTTACCCAAAAGTGCTGGTTAGCAAAACTAATTACAAGCCAACCTGTCACTTACCTGGCAAGGTTCCCTCCTTCCACCCTTGTACTTCCTTTTGCAAAAGGGTCTTATGAGGAAGGACATGAAGGGTGCAATCCAGAGTAACTATGGGGAGTTTTTGCTTCGGTGTAAGAACTATTTACTCTGGATTGCAATATGAATTTCCCATAGGTTTTCACTAGGTGGAGCAGTAACTATGGGTGCACGTAATGTGTTTTACGTGCTCCCGTAGTTACTCTGGATTGTAGGAATAATGTCATCATTCTTAGAGAGCCCTTGCGAAGAAAGGAGGAGAGCAGAGCAACACTGCAGGGGCAGCCCTATCAAGCAAGGAAGGGAACTGACACTATAACTGACATTATAAGCATCAAATAGAATGTTTGTCTGCTTGTGGTGGTGGGCACAGATTCTTCTTAACAGAGTTTGCTGTGTAAACCAGGTGCTGGATAACACCGCTTTAACTATAGTACTTAATATTTAAAGCACTAAAATGCTGCCTTCACAGTACCAGTCCCAGCTCAAGCTTTTGTGTATCACCCAAAATTTCACCAGAAATAGCCAATATTAACACTATTCACATATTTGAGGGCCAGAAACTTGCTTTCCATTCACTTAATGTTCAGGATGCTAAATTTGGCATCTCATACAAAAATTTCCCACAAAGGTGATGCTGAAATTTTGGGCTGCACACAGACCTCTACATGTCATTTCCTGATTTTACAGAGCTTATTTTGTCTTTTAAATATAATTGAGTGACAGAGAGAAAGCCAGACATGGTTGAAGTGCTGTGTGCGGAAATGTTTCAGTTGTCACCTTGTGTGATTTGTTGTGTTGCAGATATTTTTGGCAGAACATCAATGGTATCATATGAGAAGGTGGGGGATAGTTGAGACAGCAAGGTGGCATGGATGCACCTCTAATGGAGACCACCATGCTGTGGCTTTGCTTAGATGACTTTCCCACCAAAATGGAGGAACCGGCTTGCTGGTCAGCTGTTGCTGTTAGGAAAATCACAAGCAAAATTTGAAACAGATGGACTGCTTACTTGCATTTGTCTTTTACACTCAGTACTTGGTTCCATTTAATTGTCTAGGAGGCTAATAGCTGGTGATGGATTTAATCTCCATGGATTTATCAAATACATATTTGTTTTTCAACACGTCATTTGACTGAGTGTCTGGCTCGGACAGCTTTTAGTTCTGTTTCCTAGTAACAGCATCATAGACCATGAAATTAAATGACCATGAGCTTCACAAACATTGTATGAACTTGGAAGACAGTTCTGTGAGCAGAGAAAAATGGTAGATAAAAAGCAATCTTCAGAGGCAATATATCCCCCCCAAAAATCTGCTGAGGACAAATCAGGGAAGGCTGTTTTCCTCATGAGCTCTTGGGCCACCATAAAGGACTTCTGGTACAACCTACGGTGAGAGTTCTTGTGTCTTGAAGCGCTCTTCCAACTGCTGTCATCATACTCGTTCCTCTTCTTTTTTCTGATGGGAAAATTCAAGTTGAATTGGGACTATTTGGACTGGAAATCAGTGGATAAGAAGGGGATGTATGCTAGTACCTTAAGCCTAATACCTTTGCCTAGTATCTTAAGCACATAAACCACATTAAGCCCATGAATGGCACTATAGAGCAGGAGTATCAAACTGATTTCATATAGTGGGCCAAATCATGGCAACTGCTGAGGGTCAGAAGTGACATCATTAAACAGGACATTAAACAGGACATAACATTGAGGGCCAGAAATAAGCATGTTGTTCTCACATAAACTCAGTAGTTACACATGACAAAATGTTCAGCTTGTGTTAATTATTTCAAGATACGAGAGATTCTAGTTATCAAGCTGGAAGAGCCCAATCATAATGGGGACTGGAGCAACTGCTTCCAGGGGGTACATCCAGCATGTGGGCCTTATGTTTGATATCCCTGCTCTAGACCATGTCCCTGAGTGCAGGATATCACAATTCCATTGAAAATAGTAGACATGTTTAAGCTGCTGAAAGGTGGAGAAGCTCCTTCTCTTTTAACCTTCTGGTCTGGCATCTTAACTGTATCTCTCCTTGAGGCTTGCCCCTGTTGGTCCTTCTCTCCCCCACCTCTTCTTATTCAAGCATCCCAGTCTCTCAACTGCCTTTTGCTATTAGCGTATGGCATGGAAATAAGAGCTTTTGTTTACATTTCAATAAAGTTTGGAGTTTTTTAAAAGTTTCAATCAGTGGTCTTGTCTTTCTGTTGTACATCTGATGGTGTCCAGAGTACATAACCTGTTGATCATCTTTTGCTTTAGTTCTCACACACCTCTTTTCATGCCTAATTCTGCTGTGATTCAACCTTCTTCAAGAGTTATTATCGGGTGGAGAGGGCTGTAGAATAGAATTCATGCTACAAAGGAATCCTTTATCATCAAAAGCCAGAATATTGATACTGAGGATCCAAAGTGCAGCAGAATTAAAGCCCTTGAGATCCCCGAATTCACCAGGGAATTAGACTGTATTTGTCTCAGCTTGTCTGCCCAAGCTGAGCTCTCATCTGAAGTCTAAGCTGTTAATTTTATTTTGACTTAGGGCAAAATCCAGAGTAACTACAGGGAGTCCTTGCTCCAGTGTAAGAACTTTCTCTGGATTCCAATATGAATTTCCCATAGGTTTCCACTAGATGGTGCAGTAACTACGGGTACACGTAAAGTCTCTTACGTGCTCCCGTAGTTACTCTGGATTTGGGAGTAAGGGCACAATCCAGAGTAACTACGGGGAGTCCTTGCTCTGGTGCAAGAACAATTTGCTCTGGATTGCAATATAAATTTCCCATAGTTTTTCATTAAGTGGTGCAGTAACTACGGGTACGCCTAATATCTCTTACGTGCTCCCGTAGTTACTCTGGATTGTAGGGCTAGTCAGCCTTTATATCACCATCCATTATATATTTTTGGCCAAAGAATGACATTCTCCAATTTCATTTTTAGAAATCCATTTAAGTCTAGAATATTTTGGTTAGACAAGGTCAAGCCATGTTTAAGCCTTCATTTTGCTTTGAGCAAGTTTGCTTCTCAACTTAACCTCCTTTTTTATTTCTGACAACAAGGTGAAATGTTTGAACCTCCTCTGAACACTTGGAAAATCACATAAAAGGTTGACTACCGCTCCTCTGTCCTCCAGAATCATATACCCTGACATAATCCCTGATTCTAAGTAAAGGAGCAAAACTCTAATAATCTGACATTTGGATTACATTCCTGGTCCTGTTGTATTGTTTGGTGCTCCTGCCCTGTTGGTTGCTTTCTACTACCTCATCACATCCACCTCCCTTTCCTCCCTCCAGGAAGAGCCCTCAAAACGACATCTTACTTGCTCAGAAGTGTTCTTACAGTCGCTTCAGGAATCTTTCCCAATTGTAGAAGGCACTGAGAAAAAAAGCAAGTGAGTGGCGTCTGGTGGGGTTGGAAGTTGGGGAGTGGGGCTTCATAATTAAAGCCAGCTTCTTTGCAAGATACAGAGCCTAATGAATATTAATCAAGATACTTGGGGTTCTAGTCCCTAAAGGACTTAGTAATTAATATATCTCTAGTGGTACACATTAAATATATTAAATATTAAGTACTATAGTCTGGATCCAGTCGTATCAGCTCTGCCTTTCCATTGGACTAATTCAGTGGCGTGGAGAGGGGGGATTTGCTGCTTGGGTAACAGTCTTTCCTCCATAACAATCCAACCCAGGCTTTCGTGCTTTGCATGCAGTGTATGCAGCGCTGAGCACAATACCATAGTCTTTGAAGACTGACGGAGGCCTGCTTTTTTTGTGGCACGCAAAGACCTTTAAGGACTGGTTAACAGAAATTTGAAAAACACCCACTTTTCTCCCTTCCAAGAAAGATGGAAATTCTCCTTGTGCCACTTTTACAATGCGGTGGCAGTGGGAAAAGCACATGACATCAGTGCTCCCTTCTTCCATTGGTTCGGGAAGGACCAATATGAGACTGCAACTATCAACTGCAACTGCACATGTTCTCCCTCTACTACATTTTATCACTATTTTTTTAATAGATTGTGAGCCAGTTGGGGCAAGGAATATTCATCTCATTTGCTGCATAAACTGCTTTGAGATATTGTTTAAAAAGTATACAGTATAAGCGTTCTAAATAAATTCATCAATCAAATTGATCCATTCAGGACAGTGAGTGCTATCATGATATGCAGTGGAACTCTAGAGTTTTTTGTTTCTGTTTGTTTTTTTTTTTGGGGGGGGGAAGATGGGCTAGATTATTTGCACTTGGTTTTTTAATTAAAAATGCTAAGGATTGAACCTGAGATCTCTTTAAATGTGCAGTCCTTATCACAAAGCTATGGTCCTTCTAATGAGAATACATTCTGTAAAATAGCCTGATTCAATGATACAAATGAGCGTTTATTTGCACCATTCTGCTTCTACTAGCTACTGAGAACAGCAAGGAACTTCACAGAACATGAAAGGCCCTCTCTGCTGCCTCTAGAAGTTCTAAGCAGACTCCACTAAAACTTCCATCTGGAATTGCCAGCATTTTAGCCATCCCAACAGCTCTAAGGTCTGTTTGATTTATTTTTCCCATTTTAATCCCATCCAAGGAGTTCATGGGGGTGTATGTGGTTCCTTCCCCCTTTTGTTCTCACAACAACTCGAGAGGTACGGGAGTCATGGCTGGCCCAAGAATACCCAAGAAAACTTGATGGTTGGTTTGAAATTTGAAGTTGGATCTTCCAGATCTAAGTCCAACTTCAGAACTGCTATGTTTTTATTTAAAATATATATATCCTGCATTTCTCCTACCCTTCTGGAAGAACCCAAGCAACTTATAGTATTTTCCTCCTTCACAGTGTTAGTTCTATCCTCAAAAGACTCACATTCTGAACCTTTTGTGCTCTGAGCTACTGTTGTACTGCTATCTCACATGTAGCCTACCTGCCCACTCCCATGTGGAGTGGGTACCTAAGCCACCAAAGTGCACTGCCCTGGCCTTGCTTCCAATCAAGAAATTGTGTCCCATCTTGGGTGAATGAATTGATTCCCGATCCTGTCTACAGTATGCCTTTAACGTACGTGAGGAAGTTTTGGGCTTGGTCAGTAGTTTGTACAGTGGGGGTGATATTTTAAACCACTTCATCCGTTTTTGTTTATGAATACCACTTCCAACCAGAGCCAATTACAGTGGGTGGGACTGAGAAGCTCTCTGCACATTCATTCCCACACTTCTCCAGTTACTGTGGCCTCCTGCCATTTCTTTAGTTCCACATCTTCTATCCTTACCCTGTGGCTCTTTTGAAAGGTGTGATCTGGGCTGCCCAGAGTTATACCCTGCCTTAGGTGTCACCCTGACTACCTCCACTTTTTATCAGTATCACGTGGCTCCCATGTTGGCAACAGGTGAGCTGCACACACATTTAGAATGATCTATGTTACCTATTATCATCTGTCATACAATGAAATAACATGAATGATGTGAGCCCTTTTGGGACAGGGACCATTAGCTTTTAATTAGCTATTATTTTTCCATTTTCTTTGTAAACCGCTTTATGAACTTGTTAGTTGAAAAGCGGTATATAAATACTGTAGGTAGGTAGGTAGGTAGCTAGCTAGCTAGATAGATACCACTCAGTTGAAAAGCACTCTGATTACTTGCATCTGCTACCATTGCTTTTAATACAATGTGATATTCCTTTATTGAAGGTGGGGTGGGGGAGGAAATTGCAGTATCTGCTTCTGAAATACTGAATGTGCCTGATTTCTTCCTGTGTCTCTAGAGGACTTAAAAGACATCTTCAGCCTACCCAAAAAACTTCAAGAATTGCAGAGTCAGGAAGACATCCCTCTTCCACCATCCTGTCTCCCATAAAGCTGCAGGAGCAAAGAGCAAATCTAATGTAACTTTGTACAATAAATGGAACCATTAACGCACATTTACTTAGTGCCCAGACCTATCCACTTTTCCAGCACTGATGTAGAAATACCAGCAACATATGCATTGCATCCTGCAGGATGGCAATGATGGAGGCCACCTCCAGCTAAGAGAAATAGTGTTCCCTTGCCTCAAGCAAGCATTGCAGCTGTATCAACACCGGAAAGTGGGATAGGATTGGACCCTTAGACAATTAAGTCTGCAATCCTAACCTCCAGTTAGACCAGCCTAAACTCCAGCATAAGTTGGCATCATGACTATGGACAGGCTCGGCCTGGATGGTGCTTTCTGGCAGAGATCGTGTTCATTGTCCTTAATCATGTCCCAGCCCATTCCGTTTCTTACTATGAAGAACATAGTTACTAACTTACACTTTTGGCCTAACTTACAGAACTAGTATAATAATTACTCAGATCATGAATACTTCCAAAAGAATGCTTCCAACACTTAGGGCCCAATTTTGTCCAACTTTCCAGTGCTGATATGGCCATGCCAGCAGAACATGCACTGCATCCTCCAATTGGGAAGGGTCACATAGGCCTCTACTTTGGGAGGAGGGGGTTGCTTTACAGTTGCATTGGTGCTGGAAATTTGGATAGGATTGGGTCCATAGATGTGTATGAATGCTAAGTATGTTTGCTACTGTTAGCTGCATGTCCTTGTACCCTCCGTGTTCCAGCAGGATGATGCCATATTTTGCTGCACTAGGTCAAGCAGCACTGCCATCAACCATCCAGAGTCAAGAACCCTCAGCCAGCTGAGAGACACAACTCATCCTCCAGAAGAAGCACCGCATCAGAGAACAGAACCACAAACTCTTGGTGCTCCAGCTCCACCAGAAAGGACTACAAATCCTGATGCTTTAGCAGATACAAAGACTTGGCCCTTCTGTGTAAGCGGCCACCATGTGGCCAGACCTTCCCTGCAACAAAACCAGGGATGGTACTGTCTAGCCAGGGACTAATGGCAAGTGGCCACAGATAGTAGAAGACCAAGTAGATCCACTACAAGTATCTGTTCAAGTAGATCCACTGCAAGTACCTGTACAAGTATCTGCAAAACAAGGCACTGATGAGAGGGAATAGGCTGAATCTGAAATCATAGCTATAGTGCTGAGCCAATAATAATGGACAGTGTTGTTGATATGGTGAATAATCCGCTTCCTTGTCATGACATTGCCTGGGATCAAACTATCAGACTTGGAATTCCACCTTCTTCTCCTGTATGAGGTTGAATTAAACCAGTATCAATTTGTCCCTCTTTCACTGATACCTTACATCAGACCAGTAGAAGAAGGGTAGCTCATCGCTCATCTCCCTGGTAGACCAGGGTAGCTCATCTCTCATCTTTCTGTTAAAATTCCACCAGATTTCCACCTTTTGATTATTTTGAAATCCTATTTGTTTTATCTTTCCTAACTAGTAACATTTTTACCTGACTGATAGAGAAGAAAGATAGAACAATCAAGTATAATAAATACATTTGGTCTAATTTAATTAAAAAAACAAGATTTAGTGCTTCTGGACTTGTTTATCTGGATTTAAATCCTTACATGACTCTTCAGTTTATTCCTGTTCTTAACTAGGCTAAATCCACATGATAAGATCCAGTAGGGAGTTTAATTTCAAATCACCAATTTACTTTGAATGCATAACTCAGCATGGTGGTTTAAATTCCTTGCCACAAGGACTTTTTGCACTGAGAATTGTGTGTCTGGAGGGTGGGGGGAACTTTCCCACACTTGCCCTCTCTAAATATTTATACAATAAATACAGTATTTATTGGATGCTATGAAGAAATCAGTTGTGTTCATTTGCTACAGTATATCTTTGTTTCTCATCCATACATTTTTTTGTTGATCTGCTTCCTTACACACCAACATCTATCGGTAGTTCTTCTGGGGTTTAAGTGGTAGTGGTCTGGCACACCCTAGCCATAGATCTGTGTTCATCACTCTCTGTTGTGGAGTATTGTGTGCTATTGAAAATAAGATTTTTGATAGATTTTAAGCATGATTGTTGAACAATGGACAAACTCTTTGTAAAGTATTGGAAAAAAAGATTTCAAAGACACATCCAGTCCAAACGTTTTTGTCTCTGCTATAATATTTTAAAATAGATGTGTGTGTGTGCGCGTGCGCATGTGCATGTATGCACATGGAGTGGGGGGAACACTGTTATAATTATCTTTTCAACTTAAATTTAAAAACTTTCAGGCCAGTTGCTCTCTTTTGTATTAGGCAGGGGTGTCACTAAGGGAATGCAGGAGGTGAAATCTGCACTAAGTGATGTGCCTGGGGGAGGGTGACATCCATTGGGGAACCCCAAAATGCAACTTTGTGATGGTGTGGGAAACCCCATCATGTCATATACCATTGGATTCTTATTGCACAGCAGAATCCAATGCGAAAATCCATTTTGAAATAGCACCTTTCCACTTGCGCCATCCACAGCCCCCAGTGGAGTACCAGGCTTCCAAAATGGTCTAAATCAAGGACATCACTGGGTGTTAGAAAGGGGGCACCTTTGAGTGGGGAGAGTTAGACTAAAGAAAGCACTAGGGAACCCAAAAAATTTGGGGGGAGCCTGGAATGTTCAACCTGATTCTGGGTATTTTTGTGCTTTTATTCCAAAAATGGTATCCTTTTTGCTGTAGTAGCTCTAGTTTTTGCGATATCACTGGCATTATTACCTATTATTACTATATTTTCCTGCCAACATTTGTACCTGTTCCTATATGTTATACGCAGTCATATCTTAAGTAGATCTAATGGACAAAAAATAATGCCATTTTCTGCATCTGTGACCCAAAAATACCCCAAAAAGGATCCTACATCTTAGGCACCAAATGTTGTATTCCCCAGTGAAAAATGTCGTTCCTCAGTATGGCTTTAGGGTGCAGTCCTAATTTAGGCTGGCACAACTCACCCATTTCCTGTTCCCAAGGTGGTGTGGGGAGGCTGGTGCATGCCTGTGCACCCGCCTACCCCCCCCCCCCCCCACCGGAGTGGCATAGAATTGCCTTATGGCACTTTTGTGACAACCCCAGGCCATCAGAAGACTTGTACTGGGACTTGTATGCCAGCCTAATTGGGGGTTAGGATTGCAGCCTTGGAGCACAATCCTATCCATGGCTACTCAGAAGTAAGCCCCATTATGTTCAGTGATACTCCTAGGAAAGCTTTTTTAGACTCACTTTCCTAGGAGTAGACCCCATTGAATTTAATAGAACTTCTGAGTAGAATGCTTAGGATTGCACTGATAGTCTCTGGAACTCCTTGCCACAGAATATTTGGATATTGTCTGAAGAGTGTGACTGAAAAAAGAGGACAAGTTCCCTCAAAATGTAGGCTGTGACAAGTAAAATGCAGGACATGTCAAAAGAAAAGCTAAAATACACACATATATTGCTTTCATATGGTTAATTTAAACACTGTACAGTATTAATAATAATACATTATTGTCACTGTACACAAGTATACAACAAAATTTTTAGGTGCACTTTTCAGGATACAGACTCAACCGATCTTTGGAGAGCTGAGCCGCTGCATGTTCATGCGCCACCACAGATGATCCTCACAGCAACGGTGTGAGGCAGGTAATTGTTCTACAAGGAGCTTGTAGATCTCTGCTCTCCCAGGTGGAATCCTTCATGTTGTGGTCATCACATCTGGTATGAGGAACGGTCTTCCAAGCTTCCAGCAGGAGTTTATTCAGCCACACGGTAAAACTGTGACACCTTCTGGCACTGATGACTCATGACAGCTTTATCAGCTTGCCGTCTTCCATCCAGGAGCTGTTCAGGTCCCTCCCTGTTTAGCAACTTTCAGCAGCCCTGTTCTCAACCACAAGACCATGCCTGCTAAAATTAATTAATTAATAATAAATAAAATTAATAAAAAATAATTAATATATGTAATAAAACTATTACAGGTGTCCCTCATTATCCACAAGGGTTCCATTCTGGAAACTCCTGTGTATAAGAAAATTCAGGTATAAGGAAAATAATGGAAAAAACAGGTTTAAAGACTCACTTCCAAGTTTCTTGCTCCTTGATTGTGCCTAATTGAATAATATAGATATTATAATTGAATCATAATTGGTTTTGATTGTGCCTCAATATCTTCCGGGGTTTGATTCTGGGACTGAAAAATGGAATGATGGCTTGCATGACTACCTCTCTACAACTGTAGAAAAGAAGTTTTTAAAATTGTGATTTGCAGTGACCATTTGTGTTGAGCCAAATCTGTATAAAAACATCTGTATATAACAAGGTTGGACCTGTACATTTAGAGCACAGTCCTAATGATGTCTACACAAAAGCAACTTGTATTCAATGGGTCTTACTCTTAGGAAAATGTCTTTAAGTTTGCAGCCATAATTTATTACATTGAATTTATTAATTACAAAAATACTATGTGTTTCTTTGAAGATTTTCTTTCCCAAGGACACAAAGCTAAAAAAGAGGACATATGTTCACTTTGGATCTGTGGAACTCTCTGCCACTTGATGTGGAGGCCTAGACACTTTCAGAAAAGGGGATTGGAACATTTCTAGAGGGGAAAGTCCACCACAGGTTACAAGCCATGATGGGGCTGTGCTTCATGTATGTGCATGTGTCATGTGCATGTCTGTGTCATGTATGTGCACTTGTCATGTGTGTGTTGTATATGTGCATGTGTGATGTGCATGTATGTCATGTATGTGCATGTGATGTGTGTGTCATGTATGTGCGTGTGTGTCATGTGGACACGCGTCATGTATGTGCATGTGTGTCATGTAGACACGTGTCATGTATGTGCGTGTGTGTCATGTAGACACGTGTCATGTATGAGCATGTGTGTCATGTATGTGCATGTCTGTCATGTATGAGCACGTGTGTCATGTATGTGTGTCCTGGCTACCACAGAATGCCGGAAGGCAGGTCTTTTGTCTGCTTCCTGAGGCACCTGATGGGCCACTGAGATGAAGGAGACAGGACTTGAAGGAAAGAAACTGCTGTTACTCCACCCCTCCCTTGCCCCTCCCCCACCCTCACGAGAGGCCTGTCAACGGCCTCGACTCTCCTCGCGCATGCGCAGTCAGTTAAAAACCGCACATGAGGTGTTGCGCATGCGCACAAAAGTCGCACTCCCTGCCGCCTCGGATTAGCGCGCATGCGCAGTTTCTCCCTCCTTCACTCAAGGAGACTGCGGCACTGCGCCTGCGCGGCTGGACTGTCCTCTCGCGCATGCGCAGTGGGCTTGCCGGCTGTAACGGTTGGGCTGTGAGTTGAAGGGTGCAGGCGAGGCGGAGGCGGAGGGAGCCGCCCCGTGTCCGCGTCATGTACCAGAGGAGCCGGGCGGTGGCTGGGCGCCTGGGGCCCCGGTACCCGTGGGGGTGGGAAGGGGGCAGCGGCTGGACCAGAGGGGACGCCACAAGGTGCTGTTACCGGGCGCGGCCGCGGGTGAGTCAAGTGCTGAGGGACGGGGTGGCCGCAGGGGGCGTGGCTAATGAGTGGGCGTGGCTGAGGCATGGTCGAGTGGGCGTGGCCTGGAGTTGAGGAGAGGCGTGGTGGGTGGGGTCCCAGGCTGGGCTCTGCAGGAGCCAGGGGGGGCTCCAGAGGCAGGACCTGCAGGGCTCTCTCTGGCTCTGAGTGCTGAGCCTCTGCAAACCACTCCTATGCAAGCTCTCAGGTCTACTCAGGAGGAAGTGCCATTGTCCACCATGGGGCTCACTCCCAGGAAAGGGGGTCTCTGCCAGCTTCTGAGAAATAACCTCACTGGCCTGTTTTGCTTCTTATTCTCACCCAGCAGTATTAATTCTCCCCCTCAGTCAACCAGAAACCTAATTAGCTAAAGCAGTCTTTATCAAACTGTGAGTTGGAACCCACTAGGTGGGTCGTGAACCACTTTCAGGTGGGTCCCCCATTCATTTCGCTATGTTATTTTGACCGTAGTAGACTTGTTGATGTTGTGGTATGTGACTCCATTTGAGGAAATGTTGTGGATCAGTAATTTTCACAGGCTGCTATATATACACATATATATGTGTACATACACTATATATACTCACCATATACCCTATATATACACACACACTCTCTCTCCAGTTGAGGAAACACTGGTTTAAACCTTTGTGGCTCACAGATGCATGGAGTGTTTTTTCAGTTGGTGTTATGCATGCGTCTGGAAAAGGGCCAGCACACAACTTGAGACAACTTGCCAAATACTTTCCTTTACCTGATGATGTTCCTGACCTGTTCCTTTGACACTCTTTTCCCACTATTCTCCTGATGCTTTACTTTGTCTTAAGAAAATATGAAGCACCCATTTGGATCAGGGCAAGGACCCATCTAGTCCAGCTTCCTGTATCTCACTGTGGCCCACCAGATGCCTCTGGGAGCACATAAGACTACAACATACCGGTGTCCTGTTGCCCCTTCCTTGCATCTGGCATTCAGAGGTAGGCTACCTCTAAGACTTAGAATTGCCAGGGTTCAGGTGCAAGGACTGAGTCACACTGTACTTGTTTGTCTCATTTTCATTATCCTTAAGTGGTTTCTTCTTTCGTTCTAGGACTTGGATGTATCCTGGGATAAATTACCCTCAGGACTTGTCCCTTCCAGTTCCATAGGGCCAGCATTCCACTCATTCTTCACAAAGAAGCCGGTGGAAGCCCCTGCTGTGCTCCCAGCTTTGTCTGTACCTCTTGGGGGCAACTTTACCAACAGCAACCAAACAGAACCGAAGAACAACCTTTGTCCATGGATGCACAATCTGGAGACCAGGACCCTTTCCCATCCTGCTGTGCTTTCCCTGCCTGAAGGCATGGAGAATGCAATCACTTTGGTGAATGGAAGGCAAAAGGATGACATTGTGGTGCAGGATGTTGAAGGGTTGGATGGTGCCTCTTTGGACTCTTTGCACAGCCTTTTCCATGGTTGGCAGTGCAGATCACCCTGTCAGGCTCCTGAGGTAGCACTGGGTTATCTTGCACCCTTCAAAGCAACAGAGGGGGCTCCCTCTCCAGCCCGCTCTCCGGACGGCAACGACCCCAGCATGGAGGAGCACCTTGCAAACATGCACCAGAAATTACAGATTGAGGTATTATGTGGGAAACATTGTGCTATTTACGGCTTAGAGATTTTCATTTGTGTGGCTGCCTCCAGCTGTAAATCCCATTATAATAAACAGAGCTATTGCTAGGTTTATAACCTAATGTCTCAATGCATGTTTACTCAGAGCAGGAATTTTCAACCTTTTTTAGTGCAAGATGCATTGAAAATGCACAAAGTCATCCTAGTCACTCTTATTGGAGAATAAGCCTCATTGACTATAATGGGACTGCAAATCTTATCCGCTGTTTTCTGGGAATAAGAGCCACTGCCTACTTACCTGTCTACTTATTTCTGAGTAGACAGGCATAGGATTGGTCTTTGAGGCTGCAGTCCTCTGACAGAGCCCTCCTGCTGTGAGGAGGGGAAGATGCACTTAGAGGAGTCCTCTCGTGGACCGGTCAGGCAGCTGCCAAGGACCATCAGTGGTCCCCATACCAGGGATTGAGAAACCCTGATTTAGGCAACCCAGATCAAAGAGCTTGGTGCCTGAGTTGTGGAAAAGAGAATGGAGAGCCTCATGCTACAGATGTGAAAACATACCCATTATTGTCTCTGTCATCCTTCAGCTACCAGGCTTTTTTCTGAAGCCACATGACTATGGAATGTATTCTGAGAATGTGGAATTCGTGAATGAGATTCTTTACCTGAGAACACGGTAAGTGGAAAAGTGTAGAGGTGGAAAAGTTCTGCAGACTTGATTGTATTCTCCCTTATAAAGAAGGGTGTTATGGGGAAAAATGTCAAAAAAAATTTATTCAGTCCTTGTGTAGATCAGTCTGATGCAGCTGGCATCCCAAGAGCAAAATCTGATTCACAGTCAGTGCTTGCCCTA
The DNA here is from genome assembly GCA_030015325.1 of Cryptoblepharus egeriae. Classification (NCBI taxonomy): domain Eukaryota; kingdom Metazoa; phylum Chordata; class Lepidosauria; order Squamata; family Scincidae; genus Cryptoblepharus; species Cryptoblepharus egeriae. The sequence goes on from JAREYC010000002.1 coordinate 15,576,730, forward strand.
CTATTTGCTGATGCCCCTTCTAGGGAATATAAGAACCATTAAAGTACCCCAATATTTGTTTCTAGAATGTAATTTCAGATCTTGTAGAAAGATCTCATCCATAGATTTCCTTATACATTAATTATGGTAAGTGTCAACTTGATAATCAGCATCAGCCATAATCACACTAGAAAACTACCACATTTTGGGTTAATGGCCTGTGGTATATGTTATGAAAATCATGAGCCAGAAGATTGTGAAATCCTGCTGGAAGTAATAAATGTTTATCATGAACCCCACTTGAAAACCACCATACAAGAGAGATCAGAAAACAGATTTGACAGTCACAACAGACAATAGTGTTCTATGAATATGATTAGATCTGAAAATATGTGGTCAAAGAGAAGACATATATAGGTACAGTGGTACCTCACGTAACAGAATTAATTCGTTCCAGAGGCAGTTCCTTTACGTGAAACTTTCTTTACGTGAAGCGGATTTTCCCATAGGAAATAATGGAAACGCAGATGATTGGTTCCACAACCCCAAAAATATTTATATAAAAATATTAACTGGATGTAAAAATGATGACAAAACACTGTAATTGAATTCAAAACATGCATTCCATGGGCATGATCCTATGAAGTCTACTTAGGCTGCAATCCTAAAGACACTTTCCTGGGAGTAGGACCCATTTAACACAATGAGGTAGACTTCTGGGTAGACATGGGTAGGAGGCTGCAATCCAAGACACTTTCCAAGTGTCTCCCCACTTTCTCCTTCTCTTCATCCTGAGCCTCTCTCTCTCTCTCTGCTCCCTTCTGGCTGGCCCTGAGCTGCTTTCCTCTTCTCCACTGCTCTTCTCTCCCTCTGCCCAGCAGATGTCTGGCCACAGGAGGAACAGCATGGAAGTGTTGCTTTCACTATGGACAGGTGCGCTAGGCAGCCCTGACGCTTTTTAAACGGGTTGCTGGCCAGCGCGTCTGCCCTAACTGCCAACGAAAGTTTTCTTTACGTGAAGCACTTTCTTTACGTGAAGCAGAATCCTAGAGAAATTTTTTTTTGTTACGTGAAACTTACTTTATGTGAGGCGTCACTGTACTTCGGTTTAGTTGCAGTAAAGTAGACTGGGAAAATGCCATATACTTCACAGATAAGTTTTGAAGAAACCGCTCCATTATACAAGATCCGGGTGTGGGCGCACTTAGCATGGTGGTGACCATGGATGTGATAAAAATGGAAAATTCACCTTTGGTGAATGGGCCATTTGGAGTCCAAGCCTGGGATCCAAATACAGGTAAAGTTGTACTTTATGCAGGAGTTACTTTCTAAAAGCATAGATAGTCCTTGCCATATTTATGTGCCAATTTGGAGACAGACATACTGTCAATAAATCCAACACAGCCAGATTTTCCACATTGCTGTTTCTTTGGTTGAGCACTAGAGGAAGTAATTGATTAGCATTTAGGGACCATGTTATACCAAAAAATATGTGTATTTAAAAACTCAGTGCAGCAAGTTGCTAACATTGTGAGAGGCACATGAGAACCGAGACTGAGCAGAATGGTAGATGGCACCAGTCACATGATTTGAATTGCTATTTTTGTTTTTTGCCAAGTGGTTATGGTTGAATTGGCACAAGTTGAATATGGGCATGATGCGACTCCAGCTAATAAAAAGGAGCTCCAATTAGTCAAATGCCTTGTCATTTAATTAGTGACAAACATAAATGGATGAACAAGATTTTCATTGTCTGCTGATCTGGGGTCCTCGGGCTCTCTTTGCTTGAGTATGTTGGAGGAAGCAGCTGAGTGGGGAGAAGCTTATCTCTCATCTATTCTGGGTTATTGGATAATCTAGTAGGTAACTGCTGAAACACCAAGTATACTGCTAACTATCTGCACAATCCAGAGTAACTACAGGAGCCCTTACACTGATGTAAGAAAAATTTACTCTGGATTGCTCTATGAATTTCACATAGGTTCCCACTAGGTGGCGCTGTAACTACGTCCACATAAATGTCTCTTAAGAGCTCTTGTAGTTACCCTGGATTGTGCACGTCTATATATTAGTAGTTATCTGGAGATGTCTTTTAATTGCCTTAAACATGCTTTTTGTCAATGTACTATCTCTTTCCAATATGTGGTGGCACATATAAGCACTTTCCCAGCATATGGATAATACATATGGATGTATTTTACGTGATTGCGTGTTATCGTTGTAATAATTGGTCTGTGATTGGCTGGTTGTTTGACACTTTGGTCATCAAGAGCTGAAGAGGCAGGGGAATACTTGCCCTTAAGTACATATATATGTCATGTTTGGGAAAGAGGGTTAGAGAAACATGCCTATAAGCTTTCCATTTGACAGTGGAACTACCAGTATATGGAAAGAATGGAATTCCAGTTGTTTCAGTGGAAGGAAATGATGTGTATGTCCAGGGGTTGTAGCAATCTCTTATAGAGGGGATTCAGGATCTGTCACTTTACTTTGACAGGAAAGTATGCTCCACCTATTATGATGGGAATTTAGAGCTGCACCATTCCGAATGAGAAGAAGGAAGTGGATAGATGTTAATCGGCAATAGATCTTTTTATGGAAGAGATGTACAGTAATAAGATTATTTTTCGATAGTGTGCATTTGAGGAAAGCTTTCTGTGTTTTGCAAGCCTTTTCCATCCTAATCTGATTGTTGCCATGTTTTCACCTTCCTGCTTTATCCCTAGTGGACGAGTCATGTACCAGATAGCACTAACACTCTGTCGCTTTGTGGCCTGGAACTACTTTGCCGACTTGCGTATGGAGGTGCTGAAAGTGACGCAACATCCTGAGAACTGGAGTATCCAGTCCCGGTGGCGGATTAGTGGGTTACCTTTACATGTCCTTCTGCTTCGCTTTTACAAGAGAGATAAGAGTGAGCTTTACAGGTGAGGCACCCACTTTCCTGGGAGTAAGACCCATTGGTTTACACAATTACTATTAAGTAGACATTGTTAGGATTGTGCTCTGAGTCGTACAGCTTTAAGCATGTGCTGTGTATTGCAATCCCTTTCTTGAGGTTTGGGAACCTTTATCTTCCCTTGAACTGTCTGCTCCTCTGGAAAAAGAGCAAAGACTTATATAATTCCTCTTGCTGGACTCTGGTTAAAGGTGCTGTGCCTGCTGACCTAAAGATCAGCAAGACAGCAGGTCAAGACTCGAGTTCTGCACAAAAGAGAGAGCTCCTGTCCCTTGCGCCTGTCAACCTAGCAGTTCGAAAACACACAAATACAAGTAGATAAAGGTGTATCACTTTGGTGGGAAAGGTAACATCCTGATGACAGGTCTCTGCGATAGGCTGGACAGGATTCCCTAATATTGGTTTAGGTGTCTCCAATCCAGAACAAGCGACCCTTCTACCACTGTGCAGCACAAAACAGTGAAAAAGTTCCCTTTTTGTCTTCAATTCCTTTTGCCACTTTTTGGTAGGCTTTTTGGAGCTGAAATGATTTTATTTGGATTGCTTTGACATGACTTAAGCAGCACTAGACAATTTTATTTAGGGGTTTGGTTTTATCAGAATAATTTGACTCCACTCTGTAGTTTGTTATCAATATGCAAATGTGTATGATATTGTTTGAAGAGGTCACCTACATGAGCTTTTGTCTGGTTTCTGCTCTCCTTCCAGGACCTATGATGCCTGTTCCACATTTTTCTTGGATTCACAAGGCTTAATTAAGTGTCACAGAATAAGCAAGGTGAGTTTCAAGTGCAGGAGTATTGTTGCAGGGAAGATGGGGCAGCAGCAATCCAGCCCCCCTCCCAATCTCAGGAGAAGTCCTTGGGCATTAAGAGCAATGTTTTCCTTTCTTTGCAGTTCATGCCATTACCGCCTCCCTTGAACAAGCTGAAGAAACTCGTAGTAGCCTCTCTGTTGGGCCTGGGCCTATCTGACCCCAGGCCATCACTACAGCTGCTCTCATCTGCTCTAGCTGGGAAACAGCAGCAGGAAACAATAGGCTGTAGAAATAGCTGAAGTCTAGCCCTTTTGGCTTCCTTGCTTGTATCTCTCAATGTATCTGCCTCCTGCCATGATGGGAGGCAAGGATGATACCCATAGTGGTTCATTGTGTATTGATGTTGCCTTTGTACAGAGTGTGGGCCTTGCCTCATGTTGCTGCAGCAAGCGCTGTAAAGATGGTTGTAATTTAATCTGTATATAATAAAGTTTATGTTGAAAGTACTTTGGATACCTTGTTGCATATTAGGTAATCAAACATTTGTATGACTTATATTGAAGAGGTCACCCAAATGAGCTTTTGTCTGATTTTTGCACCCCCTTCTAGGCCTCTTTCACATTTTTCTCCCTGTTCTCTTGTCTGCTAAAGTTTCAGAAGCCAAAGGAAATGATCCAACAAGATTTCCAGTAGCTGCTTCAAGGTGAAATAGAAGCATGACATAGAGTATTCCTTCTGTGATGTAAAGGTCCACTAAGAGCCAATTTTGTGCCCAGTGCTACCTGCTGTTGTTCACTGGTGCCTGATGCGTTGGTAGTGGCTAGTGCTTAAAAGGGATGCACGGTGCCTGGCAGGAGTACCCTGTGCCTGCTGCCCAGGGTACTCTGTAAGGGGTGCCTTATGGTGCCTGGTACTACCCAATGCTTAGTAGGGATGTGTGATGCCTAGTGCCCACTGCTGCCCACCACTGCCCCCTGGTGCCCACTTTTCACAGCCAGCTGGTATGGATGCCTGCTACCTATGCCCAGGGCCCACAAATACTCTTGAAATTTTACTCCCACAACTAGTTTACATTAATTCTTCTTTCAAGCATGTTTGATACAAAACTCAGTATCTTTAGTACTCTTTATAGCATATTGTCTAGCTTATTCATATTTAAGTCCCCTCGTATTGGCTGGGTAGAAACTTCCAAACCAATAATTGACCAAGCTTCAGCTAATCACAGCTGGGTGTCTTCCCCGGGTCCCTTTAAGCATTTTTATGAAGGATTGAAATCAGAATGACATGAATTAGGTCTAGATCAGCAGTTTTTCACAGAACATGTATAAGTGTGTCCTTATTAAAGGTATAGCCAGAAATGAGCACCAGATAGAAGCACAAATGCATCTTTTCTAGCTCCTTTCCTCTTCTGGCTAAGACAGTAACCAGAAAAGAAACCCCCACAAGCTCTGACTCCAGGGGGGATTCAATGCTTTAGGACAGGGGTGTACAATGTGACCCATGAGCAGACCCTGTAATCCTCTGCCCTTCACAGCTCCTCTCTCCATGAATGAAAGTGGTTATGAATTGATTTGAAGATTTGTGTTATAAAGCATTTATGAACTGATCCAAGTTTATGTTGAGGCTTGTCTATGAACAAATGGAAAGCAGATGCAAAAGAATACAACAAATTTTATCCTTTTTAAGGAACAGAAGAAAATTTTACAACCATAAAAAATAAGATGCCACTGTAGGAAGCAAAAAATAGGCTCCTGCCTTATCCAAGCTCCTCTCGTGTCTTCCCGACTTTTTTGGGCAGCTTTTTGTTAGAGGCATCCTCCAGCTCCTTGGCCTTGTAGTAATGAGGGGCCACCTCCAGCAGCCACGTGCTGTCAATCTCTATGATCTGCAGGAAACAGAAAAGAGATTCCAGGATTGCAATCAGATACTGAGCCTTCTGTGCAGAAAGTGAATGGAAGGCATCAAGCATATACGTGTACAGACAAAAAGAACAAACATCACGAGGATGAATTAACAGCAGAAGATCCAGCAAGGTTCTTGTTTTTAAATGCAACAGGCATAAGACCTACCTGTCTCATGAACTCTTTAGTAGTGAAGACCAATTCGTGATAAATCAGCCAGCGTGGCTGTTCTTCAAAAAGAGAACTATTAGGGTGAACAAACACTGTTTGCTGATGCTTGACAGTTTTATATCCACTGCGGGTTAGGCGGGCTGTGTGATAAAAGAAACCAGCGGTGATGGCCTAAGGGGTGGAGAACAAGAAGGACTAATGAGTCAAAAAAGGAATAGGTTGAAGAAGAAGCGTGGAAACCCTGCCTAGCTTAGTTTGACAATCCCCTCACTACCAAGTAACCAAGTCAGGTGAGATGGTGCTGTTGTGCTTGTATGGACATAGGAAATGTGTAATGTGCAGAAGCAGTCATACTGTGTGATGTGCAGAAGCAGATGTATGCAGATGTATGTGCAGAAGCAGATGTGCAGAAGCAGATGTGCATACTTCTGTGTGATGTGCAGAAGCAGTCATACATAGATTTATGGAATATCATCACTTGATTCAAAAGAATCCTACCAAAATTGACAGGAAAAATGTAGATAAAACTCTCAGCAGAGGTCACTTATGAATAGAAATCAATGTCCTTGCCAACTTTTACAAGCACTCAACAGCATCTGACTGTTCGTACTGATGTAACCATCTGTAAGTTTTCACCACCAGACTCTGGCTCAAGGTTGCATCCTCTGCAACCAGAAAGACTAAACACTTGCTCCCCTCCCCCAATTACACAGGTAGGAACTTGGCTGTAGATATTTCCCTTGCCCCATCTTAACAACAGGAGAAGCAACACAAATGGCAATGCTTGTACCTTGCGGACAGGGATGTAGTCCCCTTCGCTGGAGGTGATGTCTACCTCAATGCGCTCCATCAGCCCCTCCAGCTGTTCTCGCACATCCCGTGCTCGTCTCATGGAGCGGAACTGGATGAAATTTTCATAGCACCATTGCATAGAGTGGCCACTCTCCACCCACTGAAAAATAAGTGGAGAGGGACAGGGTTAAACTAAGTCCCAGCTGCTGGTTATCAACCCACCCAGTGATGCGGACTATATGGTAAAGAATCCCCCAATGCTTCCCAAAAGCCCATCCTTCTTCAGTCATTAGACATACAATCCTCAACAATTCCAATTAGATTTTGTCTGATCTGCCCTTAGACACTTTCTAGCAATGTTTCCCTTTTATGTGCAGAACTTCATTGTTAACATAGAGCACACGCCTAAACATGTCTACTCAAACGTAAGCCCCATTGTGTTCAATGGGTCTTACTCCCAGGAAAGTGTCTTTAGGATTGCAACCATACTGGCTTGTTCAAGCAGGCAAAAACCCCAGCTAACCTGGAAAGCAATTGAAACTGATGCCTGAATTCCGCATCTCGTCTCTCAAAGTTCTTCCTTGTGTAAGGAGGTGTGAGTTCTTCCTTACCTGATTATAAACATTCAGCAGCACTAGGTGGTCACCTCCAGGCAAAAAAAAGTTCATGCGGGCATTGTCAGCATGGACCACTTTGTCCTTGGGCCGATAAAAAATGGCATTGTTGACAGAGAGCATGGCAGCAATAGTGAGGATTTGCTCAGAGCACTTGTACCTGGAGAAATGCACAGGATGAAGAGAGCAGCATTAGGTTCTGGCAGTGCCAAGGCCAGTGACTGATTCCTAAATGATTATGGGCACAATCCCTATCAATATAGGCTGGCACAACTCACCCACACCCTGTTCCTGTGGTGGTGTGGGGAGGCTGTCACATGTCTGTGCACTGGCCTAACCCTTCCAGGAGTGGCACAGAAATGCCTTACAGTGCTTTTGTAACATCCCCAGAGCAGCATGGGACGTTGTGGGAGCTATACAACGTTAAACGTTGAATTTTTTGGTCAACTTTGCTGCAATTTACCCACTCTGTTCGTTTGAGACATGTGGGTCTCTGCATACAAAATCCGTGATGATCATGTGGGGCACTTTTCCAAAACTAGACCACTTGACATGGAATGACCCCTGGCCTATCTTTCCGTGATGGTGTGTGAAGGTCGGCATATGCATATTTAATTTTACTGCATTAAACAATGGCTGTGGGTGGCGCAAGCAGTTAAGACTCTGTGCCTGTTGACCAGAAGGCCAGGGTTCGAGACCCAGGTCCCCACAAGACAGGGTGAGCTCCTGTACATAGCCCAGCTCTGCGACGCTAATCGTATTGGCTCTGCCGTTCCATTGGACTATTTCAGTGGCGTGGAGAGGGGGGATTTCCTGCTTGGGTAGCAGCCTATCCTCCATATTAATCTACCCAGGCCTTCGTGCTTTGCATGCATGATACCATGGCCTTTCAAGACTGATGGATACCAAGGCCTAACCTCCCTAGGACTGGGGCAGAAGTGTCTTACTATACTTTTGTGACACTCCCAGATCAGCGCAGGACTTATGCCAGGGTTTAGACTGGCCTAAACAGAGGTTAGAATTGGCTCCTATATCACGAATCTCAAATTTCAATAAATCTATACCAGTTGCAGAATTATTCTAATAGGTCATCTTTTTGAGAGATTTGGAACTTAACAGAAAAAGTGAACAAGTGTTGAGACTCTAAACTGAGCGAGATACAGAGGTCCAAAGCTTGACTTGTTATTTACAAGGTGAGAGCAAATTTCAGCAATTAATTCAATGAAAAATGTCTAGACAACTCACTGCTCTGAAGCAAGAATCATCTTGGACAGCATAGGATCCACAGGCAGTTCTGCCATCTTCCGACCCAGCTAGATAGAGAACAGAGGATGGTTAAACCTGACCAAACGAAGGATGAAAAAGCTGGTCATCTCAAATCAACAGAGAACTAGTTCAGCCTTATTGACTTTGCACAGATTTGAACCTGGTTCTTCCTAATCTTGAGCACAACTTTTGGTTTGCAAAAGTTCCTAACATAGTTCCACAGAACCCGATACACATGACAACAGCCCATAATTTAACATGAGAATATAGCAATTTCACTTTTGAGTTATCAATGACAATGCTATTAAGATCACAGCAACCCAAGCAGCCTTAATCTGGGAAGGAATGAGACTATGGCTGCAATCCTAAAGACACTTTCCTGGGAGTAAGACCCATTGAACACAATGGGGCTTACTTTTGAGTAGACATGATTAGGATTGTGCCCTAGGTCACTGGCCTTAAAGTTCCAGCTTCCTGCCTCCACTCTATTCTCATTAGATTACTAAGATAAGGGATGGTGAGTTGGAGAACCCAGCCTTCTCCCAATCTTGGCTTGAGAAGACAGCCCTGAACCAAAGGATCTGTACCTTAGTAAGCTCGCCAAGATGGTTGAGGGCCCCCAGGGCATAAAGCTGCTCCAGTGCCAAAACCAGAGTCTCATGGGGTGGTGGGTCCATGAAGTCAAAGTGAATCAGGTCGTTGATGCCTGGAGAAAAAGATGGACAGGTTTAGCAACATCATGCTCATCACCAATTCCTACAACAGAACAAGATCACATAGATTTTTTCATCAACCAAGAGGCCCTTCTGTCATTTTTTAAAATACAATCCTAGAAAATATACTCCTTGCTACTAAAACCAGCAACTGCTTCCATCTAGGAAAGCCCCAATAAGATCCAGGAGGAGGAAGTGTACAACCCGTGTGCATCATTTCCATTCTAGGAAGCTTGGTCATATACCCAGGCTTTTGAGCAGCAACACCACATTGCCAAGATTGGTCCTTTGAATCTCTGGCACTGTGGTCTCTTCCAACTCATTCTTGTATGCCCAGGCTGTGTAGAGGCGGAAGCACTTCCCAGCAGCCACTCGGCCGGCCCGTCCAGCTCTCTGATTGGCAGAAGCCTGAAGAAAGAAGAGAATAATATTATAGAGTGGCAGGAGAGGAGGACCACTCAAGGGAATGTAAACCCAGAGTTCTGTTCCTGTAATGTTCTAAGAATGAATGAAAGGCACATTGCATGGACTAGCAAACAGGCACTTAGTAGAAGGTGGTCTATGATTCCAGGATGCTTTTTAGATGTCCCCTGAGCAATAGTATGTATTATATGACCACTTGCCACAGGGTTCTTATGGCTCCCTGGTGATGGATCTCTCACTAAATGAGAATAGCAAGTAAACACAAAGACGAGGATAGATATAGAAAAGCAAATATAAACAGAGACTGAATAGGGAGGAACATTGTGGATAAAAGTACTAAAGCCAGGTACCCGAGAGCAGGGAGTGACAATGAGTGACTCCATGCCTGTGCGAGCATTGTAACTCTTCTGCTTGCAAAAGCCAGGGTCAATCACATAAATGATGCCATCTATGGTTAGAGATGTTTCTGCAATGTTGGTGGCCACAACAACCTAAAAGAGAGAGAGAAAGAGAGACAAGAGATGCATCACTGAGTTGGTGGTGAGGTCAGATTCAGCTGTATGTGCCATTAGGGTTCTCCTAGATGGCAGCTACTAATGATACACCATTCCAACCACCAAGCTTCTCTAAAATGTTGATGACTGAACCCCAGAACACTGACCTCTTTGCAAAAACCACCATCTTCATAGTCCTTCCAAATAACCTAAGACCTAAGTATACCACTAAGGCTACAATCCAGAGTTAACTACGGGACCTTTTACACCGATGTAGTTACGGTGCCATCTATGGGAAATGCATACAGCAATCCAGAGTAAGTGCCTCTTACAGCTTCCAGTAGTTACTCTGGATTGCAGGGCATGACACATAACTCCATCCAAAACTCCATTCCCCGCTTCCTACAGCAGGTGGTTCCTACCTTCCTGGCTCCTGGTGGGGTTGGCTCAAAGATCTTGGCTTGCATGTCAGAAGGCAAGTTGGCATAGATTGGCAGAACCAGAAGCTCTGCAATTTTGGAGCCCAAGCGACGGCAGCGATCCTGCAGCATCTCACAGCAAGCTTCAATTTCTTCCTGCCAGTGGAAAAATAAAATTTAGGTGCTGTTGCATGTGCAGCAAAAGCTGAAGTGGGTGAGGGACACACACCTAATGGAGAGGACTTGCCTGGCCAGTGAGGAATACAAGGACGTCCCCTCGAGGCTGCGTGACATGAATCTGTAACACTGATACCACACAGGCCTCCAGATAGTCAGCCTCTGGAGCCTAAAAAATAACAGTCAGAGAGAGGTCAACTGCAATCCCCTACTGACTTACATAGGCAAAGTCTATCTCTAACCCCAGACACCTGCTTGTCTACATCACTCACAACTCAACCTATGTGGTTCTCTGCTCCTCCACAATTTATCATCACATCAACTCTGAAAGTTGGCTTAGATGGATGGTTATAGGTTCAAAGAAACCATTAAGCTTCCTGTTCAAATTACATTTAAATCCAGTTTTTCCCCAGCCCTAGTTAGACCCTCTAACCACCATACCATACTAGATTTGAAGGCTAAGTGCATTCCTTATCTTCACCATCCAAACAGAGAATTCAGTTCTAGACATCTAGTGTTTTCCAGATTTGAAAGCAAAGCCAAGTTTCTAGACCTCATGGGTCTGAGAATAGATTAAGATCATCAGAGCTTCACTATTGGCTGCACTTAGCAATTCACTCACACACAGCCTCTGCCAACTGACCATGATATAATAGCCATGCTGACCTTGGTATAGAAGATGTCAACAGGGAAGCGGCGCCCAGGGATGCGGAAAATGGGGGCGTCGTCAAAGAAAGTGGAGAAGCGCTCGGTGTCCAGGGTGGCACTAGCAATCAGCACCTTCAGCTCAGGTCGGAAGCGAGCAATGTCCTTGATCAACCCAAACAGGATGTCGGTGTGTAATGTGCGTTCGTGGGCTTCATCTATTATGACGACGCTGGTGAGGAAGTTGGTGGGGTAGCGAACGTTTTTAAAGAAAAAACAATACATCATCATATTATTACTTTTATTCAGTGTAAGAAGCTCCATTCTATCTTCTTTAACTCAAGTGTTCAGCCTAACCCTTTACAACTGTATACAATTCCATATTAAAATTTCTTCATCATCAACATGTTCTTTCAAGAAACAGTCCTGATCTCTGCACCCCTTCCCACCAGCCAAGCATCACATAGCCCTCGACTCACCTGTAGCTGTTCAGGTCTGGCTCCGTCAGGAATTCTCTCAGCAGCATCCCATCAGTCATATACTTCAGCACCGTCCGCTCAGAGGTGCAATCCTCAAAACGGATGCTGTAGCCTACCTGGTGGAAAGTTAAGTTCAGATACAGGTTACCATCTCTGCTACCTCTACTTGGACACACTCAAAAGGAGCCATGCATTAAATGTTCCATGATATTGGGGAGGAAGGTCCCATGCAGAGTGAAACAATGCATGTTCAACTCCTAAAGACACTTTCCTGGGACTAAGACCCACTGAACACTATGGGGCTTACTTTTGAGTAGACATGGTTAGGATTGTGCTCTTTATCTACAATGGTTCTCAGAAGGATGGAATGGAGTAAGGATTATCAGATATCATAGCATCCATATGATATACACAGAGCTACCTAAGGAGAAATAGGACAGGCACCCCCCACTCCCAGCACGTACTTCATTTCCAAGCTTGACACCCATTTCCTGAGAGACACGGGCAGCAACACTCATAGCCGCCACTCGCCTTGGTTGGGTACAACCAATTTTCATTCCTTTCTTTGTGTAGCCCTGAAAGGAGAAGAGAAAATTTCCATAAGTCAGTATTGCCAGGCCAGGCCTGTTTGTTCAAGTATTGAAATGCAGCTCCCACTAGGGAAAGACAACTTGGTTTTTCTCTCTTGCTCAGATCCTTTTGGAAATGAAAATAATTGGAAATACTTATTCAAGTGAAAATGATCCCTTCTATAACAAGCATCACAGCCTCTGTTCATAAGGCATGCAGTCAATTCTACTGTTAAAGAATTATTAATTCTGCATGAAATTCCACCAGCATTTCAAGTCTCAACTCCCTGACACAGCTTACTGGCTTTCCCATCCATATTCCCAATTCCCATCCAAATTCCAATACCACACCCAGTGTATGCTGGTATTAGCAACAAGTGCAAGAAGCACACTTCCATCAGCAAATCTTAAGCTACAATCCAGAGTAATTAAGGGACCTTTTACACCAACATAATTACAGTGCCAGCTATGGGAAACCTATGGGAAATGCATAAAGCAATCCAGCGTAAGTGCGTCTTCCCACAGTTATTCTGGATTGTAGGGTTACTGCTAGTTTCTTCAACCTCCACAGTGCTAAAGCCCACTGGGCCTCCCTCTTCCCACCAAGTTACCTCTTCAAATAAGTACTGTGGGATTTGAGTGGTCTTTCCAGAACCAGTCTCTCCCTCGATGATGAGCACTTGATGCTCGGCAATGGCAGCCAGTAGACTTTCGCGGTAGGGAAAGATGGGCAGGCTGTATCGCACTTCCTGGATGGTCAGCTTCTTGAGCTCTGCCTCCGACAGCTGTGGCTTTGTGTCTTGGGACTAAGAGAAACAGGGTGGCAGAATGGATTCAGCGATGCCAGAGAAAGAGTTGGCAGGTGTCTTAGAATTCGGCACCTAATCCCTATACTTTGGAAAAGCCAGATTCACAGGCAAAATTGGGATGGTCAACACAACAAAGCTGTGTGCAGAAGGTCTGAGGTTCAAGCCCTTCAAAAACCCAGAGAAATAATGGTGATAGTTCTGTAAAAAAGCTCTGCCCGCCCCACCCCCCAAAAAGCTTTGTGTCCTGTGATGGGGGCAGTATCTGAGGCCTTCTTAATGAATGGGAACAAGTGTTCCCTTACCCCAGAACTGCATTGTAGCGACACCATATCTGGACATTGGATAGGATTGGATGCTCGCTGTGGTCATTAGGCAATGTCGTCAGACACCTCAAATTCCCCCATTCACAATTTCCCATACTACATTTTCCTCTCTTACTTTGTTCTGGCTTGTGCCACGCATCTGTACAGCATTCACAAACTGGATCATCTCGTCTTCCTCAAGGACATACTCATAGTCTTTTTGGGCATGGCGTTGGTTGGCGTCCCGAGCCCCAAAACGGAGGGCAGCTGCCCCAATGTGTTCCTCTTCCCAGCGCCGCTGTTCATCTCGTGGGGCCAAATGATCCTCAGTCTGAGGCTCTTCATAGCGATCAGGGATCTTCTGCAGGGCATGAAGAAATCAGGAAGGGTCAGGTAAGGCATTTTTCATCATGCAACCTGATATTCATTGCTTTACAAGAGATCAGTGGATTGCAGTTATTATTATGTTTCCTTAGAACCAAACCTTATTCCCATGGTAGTCACAGACACGAGAAGGCAGAACAAAACTTTTTTATTTGGAGTTAATATATTCCATTCTAGCAAAATGTATACAAGTTGAGGGAGTAAAATACCCCTCATATGCCATTCCCCCATTGCACAACACCACCCATGCGCAACATCCTATGCACATCACCCCTCATGCCTATGTGCAACATTCCCCCATGTGCAATACCCTCCAGTGCACCCTTCTTCAGAGAGCATCAGGCACCGGACACCAAATTGGTTGGATGTCAGTCAGTCTTCAATGTTCAGTATAGGACAAAAACACGTTGCACCCCTTTTCACCCCTTTAAGGGCTAAATTTCTCAACATCAGTTCTTGGTGGGTGCTCATGTCACAGAAGGAACACCCTCCCCAAATTCTAGGTCCAGGGATTGGGGCACAGTATCCCTTAGTCAGGAATTCTCAATTGAAAGTATAGGGAGGAAAACTCATTGTGTCCCATTTCACCCCCTTCCAGTGCAAATTTCTGAAAACTGGTTCTTAGTGGGTGCCTCAGTCATGGAAGGAACACTGTCTCCAAATTTCATGTTTCTAGGCATAAAACTGGCGGTTTTGCCTGGGCGTTGATGAATCAGTAAGTCAGTGAGTGAATCAGTGACTTTTCAGTTTTATATTTATAGATTTTCTGTTCAAAGTAAAAACCTTAAGCCAACCTAGTGCCTCTCCTTCACCCATCATCTTTCTCTTAACTACATACATTACCTTATTGCGACTTTCCTCGGGCATATAGTAACGATTGCTCTTTTCCAGCTTCTCTTGCTCACCAGCCTGTTTATACTGCTTAGCCAAGTCACGGACTTTGCGTTTGTACTCCAACTCCTGCTTCTCATGGGCTGTTAGTTCCAGGTCAGAGAAAAGATACTCCTCATCTGCGATCTCGGCTTCGAGGTCTTCTATCTTATCCTTTTCCCGCTTAGCTAAATATTCTCGACGGGACTTCTTTCGTAGTTCTGGAATCTAAATTTAAAAACACAGATATGCTACCTAGATACGTTGGCCTCTTACAGATCACAATGCTATAAAATCACCGTAAAACGCAATTCCTCTAACTAGGGATTAATATTTTTATCTGAGTTAGCAACTTGTCAGTTCCACCAGTCAAGCTGTCTTGCAAAAAAGCAGACAGTCTGTGCAGACACGAACTGTGTTGTAAATACTAACAATTACTGTATTTCCTGGCTTACTACATGCACCGGACCATAATACACACCAAGGTTTAAAGGAGAAAAACAGAGAAAAAAACTGTTTTCCTCCTTTAAACCTTGGTGCGTCTCTGGCCGGTGAACCCAGGTTTGGTGCGGCAATGGTGCTACCTCCTCCAGCCCACCCAAGTCTCTGAGACTTGGGCGGACTGGAGGAGGCGGCACCATGGCAGTGCGAGGCTCTCCCAAGCCATGCACGGCCAAAGCGTCACCTCCCTCAGCCTGGGCGAGCTGAGGGAGGCGATGCTCTGGCTGTGCACGGCTTGACAGAGCCTTGCACCCCTATAGCCCCACCTCCCTGAGCCTGCCCACGCTGAGGGCGGGCTCAGGCTATATGAGGCTCTCCTAAGCCGCACACTGCCAAAGCGTTGCCTCCCTCAGCCAGTCCAGGCTGAGGCCGTGCACTGCCATGGTGCCACTTCCTCCAGCCTGCCCAAGTTTCTGAGAGGCTTGGGTGGGCTGGAGAAGGCAGTGCCATGGCCGCGCCAGACCCAGGCGCAGGGGAGGGGAAGCTGACATTTTGGCTTATAAGACGCATGGGATTTTTACCCCCCTTTGGGGGTAGAAATAGTGTGTCTTATAAGCCGGGAAATACGGTACTATTTTGAAAAGCTTCATTAAATATGTGAACATGTCTAATATGCAAGTGCATATAGTGTGTAGTATTCAATAAAGGAGGCTCATAATATTCTGAATTAGCCTGATTTAAGGTGGTAAGGAAAAGATGTAGGTTGCAATCCTATCCATGTCTACTCAGAAGTAAGCCCCATTGTGTTCAATGGGTCTTTACTCCCAGGAAAGCGTGCCTTAGTGTACAAAAGGAGGATGCAGGAAGATGGCTAGGCTGAACACAATTACTATACTATTTAATAAGCCAAAAGTGCACGACACAATAAGGGAAAGCGGAAATCTCACCATGAACTTCTTGTCTTCTTCTGCCATCTTCAAACGCTTCTGAGCCTCTTCATAGGCCTACATTCAAGAAGACAGGGAAGCAAATTACACAAGCACATGTTCAAATTTTCTCATAAGCATGAAGACTACCAGGAACCATTTTTGAAAAATTAACCAATACACAAACGATGAGAAATCTTAGGCGTGAGCAAGAATGCAAAAGGACCAAAAGAATAACGTTTTTAGCATTAGGAAAGGGAACATCTTTCCAAGAGAGGAAACACGATAAAGAGGGGTTGAAGAACAACCTCATTCAGGAGATATTCTGGGACTACAGGCACTGACGATACCGTTTCAAGCATAAATTCATCTCTACAAGGGTTTGTACATGAAATTCATATAGTGCAATTATGTACTTGATGTCACAGCCTCTGTCTTCATTCTGCTTGGAGCAGAATCATGGCATACACAAAGTCCTGTACGTATATTTTAAATGATCAGCATCAAATTTTTATACAGAGCACCAGCCATGCTTCAAGTCTCAATTACAAAAAAATGGATGATGTGAGGCAGGCAGAGAGAATAAGAAGCCAGGGAGTGTGATCAGGAAAGGCCCCCAGGAATGGAAGCAGGACTGGAAGCATACCTTCTTGTCTGACCGCTCCAAGATGTTGCGGGTTTTATCTTTGTCTTTGCGCTTGACACGTTCAGCGAAGGCATCACGCTCCTCCAGGTCCTGCAGTCGCTCTCGTTCGCTCCGGTCCCACTCATCCTCTGAATCCTCCTCTTTTTGGGGGGAACTTGCTGGTTTCCTACACCAGTGATGCAAAGATTTCACCAATGAAACCAAAATCAGGCACCTTTGCATCACTTACTTCTCACCCAGGCACAAGCTCCACAAGAAGCCAATACTCACCGACCCTCATCACCTTGCCTTCCTCTGTCATCATCATCATCTTCCTCCTCTGCCTTATGCCTTCTCAGGTGTTTATTCCGCTTCCGCTGCTTCCCCTCAGGTCCCCGTGGGGATCGCTGACGCTTGGAGGCCTGGCCTGCTGTCGCCTCATCAGCCAGTTCATCATCACTGTCCTCCAGAAGAGTGTAGGAGCGATTCTTCTGCTGAAAGGCCAAGGCCTCTTGTTCGGCTGCTCGAGCTGGTCTCTCTCGTGGGGCCTGATGTGGAACCTGTCAGGAAGTTGAGGAAAGGAACAAGTAAGTCAATTCACGCACACATTGGCTCCTTGAATGTCTACTTGCTGTCTCTCAGCTAAGTTCATCTGCTTGCGGGATAATTTAACATGCAGCAGAGGTAAGGACAAGAGAAAATATTTCTTTACCCAGTGTGTGGGTGGTCTGTGGAACTCCCTGCCATAGGATGTGGTGATGGCATCTACCCTTAAAGCCTTTAAGAAAGGATTGGACAAACTCCCATCACACATTACAAGCTATGAGGGGTGTGTGTAGTTTAAGTGTGCGTGCGTGTGCATACACAGATAGATATGGGTAACCTCAAAATGCCAGATGCAGGGGAGGGTACCTGGATGAAGGTGTCTTATGTGCTCCCTGAAGCATCTGGTGGGCCACTGTGTGATAAGAAGCTGGACTAGATGGGCCTTTGGCCTGATCCGGTGGAGGTTCTTCTTAAGTTCTTAGGTCCTCCATCTGCTCCCTATATTAACTCCACCTTACATAAAGTGCCATGATATAAAGAGCTATGGCAGGGTAGAGGTTAAGAGACAGCACAAACCTATTTTGTACTCATAGGCAGGTTTCACTGTGTTCAGTGGGTCTTACTTCCAGGAAAGTGCAAATGGAAACACAGCCTGAAATATTAGGAAGTAAGAAGCATCCAGGCTCTATATGAAGTCTGGACTTTCCAGGATGGGTTACTCTTAAGATCCATCAATATCCTCATCAACCAATCCAAGCCCTAAGTCTGGTGTTATGCACCCTGTTCTCAAGGTAAGGTAAGGTAAGGTAAATGTTCTCACATTAGTAATTCAGACTCAACTGGCAGGTAACAGAAACAAGGTCAACTGCAGAATTTCCTTCCTGAGGAAGATCTCTCAAACCCCACACACTCTTCTTATAAAAGGATCTCAAAAGGGTTTTGTTCTGTTATTTTTGCACGACCGTAAGAACAGGCTTGCTGGATCAGGCCAAAGGCCCGTCTAGTCCAGCTTCCTATCTCTCACAGGGGCCCACCAGATGCCTCCGGGGGACACACAAGACCTGCACCCAGGTGACCTTCCTGGCATTCTGATGCAGCCTCCCTCTAGAACCAGGATACACCCAAGCCACGATGGGAGACAAGCAATATGTATGTTTATGTATCATACATGTGCATGATGCTCATCCCCGTCACGGCTTGCAATCTGTGATGCCTTTAAGAAAGGCTTGGACAAATTCCTAGAGGAAAAGGTCATGGTCAGAAGCCATGCTGGGTGTGTGCATGTAGGTGGGTGTAAGCAGCCTCCAAATGCCAGCCACAGGAGAGGCTGTCTTGTGTGTGTCTGGTGGGGCATGACAGGTGAGTAGGTGTGTTGTGTATAGACAGAAGCAGTTCTCTTATTGTTTTGACTTTTTCCTTAAAAATGTTTTGTCCAAACTCCTTTTAAAGGCATCTAGGCCTTCAGGTGCCATCTCTGCATCATGGCCAAGCAGTTCCACGGACTAACTACACACTTGTGGCAGGGAGTTCCACAGATACAGGTGACAGATCTTATAAAGAGGACAAAATGCAGGGTGTGACAGAATCAAAGCTAAAAACTGTTGTGTGTGTGTTTGTATACACACATATACATACATATACATACATATACACACACACATACACACACATACACAGAGCTGTCATGGACTTTATTACTAAATTGCTTATTATTGATTATAATTAAATAAAAATATATTATTATTGCTTGTAATTAAAATAAAAAGTTATATATATATATGTGTGTGTGTGTGTGTATGTATATATACATATAAAATGGTTGTATACTTATATATGTACATATATAAAACTTGTATGCGTACAAACCCTATATGTGTGTGTGTGTATATATGTTTACATATGTGAGTTATATAGATAGATGCCCATAAAATTTAAAAGAAATGTATATTTAGTGAGGAAGTACTTATTAAAGGATGAATTAAGCGGAGGCTTCTGATGGGGGGGGAGGAGGCTCTTGGGGGGAGTGGGGGGGGACTGAGTGCCACCAGCCCAGCCCCTGCAGCGGGGTTCCCAGAGTGCTGTGGCGCATCCGGTGGCGGGGCGTTCCAGTGGCGGGGGTGCTGCGGGTGCTGCGGGCTCACCCTGTGCCAGAGCTGCGTGGCGAAGGCCTGTGCCTGGGGGTCCTGCGTGCGGAGCGTGCCGGTCTCCTCCAGGCGGGCGAGGAGGTCCTGGGCGGAGGGGCAGCGCCTGGCCAGGGCCACCAGGAAGGAGACCACGTGGCGCTCGCTCAGCCCCAGCAGGGAGTGCAGCTGCTCAGACACCCACCGCTCCGTCTCCCCAGACATCGCCCGCCACACGCACCGGAACCGGAAGCCAGCGCCGCCTCACCACTTCCGCTCCCCTGACCTGAAAGGGAGGCCTGGCCCTTTAAGAAGCTCCCCCCCCCCGCGCCCCACACTCCGCACAGCCTCTCCTCCGCCTCCGGCACGCCCTGCCGCCATCTGTGGGGGATGCGTCTGTGGGACTCCCTGCTGCAGGAGGTGGAGGGCTGTCTCTGGGACTCCCTGCCACTAGATATGGGAACACCATGGGTGGCACTCCCTGCTGCAGGAAGTGGAGCGCTGTCTGTGGAACTCCCTGCTGCAGGATGAGGGAGTGATGCCTGTGGAACTCCCTGCTGCAGGAAGTGGAGCGCTGTCTGTAGGACTGTAGCATCTGTGGGACTCCCTGCTGCAGGATGAGGGAGTGATGCCTGTGGGACTCCCTGCTGCAGGAAGTGGAGCGCTGTCTGTAGGACTGTAGCATCTGTGGGACTCCCTGCTGGAGGATGAGGGAATGATGCCTGTGGGACTCCCCGCTGCAGGAAGTGGAGCGCTGTCTGTAGGACTGTAGCATCTGTGGGACTCCCTGCTGCAGGATGAGGGAATGATGCCTGTGGGACTCCCTGCTGCAGGAGGTGGGGAGGTGTCTGTGGAACTCCCTGATTACAGGTCAGGATCTGAAATTATCCTGATCCCCCGTGTGTCTACTCACAAGTAATCCCCGTTATCGTCAAAGGGGCTTTGCTCAGGAAAAGGTGGGTAGAACTGCAGCCTTAACTTTTTCCCTGGTTCTTCTCTTCCTGTACTCTCTCCTTTCCTCATCTCAACTGAGGGACTTAAACACACGCTCTACTCTTAATACAAATTAGTCTGACAGATTTAAACACACGGTCTAACAATACAACTCGTTCCACAGTAGTACTTGAGGTGCTACAGAATAATATACTCCACAGCGGTGCCTCACATAAAGAGCTTAATTCGTTCCAGAGGCCTGCTCTCTAAGTGAAACGCTCTTTAAGTGAAGCGGATTTTCCCATAGGAAAAAATGGAAACTCAGACAATTGGTTCCACAACCTCAAAAATATTCATATAAAAATATTAACTGGATGTAAAAATGATGACAGAACTCTGGGATTGAATTCAAAACATGCATTCAATGTGCATGAAGTCTACTTAGGCTGCAATCCTAAAGACATTTTCCTGGGAGTAAGCCCCATTTAACACAATGGGGCTTATTTCTGGTTAGACATGGTTAAGCGGCTGCAATCAAAGACACTTTCCTAGGAGTAAGCCCGATTTAACACAAGGGGGCTTACTTCTGAGTAGACATAGTTAGGAGACTGCAATCAAAGGCACCTTCCTGGGAGGCTTACCTGGGCTGCTGCTGGAGGTTCAAGGTGGTCAGTGGGGGCATTTTGGGGCAGTTAGAGGCAGCAGCGCTGGCCGGCAGCCCTTTTAAAGAGCTTCCATATGGAGCGTCAGGGCTGCACAGCACACATGCCCATAGCACACTTGCTTGATAAGTGAAGCGGAACTTGTTATGTGAAGCAAAATTTCTTGGAAATTTTTGCTTTTGATGTGAAACGCTTCTTAAGCGAGGCACTTGTTATGAGAAGTACCACTGAACCTTAAAGTTTCTCTTGGTAACCATTGTTGGATAAATTAAGCAAAAACAAGGCTAGAGACAGAAAATTTATTTCCAGGTTTTCTAAACAGCTCTGAGAGCTGATGGTGTCCAGCATCGAAAATAAAAGCAAAAATAATAAATTCTCTGACACAATAACAAGTGGTGTGATATTTATTCAACAAGGGTGCGGGTGGTGCAAGGGGCTAAGACACTGTGCTTATGGGTCAGCCCCACAAGACAGGGTGAGCTCCTGTCCTTAGCCCAGCTCTGTGATGCAGCTGGATCCAATCATATTGGCTCTGCCTTTCCATTGGACTAATTCAGTGGCATGGAGAGGGGGGATTTGCTGCTTGGGTAACAGCCTATCCTCCATAACAATCCAACCCAGGCTTTTGTGCTTCACATGCAGCGTATGCAGCGCCGAGCACAATACCACAGTCTTCCAAGACTGACGGAGGCCTGTGTGATATTTATGGGAAAGAGAATGTAATAAGTATTGCCTTTTTTCCCCTCAAGCGGCATGAAGTGCTTTACAGCCCTCGTCTTGTTCACATCCTGCAAGAACTTTACGAGGCAACGTGTGCAATTCTAAGCACATCTACACAGAAGTAAGTCCAATTTCCCCATAAAAAAGTGAAAATCAGAGTGTCTTGGAACAATCCACATCCATTGGCAGGGAGTCCCATAGGCTAATGAGAGGTTGTGTGCAGAGTGTCATGGAACAATGGTATCCTTTTCTTGAATGGTGAAAGGAATCCAATCCACATGAGAAAGTAGGACAGGAAATTTTGGAACTGATCTGACTTATTTTCTTATACTGAATATATATACGGTATGTAACGTGATGCATACAATTGATGCTTTGTATGTGCATACCTTTCATGTTATGTTTAGTGCACAGGCAACAATACGCACAATCCTGACTCTGTGTTTTCACGGAGTCCCTTCTCTATGTTAACTTTCAAAAATGAATGCTTGCACAGCGCATCACATGAACGCTGTACACACATGAATGTACACACATGAATGCTGTACAGCGCACCACATGAACAGTCCTAATGCCCATGGTTACGTTCACCCATAACAGTTGATTAACAGACCACAAAAGACCACTATTTCAACGTGCAACATCATTCTGGTTTATTGTTAATAATAATAATAATAATATTTTTTTTAAAAAAAAACACTGATGGAAATGGCTGGACACAGCTGCTTATAGCCCTCACCCCACATACTCTAATCTGGGCAGTCCCCACTCCCCCCACAACCAGAGGAAGAGGCGTCTGCCACGTTCAATCTCTCACATGCACATTTCTTCCTGGGCTTTAGGTGCAGCTGTAACCACAGTGCAACAGAACAGGGAAAACAATAAGAAAAAGGGTCCACAGATAACGATAAATTAGCAAGGAAATGAGAGGGAAGAAACAATGTAATTTTCCTTGTTGCTTCCCATTTGCACCTCCTTCTGTTGCTTACTCATACTTGGGAATTCCCTCAATCCACACACTAGTACAGACACCTTGCAAAGTTACATATTTCTGCTCTCGTACGTTTACCAGACTCCCGTTCACACAATCCACATCCATTCCTAGAGATGAGTTATGCCATTCCTCAACCTGTGGAACTGAAGAGCTCACCCAAAAGTTGCTGGAATTTCAGCCGTGGGGATTCTGGTAAAGGAATTTTGACCAGATATTGCCAAAATAACTGCATTGTTTTGCCAGAAAGAGGAGAGAGTGGTTTGGTATGGCTCACTCAGACAGGGACAGGTCTGAGTACTTTTTAGGATTTGGGAAACAATAATACCCTAATACTCTTGCCCATATTCTTGCTTGCTGCCTCTGGGCCCAACTGCATGGCTGCCCATAGGGTGAAGTGGATGAACATCTGAAGCTAAGCCACTTAAGCTAAGCTAAGACACTATTGTCTACAATATCTTGGCACCAGATTTCTGATGTGTCCATCAGGGATCTTGTATAGCTTTGTCTGGAGAACCCAGGATCTTCTGCGTGCATAGTAGGGGCACTGCCACTAAGCTACGGTCTTGCCCCAGACGTGGCCAGTGGACCCCCTGTAGAGACAGGAGCCTCATCAGGTGTCCAACAATGGTGGATGTCTGCTAATATTGCCCCTGAGATGACACAGAAGAGATCTTAAGAAGTTGTCCTACAGAAGGTGCCACATCTTCAGTAGGCTTGTTATTGGCCTCAGTTGATGAATAAGATGCTTGATAAAAACTATATTGTGGCATTTGCAGTCAGCATGGCTTCCTTGCATCAGAGTCTGAAGCGCTGTCTTGTTTTGTGTCACCCACTGCTGGTTAATTAACAAGGGCCTCCTGAATCTTGAAGCCAACTCCAGGAATTGTCATTGGTTTGACTTTGCTTTGTGCTCAGACACTTCAGAAATTGGAAATGTCTTCCATATAGTTACAGGATCCAATTCTCCTCCTTCAAAGTGCCATGCAGTGAGGAGTGGCCAACACTCATCAAGATGATTGGCAGTGAAATAATAATGATAATGATAATAATAATAATAAACCCTATTTGTCAAAATATCAATTCGTTTTCTAACATTCAACCTGCATCTACACATCACACTTTGTGTCCACTTATTCAATCCCGTGCAAATTCTGAATCCTGATCAGGAAATGGGCATGATTCAAACAGGAATCTGCATTTTTTCTTCTGTCTCCCCTTATATTTACCCCTCCACATGCTATGGCCCCCCCTTTAGCCTCCAAAACACAAATGTTAATGACTCTGACACAACTGCTCCTTCCTGAAATAAAGATAGGAAAAAAGCACAGATAGATCCCCCTCATTTTGCCCAGGTTCATGCTGTAATACTTGTGGTTCCTTGTTTCATAGCAGAGCTAAACTACTTTTGAATTGCCCACCTTCTTGATTTGCTAAAAAAAACAATAAGCAAGATTTGGATGCAGGATATGGTGTCCTTTCCAATACTGATAGCATCGCCCCTCCCCAAGTGAGTTAATTTTCCCCCCAAATCTCCCCTCCGCCACCTGGCAACAATCTGATTAAGAAGCAATAATCATAATAACAAAAATCTAAAGCAGGGGTTTCAAACGTTCAAGTTTAGGGCTCCTGGAATTGTGTAGAAGAGGAAATTTCAGCAGGTATAGCGTGTGAACTGTAAAATCAGAAGCGGCACATGATGAAATTCCCTCCTCTACACACTTGTTAAATGTCCAAGAGCCCTGAAGTCAAAGTTTGGACACCTCTGATCTAAAGGATAACACCCAGCTACTTTATAAGAGAGGGGGGAAAAACACAATCTGGAAATTATAGAAAAGTCCCTTAGCCGAGTGAAGGCTACAACCATTGTGTAGGTAATAGCAGGAAGAAAGGTATTAGCCCTTATTTGCTATACTGCAAGACTGGAAAAGTACTGTGCTGTAAAATGGTTCAATGCTACCCGTGCTGGTTGCTTTAAAAAATTTCTCCATGGCTAAGCAGCAGCCGGCAGTGTACGGTTAAGAAAAAGATTCTCTGAATCAAACCCGTGTAGTTAAGAGCTCCTGCGTAAGTGCTTGAGAGCTCCCTTAATCCTGGTTTTAGAGCACCCAGTGGGTCAGACAGGTGGGGAATTGGAGGGGAGGCGCCAGAGGTCCTGTTTTCAGTGCCGGTCAGAGGAAAATGATATCGGCGAGGGGATAGTTGGCACAACTGTCTCTACCCTCCTGTTGGAAGAAAATTACACAGCGCCCTAGGAAGAGGACAACGCTGTGCTCTGTCTTGGTCCCAGCTTCTTTCCTCGCAGCAGTCACTGGAAGACAGAAAGATTCAAAATGTCCAGCTGAAGGACTTGTGGAGCGTGACCTGGAACCTAGATAACCTCCATCCTTCTCAGTGATGGAGAAAGCCAAATGAGGTTACCGCCGACACGACTCGTCTGGAAACAGAAAAAGAGCAGAAGAGCTGTCAGCAGGAGGGGGAAGCCTCGGGAGTTCCCACTAACCCAGATATTCCAAGGACTGAACAAAGAGTCCTTCCAGATTTCACAAAGAACCGCTAGGTGGAGACTTGGATCAATTTCTAAGCATTCCTGCTGGCAACTCAGTCCTAAGCATCTTTACTCAGAAGTCCTCTCTATGTTAAATACAGGCTACTCACTAGTAAGTGTGGTTAGGATTGCAGCCATACAACACAATCCTATGCAAGTTACTCAGCAGTAAGTCTCGTCAACCCATTGTTCCTATTGTGTTCTCTATCCAAATTCCAAATCCCAATCCAAAATCATTTCAGGGCAGTCACTGCCAGGTAGAGAATTTAAATTAAGATTGTAGTAGGGGCAGAAATTAAATTAAAACCATCTGCCTGAATGACATAGTCCCAATACAGATCCTCCTGCAGATAGTTTTCTTTTTTTCAAAGAGAGGGGTAAGAAGTTCACACTGAAATCCTATATTTACACAAATCTAACACTTTTTCAGCTGAATTTAGGGTGCAATCCTAAAAGTGTCTACTCAGAAGTAAGCCACATTATGTTCAATGATTCTTACTCCCAGGAAAGTGTTTTTAGGAT
The DNA here is from genome assembly GCA_030015325.1 of Cryptoblepharus egeriae. Lineage (NCBI taxonomy): Eukaryota > Metazoa > Chordata > Lepidosauria > Squamata > Scincidae > Cryptoblepharus > Cryptoblepharus egeriae. The sequence goes on from JAREYC010000002.1 coordinate 15,602,487, forward strand.
TGCAGCCTTTGTCTCCAAAATTGAGGGGGCATTAGATTTAATGGCACATTAGATTCAAGTAAATACAGTATTTTGATTATAAGTATTGGTCAGTATTTAGTTTAACACTTTATTGCAATTAAAAAATGTAACATAAACCCACTGTTGAATAAAGTAGTGCAATTAGGTAAAAATCACAACATAAATCCATTGTCGTCGTCGTCTTCTTCTTCTTCGTCTTCTTCTTCTTCTTATATAACTCATTGTTTAATGCAGTAAAATTAAATTTTGCACCTGCTTTGCAGCTGCGCATTCCAACCACCAGTAAACTTTTTTTTTTAATTTCAAGCCTTATAAAATCAGAGCACACATTAGATTAGAGTAAATATGGGTATTTCACCTTACATATAGTTTGGCCACATTGCAAACAGATGACACAGCCCAGAATTTAAAAGCTACATCCCTCGCTATGTATTTCTGTTCTTGTTGCTAAAAAGGTTTCTAGAACTCATTGTCACCAATAAACTATGCGAGTGCTGTTGACCAGAGGGTCACTATGAATCTAGTATACCATTTTGGCATGTTGTATGGGGTGGTTTAATATCGTTTTGTTTGCTCTCCATTTAACAGTACAATCATATCCTTTTGGCTTTGCTCTTTGAGTTCAGTCTGTTTTAGGGCACGCTCCAGAACTGCACTGGGGGTTACCCCTCTCTTATCACTGGGCTGACCCAGCTGCAAGATGGGCCACCCTAGTTATTCTGGAAAAGGCTTGGGGCAGCCTAAGGCAACATAGGCTGCCCTAAGACATGTGCCCCTAGCTGGAGCAGCGTAGGCAATTCAGGACAGGCATGTTGAGAGCATGTTTAGCATTGCCTAGGGCAGAGCAGTTACTCTGTATCCAGAGCTTGTTTCCAGGGCAGAAATGCCGTCTTCCAGCTCCTCAGACCTCAGGAGAAGGTATAGAAATAGTAGACCCATAGGGATCCATGATAAGGCAGAGTAAGAATGGCAGTATGGACCAAAACTCTGAGCTCTTGGCCAGCCTAGCTGCAACCCCTGCCTCTCAACCTCAGGATATGGCACAACTATGGCAGCCACTAACCTGGGAATACAACAGGTCACTCCAAGAAGCCCCTTGTATCCACTGTAGACTGTGCTGACAGTCTCATCAGGGACTCCTTATAAGGCAGGCACGTCAGCTGTTCCTTGTTCAGTGTGATCTGAAGGGGGTCTCCTCAGGAGCAAGTCTTCCCCAGGTGTTATTTACTTGGTGCCTACTGAGCATGCTCTGGAGGAGCCCAGCCTTCCTGATTCGGGATGCAGCATAACGTTCTGCTCTGGATTCAGAAGAGGCAGCCCAGCTAGGGCTCTCCTCACTGCCCTAACTCTGGATTGTGCCCTTAATTTGACTGCTGTTTGGTACAATGTTGTAATTTGTATCCTTGAAATGTTTTACTTTTTGTTAAGCTACCCTGAGTTCAGTTCCTAGAAAAGCTTTCCTAGACAAACCCATCACAAACCTTTCTCCAAAGTACTAGGCTTTCAGAGGTGTGGAAGCTCCAGTTGGCACAGAAATTGTTGGCATCCCTTTTTACTTCCATAGTTGGATTCAACTGCTTATTGCCACAGCCTCAGAATCTTTCGCTTCAGAATCTAAACCCGTGAAAGGAAACCTATGCTCAGCTTGGAGTACATGTGGGAAGTGCTCTCCAGTGGTCCACTCAACAGTACTGATACTCACCCACAATGAGGGGTTTGGTCCGTAGCAGGCCAGGGAGGCCTCGATGAAGCAGCAGCAGCTCCTCCTCTTCCTCTTCATCATCCCCATGGAGATTGGTGCAGGACAGAGACTCTGATTCTTCAGGAGGTCCAAACTCCTCCAGCAGGGAACTTTCTGATGGGTATTGGAAGGTCCTCTCTAGTTGATTCTCACTGAATGAGATCTTAAACTGCAGGGGGACAGAGAAGGAGAGACATCAGATACCTTCCCAATGCAATTTCCCAACATATTCTGTTTTCTGTCACTCTGTCTTATCCTGCCCATTCAAGATCAGACTGCTGGAGAATTGCACTGCATTGAACCAACAGGTCCCTTTCATTCAGACTTACTGCACAATCCAGAGTAAATAGAGCTTTACTCTATTTACGTCGACATAAGAAAAATTTACTCTGGATTGCTCTATGAATTTCCCACAGGTTTCCACTAGGTGGTGCCATAACTACATCAACGTAAATATCCCTTAAGAGCTCCTGTAGTTACTCTGGATTGTGCACTTGATCATCTAGCAAGGTTTGGCAACAAGCAGTGCCCAAGTTGACTGTGTCATGTTATGAATTTCACCTTTCCAAAGTTCTATAGGGCTCCCATGACTGTTTAACCTGTACTGCTGCTATGCCTAGAGTCCTCTCGTAGGTCACTTCTGATTCTTGAAAAGCTTACAAACCACACAGTTACCACAACAAAGACTTCACTGGCATCTCTGCACAAGCAAATGCCAACAGGGCGGCCACCCGATCATAATGTTATCGTGTGATTTGTCTTTTGAGAGCTCTGCTTATAATGTCAGACTGATACAGAGTTAGTGCAGGCTGTTTTCTTTGTCCCGAGATGTTTCCCATAGGGTATAAAATGGACATGTTTCACATGAATGACAAAACAAAGATAAACTATTTGATTCTTTTGATCAGTTACACAGAGGACAATTCTATATGTCACAGTACTATGGCTAAAGCTAAACAAATTTGGCCCTTTCAAGCTAGTGGGATGAAAGCATACCTGAGAACCATATGCAGGTTGTGAAAGCTGATGGTTTAGTAGTCAGAAAAGTGCATGTGTTTGGGGCAGACATGCTCACACTGATATTAGTGCAAGAATAGAGGATCCTTGTTTTTATCTGACAGACTGGACAGTATGGATATAGATCCTGATTCTCTATAACAGCTGGTGGCCCTATACAAGAATACACCAAAAGGCACATTCAACCAATTCAAGAAGACCTGTTTATTCAGTGGTGAGTAAGAAAGTGTCCTGATGAAGCTGATCAACCATTCCATCTAATCCAGCTTCTTGCTTCCAAATGATACCTCCTAGGAAACCCACAAGCAAGCAGGTCCACTGGGGGAAGGCCAGAATGGCATCCCATGTGCTGAAGGGCCCACAAAGACCCAACACAGCAGGTAAGTCTGTGCAGGGAGCTGATGGGTGATGGAAATGCCGGAGATTGAACCTGAGACTCTCTGCATGCAATGAAGCTAATACCCAACACAGTTATAGTACAGCACCCACACAGGGCCATAGTATCTTATTCATTTTGCTAAGCTGGAACAGAACCAACATAACTATCCATAATTTCACAGGACTGAAGAAAAGAAAGAAAAAGAATTGTTACTGAAGACAAAAAATGTTGAGAGGAAGCAGAACAACTGAGCAGGTTGCAACGGCATTCATGCCAGGAAATCTCAGAGATGCGGCACAGCCATGACCAGGTAAACCAGTCTGTTTCTGCATGCCAAGACACGCTCTCCCTCCCAGCTCCTTGCACTCATCCCTCTGCTGGCAAAACATCGAGTGGAAGCTGTAGCAGGAGATAAACCCTGGAGGAAATGAGATTAAAGTGCCCAACACCCCTCTCACTATGGAGAGAGAAAAAGAGATGGTCCGTTCTCAAGAGCAGATGTCCTACTAGCCTTGTCACCTTTGCATGCAGCAAAGCAAATCAAAAGTAGCACTTGGGTGAAAAGGACAGAAGGTGCTGCCTGGGAGAAGAGTGGAAATATTCTGAGTTCCTCAGCTGATGATGAAGCACTAATATCTCTGGGGAAGGGAATCAACCCATCATAGCTATTAGCAAATGGTTACCAGTGTGCAACATGGAAGAGATGCAAGTACAAAGTGACCAGATATCATAACCTTAAAAGAGGGCAAGGATCCCTCAAAATGGAGGATACTCAAGAAAAATGTAGGAAATGACAAAATAAATGCTAAAATATTATTTTCTTATGGTTAATTTAAACACTATGGGCGCAATCCTAACCAATTTAGGATGGCCTAACTCACCTTATCTTCCCATGATGATGTGCGGATGTTGGCACATGCCTGTGCACTGGCCTATCCCACCAGTGTGGGGCAGAAGTGCCTTATGGCACTTTTGTGACACCCCCAGGTCAGCAAAGGACTTATGCTGGCCTAAGTGGAGCTTAGGATTGCAGCCTATATTATTTACTACATTCAAAACTATTACATACACAGCAGCTGTAAGGCTGTAGTGGTTCAACGGTTGTCAAACAGCTAATAATAATAAATAATAAACTTTATTTTCTCCCAAGGGATTCAAGGTGGCCGGGGATTGAGATCTGGGAGCTACAAGAGCTCCCTTTCCTTGACCAGCTCCCGCCAACCTAGCAGTTTGAAAGCATGGAAATGCAAGTAGATAAATAGGTACCACTTCAGTGGGAAGGTAACATCATTCTATGCACTGTGGCATAGAGTCGTGCTGGCCACATGACCACAGAAGTGGCTTTGGACAACGCTGGCTCATCAGCTTAGAAATGGGGATGAGCACCACACCTTAAAGTTGGTCATGACTAGCACTACAAACTGTGGGGGACACATACACATCAGAATCCTATCGCCTGGTTAGGTTGGCACAGATCCTGTGCTGCCCTATGGGTGTTGAGAAATTGCCATAAGGCTCTTCTGCGCCACTCCTGGGGGTGCTTAGACATGCACCAGCCTCCCCGCCCCACTCTGGAAATGGGGAGATGGGTGAGTTGTGCTGGCCTAAATTGATTAGGATTACACCCAAAATTTATTAATTACAAGCAGGCTACATCTATAATTTAATTTACATTCTGTTTGTTTTTTGTTTGTAGGACTTATATCCCACCTTTCTCTACGGACTCAAGGCGGCTAATATACAGTAAATAAAAACAGAAGAACAATCAATATATACTTGAAAAAACATTTTAAAATTCTTAAAAACGTCCCCACACCCTAGATCTCAATAAAAGCAACTCTTACTAATTACAAGAGGGCTCCATGGTGCCTACTCACAAAGAAATGGAAAACAATGAAGTTTTTTTTTTGCCAGGACACAAAACTAAAAAAAGAGGACATGTCCTGGAAAAAGAAGACATATGATCACCCTGTGCAAGCAAGAGAAACAACACAGAGCATATGCTTTCATGTGCACCACTTTATCAGATGCAATGTAATGCATTTATATACATAGAATAAATACAAAACAGGCTTGCCCTTTTCACCCACAGGTTTTGGATCTGTGGATTTGACTCAGTACAGATGGCCATGACCATTCAGAGTGAGTTGCTAAAAATAAAAGTAGTCCATTTAAAAATGTTTAACCAAGTTTTTTTAAAGTGGAAAAACTTCTTTTACCTTTGTGCAGGAAGCAAGAGGGTTATAGGGCAGACTATGGCTTCTCAGAAGCTATTTCCACATTGCATGCAGATCCCCCTATCCTGTGCTGCCCTGTGGAACAGGATATACATTGTGGAATGGGCTCCCCCAGGACAGAGATCTTCCCCAACCTTGCCAGGAGATATCAAAAACTGAACCTGGAATTTTTTGTGTGCAAAGTGAGGACTATATCACGTACCCCCTTTTTCAGGCAAGGCTGCCTCCCTCGCCCAAAATCTGCATTGCACAGCCTCAGATCAGGCCCTATTAGTTTCTGCAACGCTACAAGGGATTCTGGGGCACATAACTCATACATAGTCTGTTTCCATGGCTCTCTTGAAAATGTTGCTGCGCAAACATCTGGGTGGGCCTCACAATGTAAATCTGTGCATGTTTACTTGGAAGTCGAGCAGGCCTCCGTCAGTCTTGAAAGACTATGGTATCGTGCTCGGGGCTGCATACGCTGCATGCGAAGCATGAAAGCCTGGGTTAGATTGTTAGGGAGGATAGGCTGTTACCCAAGCAGCAGATCCCCCCTCTCCATGCCACTGAATTAGTCCAATGGAAAGGCAGAGCCAATACGATTGGATCCAGCTGGTGTCGCAGAGCTGGGCTAAGGACAGGAGCTCACCCTGTCTTGTGGGGCCGACCTGGGTCTCGAACCCTGGCCTGCTGGTTAACAGGCACAGTAACTTAACCATTTGCGCCACCCACAGCCCTTTTTCACTCGGAAGTCAATCCTACTGAATTTACCATAAGTCCAGGTATGCTAAATAAATAAAAAAGATGTGAAGATAAATAAGTTATCCTTAAAACATTTTATTTTAAAAACAAGTTGCAAAGAAGCAGCTCAACCCAGATCAGAATAATAATGTGTCAGTGCAATCCTAATCCTTGGTTAGGCTGGCACAAGTCATGAGCAAGCCCTGTGCCAACCTGAGGATAGTATCGATCCATTTTCCTAATGAAAATTGCCCCCAACCCCATTGCGGAAACAGAGGAAAAATAATAGGGCACTAAACTGAAGCTTCCCTTCCCATAACAGTGATAGGGTACATTTTGTCAGAAAAACAATGAAGGGGGGGGGGGGAAATCAAACACCTTTTCTCATGTACCATAGTCCCAATGCAGATTGCCCTCTTATAACTCCTATTTAAAACTACAGAGACGTAAGTATGGTATTTCAGTTCCTATCATATATGTAAATTTCAGTTCCTATCATATATGTAAATTAAACTGAGTCAACTGTAGAGTCAGAGGCAGTAGAGGTGAACATAAATTGGATGGTCTCCTGTGGAGACTAATCTCAAAGAGGGCTTAATGAAAAATAAATGTGTGGGCCTCTTCAAAACTTGATTTCAGGATCAGAAAATCCTAAATGGCGCCCTTTTGGGAATGTGGCGGTCACGATCCTCCCCCCTCACTTGCCTCCTGACCTCTGATCATAATTGGAGCTGTTATGCTATGCTCCCGTTGCGTCTAGAGGGGCTGGCCCTGAAACATGCGCAGCATTTAAACAAATGGCGGCATTTAAAGCAATGTAAGAGCCCAGAAGGTGAGGGGTGATGCCAACTTCTGAAATGCCTCACGTCACCAAGTAAGTTGCACCTACCCCAAGGTCTCCTCTGATGGTAGTCTTTGATAATTTGCCTGTTTTCTGTATGTGGGGAATGACAGGAGCCTTCCTCACAGGGTTGACGCAATAAGGACGCAATCTTCTTCCTCACAGGAAGAACGCAATAAGGATGGCGTGATATTTAACCCATATCTTCACTTCAGGAGTCCCGTACAAATAATTACTGTATAGAAAGCTACGTTTCTGCAGTTGAGAATGACCCGTTTTTCTTTTAATATTGAAGCAGTCAACGGTGCTGACTCCAGTTCTGGCAACCAGGAGAAGCACCTTTGATTTCCACCCCAGTCCAAAGATCCAGTTTCACCACCTACAATCCTATTTCTTGTTGGCTCCTCTAGCCAAAGTGTAGCAACATAGGGGGTCCTTGATCTTATCTACTTCCCCAGCAGTTCCCATGGGAATTAATCTGAGCTAATCTCAATTAACTGAATTCTATTAATGACCAAGTGTGGTTGCTCATGACCAGGGATTTGTTTGTAGAGGCACAGCAAAAGAATCAGGGTTGCCAACTAGCCAACACACACACACAGGTACGGCAACTCCTATCACTTTAACAGTCTTGAAATTAGCAGGATTTCTTTTTTTTTTTGGTAGAGAAGAAATTGGAATTATCATTTGCTTGGTCAGAGTTGTCCAAACATTCAATAAAATTGCAGGGAAAGTTTTTTTCTATAAGGGTTAAGAGCCAAGACGGTGTAAGTGAGTGGTCAGGGGGTAGGATTGAGGTTCAAATCCCTCCTTGACTATGAATCATCCTGGGTGACCTTGGGCCAGTCATTCACCCTCAGCCTCACCTACCTCGCAGGGTTGTTGTGAGGACAGAAGGGAAGGAACGAAAGCTTTATAGGCCACCTTGGACATTTGTTTAGGCAAAGGTGGGGTATAAATCCCTTAAATAAATAACAGAGACTCCACTGTGAATCAGGAGATTCCTGAGACATCCATCCCACCCCCCACCCCGATGGGACACTTACCTCTGCTGTGAACAAGCCAGTCCCTTTGAGACTTACTCCCAGAGCTGCAACATGAGAGACCGACAATTACCCTACACCGCTGTTGTGAGGACAACCTCAAATAATATACATCAAGTGCTAGAAGCAACATACAAATTATTAAGGCCAAAATCATATACACACCAAAATCCTATATACACTTAGTGCTGAGCTAATATGTACAGTGCTATGAAACTTTGGCTGCAGTCCTAAACTCCTGTTAGGCTGGCATAAGTCCCAATATAAGTTCATTGCTAACCTGGCAGGGTGACCATATGTACTCCCCGTAGGACAAGACCTCCCCAAAATATAGGACACTCAAGAAAAATGTAGGGCATGACAAAATAAAAGCTATAAACACTCACATATGCTTTCATGTGCTTAATTTAAACACTACTGTATATAGATATTATTAAATTTAAAACTTTTACAAATAATTTATTACATGCAATCTATTAATTATAAGAAGGCTTCATGCTGTCCGCTTACATGGAAAAAGAGGGCACTGAAGTTTTTCAGGACAGAAGGCAAACACTCAGGACATGTCCCAAAAAAGAGGCCATATGGTCACCCTGTAACCTGGGGATGTCACAAAATTGCCACTCTGTGCCACTTGTGGGCAGGAGGTGGAGATTAGGGTATTGCAAGATGTGTGCCCACCTCCCCACGCCAATGTGGGAAGGGGGATATTGGTGAGTTGCGCTGCCCTAAATGGGTTAGGATTGCACCATTAGAGCACAATCCTGACCATGTCTACTCAGAAGGCCCATTAGTTTCAATGGATCTTACTCCAGCGAAAGTGTGTTTAGGATTTCAGCCTTCGTCTTTAAAGTGGCACAAGATGCTGCGTTTGCTGCAATTGCCTAACAAAGCCCTGGAATTTTTGCTCCCACCATTCATGTATTTGGGGTTTTTCACCATCCCCTTCTGCAGAGAATCAGGCCCTGACTTGCCATTTTTTCCCTTGCTCCTGCTGCTTTGGGTCAGCGTGGGAAAGAGGCCTCTGGGACTTCACCACGTCAGGCGGCAGCTGCACAGATCCTGGGCTCTCCCTTTGCCAGGAACGTCCAAGCCTTATTTAGGAGCTGGAGCAAGTGACTCAGACCCACTGCATTCCTTAATGGGGAGGCAGGCTTGGGTGGGGCACAGCAGCTGTGGTGGAGTGAAAGCAGCAGGCAGCAATGAAGATGGGGCAGGAGATGTGGAAGTGGAGAAGAAAGGCCCTGGACAGAAGAACCACATGGCGCATAAAAATGAGGGCGACTTTTAAGTCCTCACAGATGGCATATGTTGTTTTTGATAAATACGAGTGCCTTTAACTTAACTTCTTAGGTTGCAATCCTAAGCTCCAGTTAGGCCAGTCTAAGCCACGGCATAAGTCCTGTGTTGATCTAGGGGTGTCACAAAAGTGCCATAAGACTTCTGACTTCCATGAATTCTGCTGGATGTATACCAAGTGTGAACATATAGGGAACTACCATGATGTCATTCCGGCAATTACACCTTCAGTCTGACTGTATCTTTCTTGGAAGCCTGTTTATCTTGAGGACAAGGGGCGACGTCTTTCCCTTTTCTAGACGCTGAAACGCTGCCGACCTGTGTTGTGGTTCTGTGTACAGTACTCTGTATTCTTAACAATGGAGAGTCACGGCAGAGGACAACCCTTTGACCCATCGCCCCTTGTTAATGCCACCATGATTTAGCCTCTTGGACTGCAATCCTAAAGACACTTTCCTGAGAGTAAGATCCAACAAACACAATGGGGCTTACTTTTGAGTAGAACTGGTTAGGATTGTGCTCTTCATCATTATTTAGCAGAATGATTTAGTTCCTCCATCTTGATCTAGCCTCGTGCAATTGAAGGAACTGCCTCTAAAGCTCTTATGCCAAATGCCATTAACCGGAAAAAAAAATCTGAGCAGGGGCTGCAGAGAGGTTCCTTCTGCACAGCCGCTACTCGCGTCACCAGGAAGTAGCGTGCAGGACAG